>JAEIFT010000001.1:3125000-3870591 GCA_018904225.1 Lordiphosa mommai | reverse complement strand
TTTGGATTCGTTTTACATGTATTACCCAGCTAGAGTCGAATTTTTCAATATCAGTGCGCTAAAAATTTTCTTTTTCCCGCCTTTAAATGGGAGTCTTATCCAAAAACACACTATTATGACTAATTCTGGAATATTACCTGAATATCCCCATATCTTGGACAATTATCAATGATTGATCAAAATGGCCATTTTGGATTCGTTTTATGTATTACCCATCTGGAAGTCAGATTTTCAATATCAGTCCATAGGAACCTTTTCCCGCCTTTAAATGGGAGTCTTATCCAAAAACACACTATTATGACTAATTCTGGAATATTACCTGAATATCCCCATATCTCGGACAATTATCGACCTAGATTGATCAAAATGGCCATTTTGGATTCGTTTTAACATGTGTATTACTTAGCAAGAAGTCAAATTTTTTTCAATATCAGTCCCCATGAACCTTTTCCCGCCTTTAAATGGGAGTCTTATCCAAAAACGCACTATTATGACTAATTCTGGAATATTACCTGAATATCCCCATATCTCGGACAATTATCGACCTAGATTGATCAAAATGGCCATTTTGGATTCGTTTTAACATGTATTACCCAGCTAGAAGTCGAATTTTTTCAATATCAGTCCGCTAGGAACCTTTTCCCGCCTTTAAATGGGAGTCTTATCCAAAAACACACTATTATGACTAATTCTGGAATATTACCTGAATATCCCCATATCTCGGACAATTATCGACCTAGATTGATGAAAACGGCCATTTTGGATTCGTTTTAACATGTACTTCAGCAAGAAGTCGAATTTTTTCAATATCAGTCCGCTAGGAACCTTTTCCCGCCTTTAAATGGGAGTCTTATCCAAAAACGCACTATTATGACTAATTCTGGAATATTACCTGAATATCCCCATATCTCGGACAATTATCGACCTAGATTGATCCAAGAAGGGTGAAGGCGTGTTTGGATTCTGTTTTTGGTGTATTACCCAGCTAGAGTCGAATTTTTCAATATCAGTCCGCTAGGAACCTTTTCCCGCCTTTAAATGGGAGTCTTATCCAAAAACACACTATTATGACTAATTCTGGAATATTACCTGAATATCCCCATATCTCGGACAATTATCGACCTAGATTGATCAAAATGGCCATTTTGGATTCGTTTTAGCATGTATTACCAGCTAGAAGTCCAATTGTTTCAATATCAGTCCGCTAGGAACCTTTCCCGCCTTTAAATGGGAGTCTTATCCAAAAACACACTATTATGACTAATTCTGGAATATTACCTGAATATCCCCATATCTCGGACAATTATCGACCTAGTTGATCAAAATGGCCATTTTGGATTCGTTTTAACATGTTTACTTAGCGAGAAGTCGAATTTTTTCAATATCAGTCACTTTAGGAACCTTTTCCCGCCTTTAAATAGGAGTCTTATCCAAAAACACACTATTATGACTAATTCTGGAATATTACCTGAATATCCCCATATCTCGGACAATTATCGACCTAGATTGATCAAAATGGCCATTTTGGATTCGTTTTAACATGTATTACCCAACTAGAAGTCGAATTTTTTCAATATCAGTCCGCTAGGAACCTTTTCCCGCCTTTAAATGGGAGTCTTATCCAAAAACACACTATTATGACTAATTCTGGAATATTACCTGAATATCCCCATATCTCGGACAATTATCGACCTAGATTGATCAAAACGGCCATTTTGAATTCGTTTTAACATGTATTACATGTATTTTCAATATCAGTCCGCTAGGAACCTTGTCCCGCCTTTAAATGGGAGTCTTATCCAAAAACACACTATTATGACTAATTCTGGAATATTACCTGAATATCCCCATATCTCGGACAATTATCGACCTAGATTGATCAAAACATTATTTAGTTCGTTTTAACATACTTATTACCCAGCTAGAAGTCGAATTTTTTCAATATCAGTCCGCTAGGAACCTTTTCCCGCCTTTAAATGGGAGTCTTATCCAAAAACACACTATTATGACTAATTCTGGAATATTACCTGAATATCCCCATATCTCGGACAATTATCGACCTAGATTGATCAAAACAGCCATTTTGGATTCGTTTTAACATGTATTACCCAGCTAGAAGTCGAATTTTTTCAATATCAGTCCGCTAGGAACCTTTTCCCGCCTTTAAATGGGAGTCTTATCCAAAAACACGCTATTATGACTAATTCTGGAATATTACCTGAATATCCCCATATCTCGGACAATTATCGACCTAGATTGATCAAAACAGCCATTTTGGATTCGTTTTAACATGTATTACTTAGCAAGAAGTCGAATTTTTTCAATATCAGTCCGCTAGGAACCTTTTCCCTGCCACAATGGGAGTCTTATCCCAAAAGCATAACCCATGACTAATTCTGGAATATTACCTGAATATCCCCATATCTCGGACAATTATCGACCTAGATTGATCAAAATGGCCATTTTGGATTCGTTTTAACATAATGTACTTAGCAAAAAAAGTCCGCTAGGAACCTTTTCCCCCTTTAAATGGGGGGCCTTGTCGAAAAACACACTATTATGACTAATTCTGGAATATTACCTGAATATCCCCATATCTCGGACAATTATCGACCTAGATTGATCAAAACTTGCATTTTGGATTCGTTTTAACATGTATTACCCAGCTAGGGAAGTCAAATTTTTTTAGCGTGATCCGCTAGGAACCTTTCCTGCTAAATAGAAGTCTTATCCAAAAACACACTATTATGACTAATTCTGGAATATTACCTGAATATCCCCATATCTCGGACAATTATCTACCTAGATTGATCAAAACGGCCATTTTGGATTCGTTTTAACATGTATTACCCAGGTAGAAGTCGAATTTTCAATATCAGTCTTCAAAAAAAACCTTTCCCGCCTTTAAATGGGAGTCTTATCCAAAAACACACTATTATGACTAATTCTGGAATATTACCTGAATATCCCCATATCTCGGACAATTATCGACCTAGATTGATCAAAATGGCCATTTTGGATTCGTTTTAACATGTATTACCCAGGTAGAAGTCGAATTTTTCAATATCAGTCCGCTAGAACCTTTTCCATAACTTTAAATGGGAGTCTTATCCAAAAACACACTATTATGACTAATTCTGGAATATTACCTGAATATCCCCATATCTCGGACAATTATCGACCTAGATTGATCAAAATGGCCATTTTGGATTCGTTTTAATATGTATTACTTAGCAAGAAGTCGAATTTTTTCAATATCAGTCCGCTAGGAACCTTTTCCCGCCTTTAAATGGGAGTCTTATCCAAAAACACACTATTATGACTAATTCTGGAATATTACCTGAATATCCCCATATCTCGGACAATTGTCGACCTAGATTGATCAAAATGGCCATTTTGGATTCGTTTTAACATGTATTACTTAGCAAGAAGTCGAATTTTTTCAATATCAGTCCGCTAGGAACCTTTTCCCGCCTTTAAATGGGAGTCTTATCCAAACACACACTATTATGACTAATTCTGGAATATTACCTGAATATCCCCATATCTTGGACAATTATCGACATAGATTGATCAAAATGGCCATTTTGGATTCGTTTTAGCATGTATTACCCATCTGGAAGTCGAATTTTTTCAATATCAGTCCGCTAGGAACCTTTTCCCGCCTTTAAATGGGAGTCTTATCCAAAAACACACTATTATGACTAATTCTGGAATATTACCTGAATATCCCCATATCTCGGACAATTATCGACCTAGATTGATCAAAATGGCCATTTTGGATTCGTTTTAACATGTATTATTAGCAAGAAGTCGAATTTTTTCAATATCAGTCCGCTAGGAACCTTTTCCCGCCTTTAAATGGGAGTCTTATCCAAAAACACACTATTATGACTAATTCTGGAATATTACCTGAATATCCCCATATCTCGGACAATTATCGACCTAGATTGATCAAAATGGCCATTTTGGATTCGTTTTAACATGTATTACCCAGCTAGAAGTCGAATTTTTTCAATATCAGTCCGCTAGGAACCTTTTCCCGCCTTTAAATGTGAGTCTTATCCAAAAACACACTATTATGACTAATTCTGGAATATTACCTGAATATCCCCATATCTCGGACAATTATCGACCTAGATTGATGAAAACGGCCATTTTGGATTCGTTTTAACATGTATTACTCAGCGAGAAGTCGAATTTTTTCAATATCAGTCCGCTAGGAACTTTTTCCCGCCTTTAAATGGGAGTCTTATCCAAAAACACACTATTATGACTAATTCTGGAATATTACCTGAATATCCCCATATCTCGGACAATTATCGACCTAGATTAATCAAAATGGCCATTTTGGATTCGTTTTAACATGTATTACCCAGCTGGAAGTCGAATTTTTTCAATATCAGTCCACTAGGAACCTTTTCCCGCCTTTAAATGGGAGTCTTATCCAAAAACACACTATTATGACTAATTCTGGAATATTACCTGAATATCCCCATATCTCGGACAATTATCGACCTAGATTGATCAAAATGGCCATTTTGGATTCGTTTTAACATGTATTACTTAGCAAGAAGTCGAATTTTTTCAATATCAGTCCGCTAGGAACCTTTTCCCGCCTTTAAATGGGAGTCTTATCCAAAAACACACTATTATGACTAATTCTGGAATATTACCTGAATATCCCCATATCTCGGACAATTATCGACCTAGATTGATCAAAACGGCCATTTTGGATTCGTTTTAACATGTATTACCTAGCTAGAAGTCGAATTTTTTCAATATCAGTCCGCTAGGAACCTTTTCCCGCCTTTAAATGGGAGTCTTATCCAAAAACACACTATTATGACTAATTATCGAATATTACCTGAATATCCCCATATCTCGGACAATTATCGACCTAGATTGATCAAAACGGCCATTTTGGATTCGTTTTAACATGTATTACTTAGCAAGAAGTCGAATTTTTTCAATATCAGTCCGCTAGGAACCTTTTCCCGCCTTTAAATGGGAGTGTTATCCAAAAACACACTATTATGACTTATTCTGGAATATTACCTGAATATCCCCATATCTGGGACAATTATCGACCTAGATTGATCAAAACGGCCATTTTGGATTCGTTTTAACATGTATTACCCAGCTAGAAGTCGAATTTTTTCAATATCAGTCCGCTAGGAACCTTTTCCCGCCTTTAAATGGGAGTCTTATCCAAAAACACACTATTATGACTAATTCTGGAATATTACATGAATATCCCCATATCTCGGACAATTATCGACCTAGATTGATCAAAACGGCTATTTTGGATTCGTTTTAACATGTATTACCCGGCTAGAAGTCGAATTTTTTCAATATCAGTCCGCTAGGAACCTTTTCCCGCCTTTAAATGGGAGTCTTATCCAAAAACACACTATTATGACTAATTCTGGAATATTACCTGAATATCCCCATATCTCGGACAATTATCGACCTAGATTGATCAAAACGGCCATTTTGGATTCGTTTTAACATGTATTACTTAGCAAGAAGTCGAATTTTTTCAATATCAGTCCGCTAGGAACCTTTTCCCGCCTTTTAATGGGAGTCTTATCCAAAAACACACTATTATGACTAATTCTGGAATATTACCTGAATATCCCCATATCTCAGACAATTATCGACCTAGATTGATCAAAACGGCCATTTTGGATTCGTTTTAACATGTATTACTTAGCAAGAAGTCCGCTAGGAACCTTTTCCCCCCTTTAAATGGGGGCCTTATCCAAAAACACACTATTATGACTAATTCTGGAATATTACCTGAATATCCCCATATCTCGGACAATTATCGACCTAGATTGATCAAAACGGCCATTTTGGATTCGTTTTAACATGTATTACCCAGCTAGAAGTCGAATTTTTTCAATATCAGTCCGCTAGGAACCTTTCCCCGCCTTTAAATGGGAGTCTTATCCAAAAACACACTATTATGACTAATTCTGGAATATTACCTGAATATCCCCATATCTCGGACAATTATCGACCTAGATTGATCAAAACGGCCATTTTGGATTCGTTTTAACATGTATTACCCAGGTAGAAGTCGAATTTTTTCAATATCAGTCCGCTAGAAACCTTTTCCCGCCTTTAAATGGGAGTCTTATCCAAAAACACACTATTATGACTAATTCTGGAATATTACCTGAATATCCCCATATCTCGGACAATTATCGAACTAGATTGATCAAAACGGCCATTTTGGATTCGTTTTAACATGTATTACCCAGGTAGAAGTCGAATTTTTTCAATATCAGTCCGCTAGGAACCTTTTCCCGCCTTTAAGTGGGAGTCTTATCCAAAAACACACTATTATGACTAATTATCGAATATTACCTGAATATCCCCATATCTCGGACAATTATCGACCTAGATTGATCAAAACGGCCATTTTGGATTCGTTTTAACATGTATTACCCAGCTAGAAGTCGAATTTTTTCAATATCAGTCCGCTAGGAACCTTTCCCCGCCTTTAAATGGGAGTCTTATCCAAAAACACACTATTATGACTAATTCTGGAATATTACCTGAATATCCCCATATCTCGGACAATTATCGACCTAGATTGATCAAAACGGCCATTTTGGATTCGTTTTAACATGTATTACTTAGAAAGAAGTCGAATTTTTTCAATATCAGTCCGCTAGGAACCTTTTCCCGCCTTTAAATGGGAGTCTTATCCAAACACACACTATTATGACTAATTCTGGAATATTACCTGAATATCCCCATATCTCGGACAATTATCGACCTAGATTGATCAAAACGGCCATTTTGGATTCGTTTTAACATGTATTACTTAGCAAGAAGTCGAATTTTTTCAATATCAGTCCGCTAGGAACCTTTTCCCGCCTTTAAATGGGAGTCTTACCAAAAACACACTATTATGACTAATTCTGGAATATTACCTGAATATCCCCATATCTCGGACAATTATCGACCTAGATTGATCAAAACGGCCATTTTGGATTCGTTTTAACATGTATTACTTAGCAAGAAGTCGAATTTTTTCAATATCAGTCCGCTAGGAACCTTTTCCCGCCTTTAAATGGGAGTCTTATCCAAAAACACACTATTATGACTAATTCTGGAATATTTCCTGAATATCCCCATATCTCGGACAATTATCGACCTAGATTGATCAAAACGGCCATTTTGGATTCGTTTTAACATGTATTACCCAGCTAGAAGTCGAATTTTTTCAATATCAGTCCGCTAGGAACCTTTTCCCGCCTTTAAATGGGAGTCTTATCCAAAAACACACTATTATGACTAATTCTGGAATATTACCTGAATATCCCCATATCTCGGACAATTATCGACCTAGATTGATCAAAATGGCCATTTTGGATTCGTTTTAACATGTATTACTTAGCAAGAAGTCGAATTTTTTCAATATCAGTCCGCTAGGAACCTTTTCCCGCCTTTAAATGGGAGTCTTATCCAAAAACACACTATTATGACTAATTCTGGAATATTACCTGAATATCCCCATATCTCGGACAATTATCGACCTAGATTGATCAAAACGGCCATTTTGGATTCGTTTTAACATGTATTACTTAGCTAGAAGTCGAATTTTTTCAATATCAGTCCGCTAGGAACCTTTTCCCGCCTTTAAATGGGAGTCTTATCCAAAAACACACTATTATGACTAATTCTGGAATATTACCTGAATATCTCCATATCTCGGACAATTATCGACCTAGATTGATCAAAACGGCCATTTTGGATTCGTTTTAACATGTATTACCCAGCTAGAAGTCGAATTTTTTCAATATCAGTCCGCTAGGAACCTTTTCCCGCCTTTAAATGGGAGTCTTATGCAAAAACACACTATTATGACTAATTCTGGAATATTACCTGAATATCCCCATATCTCGAACAATTATCGACCTAGATTGATCAAAACGGCCATTTTGGATTCGTTTTAACATGTATTACCCAGCTAGAAGTCGAATTTTTTCAATATCAGTCCGCTAGGAACCTTTTCCCGCCTTTAAATGGGAGTCTTATCCAAAAACACACTATTATGACTAATTATCGAATATTACCTGAATATCCCCATATCTCGGACAATTATCGACCTAGATTGATCAAAACGGCCATTTTGGATTCGTTTTAACATGTATTACCCAGCTAGAAGTCGAATTTTTCAATATCAGTCCGCTAGGAACCTTTTCCCGCCTTTAAATGGGAGTCTTATCCAAAAACACACTATTATGACTAATTCTGGAATATTACCTGAATATCCCCATATCTCGGACAATTATCGACCTAGATTAATCAAAACGGCCATTTTGGATTCGTTTTAACATGTATTACTTAGCTAGAAGTCGAATTTTTTCAATATCAGTCAGCTAGGAACCTTTTCTCGCCTTTAAATGGGAGTCTTATCCAAAAACACACTATTATGACTAATTATCGAATATTACCTGAATATCCCCATATCTCGGACAATTATCGACCTAGATTGATCAAAATGGCCATTTTGGATTCGTTTTAACATGTATTACTTAGCAAGAAGTCGAATTTTTTCAATATCAGTCCGCTAGGAACCTTTTCTCGCCTTTAAATGGGAGTCTTATCCAAAAACACACTATTATGACTAATTCTGGAATATTACCTGAATATCCCCATATCTCGGACAATTATCGACCTAGATTGATCAAAATGGCCATTTTGGATTCCTTTTAACATGTATTACTTAGCAAGAAGTCGAATTTTTTCAATATCAGTCCGCTAGGAACCTTTTCCCGCCTTTAAATGGGAGTCTTATCCAAAAACACACTATTATGACTAATTCTGGAATATTACCTGAATATCCCCATATCTCGGACAATTATCGACCTAGATTGATCAAAACGGCCATTTTGGATTCGTTTTAACATGTATTACTTAGCAAGAAGTCGAATTTTTTCAATATCAGTCCGCTAGGAACCTTTTCCCGCCTTTAAATGGGAGTCTTATCCAAAAACACACTATTATGACTAATTCTGGAATATTACATGAATATCCCCATATCTCGGACAATTATCGACCTAGATTGATCAAAACGGCCATTTTGGATTCGTTTTAACATGTATTACTTAGCTAGAAGTCGAATTTTTTCAATATCAGTCCGCTAGGAACCTTTTCCCGCCTTTAAATGGGAGTCTTATCCAAAAACACACTATTATGACTAATTCTGGAATATTACCTGAATATATCCATATCTCGGACAATTATCGACCTAGATTGATCAAAACGGCCATTTTGGATTCGTTTTAACATGTATTACCCAGCTAGAAGTCGAATTTTTTCAATATCAGTCCGCTAGGAACCTTTTCCCGCCTTTAAATGGGAGTCTTATCCAAAAACACACTATTATGACTAATTATCGAATATTACCTGAATAACCCCATATCTCGGACAATTATCGACCTAGATTGATCAAAACGGCCATTTTGGATTCGTTTTAACATGTATTACCCAGCTAGAAGTCGACTTTTTTTTCAATATCAGTCCGCTAGGAACCTTTTCCCGCCTTTAAATGGGAGTCTTATCCAAAAACACACTATTATGACTAATTATCGAATATTACCTGAATATCCCCATATCTCGGAATATTATCGACCTAGATTGATCAAAACGGCCAATTTGGATTCGTTTTAACATGTATTACCCAGCTAGAAGTCGAATTTTTTCAATATCAGTCCGCTAGGAACCTTTTCCAGCCTTTAAATGGGAGTCTTATCCAAAAACACACTATTATGACTAATTCTGGAATATTACCTGAATATCCCCATATCTCGGACAATTATCGACCTAGATTGATCAAAACGGCCATTTTGGATTCGTTTTAACATGTATTACTTAGCTAGAAGTCGAATTTTTTCAATATCAGTCCGCTAGGAACCTTTTCCCGCCTTTAAATGGAAGTCTTATCCAAAAACACACTATTATGACTAATTCTGGAATATTACCTGAATATCCCCATATCTCGGACAATTATCGACCTAGATTGATCAAAATGGCCATTTTGGATTCGTTTTAACATGTATTACTTAGCTAGAAGTCGAATTTTTCAATATCAGTCCGCTAGGAACCTTTTCCCGCCTTTAAATGGGAGTCTTATCCAAAAACACACTATTATGACTAATTCTGGAATATTACCTGAATATCCCCATATCTCGGACAATTATCGACCTAGATTGATCAAAACGGCCAATTTGGATTCGTTTTAACATGTGTTACTTAGCTAGAAGTCGAGTTTTTTCAATATCAGTCCGCTAGGAACCTTTTCCCGCCTTTAAATGGGAGTCTTATCCAAAAACACACTATTATGACTAATTCTGGAATATTACCTGAATATCCCCATATCTCGGACAATTATCGACCTAGATTGATCAAAACGGCCATTTTGGATTCGTTTTAACATGTATTACTTAGCAAGAAGTCGAGTTTTTTCAATATCAGTCCGCTAGGAACCTTTTCCCGCCTTTAAATGGGAGTCTTATCCAAAAACACACTATTATGACTAATTCTGGAATATTACCTGAATATCCCCATATCTCGGACAATTATCGACCTAGATTGATCAAAACGGCCATTTTGGATTCGTTTTAACATGTATTACTTAGCAAGAAGTCGAATTTTTTCAATATCAGTCCGCTAGGAACCTTTTCCCGCCTTTAAATGGGAGTCTTATCCAAAAACACACTAATATGACTAATTCTGGAATATTACCTGAATATCCCCATATCTCGGACAATTATCGACCTAGATTGATCAAAACGGCCAATTTGGATTCGTTTTAACATGTATTACCCAGCTAGAAGTCGAATTTTTTCAATATCAGTCCGCTAGGAACCTTTTCCCGCCTTTAAATGGGAGTCTTATCCAAAAACACACTATTATGACTAATTCTGGAATATTACCTGAATATCCCCATATCTCGGACAATTATCGACCTAGATTGATCAAAACGGCCATTTTGGATTCGTTTTAACATGTTTTACCCAGCTAGATGTCGAACTTTATCAATATCATTCCGCTAGGAACCTTTTCCCGCCTTTAAATGGGAGTCTTATCCAAAAACACACTATTATGACTAATTCTGGAATATTACCTGAATATCCCCATATCTCGGACAATTATCGACCTAGATTGATCAAAACGGCCATTTTGGATTCGTTTTAACATGTATTACTTAGCTAGAAGTCGAATTTTTTCAATATCAGTCCGCTAGGAACCTTTTCCAGCCTTTAAATGGGAGTCTTATCCAAAAACACACTATTATGACTAATTCTGGAATATTACCTGAATATCACCATATCTCGGACAATTATCGACCTAGATTGATCAAAATGGCCATTTTGGATTCGTTTTAACATGTATTACTTAGCAAAAAGTCGAATTTTTTCAAAGATAGAACTCAAAAAGTTCTGCTCAGATCTAATATTTCAAAACCTGTCTACGTAACTTCCGGTGATCTCCCCTTGACAATATCTCATTCTCGGATACTTATGTATGCCGATGACGTTAAACTCATTTTATCTTACAATGACCCGATGCATTCTATTAGGTTGCAAGATTATTTAAATTCTCTTCATTTTTGGTGCTTGGTTAATCATTTATTTCTTAATTGCGCAAAATGTATGTTTATGTCTTTTCATCGTTGCAAACCTTCGCTAGTTTCCTATTCGTTTGGCAATGAACCCTTGCAACGAATATCAACTGTCGTTGATCTTGGAGTTATTTTTGATTGCAAATTAAGCTTTAATGATCATATATCCTGTATAGTTAATAAGGCGCTTGGTGTACTTGGATTCATAAAGCGTTGGTCGAAGGAATTTAATGAACCCTATTCAACAAAAGTTCTCTTTACATCTTAAGTTCGCACGGTGCTTGAATACTGCTCATCCGTCTGGTGTCCGCAGTATAAAAAGCATATGGATCGTATTGAGTCTGTCCAAAAGCAATTCTTGCTTTTTGCCCTCCGCGGCTTAAATTGGGATCCCAACCTTCGGTTGCCATCGTATTCTAGTAGGCTTTTGCTTATTGACCTTCCATCGTTGGCTAACCGTAGAACAGTCCTAGGCGTTTCTTTTCTTCATAAGTTAATTATCGGTGATGTAGACTCTTCTGAACTCTTAGGTCGCCTTAACTTCTCTGTTCCCTCTAGACCAACTAGAAATTATTTGCCTTTAATCTTGCCTAGATGCACAACCGACTACGCACAGCACAACCGTTTTCGGGTTTTATGTCAAAATTATAATGATGTTTATCACCTGCTCTCAACAGAACTCTCTCTCTTTTCCATAAAGTTATCTCTTTTTGCACATCTCCGGCAAAGTCTCTGACCACATCCAGCAGGAGCAGGGGCCTAGCTTGCCGGACCGGCTAATAAATATTCCCCCACCGGGTCAGAGATTTTCCGGATGATTTAATTCATCTTTATTTTAGCTTATATTTATTTTATTTTTATTATATTTAATTTAATTTAATTTTTTCCTTTTTTTTTTTATTTTTTTAATTTTAAATTTTATTTTCATTATTGTTTTATTTTATATTATTTTTGTAAATTTTATAATATTGTTTATTTATTGTTTGTGTTTATGATTTTGTAAACATATTTTTAAGCCTTCTCTTTTTCTTTTTCCTCACTATTCTCTTTTTCGACTTCTATACTATTTAAATTTGTGTTAGGTCTAGTAACGTCTCTGGCTTCAATTAGCTGTGAACTGGGGCATAGCTGGCCGGACGGGCATATAAAATTCCCCCACCGTGTCGGAGTCGTTACTAGTCGATTTGTAATTTTGTAAGATTTTCCTTGTTAGGCTTTCTTAGTTAATTAAGCCTTTTTATAACGTATTCAGTTTTTCTTTTTTTTGGTTGACAGCCACCATTTGTCGACTTTTTTTTCAACAAATAAACAAATGTCCGTCTGTCTGTCTGTCTGTCCGTCTGTATGAACACCTAGATCTCAGGGACGATAAGAGCTAGAGCTACCATTTTTTCAGTGTAGACTTGTATCTTCTGCACGCAGATCAAGTTTGTTTCAAATTTTTGCCACGCCCCCTTCCGCCCCCGCAATATGAAAAAACTTTATATCTCCCACAATTTTGAAAATAGATTATTTGAACCTTCTAGACATATATTTAAGTCATCATTACCTATCGATCCGCCATACATCATTTCTTGATCAGATGAACGATAGAAGAGTTGCCACCCACGCAATTTGAAAAATACCTTATATCTCCCACAATTTTGAAAATAGATTGTTAGGACCCTCCAGACATATATTTTAATCATCATTACCTTATCGATCCGAGTAGTAGGGGAATGTATGTTCTGAATCAATTGACCTTTGACCTTTGACTTTGGGGAATACGGTCACACTAATTTTGGTGTTTTTATTTTTGGTATTTTTGTTTTTGCGACATGGTCACACTAATTAGGGATTATTTTAATTTGGGTGTTTGGTCACACTGTTTTTTGCCCGTTAAATTTAAATTGTGGGAGTTGTTTTTTAATTTTGGTCGATAGTTGGGCGCAAAATTTAAATTTTGATCGTTTTAGTGTTTTCCCACCTCTGATAAATGGCGCGAAGTTTGAATTTGTGAATTTTTAAGGTTTTCCCTTCCCTATTGTAATGGCGCGAAGTTTGAATTTGTGAGGGATTTTTAATTTTGGTGTATGATCACACAAATTAGTGATTTTTTGATGTCGGGAAATTTGAATTGTTGTCTTTTGGTGTGTTTCCATCCCTATTGATGTGGCGGGAAATTTGAATTCTGATTTTTATACACTTGAAAAGTGTATATTAATTTTGCCCAGAAGTTTGTAACGCATAGAAATATTAATTTCCGACCCCATAAACTATATATATTCTTGATCAGGACGACAAGCCGAGTTCATTTCCGCTTGTCCGTCCGTCCGTCTTTCCGTCTGTCTGTCCGTCTGTCTGTCTGTCTGTTTCTACGCGAACTAGTCCCTCAGTTTTAAAGCTATCGAGCTGAAATTTTGCACAGAGTCTTCTTTTTACTGCAAGCAACTAATATGTCGGAACCGGCCGGATCGGGTGACTATATCATATAGCTGCCATAGGATCGATCGGTCTAAGAACTAGTTCTAGTTAGAAAAACTTTTTTGTTTTCCATCGTAGCGTCACTAATCTTGGTATATGTTAGTTTTATATGCTTCCACATAATTCTAGAAAAATGTATCAAAATCGGATCACTATAGCATATAGCTGCCATAGGAACGATCGGTCGAAAAATAAGTCTTTGTGAGAAAAACTTTTTTGATTTCCATCGTAGCGTCTCTAATTATTAGTTTAGATGATTTTATATTAGTTTTAGATGATTTTACATATTTGTGGGAAAATTGATCAAAATCGGATGAATATAGCATATAGCTGCCATATAAACGGTCGGTCAAAAAACTAGTTCTAGTGGGAAAAACTTTTTTATTTTCCATCGTAGCGTCACCAATCTTGGTATAGATTAGTTTTATATGCATCAACACATTTCTGGAAGATTTTATCAAAATCGGATGACTATAGCATATAGCTGCCATAGGACCGATCGGTCGGAAAATGTGTTTTACTAAGAAAAATTTTTTTTGTTATCAAATTGTAATTATCAATGATTTAAAAATTTTAAATATCTGATATCTATATCCTATATATATTTTTCCAGTTAAATCAGTTGGAGTTAAGTTTTTCAAGTGTATTAAAACTTCGGCACAGTCGAAGTTAGCTTTGCCTTCTCGTTTTTTTTTGTTTTTTTCGAATTTTTGGTCAAAAGGGTGGGGGGAACAGGAGCGGTGATCTGTGGTGGGGGCGGTGGAGGGGTGGGGGCGATCTGCAGCGGTCCCAGCGACTTGGATCTAGTTTCTTTCTGTGTGAGTGTGTATGTTTTTTGTTTTCAAGATCACTTGACCTTGAACGGCTTGAACGGACTGATTGTGGGTGGGTGGGGATTTGCACTGGGGGGTGGAAAATAGGGGGTAGGCGTGGTGAACTGTGGAGGGAGGGCGATCTGCAGCGGGTAAAAGGAGCAGTAATGCAACTGGGGCAGAAGATGCAACTGCTCAAGTGGCTTGCCCTTGAATTATTGTTTGCATTTCAGTGATTGATTTCAATTGCAGGGATAGGTTGAGTAATTGTTTGCGGGCTTTTGCGGATGCGTAAAAACGAATTTTGTTATTGTTAAAGAGTTCTGTGACAAACTTTGATTTTTCTGATCTTCGATTACTTGGATTTGTATGAGGTTGGGGTGGGGGGCTCTGTAATTGTTTATAGAGGCTGGATGTGCAGCTGTGAGAAGAATGAAGAAGATTGCAAGCTTAGCAAATTTGAGAGAATGGGCGTGTGAAGACATTTTGTATACAAAGACTGAGAAAGAGAGAGAATAATATATTAGAAATCTGAACTCAGAGTTTTATTTCTGTGTGTGTGTGAGTGTATGTTTTCTGTAAAACTAAGCATTATGGAATCCAAAGACTTTTAGTTTAACTTTGAAGTTCAAGAAAATCAAAACCGAAATGGCCTCCACAAGCAATAGTGTTAACGTATCCGTATTTTGTACCACCTGCAACGAAAATATAAATCGTAAGCAGTGGCATTATCATTTACGGTCTAATAACCATAAAGTTCGTGCGTTTATACCGATAAACGCAAGTAATTCGAAAGTAAAGCTGACTTCGAGCGGCTTTAAAAATCGGTTAAACGGTTATTCGTTCGAGAATTCTAGTAAAGACGTAATAATCCCTGAGGAGTTTTGAAGGAAGCTGGGGCTGCCTTTATTCCAATTATTACAAAAATTCTGGATATACATGACGCGTGCAAAGTAAATTTCGAACTATTTGGGGAATACATGAAGATGAAGGATGACGAAGAACTGATCCTGGAAGTAAAATCACACCAAACCGAGATGACGGTTTTATTGTTGTCAACAGATGTTCAGCAACTGTTCACCGAACATTCGGCGGTTATCAGAACAAAAATGGATGAATTCCAAGAGAAAGACAGTGGATGGACCCTTCTGAAAATAATGCGTCTTGAGATGAACATTAACAAGTACTTTCCGCTGAAGGGTTCAAGTTACATTAAAGCACCAAAGAAGCTCGTAAGGAAACACGCGATCATTAACGTTAGAAACAATGATCAGTTTTGTTTTAAATGGGCAATTATATCAGCCCTTAAACCGTCAACTTGTAATTCTGACAGATGCAACAGCTACAATGTGAATGAGATTGAGGATTCAACCATCGAAATTAATGCGGAAATGACACTCAACTTTGAAAACTTGGATTTCCCCATACCCCTAAAGCAGATTTAAACTTTCGAAGCCCAGAATCCGCTCATCAGTGTGAATGTGTTTGGCTATGATGAGGAAGCCAACCAGGTGATTGGTCCGTTATATATTACTCAACATGAACGACAAACACATATCAATCTAATTCTCTTGGAACAGAATGAACGCACCCATTTTGCTTGGATCAAAAATTTGTCAGCGTAAGTACAATATAACGTTCCGAATACTTTATAACAATATTCCTTACGCTATCGAAATTAATTTGTTATTTCATAAATATAAACTATATTGATTTATTTATTATTTTTCGTTTTTAGACTTGTTCACACACAACTCACAAAAAAATGCAATAAACTTTTTTTCTGCAACCTGTGTCTAAACTATTCAAAAGATGAGAGCTTACATCTACGACATAAGGAGCATTGTGGCAAGCTGGTTACTACAATTCCTGCAGCGGATAAGGCGAGTCTTAAATTTAAGAATTTTTCACATTCCTTAGATGAACCATTTGCGGTATATGCTGATTTTGAGTGTATGCTTACACCAGAAAGTCTAAAAGTAAGCGAAAAATTGGAGATTTTAAACCATCTCGTTCCCATAGCCTACTCATATTTCATAAAGTGTTCTTTCGATTCCACACTTGATAAATTTGTAATGGAAACTGGAAAAGATGCTGGTCTTAAATTTTTGACTTCCTTGGTAAGAGATATTAATGAAATTTACATCAAGTACCTTTCAATTATTCAGCCAATGACTTTGACTCTTGAAGACATGGATGATTATTATAATTCGGTAAATTGTCATATTTGTGGAAAAGCCTTAAACTCTGATCGTGTAAGAGATCATTGTCATTTAACTGGGAAATTTAGAGGGCCTGCTCATACAGCTTGTAACATTAACTTCAAAACTGCACCTTTTGTTCCTGTGTTTTTTCACAATTTTTCTCATTACGATGCTCATTTGTTTGTTAGAGAGTAATCCAAGATCGATGGAGAAATTAAAGTTCTACCACTCAACAAAGAATTGTATATTTCCATGTCGAAATATATACAAATTGAGAGTCATAATATTAATTTGGAAATGCGACAATTTGAGTTCCAACTTGAAAGATGAAAACTTACAGATAATCAGAAAGTATTTCACAGATGATTTGCAGTTCAATCTTGTACGCAAGAAGGGAATTTTTCCATATGAATATATAGACTCCCTAGAACGATTAAAAGAAATTTCTCTTCCTCCAAGAGAAAAATTCTATAATAGATTAACTAACGAGGAATGTACCGTTGAAAATTATGCTCACGCTAAAAATGTGTGGAACGCTTTCAAGTGCAAAAATTTAGAAGAGTATATGGAAATATACCTCAAGACTGATGTGCTTTTGCTGGCAGATGTTTTTGAAAATTTCCGAACAATTTGTAAGAAAATTTATTCACTAGACCCTGCTCATTATTATACATCTCCAGGCTTAGCTTGGGATGCAATGTTAGTAACCACTAAAATTGAATTGGAATTGCTTACAGATATCGATATGTACAAGTTCATCCAAAGAGGAATTCGGGGTGGTTTAGTTCAGTGTTGTAAAAGGTACTCAAAAGCCAATCTCAAGTACATGAATGATTATGATTCCACGAAACCCTCCAAATTTTTAATGTATTTGGATGCGAATAATCTATATGGATGGGCAATGTCTTTGTATCTCCCATATGGCTTTTTCCAGTGGTTGACATATGATGAAATTAATGAACTTGATTTCCCCTCTATCTCTCATGACTCTGAATTCGGTTACATTCTTGAGGTTGATTTGATATATCCAGAATGTCAACATGATAAGCACAATGACCTGCCCTTTTGCCCCAGCAACCAGAAGCCCACCAAAGATGCAAAGGTTGAAAAACTTATCGCTGACCTTAGGGATAAAGTCAAGTATCCAATACACTACAGCTCCGCGAGATTTGCCGAAGACATGTATGCCATTCAAATGAAACAGTTGCATAATGTGTATAACAAACCAATGTATTTGGGATTTATAGTTTTGGAATTGTCCAAATGGTTAATGTATGATTTTCATTATGAGTACATGCAACCCAAATTTCAAAATAACCTTTCATTAAATTATATGGATACAGACTCATTCATAAATTCAATCGAAACTGATGATTTCTTTGCTGACATTCGCGAAGACGTAGAATTGCGATTTGATACTTCAGAGTACCCTGAGGAGTTGACTGAAAAATTCAAGATCAAAAGGTGTAACAAAAAAGTGTTGGGAATGATGAAGGATGAGAACAATGGAAAACAAATGTTAGAGTTTGTGGGTCTAAGACCTAAAATGTACATATGCTTGGGGTCACTGTAAAATTAAGGAAGCGCGTGAGAATAGAATGAGGAAGATTGAGGAAATCCATCAGAACAGAAGAACTATGATTGAGACAAATACTGATACTAGAGACACTACTCTAGAGCTAGAATGATTGCATAACGAAATGGAAATTGATGAAGTATTATAAATTGTAACTAGTCATAGTACTTCTAATGTAAAAAATTACTTCTAAGAAATTGATATAAACAAACAAAAAAAATAAATAAATAAATAAAAAAAAAAAAATCACACTCGTATATGTTTTATTATAAAATTAGTGCCGTATAGCAAGTATGCATTTTTTTCTAACTTTATTCAAAAATTTAGTTGATTGGATTTTTTGCTGTTGGATTTTTTGCTGATCTTAATCAAAAAATATATATGATTCTCTAAGCAAAAAAGAAAAAAGGAACGCAAATCAAACAAAACCCAACCAATTGTAAACAATTCAAACTGCTATAAAATAAGCTTTCATCTGGACTTGAGCATTCTCTAAGCAAAGAGAAAAAAGGAGCGCAAAACAAACAAAATCCAACAAATTGTAAACAATTTGAACTGCTATAAAATAGGCTTTTATCTGGACTTGAGCCATCATTCAGTTAAGACCAATGGAATCACAATCATATTCAGACGTTCCAACAGTTGAAGTTCAGGATCATGTGCTTCTCCTGAGTGCAGAGAGAGCAGACGTTATCGCTGACTTCAACAGTAAAAGTCAAAAGGCTTTGCATTCACAAAGCTCTATGATCGTCGGTCGCGGATATCCCATCCTAAGCGGGAGTCGTAAAACAACAAAGTTCGGGGAGTCCATTGCCTTAGAACTTAAGGAACATGTGTTGTACCTACCTCACAGGTACAATACCATGCGAAACTCGACAATAGCGGCTTTTTCGGATGGCGGCTATCAAGTCATCAAAAGACAGGATGGGAAGCTATACCTGGAGCAAGCTGATTTAGAATGGGTTTTACATTAAATACTTGCTTTTTGATTCAATAAAATCATTCATCTGTATATGTATTGATATATTTATTTGAAGCCGGGAAGAGTGAAGGGAGCTCGTTTCAGATCATTGCCAAGGAGCGACAGTATCAGGTCCCCCACAATCCATCTAAAGGAACAAGCTCTGATAAAAAGGAGGAAAAAAACTTCACTTCCTCAACCCAAAAATATGAACGATTTAAATGAAAAACTTTGTTTTTATTTCACAATAAATTGAAATTTATAGAATATCTTTTGTATTTATCCAAGAGTTGTGTTCGTTTGGGAATCCCAACCATTTAACAAATACTTGATTGGCCTTTCTTTTTATAATCTTTTCAAGCAGGTATGTGTTGGGAAAGCGTGTCTTTTTTAACTCTTCTTCATAGAATCCACCTTTGACAGATGCACCTTGATAGTCCTCCAATAGGTAGGTGGTAGGATTGGTATTTTTTATTTGTTTTACTTTAAAAATTTCCGTTGTCCAGTTGGGCGTGTACCCCTTTTCGAAAATATGTTTATACTTGCTAATGCGCACATAATTACCTATACGAAAGTTTGCTCCATTAAATATTTTGAGATGATTGTAGAAATGAATTTACTTCAATGGGTGCCATTCCAATTGTTCTATGTAGTTTTGTATTGTAATCAGAAAATAGTTGTTTATAAATCTCAATCCACCGATATGATCCATTGAAACTGAACTCTTTCCACATCATTTCTTTCACCGTTCTATTGAATCGCTCAACAATAGAGGCTTTTAGACCGCTGAATGTTGAGTAGTGATTAATGTTGTGTTTATCAATTAAAGCCTTGAAGTCCTTATTAAAAAATTCTTTTCCATCATCAGTCTGCAAATTTTTAGGTATGCGACCCAACTTGAAAATAGATGATATTGCCCTTGAAACATCTCCAGCATTTTTGGTTTTGAGCGCAACACCCCAAGCATACTTGGAAAATATATCAATAACTGTTAAAAGAAATCGGTACCCTTTGTTTGATGACGAGTAGTTCCCCATCTCCACCAAATCTGCTTGCCAATGATCATCGATTCCTTTCATAATAACCCTTCGCCGCTTGAAGTGTTTACGTGCTGGTGCATGTAGCTCATTTACTAATACTCTCTTACTCATACTAATGTTTTCTGTCCAATATTCTCAAAAATAATAACACTTATTATTATTATGATACTTGTGCTGTGGTTGTGAAATTTAAGTTGTTAGACTCCAATCTTTCAATTTTTCCTTGTATTATCTTTATCTCTTTTTCCACATGTTCAGTAAACTTGTCAAGCAGAATGCACAAGTTATTTAAATTTGGTTCCAGTTGAGATTTTAGTCTTTTATTTTTAATCTCGATCAGTGTTTGCAAGTCTTTCGTTGTTGCGTTGATGTGAAAATTAAGAAATTGTTTGTTGACAGCGTCTGATTGTTGTATAGGGTCTGCAATATTTTTAATACGTTTGCTTTGCGTATCAATGTTTGGATCCTTATCCATAAATAACCCAAACAATTTTGCTCCATTTTTCTTAATATTTTCAGTAGTGTATTTTTCTCTTGAGTAGTGACCGAACTTGTCAACTGACATGATGATGGTGTAATGGGTATGCTAGTAACTCCCCCCTGCTATTTATCGAAAGAGTTGGGGTATTTTCTTTAATTATTATTTTGTTAATACATAATTTTTGCCTCTCGCAACTCTTCAATTATCGATAAAATTTCATTATTATGATTACTATGCCCAGCTGCTTGTGAGGCAACTAAAAGCTTTAATCTATCAACAATTTCATTGGGATCATCCCAGTAAATATAATTCGGTTTATTTGTATTGAGTTTCATAAGTTCACTTCCCTTATGAAAAGATTTTTGACGGTACGGGGTTGAGTTAGCATTCGGTGCTGATGAAGATTTTTCGAAGAGGGGTTTTATTATTTTGGTATATTTTTTATAACGGGTTTCTTAACTTGCCCACTAGCACTGTGACCTCTTTTGTGAGCATTTGTTTGCAACAAAATCTTTTTGTATAGCTCCAATTCAAATTGATCATAACCTTGGGGAGAATTTCGAAAAATTAAAGAATATAGTCCTGGAGTAAGTAACCATCTTTGTCCGTTTTCAAAAATAATTTTTCCATCAGCCAATGATATTTTACTATTTCCCAAGCTAAGTTGACCATTAGAATCTTTGAACGGTCCATATGCTTTATCAAGTTCTCCTCCTCTAGCTAATTCACTTAAATTGAGAATAAGACTTTCATTGTTGGATGTATTAGATTGTGAATAATACTGTTCAGTTGTATCATTTGATTCCCTGTTTATAGTGTCATACAGATTATAACCATCATTGTCATCAGTATCATTTACGTTATTTTGATTTCCAAATTTTAGCGACTCCAGCTCCGGCTTGAGTTATTTATTGCTGGAGTTATTTATTGGATAAAATGCAACTTGTGTTTCTCCTTTGTCTTCATCTGTTTTAGTCAGTGCTAAATATCTTGCTTTTTTCTTTTCACTAATAAGTTTCTTTAAAGGTTGAGTTATTGGCTTAAATACTTCCTCCAGTTTATTGCGCTGTTTCATTTTCGTATGGGAAAAATCAGCAGATCAGTTTTAACAGCTCAGTTATTTAGAACAGGTCAGTAACATATCAATTTTAATAGCTCAGTTATTTGAAACAGGTCAGTTTTAACAGATCAACTGTAACAGGTAAATTGTGAAACAGCTTTTAACAGATCAGTTGCGGGTAAATGTTGTTAGAGCAGATCAGTTTTTCAAGATAGACTGTTGACCCATGAGTGTGAGCTGTATTATATATTGCTTTTTGTAAAGGTAAACAAATACTTGTTTTTGTTTCGATAAATCTTTTTATTGACAGTTATTTGATTTAGTATAATGACAACAAAAATTGTAGACACAAGTGTCCTCAGTTAAAGGAATTAAATCGCTGTTTTTGCTCACAGTTGTAGGTGATATTTTTTCCCAAATATCTAATTAGTTCCTGTGGTGGTTGCAAATTACCGAAACTATCGAAATATTGATTTTCTCCATTAGTTCTATAATAATCCACCCAATGTGTACCATTTGATTCTGTATTTGCCAAATTGATAATGCCGCATTCCCTCTTCAATGGGCGCTTCGGTAGTGCATCTCTCATAAATACACCTCTTTTTTTTTTTTTTTTTTTTTTTATAGGGGGAAAGAATTTAAAGCCATAAAGTGTGGGACTTGGTGTTCCTCACCCACTAAAACCACCCCTACTCTCCGTTTCCCTCTCGCGGAACTACCGCTAAGTATTACTTCATAAGGGGGAGATGGCATGAATGCCTCCACTAAATTTTTATCTAGGGTGTGAACTCGAATTGCGCTGTTGTTCAGCGCGACGCAATGATTTGAGGATCTGTGCTGCAATGGTGCAAATAGAATTCCAATTGTTTTGCGAGCTTAGTAGGATGTCCATCAAGTCAGTGACTGTGAATGGTCTCGCTATACCTAGGCAAAGCTCTTCCCGTTCGGCAGCGAATCTCGGACAGACAAAGAATATGTGTTCTGCGTCTTCTATGGTCCGCGCACAGTGTGTGCAAAACGGATCTGTCTCATGTTTAAACCTATAGAGATAGGACTTAAAACATCCATGTCCCGTCAGTAGTTGTGTTAGGTAAAAGTCGGTTTGTCCGTGCTATCTACCTACCCACGGCCTTACGTCCGCAATAAGTCTTCTTGTCCAGCTGCCGTTGGTCGTAGACCTCCACTTCTCCTGCCACTGCGCCATCGTGCTCTCTCGGCGGAGATCGCCTACGGTTGGGCTCCTGCTTTCCATTGCCAGCAAATCAAGCGGCACCATTCCTGCGAGTACCAGGGCTGCGTCTTCCGATACTGTTCGGAAGCTGCTGGTAATTCGGAGGGCACACCTTCTATATGCGCTTTTGCATCCGCGGCTATAAGAGGGTACATTCATAGCAGGGGCCCAGACCGGCACTGCATACATGATTATAGACCTGACGACATTACAGATCCGCCATCTACTTCGCTGCCGAGGTCCACCGATGTTCGCCATTATGCCAGATAAGGCATTCGTGGCTTTCATGGCCTTTTCTTCAACATAGGCTAGGTGACTTTTAAAGCTCAACCTATGATCCAGCATCACTCCCAGGTACTTAATGGCCTCCTTTGACCTTATATGCTGCTCTCCGACTTTTATGCTAGCAGTTTCCACCCGTTTCCTGCTGCTAATGAGGACCGCCTCGGTTTTATGAGAGGCCACGTTAAGCCCATTTTCCTGAAGCCAGTCGGTTACCCTCACTATGGCTGCATTTGTAATGTCCTGCACATCCTCAAGCTTTTTGGCAACTGCAGTAATGGCGATGTCATCCGCGAATCCAACGATGCTGACCCCTACTGGTGTGGCTAGTCGCAGAACGCCGTCATACATCACGTTCCACAGCATTGGTCCTATAACTGAGCCCTGCGGGACGCCGCCTGTGATGCCATATGATTTCCGTCCATCCGATGTATCGTACAACAGGGTACGGTTCTCAAAGTAGCTAGCTACCAGTTGGACCAGATACGCTGATATGCCGAGGCTCGTAAGCGCTTGCAGGATCTTTTCCCATCTAGCGGAGATGAAGGCATTCCTCACGTCGAGTGTTGTGACCAGGCAGTACTCCTTGCTTCCGCCCCGCCATCTTTTCCCAGCTGTAGCCGTGCGGGCCTTTTGCACAACCATTGAAATGGCGTCTACGGTGCTGCGTCGCTTTCTAAATCCGAACTGCTGGTTTGAGAGTCCGTGCCGTTCCTGCAGCTCTGCCTCTAGGCGGTTGCATAGTATGCGCTCGAACATTTTGCTGACGACGTCCAGCATGCACAGCGGTCTGTATGCTGATGGGTCCTCGAGGTTCTTATCTCCTTTTGGTAGCAATACCAACCTCTGGAGCTTCCATCTTGATGGAAAGACTCTCTCACTGATGCACTGGTTGTACAGAACAGCGAACAGTTCTCGGTGTGCTCCCACCATTATCTTCACTGCTCTTGTTGGGATCCCGTCTGGTCACGGCGCTTTGTCATAAATACAACTCTGAAATAACGAATATGCTTGCGGGCAAACTCCATCAAATCAAGATTGGTAAGCGGCTTATTGGGTAGCTGACTTAAAAGTTTTTTGAGTGCGCTGATGTGGTAAGACCATAACCCTGTCGATATGGTTTCAGATGGAGTCCATGTCCCAAAGCAATAGCTTCCATTTTCTTATTATGTCTTTTACTCTCTTCGAGCTGCTGGTGGGCATTTTTCGCATTATTAATTGTTTTAGCAACGGCTGCACTACCCGAGGCGATTCCACCAAGAGCTCCTAGTGCAGTTAAAATTGACATCAATGGTAAAAAGCCTCCAACTTTTGGAACGCTAATCACTCGTGGGACAATAACATCTTTTTTTCCCCTTCCAAACGATTTGTTTATTGCTTTGCGTGCAATTGTAATAGCGCTGCTTATGTCTTGGGGCTTTTGTTTATTCAAGATACGAGTGGCCGATTTGACAGCGTTCCTAAATGTTTTCTTTTTGTCGCATAGCGTTCTTTTTGTTTTTGGTTTTGTTTTTCTTGCTGTTTTTTTCTTTATTTTTTGAGTGAGACCCATTCCAAATTTTTTCTTGAGTTTCATGGCGTTAGTAACGAAATACGCAGAGGGTTTTTCGCCAAAACTGCTGTCAGGTGCTTTAACTCGCTCCCAAGCTTTATCTGCTAAGATTGAATCAGCTGTATTGTAGTGAGTATATATATATGTGTTGCAATAAACCAATTATTAACTCCAAGTATGCATACAAAACATACAAACGTTTTGCGGCATTAACATTGTTGCCGATTAAATACATAAACTCAAGTGGTTATTCGAAATATGATCCCTTTCCCATGCAGCGCCAACAAATAGCTGCGCCAGCATATTTACATATATACACTCACACATGCTCACACATATATAAGTAAATAATAAGTAAATAAGCTACGTGCTGTTGGCTTGACCAAAAAAGAAGGCAAGCTCAACAGAGAATGATTGGAACTCAAAAAGAACGAACGTCTGGCCTGTTGCTAGCGTTTATTTAATACTTTAAGTTTTTTTAAACAATAAACCTAAACTACAAACTTCAACTGAACTTGACTAATTACTGGGAATGGAATGGAAATATTACATGGCGACCGAGACAGAGGTCAAGATGACCTGGACCTGGATCTGGATCATGGAAAAAATCTGAGTGAGTAGTGTGTTGTTGTTGTTGTGAATGCCCAGTGAGTTGCAAAAAAAAAAAAAAAAAAAAAAACACAAAATGCCCAAGAGCAGACGCAGTGGCGTAGTATATAGAGCAAAGAAAGAAATTGCTCAACTTAAAGAATTTTTAAGTGCAGAAATTCCCCCTCCATGGGATACTGCAAATAAAATACAAAGTAAAGTTGACTATTAAGAGTCATATGTAAAAGCAACACTGGAGCAAAAGAAAGCTCAACACACACACTCACAATTAAATATTAAAATAATTGGAGAAAATACTAAAGAACCAATAAAAATCCAGATACCACAACAGAAAAAGATGTGCCCACCAGACTGCGAGGGACCACTAATAAGTATACACTGCCTGTATACCTGCGGCCTGCGCAAAACCAGCGCCGGCACCGCCTGAGCCCATAGGCCCTGGACAACTGCAGCAGCCTGTGCGAGGACCGGCACCGGCACCGCCTGAGCCCATAGGCCCTGGACAACTGCAGCAGCCTGTGCGAGGACCAGCACCGGCATCGCCTGCCCAAAGTCCCCAAAGACAAGAAGTCCGACAGCGCCACCAAGGGTGCCCAATAAATTACAACAAATTACAACATTTAAAATTAAATTTAACAAAAATTTTAATATATATACTTGCACGTATATACCAAGAATGTAAAAGAAAAAAAAAGATTATTGTAAAAAAAATTTTGTAAAAAAAACGAGAAGGCAAAGCTAACTTCGACTGTGCCGAAGTTTTAATACACGTGAAAAACTTTACTCCAACTGATTTAACTGGAAAAATATATATAGGATATAGATATCAGATATTTAAAATTTTTAAATTATTGATAATAAAAATTTGATACCATAAAAAAAACTTTTCTTAGTAAAACACATTTTCCGACCGATCGGTCCTATGGCAGCTATATGCTATAGTCATCCGATTTTGATAATTTTTTCGAAATTATGTGAAAGCATATAAAACTAATATATACCAAGAATGGGGACGCTACGATAAAAAACAAAAAGTTTTTCTCACTAGAAGTAGTTTTTTAACCGTCCGTTTATATGGCAGCTATATGCTATAGTCATCCGATTTTGATAAATTTTTTCAGAATTATGTGGAAACATATAAAACAAATATATACTACGATTGGAGACGCTACGATGGAAATCAAAAAAGTTTTTCTCACAAAGACTTAATTTTCGACCGATCGTTGCTATGGCAGCTATATGCTATAGTGATCCGATTTTGATACATTTTTCCAGAATTATGTGAAAGCATATAAAACTAACATATACCAAGATTAGTGACGCTACGATGGAAAACAAAAAAGTTTTTCTAACTAGAACTTGTTCTTAGACCGATCGTTCCTATGGCAGCTATATGATATAGTTATCCGATCCGGCCGGTTCCGACATATTAGTTGCGTGCAGTAAAAAGAAGACTCTGTGCAAAATTTCAGCTCGATAGCTTTAAAACTGAGAGACTAGTTCGCGTAGAAACAGACGGACAGACGGACAGACGGACGGACGGACAGACGGACAGACGGACAGACGGACAGACGGACGGACGGACAAGCGGAAATGAACTCAGCTCGTCGTCCTGATCAAGAATATATATAGTTTATGGGGTCGGAAATGAATATTTCTATGCGTTACAAACTTCTGGGCAAAATTAATATACACTTTTCAAGTGTATAAAAACAACCAATTGTTAAACTGAGCTCTAACCAGCCCGGTAGAGTATGGCCCATAAAGTCATACAAACATTAGGTAGGAGATGTACACCGTCAAGCGCGGTTTAAAATCTTCTCCCCACCCACGAGGTGTGTAAGGCTAGATACACACAACTAAACAACACCCATGTTTACACAATAAACCTCAGTCTCAATATTTTCGTATCATTTCACCATGTAGCAAAAGGCAAAAAGCTCACGTTTTTAATAGACACAGGAGCAGACATTTCGCTTTTAAAAGAAAAATCTGATGTCTATCATAATATTCAAACAAACAATACAATTAATATTCAAGGTATAGGCAAAGGAACAATAAAATCACAAGGCCTAACCTCAATTGAGCTACAAACAGATAAATATATTATTCCACACAATTTTCACATAGTTGATTCTAATTTTGCAATACCGTGTTATGGAATAATAGGCATTGACTTTATAAAAAGATTCAATTGCCAATTAGATTTTCAACCATCGGAAGATTGCTTAATAATTAGACCCAATAATTTAAAATTTCCAATTTATGTCCCAATAACATATAGTTCTGGTAACAATTCAATACTTAAACCAGCAAGATCCCAAGTTGTCCGAAAAATAGAACTAACTTCAAGAGAGGATAGTGTTTTTATCCCAAATCAGGAAATTCAACCTGGTATTTACGTTGCAAACACTGTTTCAACATCCCAAAATACGTTCGTCCGTTTACTGAATACAACCAGTACCGATCAATTAGTTGATATAAACAATTTAAAATTTGAACCGCTTTCGAACTATGACGTAGTTTAAACTAACCAAGAGATCAGAGATAAAACTGTCATATCTCAACTATCAAAAAATTTCCCACCCCAATTCAAATCACAATTGGTGGATTTATGCACCAAATACAGTGACGTATTCGGACTTAAAACCGAATCAATCACAACAAATAATTTTTATAAACAAAAATTGAGACTGAAGGATAACGAACCAGTGTATACAAAAAATTATCGAAGCCCGCATAGCCAAACAGACGAAATAAAAAGTCAAGTTGATAAATTGATCTCCGACAACATAGGCGAACCGTCTGTGTCCGAGTACAACAGCCCACTTTTACTTGTTCCAAAGAAAGCCCTACCGGGCTCAGATGTGAAAAAATGGCGATTAGTAATTGACTATCGCCAAATTAATAAAAAACTTCTATCCGACAAATTTCCACTCCCTAGAATTGATGACATTTTAGATCAACTAGGTCGAGCTAAATATTTTTCATGCCTTGACTTAATGTCAGGATTTCATCAGATTGAACTCGAAGAAAGTTTAAGAAATATAACGTCATTTTCAACGAGCAATGGCTCATATCGTTTCACGCGACTACCATTTGGATTAAAAATAGCGCCCAATTCATTTCAGAGAATGATGACTATAGCATTTTCTGGACTTGAACCTTCTCAAGCATTCCTCTATATGGATGACTTAATAGTTATTGGTTGTTCAGAAAAACATATGATTAAAAATTTAACAGATGTTTTTCAACTTTGTAGAAAACACAACCTTAAGTTACATCCACAAAAATGTTCATTTTTTATGCACGAAGTGACTTTTCTTGGTCATAAATGCACAGACAAGGGAATCTTGCCAGATGACAAGAAATATGACGTCATCAATAATTACCCAGTCCCACACGATGCGGACAGCGCTAGACGTTTCGTTGCATTTTGCAATTATTACAGACGTTTTATTAAAAACTTCGCCGACTATTCACGGCACATAACTAGATTATGTAAAAATAAGAATGTTCCATTTGAATGGACAAGCGAATGCCAAAATGCATTCGAATATCTCAAGAATAAACTTATTCAACCAACCTTATTACAATATCCTGATTTTCGCAAAGAATTTTGCATAATAACTGATGCAAGCAAACAAGCTTGTGGAGCGGTTTTAACTCAAAACCATAATGGACTCCGGCTACCAATAGCATACGCATCTCGCTCATTCACAAAAGGTGAAAGTAACACGAGCACAACAGAACAAGAATTAGCAGCCATTCATTGGGCAATTACACATTTTTGACCATATATCTATGGAAAACATTTCAATGTGAAAACAGATCACAGACCATTAACTTATTTATTTTCTATGATCAATCCAAGCTCAAAGCTAACACGCATGCGACTCGAATTAGAAGAATACGATTTTACGTTTGAGTATCTAAAGGGCAAAGACAATTTCGTGGCAGACGCCTTATCTAGGATAACAATATCCGAACTAAAAGATTTACAACGAGAAGGCAAAGCTAACTTCGACTGTGCCGAAGTTTTAATACACTTGAAAAACTTTACTCCAGCTGATTTAACCGGTAAAATATATAGAGGATATAGATTTCAGATATTTAACATTTTTAAATCATTGCTAATAAAAATTTGATACCATAAAAAAACTTTTCTTAGTAAAACACATTTTCCGACCGATCGGTCCTGTTTTTTTTTCAAAATTATGTGAAAGCATATAAAACTAATATATACCAAGATTGGGGATGCTAAGATAAAAAACAAAAAAGTTTTTCTCACTAGAAGAAGTTTTTTGACCGGCCATTTATATGGCAGCTATATGCTATAGTCATCCGATTTTGATAAATTTGATCAGAATTGTGTGGAAACATATAACACAAATATATACTTCGTTTGGAGACGCTACGATGGAAATCAAAAAAGTTGTTCCCACAAAGACTTATTTTTCGACCGATCGTTCCTATGGCAGCTGTATGCTATAGTGATCTGATTTTGATACATTTTTCCAGAATTATGTGGAAGCATATAAAACTAATATATACCAAGATTAGTGACGCTACGATGGAAAACAAAAAAGTTTTTCTAACTAGAACTAGTTCTTAGACCGATCGTTCCTATGGCAGCTATATGATATAGTCATCCGATCTGGCCGGTTCCGACATATTAGTTGCGTGCAGTAAAAAGAAGACTCTGTGCAAAATTTCAGCTCGATAGCTTTAAAACTGAGAGACTAGTTCGCGTAGAAACAGACAGACGGACAGACAGACGGACAGACGGACGGACGGACAAGCGGAAATGAACTCAGCTCGTAGTCCTGATCAAGAATATATATAGTTTATGGGGTCGGAAATAAATATTTCTATGCGTTACAAACTTCTGGGCAAAATTAATATACACTTTTCAAGTGTATAAAAAACAAAAAACATCGATTCGCTTTCGTTGAAGACGGACGTGTTTTTTTTATTCGCTACGCACAATAAATTTGACTGTGTCTTAACATCTATTTTGTCATTTCGTTTGTTTTCATAGTGCATGTTTATGTATTATTGTGATTTGTTATTTAATTAACAGCAACATAAACGCAAAAGCGAAGAGAAATAAATACATTTATTTAATTCTCAATTCAACTTCTGTAGCTGTAAATTTGTTTTTGCGTTTATATTGCTCTTGTGCACTTTGCCACCCGCGCTCGCGATCCGTTTACATATTGTTTGTTGTTGTGTTGTTGGTGCTGGGTGTTGCTTACCGTCTCTCACGCTCATTTTCTCTCGCGCTCGCGATCGGTTACTCTCGCGCTCTTGGGTTGTGTTTGTGCATTTAAATAGCATTGTTCCTGTAACTTGCTGCTCAAGTTACTGTTGCTTCTGCTTGCCTGATTGGAACCCTTTGTGCAATTTTGGTCTGTAAACCTTTGATTACTACCTATTGATTTTTAATAAAGTTAACATGAGTTATATTGTTTTTTTGTTACATATTTTTTTTATTGTTTTTTAAATCTACCTACTCGACTTCTAGGTACAGTGCGAATCAATCATATCCTTACCAGTTAAATGAATCAAATTGCATTTTTAGCCCCGTTATAACTGAAAGTTCGCTCCTTTGCGATCTTAGCTCAGTCAAACCTGTGTACGCACCTGGTCCAGATGGAGTACCTGGTTGTGTTCTTAGGTACTGTGCTGAATCACTGTGTAAGCCTATCCATAGATTATTTAAATTGTCTGTTGAGTCATCTTCCTTCCCAATGTTATGGAAGGAATCTTTTATCATTCCTCTTCATAAAAAGGGTAATAAGTCCGATGTTGAAAACTATAGGGGTATTTCCAAGTTGTCTGCAATTCCTAAAACTTTTGAGAAAATTATAACATCTCAATTGCAACATTTGTGTAGTTCCATTATTTCACCGTTCCAACATGGATTTGTGAGACGTAGATCTACCACCACTAACCTCTTAGAGTTTACATCCTTAGTGATAAAAGGGTTCTTAAGTAAAATGCAAACTGACGTCATTTATACTGATTTTAGTAAGGCATTTGATTCTGTAAACCACTCCTTGCTGCTTCACAAACTGAGCCTAATTGGATTTCCCATTAATCTTCTCAGTTGGATTTCTCAGTACCTAAGTGATAGAACCCAAAAGGTTCTATTTCGAAATTCATACTCTAAGTGTATCCAAGTTACTTCTGGAGTACCCCAGGGTAGTCACTTGGGTCCATTGCTTTTTACTCTATTCATCAATGATCTACCTTCAGTTCTGACTCATTCACGAGTCCTTATGTATGCTGATGATGTTAAGATTTGTTTAGCATATAAAGATTTGGTATCTCGATATCATTTGCAAACTGACTTGGATGCATTTCACTCATGGTGTGAATTCAATCTCCTAAACCTTAATAGTTCGAAGTGTAAGGTTATGACATTTTATAGAAGCTTACCACAACTGGTCACATACACGCTTGATAATGTGGCATTAGAGCGTCTAAACGATGGTGCCAATGAAGTAAATGATCTGGGGGTAATTCTTGATCATAATCTTAAATTTGACTCTCATGTAACTGCTACTGTTAGTAAGGCCAGAAGTGTTCTTGGGTTTATTAAGCGTTGGTCTAAGGAATTTGATGATCCTTATACGACCAAAATTCTTTATACTTCTCTTGTCCGTCCAATTCTTGAGTATGGTTCATGTGTGTGGTCTTCACAATATTCGATCTATCAAGATAGAATTGAATCTGTGCAAAAACAATTCCTATTGTTTGCTCTTCGTGGTTTGAATTGGAATCCTGAGGTCCGGTTACCATCGTATTCTAGTAGACTTCTTTTAATAAACCTTCCCTCCTTAATTAACCGTAGAGTTATGCTTGGTGTAATCTTTATACATAGACTAATAAATGGTGAAATCGACTCATCAGAGTTGCTTAGTCAAATTAATCTTAGTGTTCCTGTTAGACAGACACGTAACTTTATCCCCTTATCTCTAAAACGTTGTACTACTAACTATGCTTTGCATGAGCCGTTTCGTGTCCTTTGTGCTGACTACAATAAAATCTTTCGAGTAATTAGTTTAGAAGATTCTATTTTTGCTATAAAAAACTCTATATTAACGTATTTAGCCCGTAGTTTGCTTTAATTCCGTGTTTTTCTACGCGTTTTCGTGTCACTCGTTTGTGGCAGCGCCCCCCGGTCGGTTGCCAAGGCAAAGTCTTGATAAAGCTTCTAAGCCCAACGTATATGAAGTCATCAAAAACGACGATGTACGAAAAGTAGTGGCCTTACATTTAACAAACATGATATGTATTTTTAAACATGGAAATAAAGTTATTGCAAGAATTGATGTTAGTGATTTGTACACCAATGGAATTCTCGACTTAGGTCAGTTCTTCCAAAGGCTTGAAATGCAGGCCGGTATACATAAAATCAACCATCTTAAAGTGGCACCGTGGGAAAAGGTCTTTGAACAAGTTTCAATAGATACTTTTAAGAAAATGGGCAACAAATTATTAAAATCATTAAGTGTAGCGCTACTTCACCAGGTGATCACAATAAATAAAGAAAAAGAAAAAGAAGCAATTCTGTCTACGTTTCATGACGATCCTTTACAAGGAGGACATACTGGCATTACAAAAACTATAACTAAAATCAAAGCACACTACTATTGGAAAGATATGACGCGTCAAATAAAAGAGAACATACGTAGATGTCCCAAATGCCAAAAATCAAAAACAACTATCCATACAAAAACCCCTTTAACCATTACAGACACACCAATATGTGCATTTGACAGGGTGATAGTGGACACTATAGGTCCTCTTCCGAAAACCGAGAATGGTAACGAATATGCTATTACATTGATATGCGATTTAACCAAATATCTTGTAGCTATTCCAATTCCAAACAAAAATGCTAATACAGTTGCTAAAGCAATATTTGAATATTTTATACTAAAGTTCGGTCCAATGAAGACGTTCATTTCGGACATGGGAACTGAATATAGAAATTCCGTAATAAGAGACCTGTGCAAATATTTGAAAATAGACAATATAACGTCTACGGCACACCACCATCAGACAGTTGGAACAGTAGAAAGAAGTCACAGAACATTTAATGAATATATACGTTCATATATATCTGTAGATAAGACAGATTGGGATGTATGGCTTCAATATTTTGTTTACTGTTTTAACACGACCCCCTCTATGGCACATAGTTACTGTCCATATGAGTTAGTGTTCGGCAAACCTAGTAACTTGCAAACATATTTTAATAGAATAGATAACATTAATCCTTTATATAACATAGAAGATTATGCTAAGGAATCTAAGTTCAGATTAGAAGAAGCTTATAAAAGAGCAAGAATAATGTTAGAAAAACATAAAGCCAAGAATAAAGAATATTACGATAAAAAAGTAACAAACTTTGATTTAAAAATAGGAGATAAAGTTTTATTGAAAAACGAAACTGGACATAAGCTAGAACCAATATATTTAGGACCTTTTACAGTAGAAAAAGTAGAAGATAATGATAATATTTTAATTAGTGATAGCAAACAGAAAAAACAGAAGGTACACAAGGATAGGTTAAAAGCTTATCACACATAGACACGACAATATAAAATTAAAATTCAAATTAAAAACCCACATTTAATGAAGGTGATGGACTGATCAACTATTCACACTTCTTAAATTACAATTTTTACTAAATATTCAAATAAAACATTGATTATTTCATTTTCTTCTTATTAAACAATAAACTATCAAAACATTCATTTCATTACAATTATAAAAAAAAATTAAAAAAAATAAAAAAAACCAAAACAAAAAAAAAAAAAAAAAAATCTTAATTAAATACAATAAAATTAAACAATATTTTAATAATTTTAACAACCATTTCAAATAACTCCATATATTACGTTATTTCTCTAAAAAGGGAGGTGTAGTGAGTATATATATGTGTTGCAATAAACCAATTATTAACTCCAAGTATGCATACAAAACATACAAACGTTTTGCGGCATTAACATTGTTGCCGATTAAATACATAAACTCAAGTGGTCATTCGAAATATGATCCCTTTCCCATGCAGCGCCAACAAATAGCTGCGCCAGCATATTTACATATATACACTCACACATGCTCACACATATATAAGTAAATAATAAGTAAATAAGCTACGTGCTGTTGGCTTGACCAAAAAAGAAGGCCAGCTCAACAGAGAATGCTTGGAACTCAAAAAGAACGAACGTCTGGCCTGTTGCCAGCGTTTATTTAATATTTTAAGTTTTTTTAAACAATAAACCTAAACTACAAACTACAACTGAACTTGACTAATTACTGGGAATGGAATGGAAATATTACAGTATGTCGTTTGCTCAAGTCTTTCTCCTCTAAATATGCTATATCATGATCCCTGCAAGCGGAATCTAATGGATTTATTCCCTTATCGCCGCGCTCCAAGCGTTTTTCAAGTTTGGTTCCTGGACCACAGAACTGATAGCCAGGCAAATGCAATTCCACTGGGACGGAGTTAATTATTTTATTCACAAGTCCACCACCCTTTGCTATTGATTTATATAAGCGCATAACTAATATAATAGATGGTTACTCGTTGAAGATTCCTTAACGACTGATGTGCATTTTGTTGCAATATGCGATTAATAAAACAAAACAAAAACATTGAGGTGAAAAATTTTGATTTTGTGGGTAATCAAAAAAATCGAATCTCACACAGCAGTCTCTTGCCTAACTCAATAAGAGGTCTAATCGTTGGTCCATCGAATTGTGGGAAAACCAATGTAATGATCAGCCTAATTGAAAGCCCAAACGGATTGAAATTTGAAAATATCTACTTGTACTCAAAGTCGTTACATCAGCCGAAATATGAATATCTAAAAGAACTTGTGTCCCCGGTAAAGGGAATGGGCTTCTATACGTTTTCTGAGAATGAGTCTGTTATTCCGACCGAGAAAGCGAAAAACAATTCAATAATGATATTTGATGATGTGGCATGCGAAAAACAGGAGAACATTCTCGCATACTTCTGTATGGGAAGGCATAAGAATGTTGATTCGTTCTATATATGCCAGTCATATACACGCATTCCCAAACATCTTGTGCGTGATAACGCTAACATAATTTTAATGTTTAAACAAATCAACTAAATATGAAGCATATATACCAAGACCATGTGGGTATTGACATGAGCTTTGAAACATTTATGAAAATTTGTCAATTATGTTGGAGAGATAACTATGGATTTCTGATGATTAACAAAGATGATCGTATAGACAACGGACGCTATAGAAAGGGATTTGATGTCTTTACGTAAATTTAAAATTTTTTAAGCATACTCGCATGTAAATAAACGATAAAAAAACTTGATTATAGTTTCACTTCTAAATACTAACTCAAAATGTCAACAACGTTAACTTTAACTGGAAACAGCTCAACATTAACGGCAAACTACTTTCCTCCCCTTGAAATGATGGGGGAATATGAGTGTTGTCTAATTGATTTTCATATGTTCAACTCAATCCCAAATGTAGATTTGTATAATAATCTATTTCATATTGGAGAACACATCATTGAGATACCTGTGGGATCTTATGAGCTCAGCGATATTACTGATGTTATTCTCGATAAGCTGTCTGCAGCAGGTGTAGAGTCTGATCTTGAAATAAAAAGCAATAACAACACACTGCAAGTGTCGGTTATCAGTAGGACACTTCCAATTTATTTAGATAAGGTGCGTTCAATCGGATCTTCGAACCGGGAATCCTCGAACCGGCTGTTGAGCACATCTCAGATATGCCTGTGAATATTCTCAAGGTGAATGCAATTCGTTTGGAGTGTAACATTATAAACGGATCATATGTGAATAACATCCCATCGCATACCCTTCATGAATTTGCTCTAAACGTTCCTCCTGGTTATAACATGGATGAGATACCACGCAATCTAATTTATTTGCCTGTGAACACATGTGAGATAAGTACATTAACAGTACGCATCACTGATCAGAACGGAGACTCGATTAATTTGCGTGGGGAATATATTACACTTCGGCTACACCTGAGACTGCGACAATGATCATTTATAACAATAGTATAAATAAAAGCGTATGGAGATCTCCATCACCAATCACTTTCGGTTATAGAACAGGACGAGGAGGAAGATCTGTACGGAGAGCTCTTATAACAGCAAATAAATTATTTTTAAAATCATTGGGTCTTAAAATCCGTAAACAATGAGCAATATATTAAATGTTTGTGAGAAACCCCACTCGGATGAGAGTATAAGTAAAAGAGAATACCACACCTACTCATCTTATCTGCAATCATTTAAGCCTAACGATGAAATTCGAATAAGCATCCAAAACCAAGATTTATACGTACTACCCCATGAAAGTTTTATCAATGTTGAAGGGTCGATTACCTCATCGGACATTACAGCCGTTCATGCAGGCAAACTTAAAAATAATTGCGTTGCACAGATTTTTGATGAAATTCGCTATGAGATAAACGGAATTGAAATTGATCGCACACGGTTCGTGCGTATAATATCAACCTTAAAAAATTGTTTATCTTTAAATAATCTCGAAAGTGAAATGCTTCGAAATGGAGGCTGGTTTCTTGAGAAAGAAGACGAATTACTACTATCACCGAGTGGATTATTCAATTTCTCTCTTCCGCTGAAGTTTTTACTTGGGTTTGCCGAAGACTACAATAAAATCTTGTTGAACTGCAAGCATGAACTCATACTACTCATGGCGAAGAACATGAGTAAGGTATTTGAACAAAAAGTTAATAATATAGAGTATAAAATAAGCATATTGAATATAACTTGGAAAATACGTAACACGTAACCCTTAACGATCAAGCCAAACTGCAGATGTTTAATGTTATAACAAGCGGAAATACTCTACCGCTGGCTTTCCGCAGTTGGGATTGTTATATCAACCCATCGCTTGTTAATGCCACCCAACATATATGGAGCGTAAAATTGGCTGCTAACCGGGAGAGACCGCGATTCGCAATAGTGGCTTTCATGTCGGAAGGAAAATTAATTTCCAATGACTTAACAAATTTGAAAGTACATTTAAACTCAGAGTCATACCCGTATGATGATCTAAATATAAGTTTTGACCGTTCTCGAATCGCTACTTTATACGATATGTATGCAAAATTCCAGCAAAGCTATTATATGAGAGACCCTCAACCGCTGTTATCACCAAAGACATTTTTGGAAAAAGGTCCAATGGTTGTTATCGATCTTTCATATCAAAATGAAGTCGTAAAGTCAGAAGCAATTGATGTAAGACTATCTATAAATTTATCGACTCCAAGTGCTTCGTCCACCGAAGCTTATTGCTTACTAATACATGATCGTTTAGTTAAATATTCACCGCTTAGTGGATTAGTTCAACGCATTGTTTAAAAGCATCACTAACAACAACAGCAGTACAGAAAAAAATAAAAAAAAAAATAAATAATTTAAAAATGTATCAAGATGTAGTTTCCATTGATATACAGGGCTTCTATGGCAACAAAAATGAATACATATTAAAAGAAATAGCTGTAGCATTTAAAAATTACCCCCACCTGGACAGCCATTTCTTTTTGCTACCCCCTTATGATTTCCTCCACTTGACTACAATGGCAAGAAGAAGAGCAATCTGGATGACTAAAAACTATCATGGTCTTTGTTGGAATGATGGATCATCTAGTTTCCTACAAGTCAGAAATTGGCTTCGGGATATTATATGCGATAATCATGTAATCACAACTGGACTTAAGAAAAAAGATTTTCTTGAAAAATTTTTTGCAATTTCAGTAGAAGACTTGGAAGAAGAGTTTAGCAGTACTACATATTAATAATAATGAGTGTGCCCTAAAAAATTCTCGAACCATTTTGGAATTATATAAAGACTTTACATCTAAAAGTTTAGTACCCTACTACTAAGATCAACATCACCCTGTAAATCATGAAATATTGATCTATTAAAAATCTTTGTATCCATTCAATTCAAAATTCGATTTATTTCTTCTTTGACGCTTCAAGAGTAAAGTTCATCACCATGCCAATGGGCGGAGTCGTTTCAAAAGATGAGTATGCCGTAAAAACAATTATTCACCTGATTGATGAATTCCAAGCGGAATATAAGGATATACTTTTTGATGAGCACACACAGTTTCTTCACACCCGAGAATACTTTCAGCAGCATGGAAATCCAAAGATTTTAAATCTCGATGAGTATGGCGAACATTTATCGTCATGCTGCTGGGTAACAAAAAATCTAGCAACATGTGTAACGGATACATGTGCTTGTCACTTCTATATCTGGCGAAAAAATAAGCTTATGAAAATCATCTCTAATTATCATAAGCTTACCAATGGAATTCACTAACTAACGTTAAATAAACAAGTAAAAAAGTCGGTCAAGCCCGACTGTAATATACTCTGTACCTGTTTGTACGAAACTAATAACTTTAAAGTGTGAGGTTTTTTCAAAATCTGAGGGTGGCAACTCTTTCAACCATCGTTCATCTGGTTGAAAAACGATGTATGGGGGCTAGTACCTAGTACAAACCCGTAAAATTATAAAATTTGTATATAATTTCCTATTAACAAAAACGTATCTATATTAGTCACGCGGGAATCACGCGTGATTTCTGACCGCAGGCCATCTCAATTATATCGCTCCACTCATAGCAAGGTCCAATTGGGAAATTACCAGTTAGCTATTGCCTTCTCGCTCTCTCTTTCTCGTAAGTTCTACCAATGGCAACGGTGTTGTTGTTGGCGTTGGTTTTTATTTTCTTTTACATATAGCTCTAATATCGTTCATCTGATCGAAAAATGATGTATGGCGGGTCGATTCAAAATAAGTAGTAGAATATATGTCTAGAATGTTCGAACTATCTATCTTGAAAATTGTGGGAGTTATTTCGTTTTTTTAAATTTGCGGGGGAGGCAGGGGGCGTGGCAAAAATCAAAACTAAACTTGATCTGCCTGCAAGTATAAGAAATATATGTTCCATACACTTCAAACCTCTATCTCTTACCATCTCTGAGATCTCTTCGTTCATACGGACAGACGGACAGACGGACAGACAGACGGACAGACGGACAGACGGACATGGCTATATCGACTCGGCTGTTGATGCTGATCAAGAATATATATACTTTATGGGGTCGGAGATGCTTCCTTCTGGCTGTTACATACATTTGCACAAACCCAATATACTCTGTGTACCTTCGGTACAGAGTATAAAAATAATGCGCTTCCATTCGTTTTTGCTTTGTTTTATTTTAATGACACAAATGTTGCAAAATAACACTCGTTCACATAAAGATTTATATGTTGTACATGAATGTCAACATTGGTCATTGATTTGAGAAACAATATCCAAGCGTACTCATCTTCTATCGATAAAGGAAAGTCGTTAAGTTGCATTCGAATTTCATCATATACCGAAATACCATCCATTTTCTTATCAAGCTCTAGTAGAAAGTCCATCAGGGGCATTGAAGTTTTCTCACATAGAGCCTCCTGCTCGTTAAGCACCTTATAAACCAAATCACGTAAACCATGAAGACTTACTAGTCGACCAGCTAGTACAGATCTGCAACTGAATAGCTACAATATAAAGAAACATTTAATTAAAATCAAAAAAATTCTTTGCAATCATAAATGAATTATTGGTACTTACTGACATTGTAGCAGTATTCACTTTCTTGAATGTTAGAGTTCAACTAAAGCTTACGACATTTAAACTTAGAGGTTTTATAGAAATCGCACAAATTTTCTACTTGAAAAATCAAAGTTTGTCACAGAACTCTTTAACAATAACAAAATTCGTTTTTGCGTACCCGCACAAGCCCACAAACAATGACTCAACCAATCCCTGCCCTTGAAATCAATTCCAGCCTCTATAAACAATTACAGTATCCCCCACCCCAACCTCATCCGCAGACCAGAAAAATCAAAGTTTGTCACAGAACTTTTTAACAATAACATAATTCGTTTTTACGCATCCGCAAAAGCCCACAAACAATGACTCAACCTATCCCTGCCCTTGAAATCAATCAATGAAATGCAAACAATAATTCAAGGGCAAGCCACTTGCGCAGTTGCATCTTCTGCCCCAGTTGCATTACTGCTCCTTTTACCCGCTGCAGATCGCCCTCCCTCCACAGTTCACCACGCCTACCCCCTATTTTCCACCCCCCCGTGCAAATCCCCACACACCCACAATCAGTCCGTTCAAGCCGTTCAAGGTCAAGTGATCTTGAAAACAAAAAACATACACACAAACAAAGAAACTAGATCCAAGTCGCTGGGACCGCTGCAGATCGCCCCCACCCCTCCACCGCCCCCCACCACAGATCACCGCTCCTGTTCCCCCCCCACCCTTCTGACCAAAAATTCGAAAAAAACAACAAGAAAAAAAACTCCCGCCATACAACGCAAAATTAAAAATTCAAAAAAACGTTGAAAATTCAAAAAAGCCCTCCAACCATGGATGGAAAACACAAAAAAAAAATCAGAATTCAAATTTCCCGCCACATCAATAGGGATGGAAACACACCAAAATACAAAAATTCAAATTTCCCGCCATCAAAAAATCACTAATTAGTGTAACCATACACCAAAATTAAATAGCCCACACAAATTCAAACTTCGCGCCTTACAATAGGGAAGGAAAAACCTTAAAAATTCACAAATTCAAACTTCGTGCCATTTATCAGAGGTGGGAAAACACTAAAACGATCAAAATTTAAATTTTGCGCCCAACTATCGGCCAAAATTCAAAAATAACTCCCACAATTTAAATTTAACGGGCAAAAAACAGTGTAACCAAACACCGAAATTCAAATAATCCCTAATTAGTGTGACCATGTCGCAAAACAAAAAACATACCATAAATAAAAACACCAAAATTAGTGTGGCCGTATTCCCCAAAGCCAAAGGTCAAAGGTCAATTGATTCAGAACATACATTCCCCTACTACTTTCTTTATCTTATTTGTTACCAGGGTTCGTAAAATGCACAAAAATTATTTTCATGCCATGATAAATAACATCAATGCTTTTCGCAATGACCTGCAGACTAGTTATCAAACTGCAAATCGAAGTAGGTTAGAGTTAACCCCTTTAATGAAGAATAAATGTATATTCTGCAGGTACATATGCTCCTTTTCTATTGACCTGCCGTATATTTTAATGCCCTGGTGTTTTGCTATTGACCTATCTTAATATATACACATTTATCCTTCATTAAAGGGGTTAACTCTTACCTACTTTGATTTGCAATTTGATCATTGGTCAGCAGGTCACTGCGAAAACAGCAGAGTGTCAAATTTTATGGCCCTCATAAAAAAGGGACGACGATCGCGACTCGTCGTGACGTATTCTATTTTTTTCCACCACCTTGACGGCCGCGCACAAGCGACTCTCACATACACACCAATACAAATGCAATGATAGCAAAACTGAGAAATTGAATTTATTTCTCACATGGGCGTGAAAAATTTTGTGACAAGTATCTTTTCTTATTTTTTGCTTACATTTGGTAGAAAAAATAATTCACACACAAGTATAATACAGGCGTGGCAAAAATGCGCGTGTTAGTTACATGAATAAAATAATTTTTGCCATATGTAAATTATTTTACTTTCATGTCTGAAAATTATTATTTTTTTCAGCTTGTATATTTTACTTTAGTGTTAATATCATGCATGTAAAAAAAAATGAGTGTTATTTTACGAACCCTGTTTGTTACCTATTTATGGGCAGTGATTTCGTATATTTCATTTTTCAACTGATCTAGGATTATGGAAGCTAAGGCGAAATATGTGAAAACAGTGAAAAAATGGCTAGAAGCCTAGTTAGCTGTTGTCAAGAGTAATTTGTTTTAAGTCATTCATTTGAACAAAGAACTCTACATATATTTGGACGACGAACTCCAAATAAAACTCGGTTAATAAGTAAACTATTAAAGAATTCAAAAATTCACTATCCCATACAAATATATTTTAATTCCATTATTATTTGCAAGGAGCACAAACCACTGTGTAAATTCCTAATTTTAAGGATAAACTTTTGCCTGACACTTCGTTTCGGTCACTTTAAGGGTTTCATATTCAGCGATATTGACTTATCTAATTGTTCTATTCGATAAATGTTAGTGCTGGCTAAGTGTTAAGTTTATATTTTTTATTTAATGAAAAAATGTTTAGTCTTGTTCAAAAAGCTCCATTTTGCAGAAAACTGCTCCAGTGCTCCAACGAGAACGAGAGCGTAAGTTTAAGTCGGCCCTGCTCGACTTCGATATACCCGTTACTCAGGATATAAACATGTCCTAATTGTGGAAGAAATGAGTTTCTTTCCAATTTGCGGGGGAGACAACTCTACTATAGCTCATCTGATCAGGAAATGATGTATTGCTGATCGATAGGTAATAATTATTAAAATATATGTCTAGAGGGTTTAAACAATCTATTCTTAAAATTGTGGGTGATATGAGGTATTTTTTAAATTGCGGGGGCGTGAACTTTTCTATCGTTCATCTGATCAGGAAACGATGTATGGCGGATCGATAGGTAGTGATGATTAAAATATATGTCTAGAGGGTTCGAATTATCTATTTGTAAAGTTGTGGGAGATATGAGGTATTTTTCAAATTACTACTATCGTTTATCTGATCGAAAAATGATGTACGGCTGATCGATAGGTAATAATTATTTAAATATATGTCTAAAAGGTTCAAACAATCTATTTTCAAAATTGTGGGAGATATGAGTTATTTTTCAAATTGCGGGGGTGGCAACTCTACTATAGTTCATCTGATCGAAAAATGGTGTATGGCGGATCGATAGGTAATGATGATTAAAATATATGTCTAGAAGGTTTGAACAGTCTATTTTCAAAATTGTGGGAGATATGAGGTTTTTTTCAAATTGCGGGGGCGGGAGGGGGCGTGGCAAAAATTTGAAACAAACTTGATCTGCCTGCAAACAATACAAGTCTACACTGAAAATTTGGTAGCTCTAGCTCTTATAGTCTCTGAGATCTAGGTGTTCATACGGACAGACGGACAGACGGACGGACGGACGGACGGACGGACGGACAGACGGACATGTCTATATCGACTCGGCTATTGGTGCTGATCAAGAATATATATACTTTATGGGGTCGAAAATGCTTCCTTCTGCCTGTTACATACATTTGCACGAACTTAGTATACCCTTTTTACTCTACGAGTAACGGGTATAAAAAAAGATCCATTTTGGAGCGTTTGCTCCAAAAGTGGCAACCGTGCCATTAAGTATATTTTGATGTCATTCTCGCGTGGTTTGTACATTTTAATCAAAAAACTCGTTTGGGTGCAAGTTTTTATACTCTGTACCGAAGGTACACAGAGTATATTGGGTTTGTGCAAATGTATGTAACAGCCAGAAGGAGGCATCTCCGACCCTATAAAGTATATATATTCTTGATCAGCATCAACAGCCGAGTCGATATAGCCATGTCCGTCTGTCCGTCTGTCCGTCTGTCTGTCCGTCTGTCCGTATGAACGAAGAGATCTCAGAGATGGTAAGAGATAGAGGTTTGAGGTGTATGGAACATATATTTCTTATACTTGCAGGCAGATCAAGTTTAGTTTTAATTTTTGCCACGCCCCCTGCCTCCCCCGCAAATAAAAAAAACGAAATAACTCCCACAATTTTCAAGATAGATAGTTCGAACATTCTAGACATATATTCTACTACTTATTTGAATCGACCCGCCATACATCGTTTTTAGATCAGATGAACGATATTAGAGCCATACGTAAAAGAAAATAAAAACCAACGTCAACAACAACACCACCACACAACTTACGAGAAAGAGAGAGCGAGAAGGCAATAGCTAACTGGTAATTTCCCAATTGGACCTTACTATGAGAGGAGCGATGTAATTGAGATGGCCTGCGATCAGAAATCAAGCGTGATTCCCCCGTAACTAATATAGATTCGTTTATGTTAATAGGAAATTATATACAAATTTTATAATTTTACGAGTTATGTACTAGGGTAATTCTACTCATCATTACTTATCGAGCTCCCATACATCGTTTTTCAACCAGATGAACGATAGTAGAAAGAGTTGCCACCCCCAGATTTTGAAAAAAACTCACACTTTAAAGTTATAAGTTACATACAAAAAGGTACAGAGTATATTACAGTCGGGCTTGACCGACTTTCTTACTTGTTTGAATCTAGTACTGCTGGAATGTTATTGTACACAGAAAAAAAAAATATGAAATGGCAGTCGTTTTCACATTTTTTCATATCAATTTCACTCCGATACGACGAAGATTAAATTGATATGATAAAAATATCAATACGATCTTTTTTTTATATACAAAAAAAATAATTGCCTTGTCTGAGGCGAACTCGAGACCTTGCATTTAACACGAATGGAATGACGCGTCAACGCAGTCAGCCAACGCACACGCTTATGGACAAACGTCTAAGAGACTAAGAGTAGCCTTTTCATTTTTCCTATACACATTTTCTGATTTAATCTAGTAGTCCTGCCATAATTATACTCTGTACCGAAGGTACATAGAGTATATTGGGTTTGTGCAAATGTATGTAACAGCCAGAAGGAAGCATCTCCGACCCTATAAAGTATATATATTCTTGATCAGCATCAACAGCCGAGTCGATATAGCCATGTCCGTATGAACGAAGAGATCTCAGAGATGGTAAGAGATAGAGGTTTGAGGTGTATGGAACATATATTTCTTATACTTGCAGGCAGCTCAAGTTTAGTTTTGATTTTTGCCACGCCCCCTGCCTCCCCCGCAAATTGAAAAAAACTTAATATCTTCCACAATTTTGGAGTTAGGTTGTTCGAACCTTTTAGACATATATTCTACTCATCATTTCTTATCAAGCCCCCATACATCGTTTTCCGATCAGATGAACAATAGTGGCGCTATATGTAAAATAAAATTTAATTCAACGACAACAACAACAGCGATTGGTAGAACTTACGAGAAAGAGAGAGCGAGAGGGCAATAGCTTACTAGTAATTTCCCAATTGGAATTGGCTTGACGGCATTAGTTAACTGGACTGCGCAGCTTTTTGCTTCCCCCCTCCCCTCTTTCCAATAGATATTTGTGTAAGGAGACAAACACCAAGTATGAGAGGAGCGATGCAATTGAGATGGCCTGCGGTCAGAAATCACGCGTGATTCCCGCGTGACTAATATAGATACTTTTATGTTATTAGGAAATTATATACAAATTTTATAATTTTACGTGTTATGTACTAGGGTAATTCTACTCATCATTACTTATCGAGCCCCCATACATCGTTTTCCAACCAGATAAACGATAGACAAAAGAGTTGCCATTCCCAGATTTTGAAAAACCCTCACACTTTGAAGTTATCAGTTACATACAAACAGGTACAGAGTATATTACAGTCGGGCTTGACCGACTTTCTTACTTGTTTTTAATTCACTTTTTCGTGAAAAGACGTCTGTACCTTAGCCCAACAAGCTGATAAAAATGAAACAAAATTCGTAAAAATAGCGGATATGTTAGACTATAGGCTTAAATAGTTGTTAAGGATTTTCGACTTACGCACTGGTTTGAAGAAGGCGGTTTACTTTGAAAAATTTGCTATAATTTGAGAAAAAAGGATCTTGAAGGGCCAAATTAGTCACTTTCGGGTTTGCTGATGCGGCTCGCTTGATTTTTATACTCTGTACCGAAGGTACACAGAGTATATTGGGTTTGTGCAAATGTATGTAACAGCCAGAAGGAAGCATCTCCGACCCCATAAAGTATATATATTCTTGATCAGCATCAACAGCCGAGTCGATATAGCCATGTCCGTCTGTCCGTCTGTCCGTCTGTCTGTCCGTCTGTCCGTATGAACGAAGAGATCTCAGAGATGGTAAGAGATAGAGGTTTGAAATGTATGGAACATATATTTCTTATACTTGCAGGCAGATCAAGTTTAGTTTTAATTTTTGCCACGCCCCCTGCCTCCCCCGCAAATTTAAAAAAACGAAATAACTCCCACAATTTCCAAGATAGATAGTTCGAACATTCTAGACATATATTCTACTACTTATTTTGAATCGACCCGCCATACATCATTTTTCGATCAGATGAACGATATTAGAGCTATATGTAAAAGAAAATAAAAACCAACGCCAACAACAACACCGTTGCCATTGGTAGAACTTACGAGAAAGAGAGAGCGAGAAGGCAATAGCTAACTGGTAATTTCCCAATTGGACCTTGCTATGAGTGGAGCGATATAATTGAGATGGCCTGCGGTCAGAAATCACGCGTGATTCCCGCGTGACTAATATAGATACGTTTTTGTTAATAGGAAATTATATACAAATTTTATAATTTTACGGGTTTGTACTAGGTACTAGCCCCCATACATCGTTTTTCAACCAGATGAACGATGGTTGAAAGAGTTGCCACCCTCAGATTTTGAAAAAACCTTACACTTTAAAGTTATTAGTTTCGTACAAACAGGTACAGAGTATATTACAGTCGGGCTTGACCGACTTTCTTACTTGTTTAAGGCTGCATTGATGTATGTAGTGTCGCATAAAACTCATAAAACAACAAATTTGTGCTTGGTGTGACCTCCATAATTTTCCATAAGCTAAAAATTCCGCAAAATGCATTTTCCGCGATATCTTGAAAACAAGAGCTGATTGAGAAGAGCCGAGACCTGTTTTGTTATCGGTGCACAAAACTGGAACAGAACTTTGCATCGAGAACGCTAGAGCAAAATGGCTGTTGGCCTGTGTAATCGTTCATATATAATTAAAGACTTGTTTAAAAATTATTGCAGACGTGACAGAAAATTTATTGCTAAGACACAAAACGGTAGTTTTAAAGCCAGTGACTTATTGTTGGAAGAAACTGTTAAATCTTTTAATTAATAACCTTCCTGAAATTCAGAAAGTTGACCATCTAAAGAAAGTAAACATAATAATCAATACCTAGAAAACAATGTAAGTGCTGGGGACTCATTGCTTTTTAATGCAGCTGACAGTCATTCGACATCTGAGTTGGATACATCTTAAGCCAATGGGTCTGAAACAAGCTGAGAAATTGCAAAATTCAGTAAGTCATAATTTGCCTTATTATCAAACAAATAGTGGTAGAATTTTAAAATTAAACAATGTTCAGAAATGATTAATAACAGGGCGGCAAACCGGGTTTGAACCGAACCGGTTCGAACCCGGAATTCCGACTTTTTTATACTCTGTACCGAAGGTACACAGAGTATATTGGGTTTGTGCAAATGTATGTAACAGCCAGAAGGAAGCATCTCCGACCCCATAAAGTATATATATTCTTGATCAGCATCAACAGCCGAGTCGATATAGCCATGTCCGTCTGTCCGTCTGTCCGTCTGTCTGTCCGTCTGTCTGTCCGTCTGTCCGTCTGTCCGTATGAACGAAGAGATCTCAGAGATGGTAAGAGATAGAGGTTTGAAGTGTATGGAACATATATTTCTTATACTTGCAGGCAGATCAAGTTTAGTTTTGATTTTTGCCACGCCCCCTGCCTCCCCCGCAAATTTAAAAAAACGAAATAACTCCCACAATTTTCAAGATAGATAGTTCGAACATTCTAGACATATATTCTACTACTTATTTTGAATCGACCCGCCATACATCATTTTTCGATCAGATGAACGATATTAGAGCTATATGTAAAAGAAAATAAAAACCAACGCCAACAACAACACCGTTGCCATTGGTAGAACTTACGAGAAAGAGAGAGCGAGAAGGCAATAGCTAACTGGTAATTTCCCAATTGGACCTTGCTATGAGTGGAGCGATATAATTGAGATGGCCTGCGGTCAGAAATCACGCGTGATTCCCGCGTGACTAATATAGATACGTTCTTGTTAATAGGAAATTATATACAAATTTTATAATTTTACGGGTTTGTACTAGGTACTAGCCCCCATACATCGTTTTTCAACCAGATGAACGATGGTTGAAAGAGTTGCCACCCTCAGATTTTGAAAAAACCTCACACTTTAAAGTTATTAGTTTCGTACAAACAGGTAGAGAGTATATTACAGTCGGGCTTGACCGACTTTCTTATTATTATACTCTGTACCGAAGGTACACAGAGTATATTGGGTTTGTGCAAATGTATGTAACAGCCAGAAGGAAGCATCTCCGACCCCATAAAGTATATATATTCTTGATCAGCATCAACAGCCGAGTCGATATAGCCATGTCCGTCTGTCCGTCTGTCTGTCCGTATGTCCGTCTGTCCGTATGAACGAAGAGATCTCAGAGATGGTAAGAGATAGAGGTTTGAAGTGTATGGAACATATATTTCTTATACTTGCAGGCAGATCAAGTTTAGTTTTGATTTTTGCCACGCCCCCTGCCTCCCCCGCAAATTTAAAAAACGAAATAACTCCCACAATTTTCAAGATAGATAGTTCGAACATTCTAGACATATATTCTACTACTTATTTTGAATCGACCCGCCATACATCATTTTTCTATCAGATGAACGATATTAGAGCTATATGTAAAAGAAAATAAAAACCAACGCCAACAACAACACCGTTGCCATTGGTAGAACTTACGAGAAAGAGAGAGCGAGAAGGCAATAGCTAACTGGTAATTTCCCAATTGGACCTTGCTATGAGTGGAGCGATATAATTGAGATCGCCTGCGGTCAGAAATCACGCGTGATTCCCGCGTGACTAATATAGATACGTTTTTGTTAATAGGAAATTATATACAAATTTTATAATTTTACGGGTTTGTACTAGGTACTAGCCCCCATACATCGTTTTTCAACCAGATGAACGATGGTTGAAAGAGTTGCCACCCTCAGATTTTGAAAAAACCTCACACTTTAAAGTTATTAGTTTCGTACAAACAGGTACAGAGTATATTACAGTCGGGCTTGACCGACTTTCTTACTTGTTTTTACTGTGAACCGAACCGCGATTAAAAAAAATAGCTGAGCCTGAACCTGTTCCGAACCAATACTTTCGGTTCGGTTCAATAAAGTGTTTAGATATGTATAAAACGAGAAGGCAAAGCTAACTTCGACTGTGCCGAAGTTTTAATACACTTGAAAAACTTTACTCCAACTAATTTAACCGGTAAAATATATATAAGATATAGATATCAGATATTTAAAATTTTTAATTCATTGATAATAACAATTTGATACCATAAAAAAAAACTTTTCTTAGTAAAACACATTTTCCGACCGATCGGTCCTATAGCAGCTATATGCTATAGTCATCCGATTTTGATAAATTTTCTCAAAAATTTGTAAAAGCATATAAAACTAATAACTACCAAGATTGGTGACGATACGATGGAAAACAAAAAAGTTTTCCTCACTAGAACTTGTTTTTTTACCGACCGCTCGTATGGCAGCTATATGCTATAGTCATCCGATTTTGATAAATTTTTCCTGAATTGTATGAAAGCATATAAAACTAAAATATATCACGATTTGTGTCGCTACGATGAAAAGCAAAAAAGTTTTTCTCACTAGAGCTAGTTTTTTGACCAATCGGCAGCTATATGATATAGTCATCCGATTTTGATAAATTTGTTTAGTATTATCTGGATGTAAAACTAATATATACTAAGATTGGTGACGCTACGATTGAAAACAAAAAAGTTTTTCTCACTAAGACTTATTTTCCGACCGATCGTTCCTATGGCAGCTATACGATATAGTCATCCGATCCGGCCGGTTCCGACATATTAGTTGCGTGCAGCAAAAAGAAGACTCTGTGCAAAATTTCATCTCGATAGCTTCTAAACTGAGGGACTAGTTCGCGTAGAAACAGACAGACAGACAGACGGACAGACAGACGGACAGACGGACAGACGGACGGACGGACAGACGGAATCGAACTCAGCTCGTCGTCCTGATCAAGAATATATATAGTTTATGGGGTCGGAAATGAATATTTCTATGCGTTACAAACTTCTGGGCAAAATTAATATACACTTTTCAAGTGTATAAAAATGGTTGTGTACATTTGAAGAGACGAAAAAACGGCCACAACATAGGCAAAAAATCCACAAAATCGTCGATCTGATATTTTATTTCTTTTGACTACTTGAAAACCTGCATGCATATGTACATACATCTTTGCAAACCCACTTACATATGTACAATGTACATTGTACATAAATACATACATGTTTTCGTCCATTTCAAAGTATGCAACACTGTGCATGCATAAAAATCTAGAAACCGTATCATTTCTTGTGCGTAAAACCCATATTTGTGTTCACTATACATACAATCATTCATATGTACATATTTTTCTTTGGAACTGCAACAGTCCACCGTTGTGTGTGTGTTCTAGTGTGGGCATAGCAAAGGCAGCCGCAGCAGCGCAGACAGCACAACGACGTAGCAGAAGTATCAATTGCCAAGCACACATACATAGCTAAAATGTGATTGTATTGTTTCGGCCTCTGCTGGATTGAACAGCCGAATTCCGCAGCAGAGTTGACAAGATCGATCATGGACTTTTCGTAAAGATTTCTTTGGTGTGTCATGAATGTCACAAGCAAATTTCCAATAGAACTTAAATCTTGAATCCCCCTAAGCTACAAGTCCAGCGGCTAGTGACTAGCCGCTAGTCCAACAAAAAAAAGTACATACGTGTTAATGTGTGTGACACGCGCCAAAAATTTGCGGCAAAGAAGAATAGAAATAGAAAGAGACAAAAATACAAACATACCACAAATTACAATGTATTAACGCGTATTTTGGCACGCGAATTCATTCTCTCTTAGAAGTTTAAAAAATAAGGTGTACAATGGCGAGCAAATTAATATTTTCAAAATTTACATACGATATTAACACTGAAAAATCACAATGTCACGAATGTAAACTCAAGATATGCGGCAATGCGGCACCCTGAAAGGAAACACAAAGGTCTTTTCGAAGAAATCGTGAAAAAAAAGTTCCAAATGTGGCGAAAAAACCCCAATCCATGCTCAATTTTGTGTGTGAAAAACTAATTAAAGTGAAAATTTCCAAAGAATATATATATATAGTTATGTGAAGGGCTCTCCTTGGCACTTCGGGTGGTGCGGCTGCTTAGGCGCACCGAGATTGGAGTAACTGCGACCTCGTCGTCGCTAGCAAGCACTGATCCGGAGAGTTGATATCCGGAGAAGTGTGATATCGGATGTTACCTAATCCGGTGTCGGAGATTTAAGAATCCGATGTCGGGGATTTTGGAACCCGAATAAAAATAGCAAGCAAGTTCTTATTGCTTAAACTTATATAACTTTATTGAACTAGGTTCGATGGTGGTCGCTTACTGACTAACTTAGAAGGTAAGCTTACAAGCAAGCGAAGCTTAAAGATTATAAAGCTTGATGGCGGAAGCTTGCTTTGAAAAGTTCGTTGGTTAATATATATAATAATATATATGATTAATATATATGACTCCCCCAGCACAAGTTTCGGCAATATTTTTGGTATTAATAATCTAAAATATTTACGAATCGAAAGATTATAAGTTTACATTTTGACATTTGAATTTTCTTTTAACCTGATCTTTGTAAATTTTTTTTGGCGGGATGTCATTAGATAGTAAATAGTTTCCCTCTGGTTTGTAGTTTTGTATTTGTTTGTATATTGGTTTCGACTTGCCAACTTCATTGTTTTTTACGAATTCGTTTTCGAATTTTTGAGTTTCTTGATTAGATTGCTTTAAATTAGTTTTTTCTTTATTAATTGCCATCTTTAGAGATATTTTAGAAATATCCTCGATCGAAATAAAGTTATTTAGAAAATCTATTGGTTTAGCATTTGTACTGCTGTGGTTTGTATTGTTGTAAAAGAGTATTGCCTTAAAAACTTTTTCTTGTACGGTATCAGAGTTATTTGGATCTGCGTTAAACAATCTCATGTGCTCGTTTAAAGTTTGATGCAATCTTTCGATATCGGAGTTTCCGGTTTTTTTATAAGTTGTTGTAAAATGTATTTGAACATCGTTATCCAGCAGAAACTGTTTGATTGCTATTATGTTGAATTCGTTATCAGTTACAATTTTGTTTGGCTTTCCTAAATATTGAATTCTACACTTAATTGCGTTAAGTAATGAGATCCACGATCTGTCTTTTAAATGCTGGACTGTTGCATATTTGCTTAGTTTGTCGATGGTAGTTAGATACATTATATTCCTTTGTGGATACCAAATATCCATATGAATTAATTCGTTTTGATTGGTGGGCGTCTCAGTTATATTAAGGTTGTCTTTTATCGGATGCCGATCATATTTAGCTAAGTTACAAACTCGACAATTATTTATATATTTTTGGATTTCTTTTAACAAATTAGGATAATAGAAAAGCTGCCTAATGACATGGAAAATTTCGCTTTTACCTCTGTGATTGTTTTTAAGATGTTCTTTTTCAATTATTTGTAATATTTTTTCCTTATCGATTATGTCTTTTAATAATATGCATGACTTTAATATTCTTAGATTTAAGTTGTTGGCAAAATACTGTCTATAATTTTCTTGAAATTTTAGGTATAGGTCCTTGTCTTCACAATACACCGCGACAAGTCCTTTTTCGGGTAGTATATCTTGCATTGATTTTAAAATGTTTTCTGGTTTACCATTCGTTGTTAATATATGTCGTAGTTTTTATACACTTGAAAAGTGTATATTAATTTTGCCCAGAAGTTTGTAACGCATTGAAATATTCATTTCCGACCCCATAAACTATATATATTCTTGATCAGGACGACGAGCCGAGTTCATTTCCGCTTGTCCGTCCGTCCGTCTGTCTGTCCGTCTGTCCGTCTGTCCGTCGGTCCGTCTGTCCGTCTGTCTGTTTCTACGCGAACTAGTCTCTCAGTTTTAAAGCTATCGAGCTGAAATTTTGCACAGAGTCTTCTTTTTACTGCACGCAACTAATATGTCGGAACCGGCCGGATCGGATAACTATATCATATAGCTGCCATAGGAACGATCGGTCTAAGAACAAGTTCTAGTTAGAAAAACTTTTTTGTTTTCCATCGTAGCGTCACTAATCTTGGTATATGTTAGTTTTATATGCTTTCACATTATTCTGGAAAAATGTATCAAAATCGGATCACTATAGCATATAGCTGCCATAGGAACGATCGGTCGAAAAATAAGTCTTTGTGAGAAAAACTTTTTTGACTTCCATCGTAGCGTCTCCAATCGTAGTATATATTTGTTTTATATGTTTCCACACAATTCTGAAAAAATTGATCAAAATCGGATGACTATAGCATATAGCTGCCATATAAACGGACGGTCAAAAAACTACTTCTAGTGAGAAAAACTCTTTTGTTTTTTATCGTAGCGTCCCCAATCTTGGTATATATTAGTTTTATATGCTTTCACATAATTTCGAAAAAAATTATCAAAATCGGATGACTATAGCATATAGCTGCCAAAGGACCGATCGGTCGGAAAATGTGTTTTACTAAGAAAAGTTTTTTTTATGGTATCAAATTTTTATTATCAATGATTAAAAATATTAAATATCTGATATCTATATCGTATATATATTTTTCCAGTTAAATCAGTTGGAGTAAAGTTTTTCAAGTGTATTAAAACTTCGGCACAGTCGAAGTTAGCTTTGCCTTCTCGTTTCTTATACAAAATTTTTGTGGTATGCGATTCATTTTTCCCTGCGAGAATTAATATTTGAATTTTAAAAATATTGAGACATTTTTCAGAAATTTTTATATAGTTACGGTCATCGGACTCTGCACTATGAATTGTTTCTAAGTCGTACGATTCGCTTGTAAATAAGTGAATAAAATCTTTGCCTAAATCTTCTTCTAAACCAACGTTTAATATTTCGGACTCCGTACTCCGGACTTCGAAAAAAAATATGTCAGTATTATCGATATGGATTGTTGTGTCCAAATGGTCTTCACATTCTTCGTTATCTGGCTCTACTATTCTACTGAGACCATCCGCTAGTGCATTCTCCTTGCCTTTTATAAAATTTAACTCAAAATCGAACTCATTCAGTTGAATTTTCCAGCGTTGTAATTTTAAATTCGGCTCTTTTAGATTATTTAGCCAAACTAAAGGTCTATGATCGGTTTTTATTATAAACTTTCTGCCGTATACATAGTATTTAAAGTGTTTTGTGGCCCAATATATAGATAAAAGTTCTTTTTCTATCGTGCTGTAATTTAGTTCGTGGGACTTTAGCGTTCGGCTAGCGTAGCAAATAACCTTATTATCCTGCATAAGGACGGCACCAAGCGCATAATTACTAGCGTCTGTGACAAGAGTACATTTTTTTTTGAAAGTCTGGGAACCCAACTATTGGCTCGCTCGTAATTAGTAGTTTCAATTTATCGAAAGCTTCTATATAATCCTCATCGCGTATATTCACTTTCATATTTTTCTTCAAATACTTTATAAGAGGTTGTGCGATTTTGGAATAATCTTTTATATATAGTCTTAGATAGCCCGTCATTCCCAGAAAACTTTTAATCTGTTTCTGATTTGACGGTAGTTGTATCCTGTTAATTGCATCAACCTTTTTTTGCAAGGCTTTAGGCCCTCTGAGTTAATGACATGCCCTAAAAATTCAATCTCCGTCTTCGCAAACTGACATTTGTCGACCTGGAGCTTAAGGTTTGCTTTCATAAGGCATTCAAAGATTGTAATGATGTGTTCAACATGTTCTTCCAAGTTTTTAGAAAATATGAGAACGTCATCCATGTATACCTAGCATATGCGACCTATGTATGGACTTAATAAAGTGTTCATGAGCCGCTGGAATGTGGAAGGAGCGTTTCGTAAGCCGATTGGCATACGTAAAAATTCGAAATGACCATTGGAAGTGGAAAATGCAGTCTTTTTCACATCATCAGGACTCATTTCTATTTGATAGAACCCTTTTGCAAGGTCTAAAGTTGTGAACAACTTGCATCCTCCAAGTTTATCAAAGATGTCTTCTATGTTTGGTATGGGAAAGCGATCTTCGATCGTTTCTTCGTTGACCTTTCGGTAATCGACGACTAACCGCCATTTTTCAACGTTCGAGAAATCCATCTTTTTTTGGACCACCCATAATGGGCTATTGTACGGGCTATTCGAGTGCCTTATAATTCCCTGACGGAGCATTTCATCTATTTGCCGATCAACCTTCTCTTTATGTATCTCGGGATATTTATAGCTTTTTGAATATATTGGTATTGTACTTTTAGTAGTGATTTTGTGCTTAATTGCACTCGTGAATGTCAAGTTCTGGCCTTCTTTATAAAATAAACTATTGAACTTGGCTAAGACCGGATCTAACAAAGCTCTTGTTTGTAGACTCAGATAATCTGTTCGAATAGTGCTGTCAATGTGCGAATCTTTTACGATTTCCTTTCGATTTTTTTTTTGTAAAAAGAGTTCTAAAGAGATGTCATTGATTCGTAACTCACGGTTTCGATAATCAATGACTGCGTTTAAGTCATTAAGTATGTTTCCTCCTATTAACCCATCAAAATCTTTATGAAAATTATATTCGAGAAATTCACAAAAATAATTGTCCATGTTAAATTCTTTAAAAGATGGAAACCTACAAATTTTTTTTATTTCAATTTTGTTACCCATTGCTATAACTTCTACATCTATATCGGTTTTCCATTTCGGATGGCACACATGTTCGTTTATGACGCTGAATTCGGCTCCAGTGTCAATTACAAACAATAGCGTTCTAACTTTTGTTTTAATTTCTATATAGGGTAATCGTTTGATTCTTCTATCTGAAAATTTGCGTTCGAGTTGTTGACATCCATTGGTTCAATGGTCGACTGGCGTTGTCTCAAACTTTGGCTGCTTCTGCTGTTTGTTGACATTCGCGTACTGGTACTGGCTAAATTATCATTAGGTTGCTGTTGACCATCTGAACTTGTTACGTTTGTGTTCCCCTCGTATTTCTTATTACCAGCTTTGGCCGAATAGTTGGACTGTCCCTTACTTGAGCTGTCGGCTGAATCGGTTACCAGCCGTTCGTTAGCATTTCGGTTATCGTCACTAAAGTTGGTCCTAAAGCCCGGCTTGTTACTTTTGAACTTGCGAGTAGGTCCATAGATTGTATAGTTTTGGTGTCGAGCGTCCTCGATGATTTTGTAAGCATCGTCCAAAGTTTCTGGATTTCTTGCAAATATCATTGTTTTAGTTGGTTCGGGTAGATTGTCTTTAAAGACGCGCAAAGCGATTCTGTTGACTTCGGCTGTAGTAAAAGAAGTATCATTATGGGTTAGAATACGGTTATGTAACCTATTTGAGGCTTCGTTTATTTTGTCATAATACTGCTCTATAGTGGATTCGACCCTCGATAGTTTAAGCGCGTCCATCAGAACGTCGCTGCTTTCTTTTTCCCCAAAATGTTTTAGCAGAATTTCTTTTAACCTTTCCCATGACTCGACCATACCATATCTGTGAATGACTGGCCCTGTTAATCCCACACATTAATTTCTTATGAAGCCAAATAAAATTTTTTTTGTCGGTTCATCGAAAATATTAAAAGTTGGTAAAATAGCCTCAATTTGTGATATCAAGTCTGGCAGTTGATTGGAATCGGTACCATCAAAATTTTCTATGTTTTTAATACAATTCAAAGTTAAGTTAAATGAGCTTATACTGATAGCATCCATTTTTTTTTTTTTTTTTTGTAATACTTTACACCCTTCATACCCAAAATTGACCGCGTTCAGCAGAAGAACTTGCTCCCTGATCAATCATAAAATTTAATTGATCTTTCTGCTGACCGCGACTGATCCGGTATCATGATAGCCATTTTGAGGTATCATGATAGCGGAGCATGTATCAAAGAAATAGTACGCTCCTTTGAAGTGATACTGATACCAGCAGCTGTTATTGTATATCGATAGGCTTGGTATCGATAACATTCGGCTTGTTTTGCAAATATGAGCTTTCAATCTGCTGTAAATAATTATAAAAAAACAATAAAATATAATTAAACCTAACTTTGCTATCTTCTATGCAATTTCCAGGGTCGCACAGAAAGCTAGCGTGTCCGCGACGCCATTAAAAAAAATACTGCGTTCTGTGCCTTGATTTTCTTCTAAAGGCGTTGGCTAAAAATATAGCACTTCGTTCAGCAGAAACTTTTCGATCTATCATTCTTTTCTGATACATGCTCAGCGCTCCATCATTCTGCTGAACACGGCCATTGCCTTTGCCTTTTTTTTTCTTTAGTTTGAATCGCTTGTTGTTGTTTTGTTGAAGCTTTTACCCGGGCATCTACTGTTCTTCTTTTGGATAGTGAGTTGAAGCTGCTCTGGTAAAGATAAGCTTTGTTGCGTGATATCTTGCTCCCTTTTAATGTCTCGTTCGTTTATTGAGATTAGACCGCATGGAAAAAAATAACCATGTGGGTATTTTTCTGGATTATACAATCAAAAATCGTCTTCTTTATGATGAGATAATGCTGCCTTGGTAGAGTTGAAGCTTTGATGTGGGTTATCCGATCCCCTTTGCAAGTCTTCGTATGGTGGTGTAGATTAAACCATGTGGGAAAGATAACCTGGTACTTGACCTTTTTAACTTGACTCCGCCAATATGCAGTTGGTTCAGCTGTTGGTGCCGAATTAAAATTCCTTATATTTTATTTAAATCCTCGTCGCCAGTTATGTGAAGGGCTCTCCTTGGCACTTCGGGTGGTGCGGCTGCTTAGGCGCACCGAGATTGGATTAGCTGCGACCTCGTCGTCGCTAGCAAGCACTGATCCGGAGAGTTGATATCCGGAGAAGTGTGATATCGGATGTTACCTAATCCGGTGTCGGAGATTTAAGAATCCGATGTCGGGGATTTTGGAACCCGAATAAAAATAGCAAGCAAGTTCTTATTGCTTAAACTTATATAACCTTATTGAACTAGGTTCGATGGTGGTTGCTTACTGACTAACTTAGAAGGTAAGCTTGCAAGCAAGCGAAGCTTAAAGATTATAAAGCTTGATGGCGGAAGCTTGCTTTGAAAAGTTCGTTGGTTAATATATATAATAATATATATGATAAATATATATGACTATATATATATACCAATTGTTTTGCTTACTTATTAAATTAATTGCTTTTATATTAAAATTGGGAAAAACGTGGGCTGATCCAAGGTTCGAACCGAAACCCTCGCTCAAAAACCTTGAACCTTAAATTTCCGAACATTAACCATTGGTAAATTTTGGTTCGAACCCGCTAACCGGAGCTCCGCAAAAAATTTTTAGGTTTGCTGCCATGATTAATAATAATTTTAAGATTACTCTTGCGAGTTTTTAGCAGGCTCGAGGTCAATTAAAGTAATTCTAATGCATAACTATAGCAGTTTCGGAAGGATCCACCCTTCTTCATCAGTGATTTTCTGCCCAACGAACTGAAGACAAGCAACTGCCCATTTGCCATAACTGATTGGGGAACCCAAAACCAGATTAAATATTAAATAACGAGAAGGCAAAGCTAACTTCGACTGAGTCGAAGTTTTAATACACTTGCAAAAGATCACTCCAACTGATCTAACCGTTAGAATATATATAGAATATAGATATCAGATATTTATAAATTCAAAATCATTTAGAATTAAATTTTGTTCACACTACCATAAAAAAAAACTATTCTTAGTAAACACATTTTCCTACCGATCGGTCCTATGGCAGCTATATGCAATAGTCATCCGATAAAACATTCCAGAATAGTGTAAAGCATATAAAACTAATATAAAACGAGAGCGTAAGTTGAAGTCGGCCCTGCTCGACTTCGATATACCCGTTACTCAGGGTAAGGTTTATTTAAGAATATTTTATTAGATCACAACATGCTTGGAGATATGAGATTTTTTCCAAGTTGCGGGGGTGGCAACTCTACTATAGCTCATCTGATCGGAAAATGATGTATGGCGGATCGATAGGTAATGATGATTAAAATATATATCTAGAAGGTTTGAACACTCTATTTTAAAAATTGTGAGAGATATGAGGTCTTTTTCAAATTGCGGGGGCGGGAACATTGCCCTCGTTCATCTGATTAGGAAATGACGTATTGCGGATCGATAGGTAATGATTATTATAATATATGTCTAGAAAGTTCGAACCATCTATCTTCAAAATTGTGGGAGATATGAGGTATTTTCCAAATTGCGTGGGTGGCAACTCTTCAATCGTTTATCTGATCGAAAAATGATGTACTGCGGATCGATAGGTAATGATGACTTAAATATATGTCTAGAAGGTTCGAATAATCTATTTTCAAAATTGTGGGAGATATGAAGTTTTTTCATATTGCGGGGGCGGAAGGGGGCGTGGCAAAAATTTGAAACAAACTTGATCTGCGTGCAGAAGATACAAGTCTACACTGAAAAAATTGTGGCTCTAGCTCTTATAGTTCCTGAGATCTAGGTGTTCATACAGACAGACGGACATGTCTATATCCACTCGGCTATTGATGCTGATCAAGAATATATATTCTTTATGGGGTCGGAGATGCTTCCTTCTGCCTGTCACATACATTTGCACGAACTTAGTATACCCTTTTTACTCTGCGAGTAACGGGTATAAAAAGATTGGTGACAATGGAAAACAAAAAAGATTTTTCACAAACTAGATTTTTGATCGATCGTTCCTATGGCAGCTAAAAGATATAGTCATTCAATCAGGCCAGCTCCGACATATTATTAAATTCCAGCACGATAGCTTTAAAACTGAGGGATTAGTTCGCGTAGATACAGTCGACAGACAGACAGACGGACGGACGGACAGACGGAATTGAACTCAGCTCGGCGTCCTGATCAAAATTATATATAGTTTCTGAATATATATAGTTTATAAAGTTTGCAAGTGTATAAAAATTAAGTGTCTAGCACGCTTGGTTTGGAAGCAGTGGTCAATATAAAACATACATAAGGGGGTGTCCTATTCAAGTGGCGGGGAGTGAACGTGTAATAATGAGCTAATGAAAATGTCAAACCAAACGAAAAACAATAGTCTCTCCCTAAACCCTTCAAAAACTAAATGTCTAATTAACTCGAACAACTTTTTAGTGTAATTAACGTACGACCTCCCTTAATCGACAATTAACCAATTAATTATGTAAAACAAGCGAAATTTGAAAGTAGTAAGAGACAATGAGCGTCCCAGCCAGGGGAAAAAGTTTGAAAATGCAGATTCGGAGGCATTGCAGGAGCATTGTATCGAACGCAGTTGATGCGTTTGAGCCAAGCATTACGCGAAAAGCGACCGCATCATAAGCAAAGACACAAAAAAGTAATTCTTTTATGTATATGTTTCAAACTTGTTAAAAAAAATTCTTAGAAACGCTGAAATGGAAGTTCTACTCCACTCGCTGTATAGCCCAGACATCGCTCCTTCGAAATGAGAAGTAGTCCGATCGATGACTCATGCCTATTCTTTTGAAGAATGCAAAAAATGGAACGATTCGTGGATCGCATCAAAAGACGCATCGCTTTTTCGAGATGATATCCGAAAATTGCCAGAAAGATGGGGCAAAGTAGTGGCTAGCGATGGACAATACTTTGAATAATATTTGTCTAACCAATTTTTTACAATAAAGCTTAAAATTCAAGAAAATAATAAACGAGAGCGTAAGTTAATTCTAGAGAAAAACTATAAGAATTTTTTTCAATTTGGTTTTCTGCTTTGTGTTATTTATTAATTAAATAAAAAACTTAAATTGGAATTGAATTGGAACCTCATATCTCCCACAATTTTTAAAATAGATTGTCCAAACCTTCTAGATATATATTTTAATCATCATTACCTATCGATCCGCCATACTTCATTTCCTGATCAGATGAACGATAGTAAAGTTCCCGCCCTCGCAATTTAAAAAATACCTCATATTTACCACAATTTTGAAAATAGATTGTTCGAACCTTCTAGACATATATTTTAATCATCATTACCTATCGATACTTCATTTCCCGATCAGATATTCGAATTACCGCCCCGCAATTTGGAAAAATCCTCATATCTCCCACAATATGGGCATGTTGTGATCTAATTAAATAATCTTAAATAAACCCTGAGTAAAGGGTATATCGAAGTCGAGCAGGGCCGACTTCAACTAACGCTCTCGTTTTTAATGGAATCAAATTTTTATTATCAATGATTTAAAAATTTTTATATCTGATATATATATGCAATATATATTTCACCGGTTAAATTAGTTGGAGTAAAGTTTTTCAAGTGTATTAAAACTTCGGCACAGTCGAAGTTAGCCTTGCCTTCTCGTTTTTTTGTTGTTTAGTGTAGAAAAAATAGTAAAAAATTTGGTATCTTCATGATTGAGGTACGGGCCAGAATTACATCAATTCTGCGTCGATTGCAACATGGCTGATCAACATCGGTTTAGTAGAACTGGCCCAATCATGGCTACCAGGTCAAAAAACGTGGTTTCGAGAAAAACGCGGTTAAAGTTTTAAGCAACGTTATAAATACTCACGTTAGCAAGAACATTGCTCTACTAAAATGGATATATCTGCTAAACTTCTTCGAATATTTAAAAATGGTGGATGAAAGGGGAATGTCCAAGCTATAAAAATAAGGCAAATCAAAAAAATGCAAAAAAATTTTCAAAGGTAGAAGACCCCCTTAATGTCGGCCCTGCTCGACTTTGATATACCCGTTACTCAGGGTAAGGTTTATTTAAGAATATTTTATTAGATCACAACATGCTCAAATTATGGGAGATATGAGGTTTTTCCAAATTGCGGGGGTGGCAACTCTACTATAGTTCATCTGATCAGGAAATGAAGTATGGTGTATCGATACGTAATGATTATTAAAATATTAGTCTAGACGGTTCGAACAATCTATTTTCAAAATTGTGGGAGATATGAGATTTTTGTCATATTGCGAAGGCGGGAGAAGGCGTGGTAAAAATTTGAAACAAACTTGATCTGCGTGCAGACAATACAAGTCTACACTGAAAAAAATAGTAGCTCTAGCTCTTATAGTCTCTGACAGACGGACATGTCTATATCGACTCGGCTATTGATGCTTATCAAGAATATATATACTGTAGCGAAATTTGGTCAACTCAGTTAAGTTCGCCTTGGTGGGTTAGCCGAGCGGAACTATTTTGTTAGGTTAGGGGGAAAAGCGATGCCGCAGTTGGCCGGCAAGCTAAGCGATGGAGAGAAAACAGGCAGCCAATAGGTTAGGTGAGATCCAGAGGTTTTTATTCGCTTCACGTGTGTCTTCGTCACGTGTCTTATTAGATCTCCTTAAAACTAGAGCTGAGCTTAAAGTTAAAGAAAAAGAGTACAAGATCGCTATGGGTGAAGTACTCGAATGGTTACATTGCCCTTTGCACCGAGTATCGGCAGTTGCCCCGGGGTACTAGTTCGCCGCGTCGGAACCTAGGTTCGCTACATTACCCCCCTCTGAGACTCGAGCCTCCTGGCCGAGTAGGTTGGGCGAAGGTCCTTGATAAGGGGCGAGCCGGTTCACATGCACAGTTTTGGTAGCCCTTTTTCCAGGAAGGCGAACCTCGTAAACCAAATCCGAATGGCGTCGTACAACTGATGCCGGGCCGACCCAATCCGACTGTAGTTTCGGACATCGACCCACTTTGCGAGTTGGGGCATACAACCACACTTCATCGCCTACATCTAACTCGAGCGGGTGAGAGCGGAGGTCATAGCGCATTTTGTTGATAGAAGCGGCAGCTTGGAGACATTTGCGGGCTGATTGATGGGTCTGCCGAAGTCCTGCTTGTAGCTGCTGTACGAAAACTGGATAGCTCTCTGGTGCCGACGAAGGCCTGCCATACATAAGCTCTGTAGGCAAACGGAGTTCGCGGCCAAACATTAACCGGGCCGGTGAATACCCAGTAGCTTCGTGGGGAGCAGACCGATAGGCCCATAAGGCCAAGGGCAATAGCTGGTCCCAGTCGCGCTGGTCAAGGGACACGAATTTTGCCAGATAATCCAGTAGAGTTCGATTAAATCGTTCTACCATTCCGTCCGACTGCGGATGCAGGGGTGTAGTTCTCGTTTTTTCCACGTCCAGTAAACGGAGGCAGGCTTGAAATACTTCAGATTCAAAGTTACGTCCTTGATCAGAATGAAGGACAAAGGGGGCACCAAAGCGGCAGAAAACTTCTTGAACGAGTGCACGGGCTACGGTCTCCGCCGTCTGGTTAGGGAGCGCGATACATTCTGGCCATTTAGTAAAATAGCACATCACCACCGCGATGTACCGGTTTCCGTGCGTGGTCGTTGGTAAAGGGCCCAGAATATCGATAGCCAGCCTCTCGAACGGTGCTCCGATAGAAGTCGGTTGTAGTCGGCCCACAGTGCGTCTGGAGGGACCTTTGCGTGCGCCGCATGGTGGGCAGCGAGCGCACCATAAGGCTATATCCGCCTTCTGTCCAACCCAGTAGTATCGTCTTTTGGCTTTGGCCAAAGTTTTCTTAACTCCAAAATGACCTCCTGTGGTAGAATTGTGCACACCGTGCAACGTCTCTTCCCTTAAAGACAGTGGCACTAAGGTTACAGCGTTATCTTCCTTATCCTTAATTGTTAGAACTCCATCCGATATAGCCAGGCGGTCAAACAAGTGCCAATAGGCTTTCGTTTCGGGTTCTTCGCCCCAAATATCACACTTGGGAGGGCGTTTTCCATCATTTAACCAACAGAAAACGCGCCCTAGGATTGGATCAGCCTTCTAACGACTGGAGTAATCATTGGCCTGGATTTGCAAAAACATTATTCCTTGGTGATCATTTTGTTCGGCTTTTTCGCATGTGCGGCATTCGCCACAGGGTCGGCGAGATAAGCCGTCGGCATTTCCATGCTGGGTGCCGTTGCGGTGTTGAATGTCTATGTCATATTGCTGGAGGCGTTCGATCCACCTTGCCACTTGGCCTTCGGGTTCCTTGAAGTTGTATAGCCATTTGAGCGAAGCATGGTCCGTGCGCAACAGAAACCGGCGGCCAAACAAATAGTGATGGAAATGTTTTGTGGCTAGGACTGCTGCCAGCAGTTCCCTCCTGGTGACGCAATAGTTACCTTCCGCCGAGCTAAAAGTCTTGCTGTAGTACTCCAGGACTCGTTCCTGCCCCTCCTGAATTTGACTAAGCACGGCCCCCGCACCATGATTCGAAGCGTCAGTGTCGAGAATAAACGGACCATCTGGATCCGGAAATGTGAGGATAGGGGCCGTCGTCAGTTTTGCCTTAAGTAGGTCAAAGGCTTGTTGAGCAGCAGAAGACCAATCAAATACACGTCGGGCTTCGGTCAGTTCATGCAAGGGTCGTGCTATAGTAGCGAATTCGGGAATGAATTTTCGGTAGTAGGAGCACAATCCTACAAATGACCTCACATCTTTTTGGCAGCGAGGTTGTGGCCAGTCCAGCACCTTGCTTATTTTTTGTGGACAGGCTTTAAGTCCGGCTTGGCTCACTATGTGGCCAAGGTAGTTAACTTCCGTCCGAAAGAAATGGCACTTATGAGGACTTAGTTTTAGTCCAGCTTTTTTCAGGCGCTCGAAAACCTCTTGAATGTGGACGAAATGCTCCTCGGCAGTACGGGAATGGACGATGATGTCATCAAGATAAACCTGTGCCGATTTCCAGGATACGCCGGCAAAAAGGCCATCCATCAGGCGCTCAAAGGTGGCGGGTGCATTCGTTAGGCCGAACGGCATGACATTAAATTCATAAAAGCCCGCATCACACGCAAACGCGGTTTTTGGTCGAGATTTCTCCTCCATTTCCACCTGCCAGTAGCCACTCTGCAGGTCCATGGTCGAAAAATGGCGAGAGCCATGCAAAGTCGTCAAAATGTCGTCCATCTTAGGAAGGGGATATGAGTCCTTTACGGTGACGTCGTTGAGCCGACGATAATCTACGCAGAATCGAGAAGAGCCATCTTTTTTTCGAACCAAAACTACTGGAGCGGCCCAAGGGCTTGTGGAGGGCCGAATTACCCCTCGGGACTGCATATCGGCAATGAGTTTCTCTACTTCAGTTTTACGCGATAGCGCAAAACGACGAGGAGGTTGCTTAATGGGGCGGGATTGACCAGTATCGATAGTGTGTTGGGTCAAACTGGTGCGCCCGGTGTCATCATCGTGTTGGGCGAACACCTGTGAGTACCCTCGAAGCAGCTGTATCAACTTGGAACGAAGGTCAGCTGGTAGGTCTTGGGGTTGCAGCGTATCCCAGTCGATGGCTGCTTGAGAGGGTAACCTATATGGGGTGGAGGGCAGCAGTTCTACCGGTTCCAAATGTCCTAGAATGGTAAGCGCTGGCAATTTCCGCTCCTGCGAGCTGAGGTTTAGCACTCGTAGTGTGGCGGTGCCGCGCGTTGTATCTAGGAGACCACTGCCCAAGACTAAGTCGATAGGCAGTTGAGAATGGGATCCACGTTCTAGCATAGCGAGGGACCTCTGTTCCTGTGCCTCACAACCGAAATGAATGTGAGTGTCGCTGTGTGGCGGGATGCTGATTGCGGCCGTGGAATATAAGAGGTTGGGAAGATCCGGATTTGGCGCATATAATTGCACCGAGCCCCATGAAAACTTCAGATGAAGCGCTTTTAGGTCCACGGTGGCCTCGTGGCGCATCAGAAAATCTATACCCTACAGACTTGGCGTTTCACCTTCCACCATTAGAAATTCGTGATGAAGTTTTCGGCCAGCTATTGTCAAGCGGGTATTGGCCTTGGCTGTGGCCATAAACTGCTCTGAGGAAGGGCCTTGTAGAGTAACCTGACATGGGGTCAGCGGCAGTGGCTCTTTGAGGTCTCTGGAGTTCAGCAATGACACGGTGGCACCAGTGTCGACGATAAGACGAACTAATCGTTCCTGTAAAAAAATGAAACAATGTAGGTTCTGGTCGCCTAGGGTACCAAGGGTATACGTAGCTTTTGCAGGCGGAATCATGGTCCCACGTGGGGCGTTCCAATTTGGAGCGCCGGCCTCTGGGTCGTTGCCTTTCGAAATCGTAAACAGTGTCTGGGACTGGGTTGACGTTGGCTCTTCGGAAATCTCGCGTGGCGGCGGCTCGGCAAACAACAGGGACAGGACGGCCTCTGCTTCTTCAGAAGGAGGACTAGGTCCGTCGATTGGTTGCTTGGTTTGCGGCAGGCTCAGTGCGGGATGCTTCGATGAGTTGCAGGCCATCGATGTGACTTTGGTCAGCTTTGGTCGTTGTGATTCTGTTTGCAGGACTAATGGCAGGGAAGGATGGGGCATATTCAGCGTCCATGCGGCCGTGCTAGATTGGGGAGACCGCGCCTGGTTGAAGCTCTCACCGCGAAATAATTGTTCGTGTAAGGTGGCTGAGGCGGCCTGTACTTTTGCTGGTGCAGATGGAAATGCTGCAGCAGGCGGGCCTGGCAGGGGCAAGCTCAAGGCGGCGTGCTGTGGTGGAACGCTAGCTGACAGCTCCACGGCGTTCGGTTCTCGGCAAGGCGGCTCTTGGCTAAAATTTGACGAATTGGGCACAGAAAACATCGTGGGGGCACAGGTTCGTAGTTCAGGGGTCAGAGTCATATGGTCCGTGGGTAGTTTTAAGGTCGTTATTGGTATCGCGTTCTTTTTTGATAAAGCGAGAGATGCGATTGGGAACTCACTGGGGGCGTTGTGGTTAATGGCCAACCTCCGCCCCGGGGGGCTGGCGTTTCCTAGTTTTCCGAGGGAAGAGCAGGTGAAGGTGATTGGCCTGGGCTGCGCGCAGAATTCCTTCGGGGGTTTCTACCACTTAGTTTTGGAGATGGGGCTTGGGTCTCGGCTGTTACCGCAGACACGTTTAGCACAGCACCAGCTGTACGTCGGCGACACTGTGCGTCAATGCGCTTAGCCATATCCAGTGCTTCCATAAGGGTTTTAGGATTGCTAGCGAGGATCAAAACTTGGTAATTGGTCTCGCGAATGCCGTCAATAAAACGCTGAACCAAGATGTTGTTATAAGTCCCTGGTGATAGTTCATGAAAAACTTCTCGACCCATGCGCTCTAAGTCCATGGCAAAGTCGTCCATGGATTCCTTTGGACCTTGCATGCGATTGTGAAACACGTGGTATCCCGTATGCACACTCACAGTAAAATGTTCGCGCATAGCTGACGCTAGGTGATCATAAGACCGCAAGGTGGTCTCTGGCAGCGTGGCATGAAACTTTTGGGCCCGGCCGCGCAAGCTCATATACAGCTTTCGGCATTTCTTTGACTCCGACCAACGACATTCCAGAGCCATGTCATCTAAAAGGCGTTGAAATTCTGCCCAGGGTCTGGTGCCGTCGTACAAAGGAGGTGGTTCCATATCTGGCATTTCTAACACTTCCCAATGATGAGTATGGTTGGCCGCCAGTGGGTGATTTGGTGGAGTAGTTGAAGATGCTACTGAATTGGCTCCATGCGCTTCTGGTGGTGAAGGGGCGGAGTATGCCCTAGCGTCGGCACCCGGACCTTGACGCGGTGGCTCGATTGCTGCTGATGGCCACGCTGTGGCCTGTTGCGGGGCTACAGTTGGCGGTACCTTTTCCCTGGGTTCGGTTATTCCCAAAACGGACCCTCCGGCTATGCGCGGTGTACTGGAGGCAGGGCCCTCTCTACTAGTGCACATGGTGGGCGCGGTACTTGCCGCTGGGTCGGTAGCATCTTGCCGATCAATTTGCGAGCCCAACATTGTGCGTTCAAAAGACGCCCACATTTGCTCAAACTTCAGCTCCAGGTTAATCAAAGTCGTTGCCAGCTTCTGTTGACCCTCTTGTAAGCTCTTGACTGCGGCAGATGTCTCTCTGTCGCTGTCAAGCGTTGCCTGGCGTTGGCGAGATAGTTTTTTAGGCATCGTGGTCTAGGCTTTTGCAAGCCTGATCGAAAACCCCACACCTGACACCAATGTAGCGAAATTTGGTCAACTCAGTTGAGTTCGCCTTGGTGGGTTAGCCGAGCGGAACTATTTTGTTAGGTTAGGGGGAAAAGCGATGCCGCAGTTGGCCAGGCAAGCTAAGCGATGGAGAGAAAACAGGCAGCCAATAGGTTAGGTGAGATCCAGAGGTTTTTATTCGCTTCACGTGTGTCTTCGTCACGTGTCTTATTAGATCTCCTTAAAACTAGAGCTGAGCTTAAAGTTAAAGAAAAAGAGTACAAGATCGCTATGGGTGAAGTACTCGAATGGTTACATTGCCCTTTGCACCGAGTATCGGCAGTTGCCCCGGGGTACTAGTTCGCCGCGTCGGAACCTAGGTTCGCTACAATACTTTATGGGGTCGGAGAGGTTGCCTTCTGACTGTTACATACATTTGTACGAACTAAGTATACTCCTTTTACACTATGAGTAACGGGTATAAAAACACGGTCTTCAATGCAGACTCCCAATATCTCACAACCAAGATCCGACTACTAAAAGCAAAAATATTTCTGCTGCCTACTCTATTTTTGGGCATTGAAGTTTTTGTCAAACTAAAGGTTGAACATAACAATATTTCAAGACATGTTTATGGATTAAGACGCAAAGACCATGTTTCAAGCTACTTAATTATCATCATGGACTATCTTCAGGATCTAAATTCAATGACATGAACGTGAAAAAATATTTTTTTTACAGACAAAAACATTATATTAAATGTTTGCACACAAAAAGAAAAATAGTAAACTTTTAGTGACTCTCACACTTTGTTAAACGAGAAGGCAAAGCTATCTTCGATAGTGACGAAGTTTTAATACATTTGCAAAAGTTCACTCCAACTGATATAACCTAAAGAATATATATGGGATATAGATGTCATGTATTAAATATCATTAAGAAGCTGATTGTTGTCTTCAAAATTTAATCATTAATCAAATAATCAAGTTTTCTTAGCAAGAGACATTTTCCAACCGATCGGTCCTTTGGCAGCTATTTGCAATAGTCATCCAATCTAACCACATTTTGAAGAACTGTTTAACCCTCCGTTTGGCGGAAAGTCTGGCCAGACCTTTTCCATTTTAAATTGCAAATATTACAGACCTCTAAGATATTATAACTGTTGGATGTTTGTCTTCTCCTTTCTCTTATTTATTATAAAGATGAACAATTAAATTTTTTTTTTTTTTACCAATTTTTGTTGGATGAAAGGCACTTAAATTATTTATTAAAAATACAAGGCTAACATCGGCTACGCCGATTTTTTTAGATACCCTTGCAGTTTTTGAAAGGCGCTTCCATTGATAACAAAAACGTTTTTCTCACTAGAACTAGGACTTAGACCGATTGTTCCTATGACAGCTATATGCTATTGTCATCCGATATTGATCAATTTTTCCAGAATACATACATAGATTGGTGACGCTACGATGGAAAACAAAAAAGTTTTTTCACTGGAACTAGTTTTTGGACCGACCTTTTATATGGCAGCTATATGATATAGTCATCCAATCCGGCCAATTCCGACAAATGTGCAGCCTATGTGTATTTAAAGACTTCTTTGCAAAGTTTAGTCAAGATAACTTTAAAACTGAGGGAGGAGATAGCATAGACGGACAGACGGACAGATGGACAGACGAGAATGAACTCAGCTCGTTATGCTGAACAAGAATATAAATACTTTATGGGGTCGGAAATGCTTCCTTCTATCTAAACATCGTGACAATTATAATATACCCTCTGCAAGGGTATAAGAAACACAATACAGCAACAAACAACAAAACATATGGCAACAATTTGTTCATTAAACGAGAGCGTAAGTTGAAGTCGGCCCTGCTCGACTACGATATACCCGTTACTCAGGGTAAGGCTTATTTAAGAATATTTTATAAGATCACAATATGCCCAAATTGTTGGAGATATAAGGTTTTTTCCAAATTGCGGGGGTGGCAACTCTACTATAGCTCATCTGATCGAAAAATGAAGTATGGCGGATCAATAGATAATGATGATTTAAATATATGTCTAGAAGGTTCAAACAATCTATTTTCAAAATTGTGGGAGATATGAGGTTTTTTCATATTGCGGGGGCGGGAGGGGGCGTGGCAACAAATTTAAAACACACATGATCTGCGTGCAGAAGATACAAGTCTACACTGAAAAAATGGTAGCTCTAGCTCTTATAGTCCCTGAGATCTAGGTGTTCATACAGACGGACAGACAGACGGTGACAGGTGTTGAGCTAGTGGCTTTGAATCAAAATGTCAATTTCGTAAAAAAATTTTACATTAGATAATTTCGAGCAAAGTCGATATGTATGAATCAAAGGATCAAACAACCCATCTTCAAAATTGGGAGAGATATGAGGTTTTTTTATTTTAAATTGCGGAGGTGGTAACTCGACAATAGTCAGTAAGAAAGTCAGTTATATTTCGACCATCGTTCATCTGATCGAGAAACGGTGGTGCATCTATAACTTATGATGGGTAGAATAATTCACTAGAACAGCGATGGGCAAGCCCTTGCTTCCAACTGCGCCCATTGCTCCGACTTATTTTTTGGCAATTACCGCCAACTTTGCGGGATCTCAATTGCGACGTTTGCAAAAGAATAAAACAAAACACAATGCGTGTAATTCATGGCGTCAAGTCTCAAAAACAGACGGAAACAAGAAAAACGAGAAATTAAAACTAACTTCGACTGTGCCGAAGTTTTTTACACTTGCAAAAGTTCCCTACAACTGATTTAACCGGTAGAATCTATATAGGATAAAGATATCAGACATTTAAAATTCAAAATCATTGAGAGTTAAAATTTGATAACGCTACCATAAAAAAACTTTTCTTAGCAAATCACATTTTCCGACCGATCGGTCCGGCCGGTTCCGACATATTAGTTGCGTGCAGTAAAAAGAAGACTCTGTGCTAAATTTTAGCTCGATAGCTTTAAAACTAAGGTACTAGTTCGCGTAGAAACAGACTGGCGGACGGACGGACGGACAGGCGGAAATGAACTCAGCTCGTCGTCTTGATCAAGAATATAAGTTAACAAATAACCCTCGCGCACTATACTACTCGAGCGACCCCCGCACCCATAGCGCTGACGCATCAAATACCAACGTTCAGTGCCCTGGCCAGCGCGGTAACCTGATCCCTTGTTTAGCTGCAAGAGCAGCGTTATCACTTATGCTGAGCCTGCATTTATCCATGTAGCTTAAGTATTTGTAGTTTGCCTTTTGTAGCTTTTGCCTTCAGCGTTTGGTTGTCTCCAAGTTTAGATTTAGTTTTGTATTGCTTTCGGTTGCCAACGCAACAATAAAGATTCATGTACTCCGGCACTTGCCGTAAATAATATTGTTTTATTGCTGAGCCACAAGGCCAGTAATTGGAAGCTGTAGCTTTCCCAACCTAATCACAGTTCCAGCTATCATCCCCTTGGGACATCTGGAACCCCCTTCTTGGATACTACCGAGAACTAGAAGGCCGCAACTAGCTGCCTTAACTGGATAGAAGTTACCATCTACCTTAAGCGAGGCTGGTCGAGTATCACTGGATTCCCTTCAGCCACGGAACTGGTATAATTGGCGCCCAACTATAAAGAATTCAAACGTAATATTACGTCCCTGAGAGAAAAATGTAAGTGAGTTGTTTAACCAACACAGAAAAAAAAAGAAAAAAAATAAGTTTTTTTTTAAAAAATAAATAAACAGCAAAAGTGAGTGAGAAAGTTTTTAATATACCACAAAAGAATTTCTTAATTTTTGTTGCCGATTGTGCAAATCGGCCAAACCGTATAAAGTGAAGTGTCAAGCAATAGGCTATTGCGCAAAAGCTGATGAGCGGGTCACAGGCGTATAGAGAAGTAAAAATAGAATACGACAGTGACGATAGTTTCGACTTAGAACAACAGGTTGGTTTCGCGGTGCAATCCCAAGAAACAGTAGAAATGGATGTGAACCAAATACAAGCCCTAGTGGCAGGTGCCATCAATACCGCTTTGCTTGCGCAGGAGCAGAGGCTTCAAAACGAATTTCAGACACAAATGAATTTAATGCAACAACAGGTCAGTAGCCTGCGTATAGAGCCACCTCAGGTGGAGACATATCAAAGGGTTTCGGTCAGCCCTAATGTTAAATGTGACATACCGCTTGATATAATAAAATCAGTACCCGAGTTTAGCGGTTCGCAAGACGAATACGTGGCATGGAGACAGTCCGCCACAGACGCATATGAGCTTTTCAGGCCATATAATGGCAGCAGTACACACTACCAAGCTGTCACTATTATAAGAAACAGAATTAGAGGTGCAGCAAGAGCATTGCTAGTATCACACAATACAGTTCTCAACTTCGACGCTATTATAGCTAGGTTGGACTGCACGTACTCTGACAAAACATCGCTACGGCTCCTTCGACAGGGGTTAGAGATGGTTAGGCAAGGCGAATTAAGCCTTATGCAGTACTATGACGAGGTCGAGCGAAAGCTAACCCTTGTCACAAATAAAATTGTCATGACTCATGAAGAAGATGCAGCTGCATTGCTTAATGAAGAGGTTAGATGTGACGCATTGCATGCGTTTGTCTCAGGACTCAAAAAGTCCCTTAAGGCAATTGTATTCCCGGCCCAGCCGAAAGATTTGCCATCCGCTCTGGCACTGGCCAGGGAGGCGGAAGCTAGTATCGAACGTAGCGTATTTGCAGCTACATATGCCAGAGCTGTTGAAGAAAAAGCCCAGGCAACTGAGTACAGTAGAAATCAGAATCGGCCCAAACAAGGTAAATACAACAAGGATGACCGTACTGGGGAAAAAAACCCTCATTTTGTTAAGAGACAGAACAAACAGCAGCATAATGAGCCTACCCAAGAACAGAGTAACAAGGAAGATCACAACCAGCCCACAGAGGCTATGGAAGTGGACGCATCTTCAAAATTTAGACAGCCCACGAATTTCGTGAAAAATCACACCGGTGGCAATCAGACCCAAAAAAGGCAGAATCAGTCTGAGCGTATGACAGGCCAAAGACGCCAGCGAGTGAACAATGTTGTTCAGAACACCACTGACAACGAAGAGCAGGACTATAGGGTCGCAGCGACAGCAGCAGTAGCTGACTTAGACGATGACAATGACTCTGTAGACGACAATGATTTGCTCAATTTTTTAGAGAGCGTTCCCACCTGCCGTTCATCGAACGCCGGTTGGCTGGGAGAACATTAAAAATCTTAATAGATACTGGGGCGGCAAAGAATTACGTAAAGCCCGTAAAGGAGCTAAGAAGCGTAATTCCTGTCGAAAAGCCCTTCACTGTGAGCTCAATACATGGCTCCAGTAAAATTCAAAACAAATGTACAATGAAAATTTTTGGACAAAGTTCCTCTTTCTTTTTGCTGGATACGCTCGGTACGTTTGATGCAATCATTGGCTTCGACTTGCTAACGCAGGCAGGAGTGACGTTAAACCTACACAGCAGCGTTATTACCTATAATAATATGTCGGAAAAGTTACAATTTCACGAGTGCGATAGCGTAAACTTCACACACGTTGACGACATAGTGGTACCATTCTCCGTAAAGGCGGAATTTAAAAAGATGATACTGAAAAGAATTAAGGCGTTTTCGACCTCTAACGAGGCGTTACCCTTCAACACTGCAGTCGTCGCCACAATACGCACAATAGATAACGATCCGGTATATTCCAAGCTATACCCACACCCGATGGGGGTAGCAGATTTCGTTAACAAAGAAATCAAACAGCTTTTGAAAGATGGAATTATCAGACCATCAAGGTCCCCATATAACAGCCCAACTTGGGTTGTTGACAAAAAAGGAACCGATACCGACGGTAACAAGAATAAACGGCTGGTAACCGACTTCAGGAAACTGAATGAGCGAACTATCGCCGATCGGTACCCAATGCCAAGCATTCCCATGATTCTAGCGAACTTGGGAAAAGCTAATTTTTTCACCACCCTAGACTTGAAATCAGGGTATCATCAAATTTATCTGGCTGAACAAGACAGAGAGAAAACGTCATTCTCGGTAAACGGTGGAAAGTATGAATATTGTCGTTTACCATTTGGTTTGAAAAATGCAGGAAGCATTTTTCAAAGAGCCATTGATGACATATTAAGAGATCACATAGGCAAAATATGTTATGTCTATGTAGACGATGTAATCGTCTTCTCTGAGAATGAGGCTGATCATGTAAAACACATTGACATGGTACTGCAGTGCCTATGCGAGGCAAACATGAGAGTCTCACAGGAAAAAACAAAATTTTTCAAAGAAAGCGTCGAATACTTGGGTTTTGTGGTAACCAAGAACGGGGCAAAAACTGACCCAGAAAAGGTTGCGGCCATACAAAACTACATTGAACCAAAGAATCTATTCAGCCTCAGATCCTTCCTTGGCCTTGCAAGCTACTACAGAGGATTTGTTAAGGACTTCGCGTCAATAGCAAGACCATTGACTGAAATACTTAAAGGCGAAAACGGCACAGTCAGTAAGCACATGTCAAAAAAGGTTCAGATAGAATTCAACGAGACTCAGCGCAACGCGTTTGAACGCATGCGAAACATCTTGGCATCAGAAGATGTAATCCTACTATACCCGGATTTTAAACAACCCTTTGATTTGACTACCGATGCTTCCGCAAGTGGTATCGGAGCTGTATTGTCCCAGGGAGGCAAGCCGATCACAATGATATCTCGTACACTTAAACAAAGTGAGTCGCACTATGCCACAAACGAGAGGGAACTGCTAGCCATTGTGTGGGCTTTAGGCAAGCTCCACAACTATTTGTATGGTACCAAAGAAATCAATATCTTTACTGACCATCAGCCCCTTACCTTTGCAGTTTCAGACAGAAATACGAATGCCAAAATCAAAAGGTGGAAGGCATTCATTGATGAACACAACGCGAAAGTGTTCTACAAGCCAGGCAAAGAGAATCATGTAGCAGATGCTTTATCGCGGCAGAACATAAACGCCCTACAAAACGAGCCTCAGTCCGATGCTGCTACAATTCATAGTGAACTTTCACTGACCTACACGGTCGACACCACTGAAAAGCCTGTAAATTGTTTCAGGAATCAAATAATCTTGGAAGAGGCAAAGTTCCCACTCAAGCGATTATTCATACTATTTGGCGATAAATCCCGCCATATGTTCCACTTTACGGACAAAGACACACTTTTCGAAACAATAAAGCCGGTTATCAACCCAAATGTGGTCAACGCAATTCATTGCGACTTTCCAACTTTGGCCAGCATTCAACATGCCTTGGTGTTGAATTTTCCTGCAACCAAATTTTGGCACTGCAAAAACTTCGTGGCAGACATCTCAGACAAAAATGAGCAGGTGGAAATAGTCACCGCAGAGCATAACCGTGCACACAGAGCTGCCCAAGAAAATATTAAACAAATCCTCCGTGATTATTATTTTCCGAAAATGACCAAGCTAATAAATGAAGTGGTCGCAAATTGCAAAGTGTGCACCAAAGCAAAATACGACAGACACCCCAAGAAACAAGAACTAGGGGTGACACCAATTCCATCTTATGTTGGTGAAATGCTGCATATTGATATTTTTTCCACTGCAAAAAAATTATTTCTAACTTGCATCGACAAGTTTTCCAAATTCGCGGTTGTACAACCATTGGCGTCTCGAGCAATAGTGGATGTGAAAAATCCTATCATCCAGTTAATAAATCTATTTCCAGACACTAAGACAATATACTGCGATAACGAAGCATCTTTCAACTCTGAAACGATCACATCGTTACTTAAAAACCAGTATGGCATAGATGTTGTAAATGCACCTCCAATGCATAGTACTTCAAACGGACAAGTCGAACGCTTTCACAGTACGCTGGGAGAACTCTCAAGGTGCATAACTCTCGACAAAAAAGTTGACGACACAGTAGAATCGATCATGAGGGCAACAGTGGAATACAATAAATCAGTACACTCGGTCACTGACCAAAGGCCCATTGATGTAATACATGTGGCATCCGATGAAGTCAAACAAGCGATAAAAATGAAAATTGCGAAAGCGCAGCAAACCAACCTCGACAGATGCAACCCAGACAGACAAAACAGAGTATTTGAAGTAGGAGAAAAAGTTTTTTTAAAAAACAATAGAAGGCTAGGCAACAAATTAACCCCGCTATGCTCAGAAGAAACTATACAAGCAGACATGGGAACGTCAGTTCTTATTAAGGGGAGGGTGGTCCATAAAGACAACCTTAGATAAAAGTCGCCTAAGCAAGAATACAAAATATTGATAGTTTTACATTTCTTTTTCTTACAGGCTTGTACGAACGTTTCTGTTTCTATTGGCCGTAGCTAATGCTCGGATCACCGACTATTCCCACTCCAATTATATCCCAGTAATTGAGGGAAAGGCATTGGTATGGGAACAAAGGGATTATATTAGGCATATAAGTAACTTGACAGAGTTCTCAAATATAGTAGGCGAAACAGAAAAACTGTCCGAAGCATTTCCGAAATCGCACATGCGACAACTACTAGAGGTCGATACGAACCATATTAAAAGTCTTCTGTCTGTGTTAAAGATCCATCATAGAATGGCCAGAAGTTTAGACTTTTTAGGCACCGCACTAAAAGTCGTTGCTGGGACCCCAGATGCCTCAGATTTTGAAAAAGTTAGATGGTCCGAATCTCAGCTCATTGAGGCAAACAATAGGCAAATAGTTATTAACTCCGAGACCCAGAGAAAATTAAATCAGCTGACTGAAACAGTCAATAAAATAATTAAATCAAAGCAAAGCGAATTAGTTGACACTCCACACTTGTATGAAACTTTACTAGCCCGAAATAGAATGATAATAACGGAAATTGAGAACTTAATGCTCACAATCACTCTTGCTAAATCAGGGATAATAAATCCTACTATTTTTGATCATAACGATTTGAGATCTGTGTTAGTTGAGCATCCCACAGAAGTCCCTATAGTTAGTTTAATGGAGGCAGCTAAAATTAAAATCTTTCAATCTGAAGATATTGTTCATATATTAATTGAATACCCTAGAGTTAAGTACATATGCAGAAAGGTCACCATTTTTCCTGTACCACATGACCATACCATACTGCAGCTGCAAGATGATACCTTAGCAGAATGTGACAAGGAAGTTCTAGCAGTCACCGATTGCATCACGACCACTGGAGATTCCTTCTGCAAGATAGCACCCCATGACACGTGCGCGCGAGCCCTTCATGCGGGAGACACGGCCAACTGTCAAACTCAGCCCAGTCACCTAGAACCTTTGACACTTGTGGATGAAGGAGTAATAATCATCAACGATAGTCCAGCTCGCGCCAGCACCGATGGTGGCCCAGAGATCGAAACCAATGGCACGCATCTCGTTACATTTGAGCGTTTTGCTATCATCAATGGCACGAAATTCCTGAATCAGCGAGAGGCCCTGAACAAAATTCCAGGCATAGCTGTCTCACCTTTGTTGAACATCGTTAACCACGACCGTGTGTTAAGCATGCCTCTTCTCCACCGAATGAACAACCGCAATCTTAATGTCATCCAGGATCTGAAAGACGAAGTAAAGGCAGCTGGGTCGCCAAAGGCATGGTTCGCAGCCGGAGTAGGATTTGTCCTCATCTTCAACGGTTCCATCTTCCTCTGCCAGTATTTGAGGAAGAGACGAGCTTCAAGGAAGATACAGAAGATCGTCGATAAATTCAACATGACCGAGGACGGTCATAATTCTGAGGGGGGAGTAGTTAACAAGTAACCCTCGCGCACTATACTACTCGAGCGACCCCCGCACCCATAGCGCTGACGCATCAAATACCAACGTTCAGTGCCCTGGCCAGCGCGGTAACCTGATCCCTTGTTTAGCTGCAAGAGCAGCGTTATCACTTATGCTGAGCCTGCATTTATCCATGTAGCTTAAGTATTTGTAGTTTGCCTTTTGTAGCTTTTGCCTTCAGCGTTTGGTTGTCTCCAAGTTTAGATTTAGTTTTGTATTGCTTTCGGTTGCCAACGCAACAATAAAGATTCATGTACTCCGGCACTTGCCGTAAATAATATTGTTTTATTGCTGAGCCACAAGGCCAGTAATTGGAAGCTGTAGCTTTCCCAACCTAATCACAGTTCCAGCTATCATCCCCTTGGGACATCTGGAACCCCTTCTTGGATACTACCGAGAACTAGAAGGCCGCAACTAGCTGCCTTAACTGGATAGAAGTTACCATCTACCTTAAGCGAGGCTGGTCGAGTATCACTGGATTCCCTTCAGCCACGGAAAAAAAATCAAGTTGGACATGTTTTTAATACGCGATATCGTCAGCTGCGTTGAACAATGAATTTGATGAATTTGAACAAAGAAGCGACGATTGTTTTGATCGCAGAGATGGCACTGAGTTGAAAAAAAACGAGCCTGCTGCTGTTGGTCGAATACGCCATCACAACGTGATGCGCTTTCGTGGTGACCGAGAAGTCAATTTGGGTTTTCTCCTAAGGTTTCTAAGAGAGCAGCTGCAAAAATCAATTCGGAAAGTCCAAAGAAAAGGCTAAAAGGTCGATTTTACAGCGTAAAATGCTCTGAACCAGTATGAAAACAGCATTCCAAGGCCGATTGTATTTGCATCAGTTGCAACCGAGAAGAAAACAACAAATATTTACAAAAAAAAAACAAAACATAAAAACGCATGTTTATAGTTAAAGATAAAAATAATGGAAAAAATTAAGAACATATAATTGTTATTACCCAAAAATATATAAAAAAAATTTTGGTATTTCTACCTGAGCAGGTACTTCAATCCATAATAAACACATCAGAAACAGGCAAAAAATTCACCAGGATAGCTCATACTACGTGCATCAATAAAAAGTACAAATCCCATAAAAATTCATGAAAATATTTGGAACAAGTAAGAAAGTCGGTCAAGCCCGACTGTAATATACTCTGTACCTGTTTGTATATAACTAATAACTTTAAAGTGTGGGGTCACACAATCTGTGCAAGTGCTGCCCATCACGATTACGGGCAGTGCTGCCCAGCGTAATTATTTGATTTGCTTAAAATTCGAATACCGTTCATCTGATCTGGAAACGGTGTATGGTGGATCGATAAGTAATGACGATTAAAATATATCCATAAAAGGTTCAAACAATCTGTCTTTAAAATTGTGGAAGATATTCGATTTTGTTCAAATTGTGGGGGTGGCAACTCTGCCATCGTTCATCTGATCGGAAAACAATGTATTGGGGTTCGATAAGTAATGACGAGTAGAATATATGTCTAGAAGGTTCAAACAACCTAACTCCAAAATTGTGGAAGATATTAAGTTTTTTTCAATTTGCGGGGGAGGCAGGGGGCGTGGCAAAAAAAAAACTAAACTTGATCTGCCTGCAAGTATAAGAAATATATGTTCCATACATCTCAAATCTCTATCTCTTACCATCTCTGAGATCTCAGCGTTCATACGGACAGACGGACATGTCTATATCGATTCGGCTGTTGATGCTGATCAAGAATATATATACTTTATAGGGTCGGAGATGCTTCCTTCTGGCTGTTACATACATTTGCACAAACCCAATATACTCTTTGTACCTTCGCTACAGAGTATAAAAATATGGGAGTCTAGCCAGACTCCTGAGGTACGAATGTAACAATCGGAAGGTGTGCCAAGCGGAGGGTTCAAAGAATATGATATTTATAATTCCTGAGGTATAGAACGTTATTATAGAAAACAAAAAAGTTTTTTTTATAAAGACCCATTTATTGACTGATCATCACTATGGCAGCTAGATGCTATAGTCATGCGATTTTGATAATACTTTCCAGAATTGTGTGAAAGCATATAGAACTTATATACTTACTTAGATTGGTGACGCTACGATGGAAAACAAAAAAGTTTTTCTCACTAGAACTAGTTTTTGACCGATCGTTCCTATGACAGCTAAAGGATATAGTCATTCGATCCAGGCGGTTCCGACATATTAGTTGCGTGCCGAAAAAAAAATGTCTCTCTGCTAAATTTCAGCTCGATAGCTTTAAAACTGAAAGACTAGATCGTGTAGAAACAGACACACGGACGGACGGACAGATGGAATTGAACTGATCTCGTCGTCCTGATCAAGAGTATATATAGTTTATACGGTCGGAAATTAATATTTCTATGCATTACAAACTTCTGCCAAAATTAATATACACTTTGCAAGTGAATAAAAATTGAAAAAAAAGAAGTGGTGTGCTCTGAAATCTGCGAAAATCATCGTCGAATGGTAACCAAATTTATTGAGACCATATATGATTACCGCGGAATTGAATGGACTTTAAGTATAAAACTTAAGAGAGAATCGCTTAGAACAATATTGTTAAGCCCGTAATGGTTAAAGTTGAATTTCATAAAAACGAGAAGGCAAAGCTAAACTAGACTGTTTTAATACACTTGCAAAAGTTCACTCCAACTGACATAACGGGTAGAATATATATCGGATATAGATATTAGATATTTAAGAAATTAAAAATCATTGAGAAAAAATCGTTTTTAGTAAAACACAATTTCATATCGATCGGTCCTATGGCAGCTATATGATAAAGTCATCCGATCCGGCCGGTTTCGATATATTAGTTGCGTGCAGCAGAAATTAGACTCTGTGCAATTTTAGCTCGATAGCTTTAAAACTGAGGGAATAGTTCGCATAGAAACAGACAGACATACAGACGGACAGACAGACGGACGGACGGACGAACAAACGGAATTGATCAAGAATATATATAGTTTATGGGGTCGGAAATGAATATTTCTATGCGTTACAAATATCTGGGCAAATTTAATTTACACTTTCCAAGTGTATAACAAGTAAGAAAGTCGGTCAAGCCCGACTGTAATATACTCTGTACCTGTTTGTACGAAACTAATAACTTTAAAGTGTGAGGTTTTTTCAAAATCTGAGGGTGGCAACTCTTTCAACCATCGTTCATCTGGTTGAAAAACGATGTATGGGGGCTAGTACCTAGTACAAACCCGTAAAATTATAAAATTTGTATATAATTTCCTATTAACAAAAACGTATCTATATTAGTCACGCGGGAATCACGCGTGATTTCTGACCGCAGGCCATCTCAATTATATCGCTCCACTCATAGCAAGGTCCAATTGGGAAATTACCAGTTAGCTATTGCCTTCTCGCTCTCTCTTTCTCGTAAGTTCTACCAATGGCAACGGTGTTGTTGTTGGCGTTGGTTTTTATTTTCTTTTACATATAGCTCTAATATCGTTCATCTGATAGAAAAATGATGTATGGCGGGTCGATTCAAAATAAGTAGTAGAATATATGTCTAGAATGTTCGAACTATCTATCTTGAAAATTGTGGGAGTTATTTCGTTTTTTAAATTTGCGGGGGAGGCAGGGGGCGTGGCAAAAATCAAAACTAAACTTGATCTGCCTGCAAGTTTAAGAAATATATGTTCCATACACTTCAAACCTCTATCTCTTACCATCTCTGAGATCTCTTCGTTCATACGGACAGACGGACAGACAGACGGACAGACAGACGGACAGACGGACATGGCTATATCGACTCGGCTGTTGATGCTGATCAAGAATATATATACTTTATGGGGTCGGAGATGCTTCCTTCTGGCTGTTACATATATTTGCACAAACCCAATATACTCTGTGTACCTTCGGTACAGAGTATAAAAATGTGCAAATTTAATATCTGTAAGCCCCATTTCTCAGCCATCGTGTTGTATCTACATAACCACAGTTTATTATATTTACATTAGATTCATTTCGGAATTGTCTAGGTTTTAAACAATCAGATGATCCATGCGCGAATTTTTTCAACTTAATGGAGAAAAATAAGCAAAAAGCGGCTTTTGGGCCATCACTTTAAATTTTGGAGGTGTATTGAACAAACCAAGTATGGTGAATTGCTATACTCGACTACAATCAGCAATTGGTCCAGTGAAATGAATATGCAAATTTTGTTTGTTTTGTAATACTGTGTTATTAATCAAATGGAATGTTTATCATAGAGTATCAGTTAAGTCACATGTTTTTTTTAATTACTTTCTCAAATTATAAGTTTATCTTGCAGCAAATAATATAGGAAATATCAATATACGAAATCACCCACTTCATTTTAATACCCATTACTCGGAGAGTAAAAACGGTATACTGAACTCGTGCGATTGTACATATGTAACATGCAGAAATAAGCATTTACGACCCAATAAAGTATATATATTGTTGATCAGCATCAATAGCCAAGTCGATGTAGATATGTCCGCCTGTCCGTGCGTCCGTCCGTCCGTCCGTCCGTCTGTCCTAACGTCTGTATGAACACCTAGATCTCAGTGACTATAAGAGCTAGAGCTATAATTTTTTCAGTGTAGACTTGTATCGTCTGTACGCAGATCAAGTTTGTTTCTAATTTTTGCCACGCCCCCGAAATATAAAAAAAAACCTCATATCTCCCACAATTTTAAAGATAGCTTTTTTTTGACGTTCTAGACAAATATTTTAATCATCATTACTTATCGATCCGCCATACATCATTTTCCGATCTGATGAACGATGGAAGAGTTTCCGCCCCGCAATTTGAAAAATACCTCATATCTCTCACAATTTTGAAAATAGATTGTTCAAACCTTCTAGACATGTATTTAAACCATCATTACTAAACGATCCGCTTTACATAATTTTCCGATCAGATGAACTATAATAGAGTTGCCACCCCCGCAAATTTCGAAAAGACATCTCCCACAATTTTGGAAAATAGATTTTTTGAACCGTCTAAACAAATATTTTAATCGTCATTACTTATCGATACACCATACACCGTTTCACGATTAGATGAACTATCGTCGAGTTCTAAGCAAATCAAATAATTACGCTGCGCATTTTGAGATTTAATAATATATTCTTAAATAAACCTTTCCCTGAGTAACGGGTATATCGAAGTCGAGCAGGGCCGACTTAAACTAACGCTCTCGATTTTTTTAAATTTTGTGTTACTATTAACATTTGATGTTTATAATGAGGGTATTCACTAGTCCTCGTAAAATGGTAAATTGTAAATGGTAAACTCCATAAGTTTACGACACAACAACAAAACACATGAGAAAAAAAATACAACCTTTCCGAGACCCTGGGGTATGTTTATAAAAATGCGTCGTAAAATTGTAAAGTGTTAAAATCAAAGTATCGAATAAAAAAAATTAGTATCGTGTCACTTGTATATAGCAACTTAGCTACTTTGTATTCCAAATAGGCGATGGCTGAGTGGAGAGGCATGGTGGCTACTTTTTGTAATTTGTCGGTTCAAATCCCGGCAATGACAAAAGAGGACTGTTTTTTTTTTTTTAATATTTTTTTTGTTGTGTCTTTTTTATGAATATGTTATTTATTTTTCATTCCCGTTATTGTAGAGTAAAAATTGTACACTATTCTAATGCAAATTTATGTAACTGGAAGAGGAAAGAATTCCCGACCCGCTAAGTATAAATATTCTTTATCAGCATCAAAAGCCGATATACTTAAGTCCGTCTGTCAGTCCGTACGCCTTTCTTGATGAACAATTAGATCTCGGAGAGAAGAAAAAACTGAATAGATCAACCAAATTTGAAATTTATTCAACAAAATGAATGAAGGTAGAAGCGCCAAACTATTACCGATTTAAGAAAATAATAAAACTAAAAAAAAAACAGTGTTTATCACCCACCCCCCTCAGGGATCGAACACACAACCATCAGTTTTAGAGTTATGCATTCAACGCCCTACGCCACCGACCTAGCAGAAAACGGTCGAAAATATTAAGCTTTGAATCTACTCTGGTTTACTACTAAAATTACTATCATGAATCACAAAGGGTCGTTCAGTAGCTAGTGTGTGGTAAATTTACCATTTACCATTTTACGAGGACTAGTGAAAACCCTCAATAACATTTTGTCATTGAATAAAAGTGTTTCAAGCAGGGACCGAAAATAATAGTTATGAACAAAAAAAATTTAAATACAAATTTTTCTTAAATAAAGGTCCTACGTGAAAGTGGGAGGCACCAGAATTAATAATATTGAGCCTGTTGTTAGAAATATGGATAAATTTTTATTTGCGATTTTTTTCGAAAAAATTACTTTTAATTTATATTTTTTTTTCGATTTTTATATAAAAATTTTTCAATAAGAATTATTTTTAATTTTTATAAATAAAAATTATGCCGTAATTTTTATTTTTAAAAATTGAAAATAAAAATTAAATGCAAATAACTTTTAAACCAAAAGACTTACTGCAAATGTTTTTTATATATATGATCTATGAATCAGTATGTATGTTTGTTCACAAGCATGCATGTCTGTGTGCAGTAGGTGCAATGAAAGAAGTGCAACAAAAATGATGACATTTTTTTTAGTTTTTTTTGTTCTCCCTGCATTGTTAATCGATAATCCTATACAAAACCATATTCTGGCCATAAGACCAAAGTTCTATTACTTTATCTTGAGGTGGCGTACGTTCAAAAATAATTTTAAGCAAATTTTAAAAATTTGTTAATATGCCCCTGCACAATTTTTTCTCAAAAAAAATCAAGTTTACTGCGCCTCATGAAGATATTGAATTAGAGAGCTGACTTGAAATTACATAACCTTACCTTACCTAACACATTTCAGACTATGGGCAAAGAAGCAGCACACGTTCTAAAAATCAAATTTACATTATTTATTTATGTGTATATTCTTGATCAGTATCAATAGCCGAGTCCGATTTAGCCTTGTACGGCGGTTTGTCTGTCCGCCTGTCGGTATACACACCTTTATCTCAAAGACTAAAAGAGCTAGAGCTACTATTTTTCAGTGTAGAGTCGTATTGTCTGCACGCAGATCAAGATTGTTTGACAATTTTTTGACACGCACCTTCCGCCCACGCAATATGAAAAATCACATATCTCCTATATTTTCCGAGTTAGATTGTTCGGACCTTTTAGAAAATTATTCCACTTATATTATATTATGCTTATGTACCACTTGTTCCTCTTAATAAATTAAAAATGCGTGTGATTTGTTTAATGAATTTATTTATTGAGTTTGACAAATAAATTTTTTTTCAAAGATTCTGCAGACAAATTGCATCTTAAGTCTGTTAGCACCAATTTAAGAGCAGAAAACGACCTTTCCACACTGACTTGTGTAGCCGGTACTGCATGCACGATTTTTGCCAACTTGTACAGCCAGGGGAACATATATTTGTTTTCTTCCCAATAATCCATAATATTGGCACTTATAATAATGGGATTTGTGTTGTAACCGTTTATTTCTTTAGTAGCCAGTAGCAGATCCGAATTTTCGTTTTCGTCCAAACTCGCCCTCTTTTAGTTCAAGCATCGAGTTGATGAACAAGCTCAAATTCGAAAACGTACTTTGAGATGCGTTCTCGGATTGACTGGCAGAAGTCTCCTCCAAAGAAATTGGCTCTTCCGCCTCTGATGCTTCAGTTAGTTCACTCATTAGGGTATGGAAATATTTCTAAACGTACGCCACCTCAACAGTAGTTAAATGTAGTAGTAGAACTTTGATCTTATGGCCAGATTATCGTTTTGTATAATATTTTTGATTAACAATGCATGGAGAACAAAAAAAAAAACAAAAAAAATTCATAATTTTTGTTGCACTTCTTTCATTGCACCCACTGCACACAGAGATGCATGCTTGTGAACAAACATACATACTGATTCATAGATCATATATATATAAAAACATTTGCGGTAAGTCTTTTGGTTTAAAAGTTATTTGCATTTTATTTTTATTTTCAATTTTTAGAAATAAAAATTACGTTATAAAAATTACGGTCCCTGGTTTCAAGTAATCCTTTCCCTAAGTAATGTCAATTTCGACATTGGGCAGGGCCAACTTTAACTTACGCTCTCGTTTTCAGTTGGCCTCGTGTAGAGGGCTGTGAATTTCATTCTCTGAAAATTCCAATGTTCAGAAAATGCAATACTTGATTTTTATGTTGACCATTTGATAAACAAACACTTGTTAACCGCAGTCCGAAATGCAAAGTAAGCGTTTCTTTATGCCCCGTTCGCCCTCGTCAAATTCGTAATTTGCTGCCCGAGTAAAGGCCTGTCGCATGAGGAGCATATGTACACAAATAAACTCAAATAAATACATAAGAGCGCACACATTGCCCGCAGCTACATTTTTTCATAACAAAAATCATTCACACTCGAAGCTCAGTCCGCGCGGAACATCGCCGAGTACACACGTCGTAGGGGCAAGCAGTTTCATATTACGTTATCGTAAACTATCACAAGTTATAGAGAGAAGCGAAGCGGGATTATGTTTTAAATTTTTATTTTGTGTGTTTCAAAACATAAATAAATTTGTGAGTTCCAGTGAAAAATAAAGCAAAAATATTTATTAATAAATTAACAATGTGAAGCATACAGAGATAACCAAATTTATGAAATAAAGAATGCTTAAAAAAAAACCTGAGATGTCGAATATCAAAATAAATAACTACAAGTGCAGTTTAATAAATAAAACAATTAAAAAATCGGTTTTGGTGTCTTCCCATCATAAACAACAGATTGGTGAGACTAATTATTTATTTTAATACCCTACTAAAAGTTGATTTGGTTTTGAACAAAGCTGATAAAGTCACAATTATAATTGTCATACTCTGTACCATAGGCACAAAGTGTGATTTTTGCTAATGTATGTAACAGCCAGAAGAAAGCCACCACGCTCGCAATATGAAAAAATTTCATATCTCCCACAATTTAGTAAATAGATTGATCGAATCTTTAAGGCCCGATTTCTCACCTTCTACATAGCACTATCTGTCACATAAACTTACAAAAAGCAGTGTTAAATCTAACTTTATCTGACATTTAGCACCAGTACAGTTTTATTTTCAGGATTTGGAAAATAAAAATCAACCTGTGTTAAATATATCAATATTTTAAAAAATCTCGATGCAATTTGTCAGCAGAATCTGTTGAAAAATTACTGTTTCTAAAATTAAATCTACCATAAAAATATTTTATATAAAGGGCATAGCCGGGCTTACTAGGCGTAGCGGCCCCCGATCTTATTCAAATTTCAAGTATGCAGACTTAAAGTACATCAACTGAAAGTAATTTATCGATTTTTATACACTTGAAAAGTGTATATTAATTTTGCCCAGAAGTTTGTAACGGATAGAAATATTAATTTCCGACCCCATAAACTATATATATTCTTGATCAGGACGACGAGCCGAGTTCATTTCCACTTGTCCGTCCGTCCGTCTGTCTGTCTGTCTGTCTGTCTGTCCGTCTGTCTGTCTGTCTGTTTCTACGCAAACTAGTCTTTCAGTTTTAAAGCTATCGAGCTGAAATTTTGCACAGAGTCTTCTTTTTACTGCACGCAACTAATATGTTGGAACCGGCCGGATCGAATGACTATATCTTATAGCTGCCATAGGAACGATCGGTCGGAAAATAAGTCTTAGTGAGAAAAACTTTTTTATTTTCTATTGTAGCGTCACCAATCTTGGTAGTTTTAGATGATTTTACATATTTGTGGAAAAATTTATCAAAATCGGATGAATATAGCATATAGCTGCCATATAAACGGTAGGTCAAAAAACTAGTTCTAGTGGGAAAAACTTTTTTATTTTCCATCGTAGCGTCACCAATCTTGGTATATATTAGTTTTATATGCGTTAACACAATTCTGGAAGATTTTATCAAAATCGGATGACTATAGCATATAGCTGCCATAGGACCGATCGGTCGAAAAATGTGTTTTACTAAGAAAAGTTTTTTTTAATGGTATCAAATTTTTATTATCAATGATTTAAAAATTTAAAATATCTGATATCTATATCCTCTATATATTTTACCGGTTAAATCAGTTGGAGTAAAGTTTTTCAAGTGTATTTAAACTTCGGCACAGTCGAAGTTAGCTCGTTATACACTTGAAAAGTGTATATTAATTTTGCCCAGAAGTTTGTAACGCATAGAAAAATTCATTTCCGACCCCATAAACTATATATATTCTTGATCAGGACGACGAACTGAGTTCATTTCCGCTTGTCCGTCCGTCCGTCTGTCTGTCCGTCTGTCTGTCTGTCTGTCTGTTTCTACGCAAACTAGTCCCTCAGTTTTAAAGCTATCGAGCTGAAATTTTGCACAGAATCTTCTTTTTACTGCACGCAACTAATATGTCGGATCCGGCCGGATCGGATGACTATATCATATAGCTGTCATAGGAACGATCGGTCGAAAAATAAGTCTTTGTGAGAAAAACTTTTTTGATTTCCTTCGTAGCGTCACCAATCGTAGTATATATTAGTTTTATATGTTTCCCCACAATTCGGAAAAAATTTATCAAAATCGGAGTCAGAAAACTACTTCTAGTGAGAAAAACTTTTTTGTTTTCCATCGTAGCGTCTCCAATCTTAATATATTTTAGTTTTATATGCTTTGACACAATTCGGAAAAAATTTATCAAAATCGGATGACTATAGCATATAGCTGCCATATAAACGGTTGGTCAAAAAAATACTTCTAGTGAGAAAAACTTTTTTTGTTCTATCGTAGCGTCTCCAATCTTGGTATGTTCGCTTCGGTTGTGTGCTTATAAACAATCAATTTCACAAATTAAATAATCGCAGCGTCAGCTTTGTGTATATTTTGTTTGTGTAATTGTTTTGCTTATCTGTTTTTGGCGGTCCCCCCCCCCCCCCCCCCTTAAGACAAGCTTGTGTGTGAGTTCGCTGTGTGCTTTGTGCATCGCTCCCGCTCATCTTTGTTGTTTGTTCTACTCAGAGCTTAGCTACCGCTACATCTTCGCTCTTATATTTTGATTTTGATTTCTCTTTCAATTTTAGACCCTGTGGTAATTTTGTGCATTATGGCGTGCTGCAAAAAGTCCTGCACAAATAAAGATGCAAGTGATTCGGAGCAATTTCGGTTTGTAACCTGTTGGTTGTGCGATCACTCTATGCATATTAAATGTGCAGGATTAAGTGGACGTGACCTTGACAAGGTTTATTCCCCTAAAAGGGCTGTGGTGCCTTGAAATGGTCTTGCCCTACATGCACTGACATTCAATTCAATTTTTCGCGTATGTATAACAGCGTGAAAAATAGTTTTGATAAACTGCACAAAGTGTCCAAGCAACTTTCAAGCGAGTTTAGCTCCAGTTCTGAGTTGCTTAGTCAATTCAAATTCGAGTCGGCATCGATGCGTCGGTTGGAGCCGCAATTTTTAGTTGTGCCACCGCCTGATTCTGGTGAATCGCCCCAACCTCCTCCATCGTTGCCAAGCACTCCCTTGAATTTTGACTTGTCGCCAACAATTTCTTTGTCTGCTTCTCCAGGAAACTTGCTGGATGTTTCACCCTTACCCTCCCTGATTCAACCTACTAACGACTTGTCCAATGCACCATTAGATAGGTCTGTTAATTCGCTAATAGTGCCTTCCGAACCTCAAGACAATGTTATAGGTTCCGCTTCTATTTCTCCTCAGCCTCCCATTCTTAATGTTGTAGCTCCTCGTAGACAAGTTTTTGTGTCTAGGTTGTCTCCTGAAACTACTTGCGAGTCAATTGCAGCATACATTGCTCACAAATCCTCAGCAAGAGTTTATATTTCGAAGTTTAGTTTTGCTGAGCCTCGGGATATAGCTTCGTTTAAAATTAGTGTCTCTTCCGAAGAATTCCCAATTATATGTGACCCAAAATTTTGGCCGCCACTACTTATTGTTAACGAGTACAGGCAAAGAAATCGCAGGATAATGCCTGTCAGCTTGCCCTCTAACAGTTTTGAGGCACGAGTTGCCTCTAATAGTGCTCCAAAAAACTAGTCCAGTCCTCCGTTCTTAGTATCGTCTATCAAAATGTTAGGGGTCTTTTGTCCAAACTTACCTCTTTATTTTTGAATAGCGCATCATTTGATTTTGACATTATTTCATTTTCAGAGACCTGGTTAAATCCCTCCGTTTCTGATTGTGAAATATTGTCAAATGATTATATTGTTTACCGTCGTGATCGACAGGCTCGCCGAGGTGGAGGTGTTATGATAGCAGTAAAATCTAACCTTCGGTCGGAATGCATTTCTGTAATTGTGCCTGATGATGTTGAATTTGTTGCCGTTAAGGTAACTTTTAATTCCTTTTCTGTATTCATTTCTTGTTCTTATATCCCTCCTTCTTCCGATATTCAAGTATATATGCACCATATAAACTGCATAAAATATGTTTATACCCGTTACTCGTAGAGTAAAAAGGGTATACTAAGTTCGTGCAAATGTATGTAACAGGCAGAAGGAAGCATCTCCGACACCATAAAGTATATATATTCTTGATCAGCATCAATAGCCTAGTCGATATAGACATGTCCGTCTGTCCGTATGTCTGTCTGTCTGTCTGTCTGTCTGTCCGTCTGTCTGTCCGTCTGTATGAACACCTAGATCTCAGGAACTATAAGAGCTAGAGCTACCATTTTTTCAGTGTAGACTTGTATCTTCTGCACGCAGATCAAGTTTGTTTCAAATTTTTGCCACGCCCCCTCCCGCCCCCGCAATATGAAAAAACCTCATATCTCCCACAATTTTGAAAATTGATTGTTCGTACCTTCTAGACATATATTTTAATCATCATTACCTATCGATCCGCTATACATCATTTTTCGATCAGATGAACGATTGAAGAGTTACCGCCCCCGCAATTTGAAAAATTCCTCATATCTCCCACAATTTGGGCAACCTTACCCTGAGTAACGGGTATATCGAAGTCGAGCAGGGCCGACTTCAACTTACGCTCTCGTTTTACTCAATTACGAGACATTGATTATATGGTTGTTGTTGGTGATTTTAACTTGCCAAACATCGCATGGTCAAATCTTAATGGGTCAACTTATCTTGTACCATCTGCACAGCATGATTTTTTAGATTGTTTGCTTGATCTGTCTTTGTTTCAAATAAATTCAGTTCCAAATCATTTAAAGAAATTGTTAGATCTTGTTTTTGTCACTGACAGTTCTAATGCTGTTGTCTCTAGGTCTTCCCCCTAACACTACCCGAGGATTCTTACCATCCTACATTAGAAATATCTCTAACAAACCCTGGATTTACCCCTTCATCTTCAATGACTTTAGTAAAACCTCGTCGTTGCTTCCGTAAAGCTAATTTTACCCTGCTTAATCAACTTATTTGTTCAAAAGATTGGTCTCCTTTATACAATGCAGTTGACATTGAAGTCGCTGTTACCTTTTTTATGACTCTATTAACTCTCTCTTTGATATTTCTGTTCCAAATAGTGTTGCTTCTTCTGAGTCTCTTCAACCCCTTGGTACTGTCCTAAGCTTTCTAATTTAAAAAATATTAAGTCTAGATGTTTTAAAAAGTATAAAAAAACTTGTTCTAATCTTGACTTTTCTAAATACTTGATAGCCAAGTCAAACTTTACCCTTTTTAATTCTCAATGCTATAATAATTATCTGGCTCGCTGTAAAATTCAATTCGCACAAGACCCTAAACAATTTTACAAATTTGTTAACTCTAAGCGTAAAACTTCGACTTTACCGTCTTCATTCTTTTTACATAACCAAAAGGCTAGCAACGATTCCGCTGCCGTGGACTTATTCGCTGACTTTTTCAATCAACTTACTCCTCTGTCCCTTTTAATAACAAATCTTATCCTTATGACATTTCTTCTTCAAACTCTTTTAATGCTCCCATAATTACTGAATCTTCTCTACTTTCATATTTGAAATCTCTAAAGTCTTCATACTCTCCTGGACCTGACAACATCCCTAGTTGTGTCCTCAGAGAGTGTTGTAATTCCATATGCAAACCTTTACTAAAACTTTTTAATCTATCGCTTGACTCTACTATTTTTCCGAATCTTTGGAAAGAATCCTTCATTATTCCTCTTCACAAAAAGGGTGGAAAATCAGATATCTCCAATTATAGAGGTATCGCCAAATTATCTGCTATTCCTAAGTTGTTTGAAGAAATTATAACCTCTACATTGCAGCATTACTGCAAATCGGTTTTGTCACCTTTCCAGCATGGATTTGTAAAGAGTCGGTCAACTACGACCAATGTGCTTGAATTCACATCATTAGTTAACGATGGATTCCTTATGAAATGCCAAACTGATGTCATCTACACTGACTTCAGTAAGGCTTTTGACTCCGTGAACCATGATCTCCTCCTCCTTAAGCTTGATCGTATTGGATTTCCCTCCCCTTTTCTTTTTTGGATCTCTTCATATTTAAAAAATAGAACTCAAAAAGTTCTGCTCAGATCTAATATTTCAAAACCTGTCTACGTAACATCCGGTGTACCTCAAGGAAGCCACCTCGGCCCTTTGTTTTTCACTCTTTTTATTAATGATCTCCCCTCGACTATATCTCATTCTCGGATACTTATGTATGCCGATGACGTTAAACTCATTTTATCTTACAACGACCCGATGCATTCTATTAGGTTGCAAGATGATTTAAACTCGCTTCATTTTTGGTGCTTGGTTAATCATTTATTTCTTAATTGCGCAAAATGTATGTTTATGTCTTTTCATCGTTGCAAACCTTCGCTAGTTTTCTATTCGATTGGCAATGAACCCTTGCAACGAATATCAACTGTCGTTGATCTTGGAGTTATTTTTGATTGCAAATTAAGCTTTAATGATCATATATCCTGTATAGTTAATAAGGCGAATGGTGTACTTGGATTCATTAAGCGTTGGTCGAAGAAATTTAATGATCCCTATACAACAAAAGTTCTTTTCACATCTTTAGTTCGCCCGGTGCTTGAATACTGCTCATCCGTCTGGTGTCCGCAGTATAAAAGCATATGGATCGTATTGAGTCTGTCCAAAAGCAATTCTTGCTTTTTGCCCTCCGCGGCTTAAATTGGGATCCCAACCTTCGGTTGCCATCGTATTCTAGTAGGCTTTTGCTTATTGACCTTCCATCGTTGGCTAACCGTAGAACTGTCCTAGGCGTTTCTTTTCTTCATAAGTTAATTATCGGTGATGTAGACTATTCTGAACTCTTAGGTCGCCTTAACTTCTCTGTTCCCTCTAGACCAACTAGAAATTATTTGCCTTTAATCTTGCCTAGATGCACAACCGACTACGCACAGCACAACCGTTTTCGGGTTTTATGTCAAAATTATAATGATGTTTATCACCTGCTCTCAACAGAACTCTCTCTCTTTTCCATAAAGTTATCTCTTTTTGCACATCTCCGGCAAAGTCTCTGACCACATCCAGCAGGAGCAGGGGCCTAGCTTGCCGGACCGGCTAATAAATATTCCCCCACCGGGTCAGAGATTTTCCGGATGATTTAATTCATCTTTATTTTAGCTTATATTTATTTTATTTTTATTATATTTAATTTAATTTAATTTTTTCCTTTTTTTTTTTAATTTTTTAATTTTAAATTTTATTTTCATTATTGTTTTATTTTATATCATTTTTGTTCATTCTATAATATTGTTTATTTATTGTTTGTGTTTATGATTTTGTAAACATATTTTTAAGCCTCCTCTTTTTCTTTTTCCTCACTATTCTCTTTTTCGACTTCTATACTATTTAAATTTGTGTTAGGTCGAGTAACGTCTCTGGCTTCAATTGGCTGTGAACTGGGGCATAGCTGGCCGGACGGGCAAATAAAATTCCCCCACCGTGTCGGAGTCGTTACTAGTCGATTTGTAATTTTGTTAGATTTTCCTTGTTAGGCTTTCTTAGTTCATTAAGCCTTTTTATAACGTATTCAGTTTTTCTTTTTTTTGGTTGACAGCCACCATTTGTCGACTTTTTTTTTCAACAAATAAACGATGGAATAAACGATGTATTTGTTTTATATTCTTTCACATAATTTCGAAAAAATTTATCAAAATCGGAGGACTATAGCATATAGCTGCCATTGGACCGATCGGACGGAAAATGTGTTTTACTAAGAAAAGTTTTTTTTATGGTATCAAATTTTTATTATCAATGATTTAAAAATTGTAAATATTTTATATCTATATCCTATATTTATTTTACCGGTTAAATCAGTTGGAGTAATCTTTTTCAAGTGTATTAGAACTTCGGCACAGTCGAAGTTAGCTTTGCCTTCTCGTTTTTAAACTTCTAGTACCATCCCTGAATTTTTAATAACGATTTTGATCAATTCCAACACAAGCGTTTTTCGGGCCAACTATTCATTCTAAAAATGTTAAATTTTTTATGGCAATAGGTGGCATGTCAACACTCTCCCAGAATAATTTTTCGAATTTTTAAAATGCAATCCGCGACTCACAAAATTCAGCGAAATTTTTAACACCAATTATTTTAGACTTCTAGTTGGGGTACCACTTTTGTATTTATCATGGTTAATTATCATATCTAGATACAATTTGAGGAATTTTTGCAGAATTTCGGAGGTGTGAAAGGGGTTCAAAAGTAATAAAAACGAGAAGGCAAAGCTAACTTCGACTGTGCCGAAGTTTTAATACACTTGAAAAACTTTTCTCCAACTGACTTAACCGGTAAAATATATATAGAATATAGACATCAGATATTTAAAATTTTTAAATCATTGATAATAAAAATTTGATACCATTAAAAAAATTTTTCTTAGTAAAACACATTTTCCGACCGATCGGTCCTATGGCAGCTATATGCTATAGTCATCCGACTTTGATAATTCTGTTTTTCAAAATTATGTGAAAGCATATAAAACTAATATATACCAAGATTGGGGACGCTACGATAGAAAACAAAAAAGTTTTTCTCACTAGAAGTAGTTTTTTGACCGACCGTTTCTATGGGAGCTATATAATATAGTCCTCCTATTTAAATAAATTTTTCCTGCATTATATGAAAATATATAAAACTAACATATACCAAGATTAGTGACGCTACGATGGAAAACAAAAAAGTTTTTCTCACTAGAAGTAGTTTTCTGACCGTCCGTTTCTATGGCAGCTATATGCTATAGTCATCCGATTTTGATAAATTTTTTCCGAATTGTGGGGAAACATATAAAACTAATATATACTACGATTAGTGACGCTACGAAGGAAATCAAAAAAGTTTTTCTCACAAAGACTTATTTTTCGACCGATCGTTCCTATGACAGCTATATGATATAGTCATCCGATCCGGCCGGTTTGGACATATTAGTTGCGTGCAGTAAAAAGAAGATTCTGTGCAAAATTTCAGCTCGATAGCTTTAAAACTGAGGGACTAGTTTGCGTAGAAACAGACAGACAGACAGACAGACGGACAGACAGACGGACGGACGGACAAGCGGAAATGAACTCAGTTCGTCGTCCTGATCAAGAATATATATAGTTTATGGGGTCGGAAATGAATTTTTCTATGCGTTACAAACTTCTGGGCAAAATTAATATACACTTTTCAAGTGTATAAAAAGGAACAAATGTTACATCAATAAAATAAAAAAAAACACAACATGCTAAGAACTCGCGATTTATCATTATAAGTACTGAATACCTTTCTTTATAATATTTAAACTTTCCATTGTCCAAGCACTTTGTTTTTAAAGAGAATTTTAACTTTTCGTTAGACCTTCACTTTCAAGTTGCTCACGCAGCTGCGCACGAATCAGCTTCGTTCTCTGACTTTTGCAGCTATTCTTAAATAGACCATTTATAGTAAAGCAAAAACAAGAATACATTTTAATAGATCGACATATTACAAGATAGTGCTGACACATTTCGAGCTAAAATTATGACTTTTAATTTTTGGCCTATGGGGCCGACCACTGTGCAATGGTAGAACTTACGAGAAAGAGAGAGCGAGAGGGCAATAGCTTACTGGTAATTTCCCAATTGGACCTTGCTATGAGAGGAGCAATGTAATCAGGGTTCGTAAAATAACACTCATTTTTCTTTACACGCATGATATTAACACTAAAGTAAAATATACAAGCTGAAAAAATAATAATTTTCAGTTATGAATATAAAATAATTTACATATGGGAAAAATTATTTTATTCATGTAACTAACACGCGCATTTTTGTCACGCCTGTATTATACTTGTGTGTGAATTATTTTTTCTGTCAAATGTAAGCAAAAAATAAAAAAAGATACTTGTCACAAAATTTTTCACGCCCATGTGAGAAATAATGTGAATTTCGCATTTATTTTATTCATTGCATTTGTATTGGTGAGTATGTGAGAGTCGCTTGTGCGCGGCCGACAACGGTGGTGGAAAAAATAGAATACGTCACGACGAGTCGCGATCGTCGTCCCTTTTTTATGAGGGCCATAAAATTTGACACTCTGTTGTTTTCGCAATGACCTGCTGACCAATGATCAAATTGCAAATCAAAGTAGGTAAGAGTTAACCCCTTTAATGATGGATATATGTGTATATATTAAGATAGGTCAATAGCAAAACACCAGGGCATTAAAATATACGGCAGGTCAATGGAAAAGGAGCACCCATAAATTCGCTTATGTACCTGCAGAATATACATTTATTCTTCTACGATTTGCAGTTTGATAACTAGTCTGCAGGTCATTGCGAAAACAGCAGGTAGTCAAATTTTATGGCCCTCATAAAAAAGGGACGACGATCGCGACTCGTCGTGACGTATTCTATTTTTTCCACCACCGTTGACGGCCGCGCACAAGCGACTCTCACATACACACCAATACAAAAGCAATGAATTTTAAAAATGCGAAATTCACATTATTTCTCACATGGGCGTGAAAAATTTTGTGACAAGTATCTTTTCTTATTTTTTGCTTACATTTGGTAGAAAAAAAAAAAGGCTAACATGTTTTAAATACCCTTGCAGTTTTTGAAAGGCGCTACCATTGATAACAAAAAAGTTTTTCTCAATAGAATAAGTTTTTTCACCGATCGTTCCTATGGCAGCTATATGCTATAGTCATCCGATTTCGATAAATTTTTCCAGAATAGTGTGGAAGTATATGAAACTAATATATACCACGATTGGTGATGCTATGATGGAAAACAAAAAAGTTTTTCTCACTAAAACTAGTTTTTGAACCGACCGTTTATATGGCAGCTATATGCTTTAGTCATCCGATTTTGATAAATTTTTCCAGAATTGTGTGGAATCATATAAAATTTATATATACCACGTTTGGTGACGTTACAATGGAAAACGAAAAAGTTTTTCCCACTAGAACTATTTTTTGGACCAACCGTTTATATGGCAGCTATATGCAATAGTCATCCGATTTTGATAAATTTTTCCAGAATTGTGTGGAAGCATATAAAACTAATATATACCACGATTGGTGATGCTACGATGGAAAACAAAAAGTTTTTCTCATTAAAACTAGTTTTCGGACCGATCGTTCCTATGGCAGCTATATGATATAGTCATCCGATCCGGCCGATTCCGACAAATGTGCAGCGTATTTGTATTTAAAGAGTTTTGCAAAGTTTGGTCAAGATAGCTTTAAAACTGAGGGAGGAGATAGCATAGAAACAGACGGACAGACGGACGGACGGACGGACAGACGGAAATGAACTCAGCTCGTCATGCTGATCAAGAATATATATACTTTATGTTGTCGGAAATGCTTCCTTCACTGCGTTACAAACATCGTGACAATTTTAATATACCCTCTGCAAGGGTATAAAAATTAATGAGGCAGTTCGATTCCTAAGGCCCGAATTAGGAGAAACCCGTTCAAGTTAGTCATGTCTTTTTTATTATACCCTCCCTCAGTTTTAAAGCTATCTTGATCAAACTTTGCAAAAAGTCTTTCAATACAAATACGCTGCACATTTGTCGGAATCGGCTGGATCGGATGACTATATCATATAGCTGCCATAGGAACGATCGGTCCAAAAACTAGTTCTAATAAGAAAAACTTTTTTGTTTTCCATCGTAGCGTCACTAATCGTAGTATATAATAGTTTTATATGCTTCCACACAATTCTGGAAAAATTTATCAAAATCGGATGACTATTGCATATAGCTGCCATATAAACGGTTGGTCCATAAAATAGTTCTAGTGGGAAAAACTTTTTTGTTTTCCATTGTAACGTCACCAAACGTGGTATATATAATTTTTATATGATTCCACACAATTCTGGAAAAATTTATCAAAATCGGAAGACTAAAGCATATAGCTGCCATATAAACGGTCGGTTCAAAAACTAGTTTTAGTGAGAAAAACTTTTTTGTTTTATATTTATTGGTATATATTAGTTTCATATACTTCCACACAATTCTGGAAAAATTGATCGAAATCGGATGACTATAGCATATAGCTGCCATAGGAACGATCGGTCTAAAAACTTATTCTAGTGAGAAAAACTCTTTTGTTATCAATGGTAGCGCCTTTCAAAAACTGCAAGGGTATTTAAAACATCGGCGTAGCCGATGTTAGCCCTCTATTTTTTTTTGATGAAAACTATCACAGTATTATTGGTTTTATATGCTCCCACAAAATTATGGAAATTTTGGTAAAAATCGGATGAAAAACGAGTTTTTGTGAGAAAAACTTTTTTTTTATCAAAGCTAGCATGTTTTTACTTGTTAAGCGTGAATTAGTTTTAATCCAACACAATTTTGCCAGGATTGGTCAAAATCGGATAAACATATCGTATAGCCCCCATACCACAATCGGATTCTGGCTTGGTCAGAAAAATGGTTACGGAATGTGGTGCCATCTCTTGGTCTTGGCTTGGGACAGGCCCTAAGCGAAAATGAAATTTTTCTAAGATATCAGGAAAACCAATTCTTATATAAAATAAAAAAAAACTGCAAGGGTGCTTTAACATCGGCAGAGCTGATGTTAGCCTTCCATTTCCGCAAAAATTTTAACCTTATGTAATTTCAACTTGCAATTGCGGTTCCACTTTGCATTTTTGTGGGTATATTAGTCCTGGTTTGATAAAGCTCTTATAATTTTTCCAGATTTTTAAAAATATGGAAGGCGGTTAAAACGCTAAAAGCAGTACGTTGCAATATAATTATGCAGGCCGTCATGTTAACAAATACAAAATATACAATCTATAAACCGATCTTATCATGTTTTGGATTTCTTAAATGTGAACCGTGACTTAAATGATTTAAGACCCTGAGACCTAAAGTCGCGGCACTTTGTCTTTGCTCCATAGAATCAGAACTTAAATCAGATAAGCGCTCTTAAGCGGTTCAAAATATGCAATATATTGCCCTTGAAAAATTGTTCCCTTAAGCTAGGTACTCAGACACGAATAACATTCTCGCTTCTAGAATTGTTTCATAATTCGAAGAGAGCGCTCTTAGAATGTAGGGTGACCAGGCAACAGCAAAAAGTCATTGAATCTGAAATGGTTAGTCTGGTTATGTCAACTGTGGTTTGTTTAAAAATAAGCGGGCAAAAAAATGTGTAAAATAAATGTTTATTAAATTGATAACACAGGGCAACAAAATGACCAACTTTGTGAGGTGCAGCCTTGTTGATCAAAAATTATGATTCATTTATGTCAGAGCTCGCAAATAACAGTTGATCGTTTTTCTCTTTGCGGTCTACGCACTAACATAACCAAAAAAAACCATACATGCTTGCTCTCTCTCTGGGCAGAACACTTTGTTTGGCTTTGTTTTTGTCTTCGGTTGATTGTTATCAGTTGAGCTATTCTCGCTACGCTCTTGCAATGACAATTTTTAGAGAGCTAATCGATTGAGTGCTCGCACACTGAGAGTCAGTAGATGAGCAAATCAATGAAATGATCAACGTAAACGGTCATTAATTCTTTAATTTGCCTTTTTGACAATACACATACAAACACATAAATACACATACATACACTTACATACATATATATAAAAGAGTTAAACTTGGACTGACAGGTGACCGTCGCACCACACAATCCATAGGAAGCTGAACTTTTTACAGTAGTTTAATCTTATTTTGAATGTGAGTACTAAGGCTGGGTTTTAGAAAATTCTGCGGGAAATGTGGAAAATTCGCAGAAAACTGTTGTATGAAACTTTTTGGTTTTTCATCCGATCAGGTTCAAACTTATTTAAAAATTTCAAAATAAAAATACAACAATGACTGCATATTAACTTTCCGGAAAATTAATCCACTACACCACCCTGGGTGGAAAATGAATTGAATGGCCGAAAGTTTAATTTTCGAGCGATAAGCTCCAAACTCATTCTCAAAGCTACATATATAGAAATATTACCTTAAAATTTTTGAAAAATCACCCACAACTGGAACATGGCCGGCAAACTGTTGTATGAAACTCGTAAGATTTTCATCCGATTAGCTCCAAATTTAATTGTTATTATTATTTTTTTATGAAGAGCTTTGAAAATATGCTTGGAGCTGATCGTTTTTCGACTTGCAGGCGCATTTCCATAATTTGAAATCACGTTGCCTATCAGCAGCCACCCGCCCAAACCCCCAAACAGACGCCTCACTCACATACACGCATACAAACGCAAGTGACTTTTTGATTCTTGCGTCGTGGCAGAACGGTCAGCTACTACCTATTACCAAACAGAAACAAGAAAACCGGTTCTGGGTTGAGCGCAGACTGATTTGTTCAAGAGAGCATGTGAACGGTTTCTCTGTGACTCTTTGCTCAAAGAGTCCGTAAATAAAGGTTGTTTTTGGACAACGAAAAATAGTCAATTGTTATTTGCGAGCTCTGATTTATGTGCACTGAACAATACTGCATCATCGGTTTTGTTCCATCAGCTCTTGTTTCCACGATATGACGGAAAAACGGATTTCTTGTAAATTTTGCCTTTCGAATTTCTTGTGGTCACAATAGGCATGAATTTCTGAATTTCTGTGGCCTATTCGACAGAACAAATATCAATGCTTCTGTAAAAAATCAAATGCGCAATATTCGATCATGCAAAAGGGTCCAAATTGGTCTCTGAAGTAAGACATTACTGGATTTATGGCTATTTTGACAAAATAAATCATCCCTTTTAAGCTAAAGTGGTTGGTGTATTAAAATTTAAGCCATTTGAGCCTGTAGCCAATCATATTTTCTAGTTATGTGAATTAATTCGCATTTTTACCAGTTTATTTGGCGAAGCTACAGCCTGCTTAAGCCAAAACACACATTTAAATTTATGGGAGGACTACTAGATTCCTATTCCAAATTTGTATAGGAACTGTTAAAAGGCTACTTTATTCCACACAGAATTTATAAAAAATGTGCATCTGCTTGTAAATAAATAAAATTCTATGATAAATCAAGTAGCCTCTTCACAGTTCCTATACAAATTTGGGGTAAAAATCTAGTTGGCCTCCCATAAAATGAAATGTGTGTTTTTGGCTTAAGCAGGCTGTAGCTTCGCCAAATAAACTGGTACAAATGCAAAAAAAATCACATAATTAGAATAGATCATGGGCTATATGCTGAAATGGATCAAATAGAAATCCAACAACCGTTCTAGCTTAAGGGAGACGATTTATTTTGTAAAAATTGCCATATCGAGAAACGTCTGACTTCAGAGACCAATTTGGAGCCTTTTGCATGATCGAATTTTGGGCGTTTGATTTTTTACAGAAGCATTGATATGTGCTCTTTCGAATAGGCCAGATAAATTCAGAAATACATGCCTATTGTGGCCACAAAAAATTCGAAAGGGCAAAATTTACAAGAAATCCGTTTTTCCGTCATATAGTGGAAACACGAGCAAAAACGATGATGCAGTTTTGTTCAGTGCACTCCATTCTTATATAATCAGTTATAGATAGGGCTGCACCAAAAACACTGTTGCCCTGTGTAATGGAAGGCTCTATGTGAAATGCAAAGGTCATTACCATGGTAGTTTTCTTGTGTGTATTTCGCGTAGCGCAGAATGAGGATGAAGTGACGAAAGCACGCCAAATTCTTGGCCAAATCCCATAAACATGGGTTGCATCTCGACCGCTTTGATCAGCGCAAGTTGTTCATGCTCCGCAAAATTCTCAAAATTGTTTTTGTTTTGGCTTTTGGTCTTTTATGAATCCATTTTTATAAATTGTGTGCTCAATTCTAAGGGGTACCTCTTCGAATTATCAAACATTTTTCATAATTCGACGACTCCCTTGCGAGAATTTATCAGCTGTTTTTGAAAAACGATCTGGCAGCCCCATGCAAATTATCAGAGCGCATTTTCGGCGTCTGAGAACGGCCTTTTAGAATACTTTGAGAAAATTCGAAGAGCGCATTCTAAGAGCCGTGTAATTAGATAGGCAGCAAGAATGTTATTCGTGTCTGAGTACCTAGCTTTAATAAAGCTAGGATGGCAGTCCAAATTTGTCACTTGTAGTTTTACAGTCGTCGTGTGAGGTTTGTTTTGTTTCTTAATTTATTTGAATTTTTTAATTTACTTATTTATTTTATTTTATTGGTATTCTAGCCCAGCGCGACAAGTACATTGAAACTTATAAATTAATGCGAAAGTCACTACGATGTCATCCTTAATACATTTTTGGTTTCCTAAATTAAAATAATAATAATTAAATATAAACAATGAGAGACAATGAACTTAATTATGTAACAACACAGTAGGATTAATTTTTTTTTAATTACAGGATTTTTTTTTTTAACCTATTATTAATTTTCCCTGTTTTGCATAATTTCCCTAACTTTACCCTCAAACTGAGTTACGCTTCCAATAATTTTTAGTTCATGTGGTAGATCGTTCCATAGCCGAATAGCATTTATCCAGAACTGTCTCTCAGAGCATAGCAACTTCCATCTCGGGCATATGTAATTATTTGTACGCTGCGATGCCGCAGGTCTTAGAAAACTATGGAGGTAGGATGGCTCTTTAGTTACAATTATCTTGTGCATGAATATGAGAGTTCTAAGGTTAATCCACGACTTAAGGCAAAGGTCAAAAATTTTACGAGTTAGATGTGAAATTTGGTCGAGTCGTCTAACATTAAATTCATATCTAGCTATAGAGTTAACAGTCACTTTGAGCTTTTGGAAATCTCTAGAGTCGCAGTGGCCAAAAATTTCTACTCCGTAAAAAAGTGTGGGTACCAGAATTTGCTTTGCTATTGTCATTTTAAGATTAACTGGTAATATGGACTTAGACATTGCAAGCTGTCGCAGCATTCCGTATGTTTTACCTAGCTTGGATCTTCCATTGCACAACAGACTCAAATCACTTTTTTTTTTAAATTCCGTTGCTTTCGAGGTTTTGTGTCTATCAGTTTCTTGATATTTTCTTTTTAATTTCCTAGTGCCCTTAACTTTACTCTTTTGATGCTGAAGTCTGACAGAATCATCCAGAATGGATCCATTATTTCAGATTTACCTCAACAAAATTTGTTTGTTTTGAACCACGGCAATAAAAGTAGAAAATTTTATATTGAAATTTAATTAGATACACAGAGAAAAATATGACGTTCTAAAATCATGACCAAATGTTCATGATTTCGTTCTATTTTTCCGTTCATGAATTTTTAACTCAACTCAACCATCGTACAACAAATATAAGTAGCATCTTAGACATGTAGCAACGAAAGCGTGCGATGGTAGAGGGCGCTAAGATGCAGATCCGTTTGTGCGTTTGAGTGCAAGGTAATGGTCCCGAGTTGGAATCCCAGACGGAGCAAATAGCTAACTAACACTCATCGTTTTTTCTTTGTTCTTCAAAAAGAAATAAATAAATCAAAGAGGGAATATAAGCTAAGCTTTTCTGGCAAGGTTTTGGGGTGCGTGAACAGCAGAGAGGAGAGGAGGAGGAGAGAGAGATCCCTATTAGAGGAGAAGGGAACCCAAAAACCGGCAACTGCTTTATACACCAATCATATCATCCATAATAACACCTTTCCTGATGATTGCTGCTGTGTTACTAAATTAAGCAAATTTTTTTTAAAAAATAAGAACAAAATGTTCATGAAACATGCCCAAACAGTTCATAAAACAAGCACAAAATGTTCACGAAACAAGCCCAAAAAATCCAAAGTGAGAACAAAATGTTCATGAAAATCGTACCCCAATGTTTATGATTTGAGAACAAACGTGCATGATAGACTTTCGTCAACGGATGTTCATGATTTTGGTACCTTTAGAACGTATTTTTTTCGGTGTAGTGAGATAGCGCCAGAGGAACGATCGGTCAAAAAACTAGTTCTAGTGAGAAAAAATTTTTTGTTTTCCATCGCAGCGTCATTTATCGTCATCAATCAATCATCAATCGTCATCAATATATTAGATTTATATGCTTCCACACAATTCTAGACAAATTTATAGAGATCGGATGACTATAGCATATAGCTGCTATATAAACGGTCGGTTCGAAAACTAGATCTAGTGAGAAAAACTTTTTTGTTTTCCATCGCAGCGTCACCAATCGTAGCATAAATATATATTTTTTATGATTCCACACAATTCTGGAAAAATTTATCAAAATCGGATGACTATAGCATATAGCTGCCATTGGAACGATCGGTCTAAAAACTAGATCTAGTGAGAAAAACTTAATTGTTATAAATGGTAGCGCCTTTCAAAAACTGCAAGGGTATTTTAATAGCCGATGTTAGCTTCTATTTTTATACACTTGCAAAGTGTCATTAATTTTGCCCAGAAGTTTGTTACGCTTAGAAATATTTATTTCCGACCCCATAAACTATATATATTCTTGATCAGGACGACAAGCTGAGTTCAATTCCGTCTGTCCGTCTGTCTGTCTGTTTCTACGCAAACTTGTCCCTCAGTTTTAAAGCTATCGAGCTAAACTTTTTCACAGAGTCTTCTTTTTGCTGCACGCAACTAATATGTCGGAACCGGCCGGATCAGATGACTATATCATATAGCTGCCATAGGAACGATCGGTCAAAAAAAATGTTCTTCTTAGAAAAACCTTTTTTGTTTTTCATCAAAGCGTCACCAATCCTGTCATATATTAGTTTCATATGCTTTCATATAATTCATGAAAAATCAACGTCGGATGACTATAGCAGTGAGAAAACTTTTTGGTTTTCCATCGTAGCATCACCAATCTTGGTATATATTAGTTTTATATATTTCCACACAATTCTGAAAGGTTTCATCAAAATCGAATGACTATAGCATATTGCTGACATAGAACCGATCGATCGGAAAATGTGTTTTTGCTAAGAAAAGTTTTTTTTATGGTAGCGTGTTAAAATTTTGATTCTCAATGATATTGCATTTATAAATATCTGATATCTATATCCTTTATATTTTCTAGAGCTAAAATCAGTTGGAGTGAACTTTTGCAAGTGTATTAAAACTTCGGCACAGTCGAAGTTAGCTTTGCCTTCTCGTTTTTATATATTTGTTTATTTGTTGAAAAAAAAGTCGACAAATGGTGGCAGTCAACCAAAAAAAAAGAACAACTGAATACGTTTTAAACAGTCTTAATTAACTAAGAAAGCCTAACAAGGAAAATCTAACAAAATTACAAAACGACTAGTAACGACTCCGACACGGTAGGGGAATTTTATTTGCCCGTCCGGCCAGCTATGCCCCTATTCACAGCCAATTACTAGACCTAACACAAATTTAAATAGTATAGAAGTCGAAAAAGAGAAAAAGAGAAGGGAGAAGAAAAAGAAAAAGAGAAGGCTTAAAAATATGTTTAAAAAATCATAAACACAAACGATAAATAAACAATATTATAGAATGTACAAAAATAATATAAAATAAAACAATAATGAAAATAAAATTTAAAATTAAAAAATTAAAAAACGAGAAGGCAAAGCTAACTTCGACTGTGCCGAAGTTTTAATACACTTGAAAAACTTTACTCCCACTGATTTAACCTGTAAAATATATATAGGGTATAGATATCAGATATTTAAAATTTTTAAATCATTGATAATAAAAATTTGATTCCATAAAAAAAAACTTTTCTTAGTAAAACACATTTTCCGACCGATCGGTCCTATGGCAGCTATATGCTATAGTCATCCGATTTTGATAATTTTTTCAAAATTATGTGAAAGCATATAAAACTAACATATACCAAGATTGGGGACGCTACGATAGAAAACAAAAAAGTTTTTCTCACTAGAAGTAGTTTTTTGACCATCCGTTTCTATGGCAGCTATATGCTATAGTCATCCGATTTTGATAAATTTTTTCAGAATTGTGTGGAAACATATAAAACAAATATATATTACGATTGGAGACGTTACGATGGAAATCAAAAAAGTTTTTCTCACAAAGACTTATTTTTCGACCGATCGTTCCTATGGCAGCTATATGCTATAGTAATCCGATTTTGATACATTTTTCCAGAATTTTGTGAAAGCATATAAAACTAACATATACCAAGATTAGTGACGCTACGATGGAAAACAAAAAAGTTTTTCTAAATAGAACTAGTTCTTAGACCGATCGTTCCTATGGCAGCTATATGATATAGTCATCCGATCCGGCCGGTTCCGACATATTAGTTGCGTGCAGTAAAAAGAAGACTCTGTGCAAAATTTCAGCTCGATAGCTTTAAAACTGAGAGACTAGTTCGCGTAGAAACAGACAGACGGACAGACAGACGGACAGACGGACGGACGGACAGACGGAATTGAACTCGGCTCGTCGTCCTGATCAAGAATATATATAGTTTATGTGGTCGGAAATGAATATTTCTATGCGTTACAAACTTCTGGGCAAAATTAATATACACTTTTCAAGTGTATAAAAAAAAAGGAAAAAATTAAATTAAATTAAATATAATAAAAATAAAATAAATATAAGCTAAAATAAAGATGAATTAAATCATCCGGAAAATCTCTGACCCGGTGGGGGAATATTTATTAGCCGGTCCGGCAAGCTAGGCCCCTGCTCCTGCTGGATGTGGTCAAAGATTTTGCCGGAGATGTGCAAAAAGAGATAACTTTATGGAAAAGAGAGAGAGTTCTGTTGAGAGCAGGTAATAAACATCATTATAATTTTGACATAAAACCCGAAAACGGTTGTGCTGTGCGTGTCGGTTGTGCATCTAGGCAAGATTAAAGGCAAATAATTTCTAGTTGGTCTAGAGGGAACAGAGAACTTAAGGCGACCTAAGAGTTCAGAAGAGTCTACATCACCGATAATTAACTTATGAAGAAAAGAAACGCCTAGGACTGTTCTACGGCTAGCCAACGAAGGAAGGTCAATAAGCAAAAGCCTACTAGAATACGATGGCAACCGAAGGTTGGGATCCCAATTTAAGGCGCGGAGGGCAAAAAGCAAGAATTGCTTTTGGGCAGACTCAATACGATCCATATATTTTTATACTCTGTACCGAAGGTACACAGAGTATATTGGGTTTGTGCAAATGTATGTAACAGCCTGAAGGAAGCATCTCCGACCCTATAAACTATATATATTACACAGGGCAACAAAATGACCAACTTTGTGAAGTGCAGCCTTGTTGATCAAAAATTATTATTCATTTATGTGCATTGAACAAAACTGCATCATCGGTTTTGTTCCATCAGCTCTTGTTTCCACGATATGACGGAAAGCCGGATTTCTTGTAAATTTTGCCCTTTCGAATTTCTTGTGGTCACAATAGGCATGAATTTCTGATTCTATTCGACAGAACACATATCAATGCTTCTGTAAAAAATCAAATGCGCAATATTCGATCATGCAAAAGGGTCCAAATTGGTCTCTGAGGTAAGACATTACTCGATTTATGGCTATTTTGACAAAATATATCATCGCTTTTAAGCTAAAGTGGTTGGTGTATTAAAATTTAAGCCATTTGAGCCTGTAGCCAATCATATTTTCTAGTTATGTAAATTAATTCGCATTTTTACCAGTTTATTTGGCGAAGCTACAGCCTGCTTAAAAAAACACACATTTAAATTTATGGGAGGACTACTAGATTCCTATTCCAAATTTGTATAGGAACTGTTAAAAGGCTACTTTATTCCACACAGAATTTATAAAAAATGTGCATCTACTTGTAAATAAATAAAATTCTATGATGAATCAAGTAGCCTCTTCACAGTTCCTACACAAATTTAGGGTAAAAATCTAGTTGGCCTCCCATAAAATGAAATGTGTGTTTTTGGCTTAAGCAGGCTGTAGCTTCGCCAAATAAACTGGTACAAATGCAAAAAAAAATCACATAATTAGAATAGATCATGGGCTGTATGCTGAAATGGATCAAATAGAAATCCAACAACCGTTCTAGCTTAAGGGAGACGATTTATTTTGTAAAAATTGCCAAAAATCGAAAAACGTCTGACTTCAGAGACCAAATTGGAGCCTTTTGCATGATCGAATTTTGGGCGTTTGATTTTTTATAGAAGCATTGATATGTGCTCTTTCGAATAGGCCAGATAAATTCAGAAATACATGCCTATTGTGGACACAAAAAATTCGAAAGGGCAAAATTTATAAGAAATCCGTTTTTCCATCATATCGTGGAAACACGAGCTGATGGAACAAAAACGATGATGCAGTTTTGTTCAGTGTACTCCATTCTTATATAATCAGTTATAGATAGGGCTGCACCAAAAACACTGTTGCCCTGTGTTATTGATCAGCATCAACAGCCGAGTCGATATAGCCATGTCCGTCTGTCTGTCTGTCCGTATGAACAAACAGATCTCAGAGATGGTAAGAGATAGAGGTTGTATGTATGAAACGTATAATTCTTACACCTGCAGACAGATCAAGTTTATTTTAATTTTTTGCCACGCCCCCTGCCTCCCCCGCAAATTAAAAAAAACGTAATAACTCCCACAATTTTGAAGATATATAGTTCGAACATTCTAGACATATATTCTACTACTCATTATTAATCGACCCGCCATATAACGTTTTTCGATCAGATGAACGATATTAGAGCTATAAGTAACGGACGCATTTGTATGGGGAGAGCGGCCAAAAATACTTCTAGCGAACTTATCGAACTGAAATTGTTACTGTGTGGTCTTTGTAAAATAAAAACTGATATATGTAAAATTGGGCGTGGTTGGACACGTCCACTTTTAAATTTTTTTTCTTAAATTCTATAAAAACGAGAGCGTAAGTTAAAGTCGGCCCTGCTCGACTTCGATATACCCGTTACTCAGGGTAAGGTTTATTTCAGAATATTTTATTAGATCACAACATGCCCAAATTGTGTTTTTTCTCCAAATTGCGGGGGTGGCAACTCTACTATAACTCTTCTGATCGGGAAATGATGTATGGCGGATCGATAAGTAATGATGATTAAAATACATTTCTAAAAATTTTGATTAATCTATTTTCGAAATTGTGGGAGATATAAGGTTTTTTTTTAAAATTGCGGGGGCGGGAACTTTTCTATCGTTCATCTGATCAGGAAATGATATATGGCGGATCGATAAATAAAGATGATTAAAATATATGTCTAGAAGGTTCGAACAATCTATTTTCAAAATTGTGGGAGATATGAGGTTTTTTAAAAATTGCGGGGGCGGGAACTTTTCTATCGTTCATCTGATCAGGAAATGATATACGGCGGATCGATAGGTAATGATGTTTAAAATATATGTCTAGAAGGATTTAGCAATGTATTTTCAAAATTGTGGGAGATATGAGGTATTTTTCAAATTGCGGGGGCGGTAACTCTACTATGGTTCATCTGATCGAAAAATGATGTATGGCGGATCGATAGGTAATGATGATTAAAGTATATGTCTTGAAGGTTCGAACAATCTATTTTCAAAATTGTGGGAGATATTCGGTTTTTTTTCATATTGCGGGGGGCGGGAGGGGGCGTAGCAAAAATTTGAAACAAACTTGATCTGCGTGCAGACAATACAAGTCTACACTGAAAAAATGGTAGCTCTAGCTCTTATAGTTTCTGAGATCTAGGTGTTCATACAGACAGACGGACGGACGGACAGACGGACGGACGGACGGACGGACGGACGGACGGACGGACGGACGGACAGACGGACATGTCTATATCGACTCGGCTATTGATGCTGATCAAGAATATATATACTTTATGGGGTCGGAAATGCTTCCTTCTGCCTGTTACATACATTTGCACGAACTTAGTATACCCTTTTTACTCTACGAGTAACGGGTATAATAAAAACAGGTAATAAAATATATAGTGGTCGTACTTGAGCATCTTCAAAACCCCGCTCCAGCACCAACGACCATTTGACCCCAAGTAAATAAGTGGAATTAATAAGTAAAAAATGCCGTCTGAAATTTGTTTCGGTATTTAGCATATTATAATTATGTATATTATTCAAGCATATCAAAAACAGATTTATTTAAAACAGATTTATGCATAGGTGGCAATTTTCTTTGGCCCGTTATAAACGGGTCGAATGTTATCTGTAATCGGTTTAACGAATCTGTATTTGTTGCCACTCGAAAAGTTATCCGTGTATGCAAAGACGAAATTTTTGTGTCTTTATTTTTTGAATCAGCAGCTCCCTAATCGGCACAAGATCACTTTCAATTATAGCAGGACCGAAAAATAAAATTTTATATACGGAAGGTGGAAGGTAATACCACGAATATTTAGAAGTAAGATGTTTGGCTATATTAACTGCGAATGTCTTAAATGTTGCAATATTAATATAATATCCTGAAGAAATCGCCTGCAATAAAATGGCACATCTTTCAAGTAGGTCAAGTACAGTTTAGCACAAAAACAAAGAACGAAAACTGAAAGGATGCTTTAGACTGAACGGTAGAACATAGCGATTTGCAAATATTTGCAGCTGAAATTAACACCAAATAATCTGAACATATTGACGAATATTTTAAAATTAATTTGATTGTTAAATTCGATTAACTTCACAACTAAAAGTCTATGTAAAATTTAAGGTTAAACACGAATTAGTACTAAACGAGAAGGCAAAGCTAACTTCGACTGTGCCGAAGTTTTAATACACTTTGTTCGGCTAAGCGCCTTCCCCAAGCAGCTCAAACTAATAGCTTAAACTAAGAGATTGTTCAAACTAAAGAGAATTGTAACTTTGCTTCTTCCTTTAACTGCTTGCTCTCATTTGTCGCTTTGTTTTGGTCGCTTGTTGCTCGCCGTCTGCACAACAAGCTGCGCCAGCCACTTTGGCTGCTGCGCTCAGTCTCGTTTTTGTATTCAATTGCAACCGGCAGGGATCGCGTCCGATTTGCCTACCGCGCTGTCCAATTATTCGACAAAATTATATCAACTAAAACCTTGCTAAATTCAATAATAAACATTGTTAATAACATACATATGCACATGCATAACAATTGAATTCGCTTGTCTTTTTATTTGTGGCCATACATTTATGTTCAATTCTTTGCTGGCTATTTGAGCCAAAGGCTAGTGAAAAAGCTCACTAGTTCAACATTTGGTGACCCTTCGTCGTGATAAACATTTATATTGAACAATTTGTGCATCGTTAACCATCTAAAAACAATATATAAACGTGCGAATATTTTGTGTTTGCAGCTGGCGCGCGCGCACACATGTACACACACATACAATCATACAAGTAGCGGTTTTTTTACTTTGTGTTCCTTCATTCTCGCTAACTTCGAGCTCGCTGAACATAACTGTGTCGTTCAAACGGATTTCTTTCGTTGAAATTTTGAGTGTACATAGTGACATTTGCCGTTTGTTAAAATGCCTGACGAAGCAAACGTTTCTATTGCCCCAGTGCAAAACAGGGTGTCTTTTCTCAAGCGCAAAGTGGCTACATTGTTCGAGCGTGTAAAAAACTTTGATCGGGTACTAGCTGTGGGCAATCTCGAATCAATAAGTGTTGTTGATTTGGAAGTGCGCTTAAAATTAATTGAACAATTAAAAATCAGTTTTGATCTCGCGCATAATTCGCTTGAAGAACTCGACTACGATGAAATCGGTAGTTCATTGCGAGATGAGTTTGATGAGTGTGTCGCTTCGCTAGAAGTTCGCGTTCGATCCAGTTTGCATCTTCGTCAAGCTCAACCGCCGGCAAGCTCAACTTTTCGCCATGATGACTCAATGGAACGGCCAACTGTCGTCATGGCAAGCAAATCTCGCGTACCAGAGCTCAAGCTGCCTATATTTTCTGGAGGATATACGGAATATGCAGATTTTTCATCCATGTTCACCACAATCATCGACAAGGATCCGGATTTGTCAAGTATTGAGAAACTCCAGCACTTGCGATCCTGCGTTCAGGGTCCGGCTTTGGATGCCATCAGAGCGCTGGAGATTTCTAGTGCCAACTATACTGTTGCTGTAGAGTTACTTAAAAAACGTTTTAGTAATAAACGACTTGTATTTCAGGCACACATCAGCGAGATTCTGGGGCTTGAGAGAGTGGAGTCGTCGTCAGCTGTCAAACTTCGTCAGTTCTCGGACAAGCTGAATGCACACCTGCGTGCTTTGCAGGCAATGGGTACCTCGCAGCAGATTGCTGGATGCATGATTGTGTACATGCTTCTTCAAAAAATGGACACCGCAACGCAAGCCAAATGGGAGGAGCATGCGCCAATTGGGGAAATACCATCAGCGGAGCAGTTCACCAGTTTTCTTGATGCGCGATGCCAGAAGTTGGAGAATTTGGAGCATGCTACGGCCACCTACGCGCCTAGTAACCAGGTTGGAAAGATCAACAAAACTAACAGTAGTAGAAGTTCCTTTGTGACTACTAATTCGTCTGGTCCTGGTTGTGTTTTTTGTGACAACTCGACACATGCTATTTATTCGTGTACCCTTTTTGCCAATCTTTCGCCTTCACTTCGATTGAAGGAGGCGAAGAAACTAGCTCTGTGCCTAAATTGCCTAAAAAAGGGGCATCAGCTGCGCACATGCAAATCAATCTCGTGCCGAGTATGCGGTGCCAAGCATCATACTCTCCTCCATTTAAATACCTCTCAATCAACTCAGGCACAGGGTGCCTCATCGCTGACTCAATCGTCATCAAATAGAGCTTCTTCGAATCCATCCACATCTAACTCTCTTTTTGCCCAGAATCTCTGCAGTGATGTCGTGCTCCTAGCAACTGCAGTCATTTTGGTCAAAGATCGCGCTGGATCTCTTGTGCCATGTCGGGCGCTTTTAGATTCAGGGTCTCAATTGCATCTGGTGACCTCTAGTCTCGCTCAACAGCTGCAGCTCAAAAGGACCAAATCAACAGCTTCGGTATCGGGTCTTGGTGATGCCAACTTTACATCAGAGGGCTACACTGTTTGCCTCAATTTGAAGTCTCAAGCATCTGATTATGATGCAAATATTGTTGCTTTGGTAGCTCCTAATATCACCGACCACCAGCCTAGTTTCTCGGTTGATATTGCAGATTGGAAAATCCCTCAAAATATCCAACTAGCTGATCCACAGTTTTTCAAGCCGCAGCGCATCGACCTGCTTATTGGGGCAAGTCTATTTTTTGATCTGCTCTGCGTTGGGCAAATTAAACTTGCGGCAGGATTACCATCGCTCCAAAAAACTCGTTTTGGGTGGGTAGTATCTGGAGGTGGTCATCAGCCTCGCAGGGCAGCTTTAGTTGCAGCTCAGTCCTCGCCTAAGGAGGAAGAGGAGGCCCACGATCGAGTCGATGAGATGCTAAGGAGTTTTTGGGAGATTGAAAATTGCAGTGATTTTTCTGTTGAGACCAAGCAAGAGGATATTGACTGCGAGGAACATTTCAGGGATCATTTTACCCGATTGCCATCTGGAGAATTCTCTGTTAGGTTGCCTCTTAAAAAAATTTGGATGTGCTGGGCGATTCGTATACGCAAGCACATAGGCGTTTTCTCAATTTGGAGCGTAAGCTAGAGCGTCATCCGCAGCTAAAGGAGCAATATTCAGCATTCATCAATGAGTATCGTAATTTGAATCACATGTCTTTGGTGGAACCAGAGTTTCTGAATCGCTGCCTTTATTTTCTGCCACATCATTGTGTTCTTAAGGATGATAGCACTACGACCAGGCTTCGGGTCGTATTTGATGGTTCTGCAGCAACATCAACAGGTCTTTCGCTGAATGAAATTCTCATGTCAGGACCCACTATCCAACCAAAACTTCTAGAAACTTTGCTTAGATTTCGTTCTTTTCCAATTGCACTCACTGGCGACATTTGCAAGATGTATCGATGCGTTCGTGTTTCTGAGGCAGATAGCTACATGCAGTGCATCTTATGGAGAAATTCTCCCCGGGAGGAGATTCAAATCTACAAACTCGACACCGTGACATATGGTACGAAGCCAGCATCCTTCCTCGCGATCCGCTCTATGCATCAATTGGTTGAAGAGGAGCAAGCTTCATTTCCAATTGGCTCTAAGGTTATTCGTCATTGTTTCTACGTTGATGATTTAATGACTGGTGGTGGATGCGTGGAAGAAGTTGAGGAAATTCTGAGACAGACTTCTGGATTATTAGCTAAGGGAAACTTTCAAATCAGGAAATGGTGTTCCAACGTCCCAGCCGTGCTGAGCGAAGTTCCTGACAAGGATAAGGAAACCCTATTAAGGTTCGACGATGGAACAGATTTTACAAAGGCTCTTGGATTGGCCTGGGATCCTGCATCCGATGAACTTCTCTTTTCAGTTTCACCCAAACAACTGTCTTTAAAACCAACGAAGCGTTCTTTATTGTCCACAATTGCTCGGTTCTATGACCCTCTAGGTTTGATTGGGCCTGTCATAACCAAGGCAAAAATATTTCTTCAACAATTGTGGAAGGAGCAGCTCCAGTGGGATGAGAGCCTTCCGGCATCTATTTCGTCAGCGTGGCTCAACTTCTGCGAAAATTTATCTAATTCTCAACGCATCAGCTTTCCTCGTTTATCTCTTGTTGCCAATTCGAACGTAGAGGTCCACGGCTTCTGCGATGCCAGCATACAAGCGTATGGGGCATGCGTCTATATCGTCTCAAGGACTAATATTGGTACAGAGGTACAACTGCTTTGCTCAAAATCTCGGGTGGCACCTCTTAAGACTCTGACCGTCCCAAAGCTGGAGCTTTGTGGTGCTCTTTTGCTTTCCCAACTCATGAACGAGGTATTTGGTCTTCAATCGTTTGTTGGACAGTTTTATTGCTGGTCTGACTCAACAACTGCATTATCTTGGATTCGAAATGACCCAGCTCAGTTTAGCGTCTTCGTGTCTCACCGAGTCTCAAAAATTCAACAGATGACTGCCCACATGGAGTGGCACTATGTACCAACGAGCTTGAATCCCGCAGATATCTTGGGTAGAGGCGCACTACCTTCTGAGCTCTTGCAGTCTCCGCTTTGGTCCCATGGGCCATCGTTCCTTTGCGAGGAAAAAAATGAATGGCCATCGCCGTCGGTGCAGAATATGCCGTTATTGGAGCTTCGAAAAAGAGTCCTGCTTGCCGTTTGTCCATACTTTGATCTATCTGATGGGCGTAAGTTCGCCAACTCCTTCGACAAACTGCAGCGAACGTTTGGATATGTTTTCAAGTTTCAGCAGCGTATAAAATCCTCTGGACTTACTGTAGCTGATATATTTGGTGGCACACGGATTCTTCTTCTTTCCATACAGAGAGTCCATTTATGGGCTGATTACAAGGCAGTACTCGACAACAAGCAAGTCTCTTCATCCAGTTCGTTAGCGTCACTTGCCCCATTCATTGATGAATTTGGACTTTTGCGCGTTGGAGGAAGACTGAAAAATTCGTCACTTGATTTTAACGCTCGTCATCCAATCATCCTTCCTAGGCGGCATCCCGTCACTTCAGCTATAATTGTGAATTTTCACGAGCGCAACTTGCATGTAGGGCCTCGATCGCTGCTCGCACTCATTCGTCATCAATATTGGCCGATTGGAGGGCGTAGAACTGTGGCAAGCGTTGTTAATCGCTGCATCAGGTGCTTCAGGGCCAGACCTCGTCTACTTGAGCATATTATGGCCGACTTACCAAAAGAGCGTGTTGATGGATCATCGTATACATTTATGGTTACAGGCGTGGACTTCTGTGGTCCGTTCTTTTACAAAAGCGAAGTTCGGACAAGACCTCCCATCAAATGCTATATTTGCCTCTTCATTTGTTTTTCTACAAAGGCTGTGCACTTGGAACTGGTGCAGGATTTGTCTACTGCTTCGTTTCTATGCGCACTCAAACGGTTCATCTTCACTCGCGGTCGTCCTCGAGAAATTTGGTCGGACAACGCAACCAATTTCGTAGGAGCGAAAAACGAGTTGGAGGAATTGAAGCAGCTGTTCCTGAATGATAAGCATCAGAAGGCGATTCAGGATTTTTGTGTGGCCGATCACATCGACTGGCGTTTCATTCCACCGCGCTCTCCGCACTTTGGCGGATTATGGGAAGCTGCCGTTAAAACAGCCAAGCATCATTTTTACCGTTCTGCTGTCAATTCTTTGCTAAATTTTGATGATTTGCGTACTCTTGTTTGTCATATCACCGCGATCATTAATTCACGCCCATTACTCCCAATTACAGAGCATCCCGATGACCTTGATGTCTTGACCCCAGCGCATTTTTTGGGTACGGCAAACCTCACTGCATTCTCTGCGCCAGACGTCACTGGATTAAACTTCAATCGCCTCGATCGTTGGCAGAGAATCAGCTACCTTCAACAGACGTTCTGGTCGCGCTGGCGGGAAGAGTACCTCACGCTTCTTCAGCAGAGGTCGAAATGGCGAACTGATCATCCTGGGATCAGTGTTGGCGATGTTGTTCTCGTCAAAAACGAGAACCTACCTCCACTCAAGTGGCCGCTGGCTAGGGTGACGAAGCTGATCGTCGGAGGAGATGGCGTTGCCCGGGTGGCGGAGTTGAGAACTGCCACTGGTACTACAACAAGGGCTGTCGCCAAGCTGTGTTTGCTGCCAAAGAAGGATGTTGAAGGCCCGAGTCCTCCAACGGGGGGAGAATGTTCGGCTAAGCGCCTTCCCCAAGTAGCTCAAACTAATAGCTTAAACTAAGAGATTGTTCAAACTAAAGAGAATTGTAACTTTGCTTCTTCCTTTAACTGCTTGCTCTCATTTGTCGCTTTGTTTTGGTCGCTTGTTGCTCGCCATCTGCACAACAAGCTGCGCCAGCCACTTTGGCTGCTGCGCTCAGTCTCGTTTTTGTATTCAATTGCAACCGGCAGGGATCGCGTCCGATTTGCCTACCGCGCTGTCCAATTATTCGACAAAATTATATCAACTAAAACCTTGCTAAATTCAATAATAAACATTGTTAATAACATACATATGCACATGCATAACAATTGAATTCGCTTGTCTTTTTATTTGTGGCCATACATTTATGTTCAATTATTTGCTGGCTATTTGAGCCAAAGGCTAGTGAAAAAGCTCACTAGTTCAACACACTTGAAAAACTTTTCTACAACTGATTTAACCGGTAAAATGTATATAGAATATAGACATCAGATATTTAAAATTTTTAAATCATTGATAATAAAAATTTGATACCATAAAAAAAACTTTTCTTAGTAAAACACATTTTCGACCGATCGGTCCTATATCAGCTATATGCTATAGTCATCCGATTTTGATAATTTTTTTCCAAAATTATGTGAAAGCATATAAAACTAATATATACCAAGATTGGGGATGCTACGATAGAAAACAAAAAAGTTTTTCTCACTAGAAGTAGTTTTTTGACCGACCGATGAAAAACAAAAAAGTTTTTCTCACTAGAACTAGTTTTTTAACCGACCGTTTGAATAGCAGCTATATGCTATAGTGATCCGATTTTGATACATTTTTCCAGAATTATGTGAAAACATATAAAACTAACATATACTAAGATTAGTGATACTACGATGGAAAACAAAAGAGTTTTTCTCACTAGAAGTAGTTTTTTGACCGACCGTTTCTATGGCAGCTATATGCTATAGTGATCCGATTTTGATACATTTTTCCAGAATTATGTGGAAACTAATAAAACTTATATATACCAAGATAAGGGACGCTACGATGGAAAACAAAAAAGTTTTTCTTACTAAAACTTATTTTCCGACCGATCGTTCCTATGGCAGCTATATGATATAGTCATCCGATCCGGCCGGTTCGGACATATTAGTTGCGTGCAGTAAAAAGAAGACTCTGTGCAAAATTTCAGCTCGATAGCTTTAAAACTGAGGGACTAGTTCGCGTAGAAACAGACAGACAGACAGACGGACAGACTAACGGACGGACAAGCGAAAATGAACTCAGCTCGTCGTCCTGATCAAGAATATATATAGAAATGAATATTCCTATGCGTTACAAACTTCTGGGCAAAATTAATATACACTTTTCAAGTGTATAAAAACACAACATGCTAAGAACTCGCGATTTATCATTATAAGTACTGAATACCTTTATTATTAAAGAGAATTTTAACTTTTCGTTAGACCTTCACTTTCAAGTTGCTCACGCAGCTGCGCACGAATCAGCTTCGTTCTCTGACTTTTGCAGCTATTCTTAAATAGACCCTTTATAGTAAAGCAAAAACAAGAATACATTTTAATAGATCGACATATTATAAGATAGTGCTGACACATTTCGAGCTAAAATTGTGACTTTGATTTTTTTATTTTTGGCCTATGGGCCGACCACTGTGCAATGGTAGAACTTACGAGAAAGAGAGAGCGAGAGGGCAATAGCTTACTGGTTATTTCCCAATTGGAATTGGCTTGACGGCATTAGCTAACTGGACCCCCTCCCTTCTTTCCCATAGATATTTGTGTAAGGAGGCAAAGACCAATTTTGAGAGGAGCGATGCAATTGAGATGGCCTGCGGTCAGAACTCAATAGGAAATTAAATACAAATTTTATAATTTTACTAGTTTTGTACTAGGGTAATTCTACTCATCATTACTTATCGAGCCCCAATACATCGTTTTTCAACCAGATGAACGATAGTCGAAAGAGTTGCCACCCCCAGATTTTGAAAAAACCTCACACTTTAAAGTTATCAGTTACATACAAACAGGTACATAGTATATTACTGTCGGGCTTGACCGACTTTCTTACTTGTTTATACTGCGGGCACCAGACGGATGAGCAGTATTCAAGCACCGGGCGAACTAAAGATATAACTAAAGATAATAACTTTTGTTGTATAGTGATCAATAAATTTCTTCGACCAATGTTTAATAAATCCAAGAACAGTACCACTCTAAGCTTCAATCAGTAAAGACGTGTGACTACCGAACAACAGCAAGTGCAAGTGCAAGTGCTTATCAGTTCAAAAACAAAAACAATTACCACAAAGCAAAACTCACAAAAATAGCAAAAACAAATCCACATTTGAACAGTTACAATACCCAAACGCAAGAGGGCTTCAGCCCAACAACACCAACAATGACTCGTCCGCCAGACCTTAATAAACATTTAATTAGTAATAAATCCACCAATAATGAACCCAAGTTTATCACAATAATAAGATCAGACAACAATACCTTTGAAAATGTGTCACCCTTCTTAATAAAAAAAATCATAGACTACACGTGCAATGGAGAAGTAGAAACTTGTAAAAAAACAAGAGCAGGCTCTCTGCTAATTAAAACAAAAAATACTCTGCAAGCACAGAAGCTGCTAAAACTTACAACTTTCCATGACTTCCCTATCTCCGCCACTGAACACCAAACACTTAACTTCTCTAAGGGAGTAATTTACTCAAACGAATTGCGTAACATTGAAGAAGAAATTATCCTAAATGAGCTCAAACTACAAAACGTCACAGAAGTCAGAAAAATACTAAAAAAAGAAAACAACACAATTAAAGAAACTGGACTAATCACCGTTACCTTCGCATCACTTACCCTACCGGAAACCATAATGATCGGTTATGAACGTATTAATGTACGCCCGTACGTCCCACTTCCACTCAGATGCCGAAACTGCCTAAGACTTGGACACCCCACTACAATCTGCAAAAGCCCCAAGGCTTGCCCAAACTGCTCCGCCGAACAACACACAACCGAAGACGAAACCTGCAACAACGAACAATTCTGCATAAACTGCAAATACGAACCAAACAACCAAAACAAACACAGCCCCATGGACAAAACATGCCCACAATTCATCAAACAAAAAGAACTTACAACGATAAAAACATTAGAAAAAGTAGACCACAAAACTGCCCTCGGAATCTATTACACACGCCATACACATCAAACCACCCCGTATTCAAAAATAGTAGCTCAACAAACAGCCAGCCTCTACCTCAATCAAATCCTCAACAAACGCAATTAACACAGCAAACCAATTCAAAAATACTCAACAACAAACTACTCGCCAACAAGTACATGGGAGAAGTATTCCATCATACGATGACCTTCTCGATACAGACATGGACACCACCCCATCGATCGAAAAACCAACAACCTCATCAACTTTATCAACAGCCCTGAAAGGTCAACTCCAAGATGACCCCAAACTCAGGATCTTCTCTAACAAGCATAGCACTCTCACCAAGCCTTTAAAATCTAAAGAAAAAAACGAACACAAAACCAAAAACAAAAACAAACTATCATTAGAAGTCACTGATGACGATAGCATGTAACCATAAATAAACCGTATATTAAGGTGCCCGCGACGTCTGTGACCCCCACGGATTATATTCAGTAATCCGTTGGGGTCACAGACGTTTCGGGCACCACACCACTTTTTATGAGTGACCTCTACCTGATGATTACAAATCAGCAAGTAGGGGTCACATACAAATCTATATATAATGCAACTGCACCCAACATACATAAATTATATTCACCACTAAAAAAAAAAAAAAACCCAACAACAAATAATGTTAAAAGTCCTGCAATGGAATCTTAACGGATATATTAACAACTATAATCAGTTGCAAATCCTAATTAAAACCCACAGCCCTAAAATAATTTCCCTGCAAGAAACCCACCTATACTCCACCCAAAACATTCCCATCCCGATTAACTTCACACTTTACCATGAAAACACAGCCACAAATGGATACGGCGGGGTTGCCCTTCTTGTCCATAACTCCATACAGCAACAAGAAATAATCTTTAACAATTTTGATTTTGATACAATAGCAGTTACAGTTCATTCAAAAATAAAATTCACAATAATTTCATCATATATACCCCCAAACAAGACATTTAATCTTCAGAATCTTAGAAATATGTTCAATTCCATACAACCCCCCTTACTCATAACAGGAGACTTTAACAGCTGGCACCGAAGCTGGGGCTCGCAGAACAACAATTCAAGAGGCACCACTCTGTTCAAATTTATAAACCAGTCTTCCCTAACTACTCTAAACACCGGATCACCAACACATTTCACCACTCACCACACATTTACCCACATAGACCTATCTCTCGCATCACCACACCTAGCCCTACACTCAAAATGGAAAACAGATAACTTTCTTTCCGGAAGCGACCATTACCCTATATATATCGAACTTTTCGAACAAAGCAATCACTCTAATACGATCACACAAACCCAAAGACCTAAATTTATCCTTGACAAGGCCAACTGGCAACTATTCCATAAACTAACAGAAAAATTGTCAAACGACAGACCTATAGGCACAAACATTAACCAAGAAACAGCCAACATAGTTAAAATAATCATTCAAGGTGCAAACCAAGCCATACCACAATCCCAAAAACCTAAATACAACAAAAACGTCCCCTGGTGGGACCAAACTCTCCAACAACTTAAAAACGAGAAAAATATAGCATGGCTAAACCTTAATAAAAATATCAATACCACAAACATCCTCACCTACAAAAAGGCTAACGCTAGGCTCAAACGGGAAATAAAAATAAGAAAACGGACATCAATACAAAATTTCACAGCAGCAATTAATCCCAACAGCTCTATCTCCAAAATTTGGTCAAATATTAACCGCTTTTGCAGTCTAAAAACACGCCATGACATACATTGCCTAACCAATCCTAACGACCCCAACCAAACCATTATCAACTCCCACGAAATCGCCAACACATTATGTAACCATTGGTCGAGCTCGTCTCATGACGATAACTTCCATGCCACATTTAGACAACACAAAATTAGCACAAACCGCACCATACCTCACACTCCATCCCCTTTAGCACAGAATTTGGAAAAAGACATCACCTTGATAGAACTAAAAGCAGCAATAAACCAATTAAAAGGAAAAACCCCAGGACTAGACCGAATTAGCTACCCTATGCTCAAAAACATACCCTATAACCTATTACAACGACTCCTTAACCTATTTAACAATATTCTTACAGCACATATTCCGCAACAATTTAAAGTCAGTAACATCATTCCCATACCCAAACCTAGCTCTGACAAAACCTCCATTAATTCTTACCGCCCCATATCCCTAAACCCCTGCATCGCCAAGGTACTCGATAAAATCATCTCCAAGCGACTATGGTGGTTAGCCTCTAACGGCAAACTTCTTGATAGTCGGCAAATGGGTTTTAGAAAGGGTAAGTCGGTGTCTGACTCTCTAGCCACGTTAGATTATCAGACCACCTCATCTCTTTCAACAAGAAACCACATTTCCGTCATATCACTTGACTTTGCCAAGGCATTTGATAGAGTCGGAATCCATACAATCATAGACGAACTCTCCAAATGGAAAATAGGACCAAAAATCTTGAATTATATTACCAACTTTCTTACTAATAGAAAAATAATAGTACAAAGCAACAACGCTTACTCCAACCCTAAACCACTAGAAAACGGAATACCACAGGGATCCCCTCTCTCAGTAATTCTTTTTTCCATAGCCTACAACAAACTCAACAAAATAATAGCCACCCACAAAAACATTGAATTCACTGCTTACGCCGATGACTATACAATTATACACAGAATAAAAAAAAATCAAACTTCATTAAATATTAACCCACTGTTCGATGGTATAAATGAGTGGTGCAACTACTCTGGTGCATCACTTTCGGTACCTAAATGTAAACATCTTCATATCTGTCGAAAGACCAATTGCAATTTTCAGCTTCAATCAACCAACTTTTCTCTACAAAATGTCGATTCACTAAAAATCCTTGGACTTGAAATTACCAAAAAATACAGATGGAACATTCACATCGATAATCTCACTACACAACTCGCAAAAAGACTTAACGTAATAAAGTGCCTATCAAACAGAAAATTTAGCTGCGATACAAACTCTATCATATATGTAATCAAATCCATAATAATGTCTAAAATAGACTACGGCATATACCTTTACGGTAAAGCACCTAAATCGACACTGAGCAAACTAAAAACAGTATACCACTCCGCAATAAGACTTGCTTTTGGCGCGTTCCGCACGACCCCAATCCATAACCTTCTATACGAAGCAAACATTTTACCGATCGAAAACAGGAAAACCCACACCACCCTCAAAAACTTTAAAATTATAATGAACTCAAAGCACTCTCCAATTGAACAGATATACAAAAAAATAGAAAAATCAAAAAGAACACCTAAAATATCCTCCACACTTTACGACACAATAAAACAATTTAAACAATTTAATATCAATATACAACCCATACCATCCATAATAGAAAAAACTGCACCCTGGCTCTTTAGTAACTCATACATAAACATATCTCTCCACACCTCACTAAAATCAGATACCCCTCAAATAATTTACCAACAAAAATTCAGAGAGCTCAAAAACAACTTAAACAACCGAAAATTTTTATACACAGATGGATCCAAATCCTCTAACGGTGTATCTTACAGCGTTACAACAGAAACAGAGATAATTACATATCAATTGCTACCCCATTACTCATCTATTTTCACTGCTGAAATAGCAGCCATTTTAACAGCCTGTGACTATGCCAACAAACAGAAAGGAAAATTCACTATCTGTACCGACTCTCTTTCATCAATACAAGCAATACAAAACACGAATAGCCAAAATTTCTACACTAACACAATTAGAAAAACACTTTTATCAAAGAAAAACAAAGTATTACTGCTCTGGGTCCCCGGACACTGTAATATAACAGGCAATGAATTAGCAGATGAAGCTGCTAAAAATGCCCAAAAATTCCCTAAAATTATACAAAATAACCTCAATCCTACAGACATCAGTACCTTTTTAAAAAACAATACTCAAACATTTAAGGAAACGGTTTGGAATAGCACCTCACCACACTATCGACAAATAAACTTAGATAAAAAATCAATACAAAAACTTCCAACCGCAAACCTCACACGAAACGACGCAATTAAATTTGCAAGACTTCGACTGGGTCACACAAATCTAACCCACAACTTTATCCTTAACAAAACCCCTCCTCCAACCTGCACTACTTGCAACACTACTCTCACCATTCCTCATATCCTCATAGAATGCCCCCAACACCAACCAAACAGAATAAAATTCCTCAAAACAACAATAAATGAAATACTATCATATAACAATGCGCAAGAAACAGTAGAATTCCTCAAATCCATCAATATTTACCACTCGATATAACACTGTAAATAAACACTCAATAAATTTAAGTTAAAACTAAGTAATACAAATACCTCTAAAACTATAGCACTACACACTACATAAACTATAAGTTATAATACACTAACTGTTATAAATCTAGAATCCCAACGCAGTAAGCTTAAGGCCTTAGTTGCTATAGCTTAATCCTTTAAGTTACACTCAATTTGTAATTGCGTGCTAACTACGTAATAATAATAATAATAATAAAATCCAAGAACACCATTCGCCTTATTAACTATACAGGATATATGATAAAGCTTAATTTGCAAACAAAAATAACTCCAAGCTCAACGACTGTTGATATTCGTTGCAAGGGTTCATTGCCAATCGAATAGGAAACACCAAAAATGGAGAGAATTTAAATCGTCTTGCAACCTAATAGAATGCATCGGGTCGTTGTAAGACAAAATCAGTTTAACGTCATCGGCATACATAAGTATCCGAGAATGAGATATTGTCGAGGGGAGATCATTAATAAAAAGAGTGAAAAACGAGCAGGCAAAGCTAACTTCGACTGTGCCGAAGTTTTAATACACTTGAAAAAGTTTACTCCAACTGAATGAACCGGAAAAATATATATAGGATATAGATATCAAATATTTACAATTTTTCAATCATTGATAATAAAAATTTGATACCATAAAAAAAACTTTTCTTAGTAAAACACATTTTCCGAACGATCGGTCCAATGGCAGCTATAGGCTATAGTTATCCGATTATGATAAATTTTTCCAAAATTATGTGAAAGCATATAAAACTAATATATGCCAAGATTGGTGACGCTACGATAAAAAACAAAAAAGTTTTTCTCACTAGAAGTAGTTTTTGGACCGACCGTTTATATAGCAGCTATATGCTATTTTCATTCGATTTTGATAAATTTTTCCACAAATGTGTAAAATTATCTAAAACTAATATATACCAAGATTGGTGACGCTACAATGTAAAATAAAAAAGTTTTTCTCACAAAGACTTATTTTCCGACCGATCGTTCCTATGGCAGCTATAAGATGTAGTCATCCGATCCGGCTGGTTCCGACATATTAGTTGCGTGCAGTAAAAAGAAGACTCTGTGCAAAATTTCAGCTCAATAGCTTTAAAACTGAGAGACTAGTTCGCGTAGAAACAGACAGACAGACAGACAGACAGACGGAAGGACAGACGGACAGACGGACGGACGGACAAGCGGAAATGAACTCGGCTCGTCGTCCTGATTAAGAATATACATAGTTTATGGGGTCGGAAATGAGTATTTCTATGCGTTACAAACTTCTGGGAAAAATTAATATACACTTTTCATGTGTATAACAAAGGACCGAGGTGGCTTCCTTGAGGTACACCGGAAGTTACGTAGACAGGTTTTGAAATATTAGATCTGAGCTGAACTTTTTGAGTTCTATCTTTTAAATATGAAGAGATCCAAAAAAAAAAAGGGGAGGGAAATCCAATACGATCAAGCTTAAGTAGGAGGAGATTATGGTTCACGGAGTCAAAAGCCTTACTGAAGTCAGTGTAGATGACATCAGTTTGGCATTTCATAAGGAATCCATCGTTAACTAATGATGTGAATTCAAGCAAATTGGTCGTAGTTGACCGACTCTTTACAAATCCATGCTGAAAAGGTGACAAAACCGATTTGCAGTAATGCTGCAATGTAGAGGTTATAATTTCTTCAAACAACTTAGGAATAGCAGATAATTTGGCGATACCTCTATAATTGGAAATATCTGAATTTCCACCCTTTTTGTGAAGAGGAATAATGAAGGATTCTTTCCAAAGATTTGGAAAAATAGTAGAGTCAAGCGATAGATTAAAAAGCATTAGTAAAGGTTTGCATAAATAATTATAACACTCTCTGAGGACACAACTAGGGATGTTGTCAAGTCCAGGAGAGTATGAAGACTTTAGAGATTTCAAATATGAAAGTAGAGAAGATTCAGTAATTATGGGAGCATTTAAAGAGTTTGAAGAAGAAATGTCATAAGGATAAGATATGTTATTTAAAGGGACAGAGGAGTAAGTTGATTGAAAGAAGTCAGCGAATAAGTCCGCGGCAGCGGAATCGTTGCTAGCCTTTGGTTATGTAATGTACGCTTAGAGTTACCAAATTTGTAAAATTGTTTAGGGTCTTGTGCGAATTGAATTTTACAGCGAGCAAGATAATTCTTTTAGCATTGAGAATTAAAAAGAGTATAGTTTGACTTGGCTATCGAGTATTTAGAAAAGTCAAGATTAGAACCAGTTTTTGTATACTTTTTAAAACATCTAGACTTAATATTTTTTAAATAATAAAGCTTAGGACAGTACCAAGGGGGTTGAAGAGACTCAGAAGAAGCGACACTATTTGTAACAGAAATATCAAAGAGAGAGTTAATAGAGTCATAAAAAAAGGTAACAGCGACGTCAATGTCAACTGCATTGTATAAAGGAGACCAATCTTTTAAACAAATAAGTTGATTAAGCAGGGTAAGCTTACGGAAGCAACGACGAGGTTTTACTGAAGTCATTGAAGATGTGGGGGTAAATCAAGGATTTGTTAGAGATATTTCTAATGTAGGATGGTAAGAGTCCTCGGGTAGTGTTAGGGGGGAAGACCTAGAGATAACAGCATTAGAACTGTCAGTGACAAAAACAAGATCTAACAATTTGTTTAAATGATTTGGAACTGAATTTATTTGAAACAAAGACAGATCAAGCAGACAATCTAAAAAATCATGCTGTGCAGATGGTACAAGTGTGCGTGAGCGTACTGGTTTAGTTTTCGGCTTTTACATTGGGACAACAACCGACTAATGCTCGCGATCGTGTTATGCCACCAACTAGTGTACTGAGGTGGGTTCCGTAGACCAAAATCATACACAAACACAATATTTTTTCACGAAGGTGGTTTTATTCAATAGTATTTTTAAATGTTAAAATGTCTTTGACACATAGCAATGGTGTCGTGATTGTGCGGTTGTTCAAACGGAACTGAATTGTTCCCTTTCAAATATGTTGGCTGAAGCCAGCTTGGGAATGTGGCGAATAACTGCCTTATGTATTTTAAAGTGTATGCAAAGAATTGTACAAACAGCTTACGCTGCAATTTAGTTGATCGCAAGCAATGGTATCATGTTACGCATAAGCATTGCGATTATGTGCGCTTGAGTTTAAGTGAGTTTTGTTTGAATAATTAAATGCAACAAAGTGTCACATTAATGTGCTTATATATGTTTGCATAACTACATACATGTACTCGCTACAGTACAGTAAGACTTCGGAGGACGTGCACTTCTAGTGTTCTTTTCACTTCAGCTCGCCGGATGGGGTGTGGGTTTTTTCCTTCTCCTACTATACTACACACTAGCACAATAATAAGTGCACTTAATAAAAATCTACAAAAATCGAATAAAACAAAAGAAACAAATCGAGATATATACCACACGAGTATGACTGTAAGCTATAGGTATGGCTGATCGACGTTCAGGGTAATTAAGATGTTGTTTTACCCTGTTTTATTACCTCCCTGCCTTGGTAGCATATTAGGAATGTTGTATGACTTCCCCTTATTCAGACCTTCAATCAGATCAATCGACTTCTAGACATGCTTGTTGTTCGATATCAGATACCGACGAACCAATTAAAGAATAACTACTGAATCATTTCAAATTAAACGTTATTTAATGCCTTCATATATCGCAAAATGTGGCAAGAATTCCATTATGTTATCTTTAAATAAAAAACATGTTTATGTTTACAATTATCAAAAAAATTTAAAAATTGTAAGTCAAAGAAAAGGAAAAATTTAAATTATATGCCAACAAAAGGTAGGTTTAGGCAGCCTACAAAGTATATAAGTTCATCTATATATATAAAAGAGTTCAACCTGACTGATTGGTGACCGTCGCACAGCCCAAACCGTAAGAGATAGCAAGCTGAATTTTTTACTGTAGTTTCATCTTACTCCGAAAGTGAGTACTAAGGCTGGGTTTTGGAAATTTCCGCCGGGAAATGTGGAAAATTCGCGGAAAACTTTTGTATGAAACTTTTTTGTTTATCATCCGATCAGCTCCAAACTAATTTTAAAACGAGAGCGTAAGTTGAAGTCGGCCCTGCTCGACTTCGATATCCCCGTTACTCAGGGTAATGTTTATTTCAGAATATTTTATTAGACCACAACATGCCCAAAATGTGTTTTTTTCCCAAATTGCGGTGGTGGCAACTCTACTATAACTCATCTGATCGGAAAACTATGTATGGCGGATCGATAAGTAATGATGATTAAAATACATGTCTAAAAAGTTTGATTAATCTTTTTTCAAAATTGTGGGAGATATAAGGCTTTTTTAAAATTGCGGGGGCGGGAACTTTTCTATCGTTCATCTGATCAGGAAATGATATATGGCGGATCGATAGGTAATGATGATTGCAATATATGTCTAGAAGGTTCGAACAATCTATGATCAAAATTGTGGGAGATATGAGGTATTTTCCAAATTGCGTGGGTGGCAACTCTTCTATCGTTCAGCTGATTAGGAAATGATGTATGACGGATCGATAGGTAATGATGATTTAAATAAATGTCTAGAAGGATTTACTAATGTGTTTTCAAAATTGTGGGAGATATGAGGTATTTTTCATATTGCGGGGGCGGTAACTCTACTATGGTTCATCTGATCGAAAAATGATGTATGGCGGACCGATAGGCAATGATGATTAAAGTATATGTCTAGAAGGTTCGAACAATCTATTTTCAAAATTATGGGAGATATGAGGTTTTTTTCAAATTGCGGGGGCGGGAGGGGGCGTGGCAAAAATTTGAAACAAACTTGATCTGCGTGCAGACAATACAAGTCTACACTGAAAATGGTAGCTCTAGCTCTTAGCTCTCTAGCTCCCTGAGATCTAGGTGTTCATACAGACGGACGGACAGACAGACAGACGGACATGTCTAAATCGACTCGGCTATTGATGCTGATCAAGAATATATATACTTTATGGAGTCGGAAATGTTTCCTTCTGCCTGTTACATACATTTGCACGAACTTAGTATACCCTTTTTACTCTACGAGTAACGGGTATAAAAACCGCAATAAAAATTCAACAACAACTGCATACAAGTTTTCCGCAAAATTAACCCACTACACCCCAATGGGTTAAAAATCAATTAATTGGCCGAAAGTATATTATCGCGTTTTTCTCAGTGTGGAAAATCCGGAAAATTGGCGAAAAATATTTGACAAATGAACACTATTTATTCTTCATACCATCGCACTCAAAATCATTTTCAAAACACCAATTGGAAATTCCATTAAATTATCATCTTCATCTATATATATAAATCTATTAGGGTATTCACGACAACTTGCTTAATAGATAACCTGTTTAAAAATTAAATCTCCAACAACAAAATGTACTACCGAAAAATAAGCTGACATCACCAGCCTAGAGCTGGGTCATGTGGTTGCCTGGTTAAAATTCAATTTCAGTGTTGGTAAACACTTCAAACAGTGTGTACCCATTAGGTGCCAGAATTTTCATATTTTGATGATAAAGCGCCACTATTTTATAAAGCACACTAAGCTGGCACTTCGACCTTGGTGGCAATAGTGTAGAGGTTAAGGTGTGAGACTGAAAGTCAACAAAACCTGAGTTCAAATTACGGTAAAGTCGGTCTATAATTATTTTTTTTTTTTTTTGTTCTTTAAGAACCTTTTAACGATTGCAATTACATAAAATACAATCACATATTATTTTAAGCCATTATCTTTTCGTATATTTGAAATTTAAGTAACATAAATTTATTCAATATAGTTGGCTCTGATTTATTGAGTTTTAATAATCAAGAAATTTACTCAAAAGTGTGTTCACGAAAGATGAAGATTAAATATTATTTTTCAATAAGTTATCAAATAAGCAAGTTGTCGTGAATACCCTATATATATATATAAGAGTTCAACCTGACTGATTGGTGACCGTCGCACAGCCCAAACCTTAAGAAATAGCAAGCTGAATTTTTTACTGTAGTTTCATCTTACTCCGAAAGTGAGTACTAAGGCAGGGTTTTGGAAAATTCCGCCGGGAAATGTGGAAAATTCGCAGAAAACTTTCGTATGAAACATTTTTGTTTATCATCCGATCAGCTCCAAACTAATTTTAAAAAAACCGCAATAAAAATTCATCAACAACTGCATAACAGTTTTCCGCAAAATTAACCCACTACACCCCAATGGGTTAAAAATCAATTAATTGGCCGAAAGTAACTTTCCAAACTATTAGCTCTAAATTTATTTTAAAAACTACACATTCACGAATATGACTTTTACATTTTGGAAAAACCTACCGGAAAATGGCCGGAAAAGTGTTGTTGTTCAAAACTCACATGTTTATCATTCGATTAGCTCCAAGTTTATTGGCAAAGCTCTATATTGCAAAAAATATTATCGCGTTTTTTTCAGTGTGGAAAATCCGAAAAATTGGCGAAAAACATTTGACGAATAAACACTATTTGTTCTTCATACCATCGCACTCAAAATCATTTTCAAAAGACCAATTGGAAATTCCATTAAATTATCATCTATCTATCTATCTCTCTACATATAAAAGAGTTTGTCCTCACTGACTGACTGACTGACTGATTGGCAATCAACGTAGAGCCTGAAGTCCGGAAAAGCCGCCCACAAAGAAAATACCCGGAAAATTCTTCATGGAAAAAACTATTTTTCATCCGATTGACTTCAAACTCGGTTTGTGGGGATGGTAAGCAGAATAATTAGACTTGAGATTTTCCGATGATGGAAAACTCCGCCCGAAAAGTAGGTAAATTCCCGGAAAATTCCATATGGAAAAAACTATTTTTCATCCGATTGGCTTCAAACTCGGTTTGTAAGGGAAGTACGCTAAGTAATTGGACATGAGATTTTCAAATGTTGGAAAATCCGCCAACAAAGGAAATACCCGGAAAATTCTATATGAAAAACTATTTTTGATCCGATTGACTTCAAACTCGGATTGATAATATGCCAAATAATTAGACATAAAATTTTCTGATTTTGAAAAATCTACCCGAAAAGTCGGGATATTTCCGGAAAATTCTATATGGAAAACATTATTTTTCATCCGATTGACTTTAAACTCGGTTTGTAAGGATACTATGCAAAATAATTGGACATGAGATTTTCAAATAATGGAAAATCTGCCCGAAAAGTCGGGAAATTCTCGGAAAATTCTATATGGAAAACACTATTATTCATCCGATTGACTTCAAACTCGGTTTGTAGGGATAGTATACAAAATAAGTTGACATGAGATTTTCCGATGTTGGATAATTCGCCCCAAGAGGGGGGAAATGCCTGAAAAATTCAATAAAACCTATTTTTAATCCGATTGGCTTTAAAATCGGTTAGTGAACACATTATAGAAAATAATTAGACATTTGATTTCTCGATGGTGGAATTTTTGCCCACAGGCAAGAATAAGGGCGTATTTCGGTTCAGTGACAAAGGCTATTTGTGAGTCGATCTGAATTAAACTGGAAGCACGTGTTTTTTTATTTCGGGAAGTCCACTGCATGGTCAGAATATGGGTGCGGGGTGGGTTTTTAGCCGATATGTAGTAAATTTGGTTTGAAAGCTCTATGGGCCAATTAAATAGGATAAAGTTTTAAGCTTTGCGCATACCGGGGGTGGTTTCGAGTTTGTACGCTCTATGGGCCAAATAGGTGGAAAATAATTTTATCATTTCTGAAAGTCGGAAAATGGGGGCGGGGGTGGGATTATTGCCAAACGTTTTTTTCATCATTTTGGCTGCTATACTGATGGTGGCGAAGCGAAGCGCGCCGGGTTATATGCTAGTTTTCTATAATGTGTTCACAAACCGATTTTAAAGCCAATCGGATTAAAAATAGTTTTTCCATATAGAATTTTCCAGCCATTTACCCACTCTTGGGTCGAATTTTCCAACATCGGAAATGCCAACTTATTTTGTATACTATCGCTACAAATAGATACAATAGATACAATAGTTTTTCATATAAAATTTTCCGGGTATTTTCTTTGTGGGCGGATTTTCCAACATTTGAAAATCTCATGTCCAATTACTTAGCATACTATCCTTACAAACCGAGTTTGAAGCCAATCGGATGAAAAATAGTTTTTTCCATATGGGAATTTCCCGACTTTTTCGGGCAGATTTTCCATCATCGGAAAATCTTAAGTCTAATTATTCTGCTAACCATCCTCACAAACCGAGTTTGAAGTCAATCGGATGAAAAATGGTTTTTTCCATGAAGAATTTTCCGGCCATTTGCCTTGTGGGCGGATTTTCCGAAATCTGGGAAATAGGTGTCCAATTATTTCGCTTCCTTTACTTACGAACCAAATTTCAAGTCAATCGGATGAAAAACAAAATTTTCCCCGAAGTAGCTTTTCCGGAGTTTTCCACCCCTTAGGGGTGGAATTTTTCAAAACACCGCCTTAGTGCCCACTTTCAACTCATAAGGAAACTTCTGTGAAAATTTCAGCTTTCTATCTCTTACCGTTCAGGCTCTACGTTGATTGCCAATCAGTGACTGAATCAGTCAGTCAGTCAGGACAAACTCTTTTATATATAGAGACTAGCATATAATGATCCCCCCCCTTTTCCGAACTTCAGAACTGAGAAAATTATTTTGCACCATTTTGGTCCATTGAGCGTACAAACCCTGCAACCACTCCCGCAACCCATAATCCGACCTTGAGGGTGCGCAAAGCTAAAAACTTTATCCTATTGAATTGGACCATAGAGCTTTCAAGCCAAATTTATTACAAATCGAATAAAATATAATTTCAGCCATTAACCCAACCCCGTACCTATATTCCGACCTTTGCAGTGAATTTCTCGAAATAAAAAGCACTTGTTTCCATTTATTTTGATCCTAGAACTTACAAAACGAATTTCATTCAGATTGCCTCACAAATAGCTATTGTCACTGAACCCAAACACGCCCTCCATTATAAAAAAGTTGTTTTCATATAGAATTTTCAGGGATTTCCCGACTTTTCGGGAGGATTTTCTACAATCGAAAAATCACGTGTCTAATTATTTTGCATAGTACAAACCTAGTTTGAAGTCAATCGGATGAAAAATTGATTTTTCCATATAGAATTTTCCAAAAAATTTTCGGGCGGATTTTCCAAAATCAGAAAATCTTATGTCTAATTATTTTGCAAACTATCCTTGGAAACCGAGTTTGAAGTCAATCGGATGAAAAATAGTTTTTCCATGAAGAATTTTCCGGCCATTTTGGCTCAAGGTCCCGTGTAATGAAACACGAATTTAGTATTTATTTCCCAATATCTTTCTGACCCTCATCGGAGTCCGTCTTCAGGGGATAACAACAACAACAATAAACAAATATAAACAAACAATTAAGACGCAATCGGTGACACGACATATGCTGCTGCTGTTTAATATTGAACTGTTTTTTTTTGACCTAATGCTTTTCAAGCAAGTGTTTGTGTCAGTTTTGAAGCTCAATCTTGTATTTCTTGGTATGTTTATTGTATGCAGTGACTGGAAAGGTACTCATTATTTTTTATCAAGGTAAGGTACAACGTAAATGCCGAAAAATATTCCTAAGTAAGGTAAAAGGTATCTGAACTTTTTAGTACCCAGGTAAAGGTAAAGGTACTTTTGTAATAAGTAATCAAATCGAAAACTTTTGAACGCATACAATTAACTCGAAAGCTTTATCCTTAATCCAACAAGAAAGTTGAAACTTTGAAGATATATTTTCTTTTATATTCACCTAGAATTCTAAAAATTCTTTTAACTGGAGCTAACAAAATGGTATTACCTTGCACAGCTTCGACTCGTTGAATATATTTTTAAATCTATCACTAGTTTACAAAAATTAAATCAACTAAATACCCACTGAAGCTGTTTTTTTTTTCTTATGTACTTTGGAATGCTGAACTCAAAAATGAAATTCAAAAATGTTTGTATGGATACGTTTTTGAGTTAGAATTTTTTTTAGTTTTTTCGGTAGGTAGCCTTACATTTTATGACATATCTCGAGATAGAATCTTTAGATGTCGTCAAGCAAGATATTAATCTAAAGGGTATGCAATTTTAAATAATCTAGTTGCCGATCATTTTTCAATCGGTTTAGTAGTTTAAATGCTACAAGCAAAAATATTTTTAAAAATCGAATTTTTTCTCAAAAACGAGGAAAAAATGTTTTTCTAAAATCTGTAAAAGGTTGAAACTGATAAAAATATATTGTTTTTTTCTTAATCTTACGAATAGCACTTCTACGAAGAAAATATGGTATTGATAAAGAATATCTATGGATAAATAAAGGAGTTGTGGGCAATTAAGTACAAGTACTAACAGTCAAATTTGAAGATAATATTGAATTTGTAGCGGCGCCTGAAGCGACTCTTTTTTAAAGTTAATATATTTGATTTATTTGTTCGATTGAAAAAGGAAGCTTCAGTAATTGAAAAGGTATTTATGAAGCATCCTAAAAGTATGCAATTTTGGTTGTACTTTTGGCGGTTTTAGCTAGAACATAATTCAGCAGATCAATTTTATCCATTTATTTTTTAGCGGTATTGGCCGAAAGCTTAAACCGCCGAAGAATTGAAAGCTTAAACAGCCGATTAAAGGTTGCTTAGATGAGTCATCGATATCGTATGTTACCGAAAGCTCTTAAATGACAATTGTAGCTGTCAAAGAAGAAAACTATTACACGCTTCCGTTTCCCAATTCTCGTTCTTTCTCAACGTGTGTGTCAAACCGATCGCAAGTGCTGATGGTTAATTGCTGTTGAGAAAGAAAGAACAAAATTTATTAAGTCTCAAGAAGAGAATATTTTTACGATTTTTAATATAAAAAAATACGCAAAATTAAATTAAATTATTCAGTGAGAGTGAAAATTATTCCAAGGGGTGAGTTAGGTCTCCATTTTATCGTACACCTACTAAAAAGAATTTGTGTACCAGGTCTCCCTGCTGCCCACCTTCAGCTCTCAATTGGAATCCTTGCTGACTTAACTGTCGCTATCCACGGATTGAGTCTGCTCCCGAGCCTAAGCGGATTCAGGGGCAGATTAAGCCGGCTCGGCGCTAGGCTGCACTGCCTCAGCCAAGTCGGACCTCAACCCTAAGTCGGCTAAGTCGACACATTTATGGAGCAGTGAAGGCATCATAAGCATACAGCTTAAGCCGGTTCAGCAAATCAGCTTTAAGGCTTCGTTTGTCTTGGACATATTTCTCCAAAACTTGAGTGTCAACCTGTCAACCTGCTAACCTCAAACTGATTCTGTCCGAGTATCTCAACAGAACATAACCTTAATGCCTTTCTAAGGGCTTAGTGTGATACGGAAATTGTTTAATATTATTTTTGGTTTTCATTTTTTTGTTCTAAAACAAGATTTTATTTTTAATTCAAAATTTTCATGGTGATTTTTTTATTAAAAATTTGAAAAAATAAGACTACGAGAATTGTAAAAATATTAAAAGGAAGTGAAAAAGGAAAGACCAATGAATATTCTTTAAAAGAAAATAGTGAGAAAAGAAAAATGAAAACTTAAAACAGTCATACGTATATGCATATTCTTAATATAAATTCCCAGTTACAGGTTTCATCGCCGGGAGATCGATCTTTCATCGCTGGAAGTAAGAGTGAGTGAAGTAAGAAAAATAATTGTGCATATATATATTTCTGAAGTTTCCAAAAAAAAATGGCATACATTTAACGCTGTGTTTGATATTTCGTTTTACAAAAATAATTTCCTAAAAATTTACCTAAATTTTCGAAATTTGAATGAGTCTAAAATGATCATTCCTATTCTCTCCTTTAAATGTTTAAAAGTTAAATAATAATTAAAAAGAAAATTAAAAGAATTCGTCTTCATTAGAAACTGAACATTACAGTGAAACCCCAGTATGAAAAACCAAATTGAATCAAACTATATTATATGTAAAACGAGAAGGCAAAGCTAACTTCGACTGTGCCGAAGTTTTAATACACTTGAAAACTTTACTCCAACTGATTTAACCGGTAAAATATATCTAGAGGATATAGATATCAGATACTTAAAATTTTAAATCATTGATAATTAAAATTTGATACCATAAAAAAAAACTTTTTTCAGTAAAACACATTTTCCGACCGATCGGTCCTATGACAGCTATATGCTATAGTCATCCGATTTGGATAAATTTTTCTAAAACTATGTGAAAGCATATAAAACTAATATATACAAAGATTGGGGACGCTACGATAGAAAACAAAAAAGTTTTTCTCACTAGAAGTAGTTTTTTGACCGACCGTTTATATGGCAGCTATATGCTATAGTCATCCGATTTTGATAAATTTTTCCAAAATTATATGAAAGCATATAAAACTAATAAAAGTAGAGCCCTCTCTCGAAGAACGAAAATAGCGCTATACAAGTCGCTTATCATCCCAGTCCTGCAATACGGCGCAGAAGCATGGACATTAACAGCAGCGGATGAGGCGGCAATTGGCGTTTTCGAGAGAAAAATTCTTCGGAGGATTTATGGACCTTTAAAAGTTGGCGATGAATTTCGCTCCCGAATGAATCACGAACTGTATGAGCTCTATGGGGACACAAACCTAGCCAAGCGTATAAAATTGCAGCGGCTACGCTGGCTAGGACATGTCACTCGTATGGATGATAACGCTCCAGTAAAAAAGGTGTACAGTCGGAAGGCGAAAGAATTAGGGAGACCCCGCCAGAAGGGACGTCCGAAATTGAGATGGGAAGACCAGGTGCAGCAAGACCTTAAGAATCTTGGTGTACACAACGGGAGCCAGCGCGCACGAGACAGAAGCGGCTGGCGTGCATTACTAGCAGCGGCCGTGACCGACAATCGGTTGTGATATTGATATATCAGGCCAAAGAAAAAGAAGATATAAAACTAACATATACCATGATTAGTGATGCTACTATGGAAAACAAAAAAGTTTTTGTCACTAGAACTAGTTTTTTGACCGACCGTTTCTATGGCAGCTATATGCTATAGTGATCCGATTTTGATCAATTTTTCCAGAATTGTGTGGAAGCACATAAAACCAGTGTTGCCAATTTGTCCTTTTTCCGGATAGATCTGTCCTTTTTAAAACTGGCATTTCCGGAAAAATGTTGATTTGTCCCCTATCCGGAAAAAATGCCTTTTTTATTTTGTTCTATCCCTTTTTCATCCTTTTTTTAGTTTTATAAATTAGCTTTATAAATTCACACCAATTGCCTACTTTTCCTGAAAATCCACAGACTGCGAAACGTACTCAATATAGAATTTATATGTTTCGCTAAAAATATGTAGCGAACTCAATTTAATTTGAATTAAATTCTTTTTTGCTTGAAAAAACTCCCAAGCTCATCAGTAATTTCTATCAAGAAGGATACCGCCATAGTAAGGTCCTTTTCAGTTGTTTCAAAAAAGTTCATAGTATCCAGAGAAGAAACTGTTTGAAACAAAACTTTGTGTTTTCTTCAGCCACATATTAATTCATCCTTTATGCAGCTTTTGAGAGCTCTTTTTCGGATCAATTAGTTTATTAGGAGATGAGAAATTTCCTACATCTAGATGTTTGCCGAATTTATTGTATTAAAAATATGCTTTCCTGCATATGGACTTTTATTTTGCTAAGATTTAGTTATCCATCTGCTGATGAAGAATTTGCTACTTTTCTCCCAAAAGGCTATAAAATGCTATCATTATATATCCTGGATAAAAAATGTATATGATTATGTATAATAAATGTATCTTTTTAGATAAAGTTTATTTATCGAACAATATCTAATTAAATCTTCCATAACATGGTGAAAGCCACGATCAACAATGCATATATAGCCAAACCGATCTTTGTCTAATGAGATCTTCAAGAAGTTTTTTAACATTTTGTTTTTTTTTTAATTTTACAACTTTAATCATGTTTAATATTAAAGTGGTACCCCAACTAAATCTAAAATTCAGGGTTGGTACTAGATGTTTAAAAAAGAATCAATAAATTACTTTCGTTGATGTACTCTAAAACTGCATACTTAAAATATGGATAGAATTGGGGCCGATACGCCTAGTAAGCCCAGCTTTACCATTTGTCCTGTTTTTTTGTCCTTTTAAAAAGAAATCTGTCCGTTTTCTATCTTTTTTTCAAGGGTCATCTGTCCTTTATTTTTGATGAGGCGTTGGCAACACTGCATAAAACTAATATATTCCACGGTTAGTGACGCTGCAATGGAAAACAAAAAAGTTTTTTTTAGCTAGAACTAGTTTTTAGACCGATCGTTCCTATGGCAGCTATATGATATAGTCATCCGATCCGGCCGGTTCCGACATATTAGTTGCGTGCAGTAAAAAGAAGACTCTCTGCAAAATTTCAGCGCAATAGCTTTAAAACTGAGGGACTAGTTCGCGTAGAAACAGACAGACGGACAGACAGACGGACAGACAGACGGACAGACAGACGGACAGACAGACGGACGGACGGACAGACGGAATTGAACTCAGCTCGTCGTCCTGATCCAGAATATATATAGTTTATGGGGTCGGAAATGAATGCGTTACAAACTTCTGGGAAAAATTAATATACACTTTTCAAGTGTATAATTACAAATTAAATTAATTTAATGGAAGAATCTTAAAGTAAAAGAACCAGAAAATTTAAAACGAAAGAAACTGAAATGAACTTTAAAAATAATTTGTAATTAATTTAAACTTAATTGCTCTTAAAATTTATATTTATATTTTTTTTATTATTCCCATTTAAAACTAAAACCATATACTCTTGTTAGTATGTATTATTATATTATATTACCATAACAAAATAGAATATCTCAAAATGAATTCTCTTTGTCGCTACACATATTTTTTTGTCGAATTAAAACTTATATTTAACATGAATTAGATGCCTTCTGAACTCAAGCTATCGTTCTCACTGTCGTAGGTTAATTTTCAAAGGGATCACCCTGAAGCATTCTGAGGCCGGTGACCACGATAACACCTGTGGCTTCGCACTCCAAACTTCTCCCTCTTTTCCTGTTTCTTTGTTCTTCTTCCTCCCTTCTCCTTACTTTCTAAATTCGATTTAGTCTACATTCTTCCGATTTTGTAATCTAGCATTTTTATTTCGTCGCAGCACGTTATCATTCTAATCATATTAATTGAACAGTTGGACATTTTGGTATCAGCAAGATCACCACCCCCAAAGCCGACGAGCTAGAGCCGGATATCATAACGTGCCACCGCTCGATACCATTGTCTGGTCATAACTGCTTATTGGTTACACGCTACAGTTATAATTTATTTATATTATTATGATAAGTGGCGCCCAACTTTGAGGCCTCATTGATTAAGGATAAAGTCAATGTGACTCACTTATAGACAGACTCTTATCTTTTACAATTTTAGACTCATTCTATCTTTTTCCTTTCACTACTTCTTACAAAACTTATCTTTATTCTAAGCAGCTGCTTTGGAAATCAGTAAGAGTGAATACAAGTACTTGCCTGCTGACCACAGCTTAGTAGAAAAGGGTAATTTTATTTCTCAAATAAATAAGTCATTGGCATAGGAAAGTATCAGGCCGTGGAAAACGCAGAATAGCTAAAACTCCGGTTGGTTACCTGACCCTGTCTGATTTTCCATTCTTTTGACTTAGCCTATACTAAAAAAAAAGTAACCTTGTTTATATCTAGTCGCTTTGGAATATAGAATCATAGCTTTCGCGCCGTGTCCTATTCACGATTAAAAGAGGTGTTGCGGGGCGAACTGAATTATGAATTAAGTTCCTAAATTTTCCACTGTAATATTTGCGTGGCCGTCAAGGTCAAACAGAAACTGTATATTTTTTTGTAACTAACCGCGACTGAGAACATTGCTATCGCCGCTTCCCTTTGAATCTTGGAAGCTTACTGTTTCTTCTGCTTGCAAACGCATAACAGTGTGTGCTGTTCTTGCACACACTGTTATGCGTTTGCTGACCACAGCCTGCTGCACAATTTGTCTTTGCTTATAGAGTTAGTTTTAGTTCACGTGTGAAGCCGAACAGAAGCAAGAAGAATTAATATTTGAGACTATTGGCTTGTGTGGAGCACGAATGTAAGCTAAGCTATAGAGAAAATTGAATTGTATTGAAATTAATGAAATTATTAAAGATTTCAGCGAATCGCTATCATTTCCCAATCAAATAAATCAGTTTTATTCTGTTTGGGGGTCGCTAGAAGTCCACGCCCTGAAACACGCATCGGCACAGGGTCCAGTGCCAACATTCTGAAATATTCTCCATTGGAAATATTCTCCAGTCTGCCAGCGTCGAATATTCATGCCACTTTGGAATATTTACTGCTAGGGCTGTGGGATATAATAGGCGGAGATTTTGGCAAGGCGAAATACGTGAAAACTCACTTAGAATAGGTCCGACGTACGGGACTTATACATAGTTATAGGCAGACGCCCTAACCTGGAAGTTAAATAGCGTGGCGATTGCATAATGATGCTGGATGAAGAGGAATCGAGTACCAGTGCAAAAGAGGCGACAAAAAGTATTCAAATCGGTGGAACTGTAAGCACGCTTGTGACAGCATTTTCGTCGGGTCAGGTCAACGGATCGCCTGTTCCAGTAAGTTCACAAGGTGAAGTCGCCGGTATGGATAAAGATAGCGGAATAGCGCACATGAATAACAGTCATGGCCTACCTACTGCGTCGTCTATAGATAGCAGCACTGGGACAGCGTCTTCGACTCCAATTTACCAGCGAGCCGTGCCAGGGGCACATTTTGATGGATCGGCGTACGACACCGTAATAAGCCAATACGGATTGGGTGCAACGACAATAGGAGCACCCCTGTGTTTACCATACTGTGGAAACGCGGCCGTGTTCAACGACAGAGCAGTGACACTCACAACTACTAGTGCTGGAATGGCATATAGCGCAACAGGTGCTGGCGCTACAAATGCACAAATCAATGCCAGACATGTCATCAGCAGAGAGCTGCCCATTTTTACGGGCAAACCAGAGGAGTGGTTGTTATTTATTAGCAACTACGAGCAGACGACCGAGAGATGTGGGTTCAGCAATGAAGAGAACCTCATCAGGTTACAGAAGTGTCTGAGAGGACAGGCACTAGATGCGGTACGCGGAAAGCTTATGATTCCAGCGACCGTACCGCATGCGATTGGAACTTTGCGTATGCTCTATGGACGTTCCGAAATAGTGCATGCGGCCCTACAGAGAAAGCTCAAAGAAGAGCCACCGATACGGGCTGACAATTTAGACACAGTTATCCGACTGGCCCTGGCTGTTCAGAATTATTGCGCGACGATGGCTGCTATTGATCTGCAGGATTATCTTCATGATCCTGTGCTGTTAAATGAACTAGTTGCTAAGATGCCCAGTAGCATGAAATTGGACTGGGGTCGATTGTCAAGTGTTGGCGTCAATTTGGCCACCTTCGACAACTGGTTGTTTAACGTAGCAATGTGCGCAAGTATGGTTACACCGTATGAGACACCAAGAGATGACAACGAGAAGAGGAGTTCGGCCAGGAACACAAAGGAACGAGTTTTTGTCCACGAAGCAGTTAATGAGGATTCTCGTCAGCCACGTCATCAACAAGAATTGGAGGATTCATGCCCAAAATGCGCTGGCGCTCACCAGCAGTCAGAATGTGAAGACTTTAGATCTTTGGGCACGAATCGACGGTGGGATTTGGTAAAGGATAAGCGGCTGTGTTTCTGCTGCTTTAGGCGACATCAGGTACGACATTGCAGATCAAGAAAAAATTGCGGTGTGGATGGGTGCAAAAAGTCACACAATGCGCTGCTACATACGGCCGCCACACATAGAGGCAACACTGAGAATTCGTGTCGGAGCGGCAATGTGGAGTCGGCTCTTATGTACCATGGTAGATCCACGACAAAGGCGCTGTTTAGATATGTTCCGATTGTGCTACATGGAAAATTCAAAAGCGTACAGGCGTATGCATTGGTCGATGAGGGTGCTGCCTGCACACTAATGGAAAGATCACTGGCAGATGAGCTGGAGTTGGATGGACCGTCATGCCTTAAATGGACAGGAGAGGTGGCTAAAACCGAGTCCAAATCGCTGTCCGTGGCTGTCGGCATATCAGCTCTGGGACATAATGCGCAGCAGTTTACTATGAGAAATGTGAGAACTTTGGTGAACTTGGACCTGCCAGAACAAAGTGTTGGGCTACAGTTACTTAAGTCCAAGAATCATTTGTGTGATCTCCCGATTCATCCGTACAACAATCAGAGAGCGCAGCTAATTATTGGTCTGGACAATATAAAGATGACGGTGCCGCTGGAGCTGCATGAATCGGATGGTGATGACGTCATAGCCACGCGGTGCAGATTGGGCTGGGCAGTATATGGTCGTGCTGCCAATAGAGACAATAGAAACCCTCGGCTCCTACACATCTGTCAATGTAGCGAGGCCCGAGGTATGGATGAAGCCCTCAAGAATTATTTTTCGTTGGAGTCAATGGGCGTTAGCATCTCTAAAAACCCGCTGAGATCAAAAGAGGATGAGCGCTCATTGCAAATAATGGAGGCAACAACAACTTACCGGCATATAGAAAAGCGATGGCAGACCGGGTTGTTATGGAAATTTGATCGAGTGGAATTGCCGGACTCGTATCAAATGGCGCTCAAGCGTCTGAAATGTTTAGAGGCAAAAATGTCGAGAGAGCCGCAGCTGAACGAGTTTATGATGAACACGCTGCGGGACTACAAGCGGAAGGGATACGTTCGAAAGCTGGAGGATAGTGAGTTGGCGTTTAACGCAAGATCATGGTTTGTTCCTATTTTTACAGTCACAAATCCCAATAAGAAGAAGATGCTTTTGGTGTGGGACGCGGCCGCCAAGGCTAATGGCGTGTCGCTGAATGATTGCTTGCTTAAGGGTCCCGACACACTGGCGTCATTGATGGGCGTTCTCATAAGGTTCCGAGAGCGTCCAATAGCCATTTCTGGAGACATCCGTGAGATGTTCCACCAAGTCTTAGTGCGGCCAGAGGATCAAGCTGCCCAGAAGTTCCTTTGGCGCGATGGTGACCAGTCACGCCCTCCTGAGATGTATGTCATGCAGGTTATGACATTTGGAGCATCGTGTTCGCCTGCCCTGGCGAACTATATATTGAATCGCAATGCTCAACGGCATGCAGCGGACCAGCGGACAACGACAATTCTAAGCGGAACTGCTGGCCAAAGGGTGTCGTATTGGACGTGCACCAATCACGAGATGGCCAGGTCCGAAGCGCCGTAGTGCAAACTGCTGAAGGGCTCATCACTCGACCCGCCGTCAAGTTAGCCAAGTTGGACATTAGAGTTGGTAATACACAGCGCGAATGCTAGTGAATTACGGGGTGGGGAATGTTGAGGGGCGAACTGAATTATGAATTAAGTTCCTAAATTTTCCACTGTAATATTTGCGTGGCCGTCAAGGTCAAACAGAAACTGTATATTTTTTTGTAACTAACCGCGACTGAGAACATTGCTATCGCCGCTTCCCTTTGAATCTTGGAAGTTTACTGTTTCTTCTGCTTGCAAACGCATAACAGTGTGTGCTGTTCTTGCACACACTGTTATGCGTTTGCTGACCACAGCCTGCTGCACAATTTGTCTTTGCTTATAGAGTTAGTTTTAGTTCACGTGTGAAGCCGAACAGAAGCAAGAAGAATTAATATTTGAGACTATTGGCGTGTGTGGAGCACGAATGTAAGCTAAGCTATAGAGAAAATTGAATTGTATTGAAATTAATGAAATTATTAAAGATCGCTATCATTTCCCAATAAAATAAATCAGTTTTATTCTGGTTGGGGGTCACTAGAAGTCCACTATCTGAAACACGCATCGGCACAGGGTCCAGTGCCAACAAGACGGATTCTTAAGTAATTATTAATTAAAACAGGAAAACCTTGGGAATGTATTTAGATACGATCTCGGTCCGTTGCTATTAATGATCAACTTGAAGTCTTTACAAGCACAGGTGATATGAGCTGTAGGATCGTGCTGGTGTTGATCAGTCATATTTATAGTTCAATCAGTAAGCTTGCTATTCTTTCATTTCACTGAGAAGTTTGACTAAAATTTTATAAATGTATTCCTACGATAGACGAGAAGTTACGCTTTGAGTTCAATTTGTTATGAAAACATTTCTTTTGAGATTTTTATTACCGTTTACCGCATTTGTTATATCTTTCATTAATTTTATGAACAAATTTGTTTGCTTTTGTTGAAAAGTTAGCAAGTTGAGTTCATCTTTTGGATAATTCAGTTGGCTTTTGCCTGACCGGTCTTTACAAATTTTTATATATTGTTTTAAATAATCTCTTGTTATTGAAATGGGGCTGGACCGATCCCCAGGAAAGGAAGCCTTAGAGGCGGACAAAAACCCATTGTGCACACTGTGCAAAGACAGGATTAAGAAAGCAGCTGAGAGTAACAAAACCCCTTGTGGACAAGAGTTTCACAAAATATGTCTTACATCCCATTTTAGGGCCAACAATACTTGCCCAGTTTGCAGTACTGTTGGTAGACCTTCTCCAAGTGCACCAGCTGGAGCAATTGCGCAAAATACTCGCGCTCAGGGCAAGCTACCTACTGTGGCACAAATAGGTGAAAGAGGTGTAAGCATGTCTAACGTATAAGCAGTTGCAACGACTTCTAGCCATGCACTCATCGGTTTGGAAGAACGAATTCTTAATTCTATATCAGAAAGGATGAGCGACTCTATACAAAATACTGTAGTGGAGTGTGTTCAGCGATTACTCGCATCACCTACAAATACTAATGTAATTAAAACTGCTAGTATTTCTTCACAAGCTCAAGTTCCTAACGCAACAGCCAATCCTACCCCAATTCAGATATTGCCCACACTAGAACCTTCCTTGTCGCAAAGAAGTACGACTTCTGATCTGTTTCAAAGACCCGATAAAGTCGTTCACATTTTGAATGCTTGGAAAATAAAATTTTCTGGCACGGGCGTATCGATCGACAATTTTATTTATAGGGTAGAAGCTCTGACACACCAAACATTAGAGGGAAATTTCGCTTTACTTTGCCGAAATATAAGCGTGCTGTTTGAAGGCAAAGCTAATGAATTTTATAGGCGCCATCACAAATCAGTGGGTGAAGTTCGCTGGGATATTTTGTGTGCAGCGTTACGCCAACAGTTTCGACCAGAGCGAGACGATGGCGATATAGTAGAGCTAATAAGATAATAATAATTAGATCAGTTAGAGCAACCCTGGACGACTCGCAAACTCGTGCGCGTACTTAAGAATAACTTGCGTCCGGAAATTCGTCATGAATTATTGAACGTCGAAGTAGGCACAGTTTCTCAGTTAAGAGAAATCTGTCGCAGGCGTGAAGCGTTTTTAGAGGACGTTAAACGTTCTCATACTTATGCTAAGACTGTCCCTTTCAAGAAAGACATATCAGAGTTGGCTCAAAGCATAGATGCTTCGATAATCACTAATGAATAAATCGGAGGTGAAATCGAAGCTATCTCTTTGGTATGTTGGAATTGTCTTAAAGATGGACATAGATACCAAGACTGTTTGGCTGAAAGAAAAGTGTTTTGTTACGGCTGTGGAGTTCTAAATACTTATTAGCCCAGCTGTAAAGACTCCGGCAGTGCTGAGAAATCAGTCAACGAATACAGACTAAGTACGGATGCAATAATAAAGGCACCGTCAACCCAACCAGATACGACTAACTCACACGATATTACACTTTTACATAATAAAATCAATAATCTTGCTTATATACCTTACACTGAATTTGTACCCTTACCCTATTGCGAAATTAACGAGAAGGCAAAGCTAACTTCGTCTGCGCCGAAGTTTTAATACACTTGAAAAAGTTTACTCCAACTGATTTAACCGGTAAAATATATAAAGAATATAGATATCAGATATTTAAAATTTTTAAATCATTGATAATAACAAGTAAGAAAGTCGGTCAAGCCCGACTGTAATATACTCTGTACCTGTTTGTACGAAACTAATAACTTTAAAGTGTGAGGTTTTTTCAAAATCGGGGGTGGCAACTCTTTCGACTATCGTTCAACTGGTTGAAAAACGATGTATTGGGGCTCGATAAGTAATGATGATTAGAATTACCCTAGTACATAACTCGTAAAATTATAAAATTTGTATTTAATTTCCTATTAACATAAACGTATCTATATTAATCACGCGGGAATCACGCGTGATTTCTGACCGCAGGCCATCTCAATTACATCGCTCCTCTCATAGCAAGGTCCAATTGGGAAATTACCAGTTATCTATTGCCTTCTCGCTCTCTCTTTCTCGTAAGTTCTACCAATCACTAGGGTGTTGTTGTTGTCGTTGGTTTTTATATTCTTTTACGTATAGCTCTAATATCGTTCATCCGATCGAAAAACGATGTATGGCGGGTCGATTCAAAATAAGTAGTAGAATATATGTCTAGAATGTTCGAACTATCAATGTATAGAATATACACTTTTAAGTGATCACGGTTGTAGGTTTTTATTTGTACTGAATAGCTCTGGCGAGCGATCCTTCTTTTATTCATAATATTTCTTCATCCCTTAAATCTAACTTAACTAACGCTGTCTGTGTAATGGACAGGTGGTTGTGTATATTTGATGTACGCGTTGGTCTAGTGGTGAAACATTCCCACACAATGCATATCAAGTGGGTGCCACCGGATGCACCTTTTCAAGTGTGGTGTCATGTACATTCTGATCCTCGTCACACGCGCTGTTTATCTTGAGTTTAATTACTTCACTAGACATATTTATGATCAACCTAGGATTTAGGATGTGTACTTATTTATATTCTCTAACGCTACATCAGTGGTTGGGGCGTCTCATGTTCAAGTTTGAACATTCTCCGGGGGGGCCGGAAATGTCACCGCCAGCAGACGCTTGTTGTTTAGGCATCTTATTCTTGCGTACACAAGAGCAACAATTATTAAAATTGACACCAAGCCAAGTGATGAGTGCCCGCTTGCTGCAACGAAATGTAGATCGTCGAGATGGACTTTTTCTTTGTCGAGGCGTTCCATTTTCTTGTGTAGCTTCTCCAGCTCCTTTGTGTTGTTCACGTGCAAGAGTCCTATTCGATTTATTTTACCAAGTGTGGATTCATCCGCCTCCTTGATAAAATGTGTAGGGTAATTTTCTTTAATTGACGAATGCATATGTTGAGGAACCTGTAAAGTGACTCCTGTTAGCCTTAGGGAGCATCCTTCGTCAAGATCCAGTATGCCTTGTTCGGGAATCTGAGCAATCCGGTGATGTGAATCGCTGCATTGGACTTGTCCAGATGTTTTGGTAAACATTTTAAACAACCAACGGTTAGGATATTCAAGTTCCATCCAAAATGATTGCTCCTTATATTCGACCATTGAACACTGCATTTTAGTGTGAGGTTTCAATGGTGTAATCTCTCATGAATTCTCAGACGCATCCTTCCATGCCCATTTTCCCTCGCATACTCGAACCGTCCTGGTTTCCCACAAACATTTGTTGAGCTCTGCTTCTGTCATCAGGTGGTAGGAGTTCAGTGTTGAGCTGAAGATCATATGGCTTGCCGATATTTGCGCAACGATCTTCTGCTTATTTCTTTCCAGTGGCAGTGGAATAATTTTAAATATGTCTGATTTTTGATTGAGGTAAAGCGGAATTTTCGCCTCTATCATTATGACGCCATCCTTGAAAATTCCTTGTGCTGTTATTAGTTTGTAGACCGATTTTAAAGGATGTCCCGAATCTCTTCCTGGTAATACATGATTACGTGGCAGCGACTGTTGAATGCTGTTTATTTCTTTAAGCATTTGAGTTGGTTTGATAATTATGGGGTTGATTCTCCCATTATTAATATCTATCAGCAGATCCATGATTTTTGCCTGCACCTTTTCCGTCTCATCCACCCATCCTTGCATTTGATTCATCAGCAAAAAAGAATTTTATAGATTCCCGATAAATCATAAATTGTTCATTTATCGTGTCAGTGATGTTGTCAATTTTCTCGGACATTTCTTTGAAACTACGGTTTACTTCTTCTGACGTTATTTTCACCAAATTTTCTGTTGCGCTGATAACGGAAGTTTGGTTGTCGACATACTCTTTTAATCGATGCTGATTTTTTTCCAAAGACTTCATATTCATTATTGAAATCACGTTCTCTGATATGTCAAAGAATCCACCTGGGCAAACAAATATCATGCTGCAGTCTCTTTTCTTCCTCGTGGTTGACGTTTCCATGAAGAGGTTGTTGTTATCCTTTATTTGTAGCAACTGCTGTTTAACGCGTTCTGTTATCGCATCACATTGCGTACTAAATTCTTTAAGCCTTGGACATATTCTCTGTGCTTTTCTTAATATTTCCGGCGCTTTCTTCATAACATCAAAGTAGGCTTCTAGGTCGTAGTAAATGAAAAATTTCCAGCTCGACGATACGACTTCCACTTGGCCCACCTTATCCAGAAAAGTTGCAGCATCATTTTCCAATATGCGGATGTGTAGTTTGCTACTGTTTTGCATTGGAATAATTGCTGCGCTGGCGGCTTGCAAAATCATCAGCAAGCTCAGTACAATTGCTGTACTCTGGTTGCCTTTGGTGGCGCTTCGCTTTAACTTCTCCACTCTAGCTTCATCGTTTCCCATTGGAATTGGGCATACCTTGTTTAAGGCTCTTTTTATTTCACCACTGCTGGTTTTGATGGTGACAACTCTAACTTTATTGTCTGCCCCTTCGGAATTATTTTTAATAGCTGCAGCTAACTCTTTATCCAGCTTCCTTGCTGCCCCAACAAAGTTAGTGCCGTTGTCTGAATATAGTTCACAACTTTTGCCTCTCCTTGCAAAGAACCTGTGAAGGGCTTCCAGGAACTTATCCGTTGACATGTCACTGACGAGTTCCAAATGTATTGCTTTTGTGGCCATACACACAAAAACACACACATATCCTTTGTGGCATTTCTGACCTCGTCCTTTTGAGCAGCGTACTTGAAAGGGTCCCGCATAGTCAACTCCAGTGGCGTGAAATGGATGATTTGCAGTCACCCTGTGAGCAGGTAAATTCCCCATTAGCTGACTCGCTGACTCCTTTTTGTACCGTATACAGGGTACGCAATTTCGAAGATGCTTTTTTAGCATATTCCGTAAGCCAAATATCCAGTATTCCCGCTCCAATATATTTCTCATGAGCTTCACACCCCCATGAAGTGTAGTTTTGTGCGCGTTTCTTACTAACAGCGAAGTGATATGCGATTTTCCCAAAATTATTGGATGTTTCATTGCATATGAAAGTGCTGAATTTTGCAGTCGGCCTCCTACTCGAAGTACACCTTGCTCGTCAAGGAACGGGTTCAGCGGAAGAAGTTTGCTTTTTGTCTCCACGGGTTTCTTATTCATCAGCTGGTTTATCTCCTTTCCAAAGTCCAACTGCTGTTGTAACTTTATAATAATTGTTCTTGCCTTTTTCCATTCATTTTCATGGCAAGAAGTATTTTGTGACGCTCTTGATCGTAGCTTTTCAATAAAGCGTAGAACCAAAACGATCACGTTTTCCAATTTCTGGATGCTGGAAAACTTTGACAGCAATGGAATAAGCGAGTTGTTTTCTTGCAGCACTGTTGACACTATAATTGTCTCGGCTTCTTTTGGCACCGGCCATTGATTGGCAGGCCATGATAACCACTTTGGCCCTTGCCACCAAATGGTTTGCTCTTCCAGTTTTTTGGGTGAAATTCCTCTTGAGGCTACGTCTGCGGGATTTTCCTCCGACCTCACGTAATTCCAAACTACCCCTGGCAGTTTTTTGTGAATGTCATCAACTCTGGTTTTGACAAATTTATCTTTGCTTCGCTTGTTGTTGATCCAAGCAAGCGTAATTTGCGAGTCACTCCATGCGACTATTTTGCTTACGCTGTTTAAGGTTTGCTGGAGCTTAGACAGCAGCTTCGATAGCAAATGAGCTGCACATAGCTCCAACTTTGGTATTGTCTTCTTGTTTTTTATCGGATTCACCTTACTTTTAGCTGCAAGCAATGTGACTCGGCTACCCGTCTTAGTGTAAACGACGGCAGCGTATCCTTTTCCTGAAGCATCGCAAAACCCATGTAGCTCGATTGCTTCAGATCCAGTGCATCCTATCCAACGAGGGATTTTTAGGTTTGTGAGACATGACAGTTCACTTGCATAGTCACGCCAAATTTTTGCAGACACTTCATCGAGCTCTGTATCCCAGGAAAGTGTTAATTTCCATAAATCTTGGATAAAACTCTTCCCTTGCAACGTTACGGGTGTAAGCCATCCTAGCGGGTCAAATATTCGTGCCAATTGTGACAAGACGCTTCGTTTGGTTATCAGATCCAACTGTGGTATTTTAACGCTGAAGGTAAAGATATCCTTTGATGGGTCCCATAGCAGGCCCAATATTTTTACTGTTTCGTCCTCTTTTATTGTGATTTTGTCCACTTTGTTGCTATTTTCAATCATAGCAGTAATGTTCTCATCATTCGCGATCCATTTCCTTAAGTTCATGCCCGACTTTTCCATTACGTTCCGAAGTTTTTGTTGAGTGTCGATACATCCATCAACAGTGTTGTCTCCGGTCATCAGGTCATCCATGTAAAAGTCTTCCCTTATGACTTTAGCTAATGCCTCATCATTCTGGCAGTGAATATCAGCCAGTTGCTGCAATGAGCGCACTGTTAAAAATGGTGCCGCTGACGTTCCATATGTTACGGTAGCCAGTTTATACTCCCGTATTGGCTCCTTGGGATCTTCTCTCCATAGAATGTATTGATATTCTTGATCCTCCAACTTAATTTTGATCTGTCGGTACATTTCTCAATGTCGGCAGTCATTACGTATTTCCACAAACGCCATTTTATCAAAATGTCGAAAATATCCCTTTGAATCTTGGGGCCGATCGCCATTACATCGTTTAAGCTGAGTCCGTTACTGGATTTTGCAGAAGCATCATAAACCACGCTCAGTTGCGTGGTTAGGCTGTCAGGTCGTATGACTGCTTGGTGTGGCATATAGTACTTTCCTTGTCCTTTTGCCTTCACCTCCACCATATGTCCAAGTCGTAGGTACTCTTCCATAAAAGCTTTATATTGCTGAAACATGTCTTCATTTCTTTTAAACTTTTTTTCCATCTGCATCAGCCTAGCTACTGCTTGCCTGCGCGAGTCCCCTAGCTCAAACTCGCTGCGAAAGGGGATCGAAACTACTATGCGCCCATCAGTATCAACAGTCGTAGTTTTTTGGAAATGGTCTTCGAAGCTTAAATCCTCGTTTGTTTTTATGCTTTCTTCTTCCTCCAGTTCCCAAAATCGTTCCAGATCGTCAAGATTAACTGTTGTTACCGCCGTGATGATTTTATTTGGTTTGGTCTTTGAGATGTTTCCTGACACTATCCACCCAAATTTCGTTTTTTGGCCCAGTGTTCCTTGAATGGTTTTCACTTGGCCCATCATAATTGCCGGAAACAAATCTGCGCCAACAATTAAGTCGACCCTGCTGGCCTTATTAAAGTTGGGATCCGCAAGATGACAATTCTTCCAGTCCTTATTGACGTTTATGTCAATATTCTTGCTTGGTAAGACTCTCTGCAATTTTGGCAGCACTAATGCTTCAGTGCTTGTCTCAAACTTGTTTAAGAATCTCGATTTCATTTTCAATTGAACACTATTCTTTGACACCTCTATGCCGTTAGAAAAAATGCCTTGGATCTTCACCATCTCTTTTGTTCTTGGCAGCCTAAGAAGTTGAGCTGCTTCCTCCGATATGATCGTTCTTTGCGATCCTCCGTCCATAAGTGCTCTTAAAATTTGATAGTTGCCAAAAGCATCTTTTACATTTATCAGAGCTGTTGCTAAAAGAGTTTCCTGCCCGTAATTTTGTTTGAGGCAGTTTACACTCTCCTTTTTGGATTCCACACGAAGCAATGTATTGTGGTTTTTATGACATATGCCGCATTTCCACGATTTTTTGCAGTCCATCAAGATATGTTGACCAAAACAGCGAAAGCACAGGCGTTGAGTTTTAACGAAGTCACTTCGCTTATTAACTGCTGCTCCTTTAAATTTTTGGCACCGCTGCAAGTCGTGTCCATTCATAGAGCAGAAGCGGCAACTCCTTTGTAGTGCTTGCGATCCAACAACTACTTCCTTTTTTGCTGTGTTTACTGAGTTGAATAGATGCTCAATAAATTCAAACACATATTCCAATAATTGGATTTCCCTGTTTTTTGTTCTGATGTGCTGCTCGTAAAGTTGAAGGGCCTCCGTTGAGAACCGCCGCAGAAGAAGGTGAGCAAAAATGGCCGCAGATTCGCGTTCTCCCTTGCGGCAAAAATTGAGTCTTTTGCCGTATCTAGAAATGTGCGTATGTCGTCTTGAGATTTTAGACGTAGAAAATCCAGCTCCAAAATATTTTCCAATTGTTCATTGAAAATTTTTCTTTTATTCTCGTACCGTTTAAAAATTAAGTCCCATGCTATTGGGTAATTTGCGGCTTCACCCTGAAGTAGGTGGCTGACTACCTTTGTTGCATAACCCTTCAGGTACGATTTCAGATAATTCAGTTTTTGACCATCGCTGATATCTGTTCTATCGTGTATGTTCTGCTTATACAAGCTGCAGAATGTGTTCCACTCCTTAGAGTCCCCTCCAAATTGAGGTATTTGTACCACTGGTATAGCTGGTACTATTTGCTGAGCTGATGGAGCAGATACGCTTGGCATTGCTACCTCTGCTGCTTCTAACTTTCGCATTCTGTAGTCAAGAAGTTTTATCATCGCATTGGCATCCATCTTAATTTCCGTGATTTTATCATTCTCGAATGCAAAAAGATGAAACGTATCCCTTAGCATTTTATGATCATTTTCAAACAATGCATTCAAGTATTCAATCCTTCCTTTTTATAGGATTATTTTCTCAGCGTCTTTGCATTTACCGGCTTCCTCTATTAATTGCTTTAGCCGGTCTCCGTTGATATCCAATAGATTGACCAGTTCGTCTACTGGGCTTGTTGCTCGAATGCTGTCCGTCTCAATATTATGCGTGGGTGTCATTTTCTCTTTCCGCTGCACATCAATTTTCCCTGATGGCCCGGCAACTTCAACTATGGCTTGGTTACTTACTTCGACTTTAACTTTAGTCTCCTTGTAAGACCTAACTAGCCCCATAGTTTTGTCGAACACTTTATTGTTAAAATATTCGTGATCGACCACTCCGCATTTCATTAAAAATGAATTATTAGCAGTAAATTCTGCTACTTTTTCATCAATAGCTCGCACACTCGCTTTTTCCTTGATGAGTTGAAGAATTTCGCTTTGGATCTTCACCTGCACCTTCATCATTTCAATAACTTTCTCGGCCAGCATGTTGATTTTGTTTTGTTCCGCGTTTTTTTTTTAAATGTTTTTAATAAGGTCACCAAGTTGACCCTGTCGTTATAATACACAGTTTTATTAAAAATCACAAAGTCCGTTGTCCTAAGCCACGGAAAACGCTTCACACTAATTTGAATTTACAAGCCTCTCTTGTCGATTCGAAGGACCAAAAAATGTATAGAATATACACTTTTAAGTGAGCACGGTTGTAGGTTTTGATTTGTACTGAATATTCATATTCATAATATTTCTTCATCCCTTAAATCTAACTTAACTAACGCTGTCTGTGTAATGGACAGGCGGTTGTGTATATTTGATGTACGCGTTGGTCTAGTGGTGAAACATTCCCACACAATGCATATCAAGTGGGTGCCACCGAATGCATCTTTTCAAGTGTGGTGTCATGTACATTCTGATCCTCGTCACACGCGCTGTTTATCTTGAGTTTAATTACTTCACTAGACATATTTATGATCAACCTAGGATTTAGGATGTGTACTTATTTATATTCTCTAACGCTACATCAGTGGTTGGGGCGTCTCATGTTCAAGTTTGAACAATCTATCTTGAAAATTGTGGGAGTTATTACGTTTTGTTTAATTTGCGGGGGAGGCAGGGGGCGTGGTAAAAATTAAAACTAAACTTGATCTGCCTGCAAGTATAAGAAATATATGTTCCATACAACTCAAATCTCTGTCTCTTACCATCTCTGAGATCTCTTTGTTCATACGGACAGACAGACGGACAGACGGACATGGCTATATCGACTCGGCTGTTGATGCTGATCAAGAATAAATATACTTTATAGGGTCGGAGATGCCTCCTTCTGGCTGTTACATACATTTGCACAAACCCAATATACTCTGTGTACCTTCGGTACTATACTATAAAAAAAAACTTTTCTTAGGCTGGGTTCACACTGTTCGACGCATGAGACATGACAATCGAGTTAGCCTTCATGTTGTATTGTTTTAATAGTCAAATAACAAATTATTCTCAATGAAAACAAGACAACATAAGGGCCTACTAGATTATCATGTCTCATGCGTCGAACAATGTGAACTCAGCCTTAGTGAAACACATTTTCCGACCGATCGGTCCTATGGCAGCTATATGCTATAGCCATCCGATTTTGATAATTTTTTTTCGAAATTATGTGAAAGCATAAAAAAATAATATATACCAAGATTGGGGACGCTACGATAGAAAACAAAAGAGTTTTTCTCACTAGAAGTAGTTTTTTGACCGACCGTTTCTATGGCAGCTATATGCTATAGTGATCCGATTTTGATACATTTTTCCAGAATTATGTGGAAACATATAAAACTAATATATACCAAGATAAGGGACGCTACGATGGAAAACAAAAAAGTTTTTCTTACTAAAACTTATTTTCCGACCGATCGTTCCTATGGCAGCTATATGATATAGTCATCCGATCCGGCTGGTTCCGACATATTAGTTGCGTGCAGTAAAAAGAAGAAGCTCGATAGCTTTGAAACTGAGGGACTAGTTCGCGTAGAAACAGACAGACAGACGGACAGACGGACAGACAGACGGACGGACGGGCAAACGGAATTGAACTCAGCTCGTCGTCCTGATCAAGAATATAAATAGTTTAAATGGTCGGAAATGAATATTTCTATGCGTTACAAACTTCTGGGCAAAATTAATATACACTTTTCAAGTGTATAAAAATAGAACGCTAACATCGGCTACGCCGATGTTTTAAATACCCTTGCAGTTTTTGAAAGGCGCTACCATTGATAACTAAAAAGTTTTTCTCATTAGAATTAGTTTTTAGACCGATCGTTCCTATGGCGGCTATATGCTACAGTCATCCGATGTCGATAAATTTTTCCAGAATTGTGTGGAAGTATATGAAACTAATATATACCACGATTGGTGATGCTACGATGGAAAACAAAAAAGTTTTTCTCACTAAACCTAGTTTTTCACCGACCGTTTATATGGCAGCTATATGCTATAGTCATCCGATTTTGATAAATTTTTTCAGAATTATGTGGAAGCATATAAAACTAATATATACCACCATTGGTGATGCTACGATGGAAAACAAAAAAGTTTTTCCTACTAGAACTAGTTTTTGCACCGACCGTTTATATGGCAGCTATATGCTATAGTCATCCGATTTTGATAAATTTTTTCAGAATTGTGTGAATATATATAAATCTAATATTTACCACGATTGGTGACGCTACGATGGAAAACAAAAAAGTTTTTTTCACTAGAAGTAGTTTTTGGACCGATCGTTCCTATGGCAGCTATATGATATAGTCATCCGATCCGGCCGATTCCGACAAATGTGCAGTGTATTTGTATTTAAAGACTTTTTCCAAAGTTTGGTCAAGATAGCTTTAAAACTGAGGGAGGAGATAGCATAGAAACAGACGGACAGACGGACGGACGGACGGACGAACAGACGGACAAACGAAAATGAACTCAGCTCGTCATGCTGATCAAGAATATATATACTTTATGTGGTCGGAAATGCTTCCTTCTATGCGTTACAAACATCGTGACAATTTTTAATATACCCTCTGCAAGGGTATAAAAAATCACGTAGCGCCAAGCGCATGGCAGCCTTTTGAAACGAGAGCGTAAGTTAAAGTCGGCCCTGCTCGACTTCGATATACCCGTTACTCAGGATATCAACATGTACAAATTGTGGGAGATATGAGTTTTTTTTCAATTTCCGGGGGAGACAACTCTACTATAGCTCATTTGATCAGGAAATGATGAATGGCTGATCGATAGGTAATAATTTTTAAAATATATGTCTAGAGGGTTCAAACAATCTATTTTCAAAATTGTGGGAGATATGAGGTATTTTTTAAATTGCGGGGGCGTTAACTTTTCTATCGTTCATCTGATCAGGAAACGATGTATGGCGGATCGATAGGTAGTTATGATTAAAATATATGTCTAGAGGGTTTGAATAATCTATCCTCAAAATTCTGGGAGATATGAGGTATTTCCAAATTTCGTGGGTGGCAACATTACTACCGTACATCTGATCGGGAATTGATGTATAGTGGATCGATAGGTAATGAGGATTAAAACATATGTCTAAAAGGTTTGAACAGTCTATTTTCAAAATTGTGGGAGATATGAGGTTTTTTTCAAATTGCGGGGGTGGCAACTTTTCTATCGTTCATCTGATCAGGAAATGATGTATTAATGATCGATAGGTAATAATTAATTAAATATATGTCTAGAAGGTTCAAACAATCTATTTTCAAAATTGTGGAAGATATAAGGTATTTTACAAATTGCGGGGGCGGCAACTCTACTATCGTTGATCTGATCGAAAAATGATGTATGGCGGATCGATAGGTAATGATGATTAAGATATATGTCTAAAAGGTTTGAACAGTCTATTTTCAAAATTGTGGGAGATATAAGGTTTTTTTTTAAATTGCGGTGGCGTGAGGGGGCGTGGCAAAAATTTGAAACAAACTTGATCTGCCTGCAGACAATACAAGTCTACACTGAAAATTTTGTAGCTCTAGCTCTTATAGTCTCTGAGATCTAGGTGTTCATACGGACGGACGGACAGACGGACAGACGGACAGACGGACGGACGGACAGACGGACAGATCTATATCGACTCGGCTATTGATGCTGATCAAGAATATATATACTTTATGGGGTCGGAAATGCTTCCTTCTGCCTGTTACATACATTTGCACGAACTTAGTATACCCTTTTTACTCTACGAGTTAAGGGTATAAAAAGAGTGTAGGCTAGGATTAAATTATATTTGTGCTTTGGCCGAAAAGTCAAAAGATCCTCGCCCGTTCCTACCAGTTAGTCTTTTCGATCGCACTGTGTATGGACTTCTTGACTCTGGAGCAGCCATGAGTTGTATAGGAGGCAAATTGGCCAGCGATTTAGATGAAAACGAGAAGGCAAAGCTAACTTCGACTGTGCCGAAGTTTTAATACACTTGAAAAACTTTACTCCAACTGATTTAACCGGTAAAATATATATGGGACATAGAAATCAGATATGTAAAATTTTTAAATGATTGATAATAAAAATTTTATTTCATAAAAAAAAGTATTTCTTAGTAAAACACATTTTCTGACCGATCGGTCCTATGGCAGCTATATGCTATAGACATCCGATTTTAATAAATTTTTTTAAAATTATGTGAAAGCATATAAAACTTATATATACCAAGATTGGGGACGCTACGATAGAAAACAAAAAAGTTTTTCCCACTAGAAGTAGTTTTTTGACCGACCGTTTCTATGGCAGCTATATGCTATAGTCATCCGGTTTTGATAAATTTTTTCAGAATTATGTGGAAACATACAAAACTAACATATACCATGATAAGTGACGCTTCGATGGAAAACAAAAAAGTTTTTCTCACTAAAACTAACTTTTGACCGATCGTTCCTATGGCAGCTATATGATATAGTCATCCGATCCGGCCGGTTCCGACATATTAGTTGCGTGCAGTAAAAATAAGACTCTGTGCAAAATTTCAGCTCGTTAGCTTCAAAACTGAGGGACTAGTTTGCGTAGAAACAGACAGACAGACAGACGGACAGACGTACGGACGGACAAGCGGAATTGAACTCAGCTCGTCGTCCTGATCAAGAATATATATAGTTTATGGGGTCGGAAATGAATATTTCTATGCGTTACAAACTTTAAAGGTTGCTTAGATGAGTCATCGATATCGTATGTTTCCGAAAGCTCTTAAATGACAATTGTAGCTGTCAAAGAAGAAAACTATTACACGCTTCCGTTTCCCAATTCTCGTTCTTTCTCAACGTGTGTGTCAAACCGATCGCAAGTGCTGACGGTTAATTGCTGTTGAGAAAGAAAGAACAAAATTTATTAAGTCTCAAGAAGAGAATATTTTTACGATTTTTAATATAAAAAAATACGCAAAATTAAATTAAAGTATTCAGTGAGAGTGAAAATTATTCCAAGGGGTGAGTTAGGTCTCCATTTTATCGTACACCTACTAAAAGAATTTGTGTACCAGGTCTCCCTGCTGCCTACCTTCAGCTCTCAAGTGGAATCCTTGCTGACTTAACTATCGCTATCCACGGATTGAGTCTGCTCCCGAGCCTAAGCGGATTCAGGGGCAGATTAAGCCGGCTCGGCGCTAGGCTGCACTGCCTCAGCCAAGTCGGACCTAAACCCAAAATTTAAACGGTCTCTTGTGATGCAAATATAGACTGCTAATTGGAGTCCCGTTTTCGAAGTTCCTAACCGGCTAAGTCGACACATTTATGGAGCAGTGAAGGCATCATAAGCATACAGCTTAAGCCGGTTCAGCAGATCAGCTTTAAGGCTTCGTTTGTCTTGGACATATTTCTCCAAAACTTGAGTGTCAACCTGTCAACCTGCTAACCTCAAACTGATTCTGTCCGAGTATCTCAACAGAACATAACCTTAATGCCTTTCTAAGGGCTTAGTGTGATACGGAAATTGTTTAATATTATTTTTGGATTTCATTTTTTTTTGTTCTAAAACAAGATTTTATTTTTAATTCAAAATTTTCATGGTGATTTTTATACCCGTTACTCGTAGAGTAAAAAGGGTATACTAAGTTCGTGCAAATGTATGTAACAGGCAGAAGGAAGCATTTCCGACCCCATAAAGTATATATATTCTTGATCAGCATCAATAGCCGAGTCGATATAGATCTGTCCGTCTGTCCGTCCGTCCGTCCGTCCGTCCGTCCGTCTGTCTGTATGAACACCTAGATCTCAGAGACTATAAGAGCTAGAGCTACCATTTTTTCAGTGTAGACTTGTTTTGTCTGCACGCAGATCAAGTTTGTTTCAAATTTTTGCCACGCCCCCTCCCGCCCCAGCAATATGAAAAAAACCTCATATCTCCCACAATTTTGAAAATAGATTGTTCGAACCTTCTAGACATATACTTTAATTATCATTACCTATCGATCCGCCATACATCATTTTTCGCTCAGATGAACCATAGTAGAGTTACAGCCCCCGCAATTTGAAAAATACCTCATATCTCCCACAATTTTTCAAAATACATTGTTAAGTCCTTCTAGACATTTACTTTAATCATCATTACCTATCGATCCGCCGTACACAATTTCTTCATCAGATGAACGATATAAAAGTTCCCGCCCCCGCAATTTTAAAAAATCCTCATATCTCCCACAATTTTGAAAATAGATTGTTCGAACCTTCTAGACATATATTTTAATCATCATGACCTATCGATCCGCCATAGATCATTTCCTGATCAGATGAACGATAGAAAAGTTCCCGCCCCCGCAATTTTAAAAAAACCTCATATCTCCCACAATTTCGAAAAAAGATTGTTCGAACCTACTAGACATATATTTTAATCATCATTACTTATCGATCCGCCATACATAATTTCTTGATTAGATGAATGATAGAAAAGATCCCGCCCCCGCAATCTGAATAAATCCTCATATCTCCCACTATTTTGAAAATAGATTGTTCGAACCTTCTAGACATATATTTCAATCATCATTACCTATCGATCCGCCATACATCATTTCCTGATCAGATGAACGATAGAAAAGTTCCCGCCACCCCCGCAATTTGGGAAAAAAACACAATTTGGGCATGTTGTGATCTAATAAAATATTCTGAAATAAACCTTACCCTGAGTAACGGGTATATCAAAGTCGAGCAGGGCCGACTTTAACTTACGCTCTCGTTTTTTATTAAAAATTTGATAAAATAAGAATACGAGAATTGTAAAAATATTAAAAGGAAGTGAAAAGGAAAGACCAATGAATATTCTTTAAAAGAAAATAGTGAGAAAAGAAAAATGAAAACTTAAAACAGTCATACGTATATGCATATTCTTAATATAAATTCCCAGTTACAGGTTTCATCGCCGGGAGATGATCGATCTCATCGCTGGAAGTAAGAGTGAGTGAAGTAAGAAAAATAATTGTGCATATATATATTTCTGAAGTTTCAAAAAAAAAAATAATAATTTCCTCAAAATTTACCTAAATTTTCGAAATTTGAATGAGTCTAAAATGATCATTCCTATTCTCTCCTTTAAGTGTTTAAAAGTTAAATAATAATAATAAATCATAAGAAACTGAACATTACAGTGAAACCCCAGTTTGAAAAACCAAATTGACTCAAACTATATTATATGTAAAATTACAAATTAATTTAATTTAATGGAAAAATCTTAAAGTAAAAGAACAAGAAAATTTAAAATAAAAGAAACTGAAATGAACTTTAAAAATAATTTGGAAAAATAGAAGGCTAACATCGGCTGCGCCGATGTTTTAAATACCCTTGCAGTTTTTGAACGGCGCTACCATTGATAACAAAAAAGTTTTTCTCAATAGAATAAGTTTTTTGACCGATCGTTCCTATGGCAGCTATATGCTATAGTCATCCGATTTCGATAAATTTTTCCAGAATTGTGTGGAAGTTAATAAAACTAATATATACCACGATTGGTGATGCTACGATGGAAAACAAAAAAGATTTTCTCACTAAAACTAGTTTTTGAACCGACCGTTTCTATGGCAGCTATATGCTTTAGTCATCCGATTTTTTATAAATTTTTTCCAGAATTGTGTGGAATCATATAAAATTTATATATACCACGTTTGGTGACGTTACAATGGAAAACAAAAAAGTTTTTCCCACTAGAACTTTTTTTTGGACCAACCGTTTATATGGCAGCTATATGCAAAAGTCATCCGATTTTGATAAAATTTTCCAGAATTGTGTGGAAGCGATTGGTGATGCTACGATGGAAATCAAAAAAGTTTTTCTCATTAAAACTAGTTTTGGACCGATCGTTCCTATGGCAGCTATATGATATAGTCATCCGATCCGTCCGATTCTGACAAATGTGCAGCGTATTTGTATTTAAAGACTTTTTGCAAAGTTTGGTCAAGATAGCTTCAAAACTGAGGGAGGAGATAGCATAGAAACAGACGGACAGACGGACGGACGGACGGACGGACGGACGGACGGACGGACAGACGGACAAACGAAAATGAACTCAGCTCGTCATGCTGATCAAGAATATATATACTTTATGCTTCCTTCACTGCGTTACAAACATCGTGACAATTTTAATATACCCTCTGCAAGGGTATAATTAATCTAAACTTAATTGCTCTTAAAATTTATATTTTTATACCCTTGCAGAGGGTATATTAAAATTGTCACGATGTTTGTAACGCATAGAAGGAAGCATTTCCGACCACATAAAGTATATATATTCTTGATCAGCATGACGAGCTGAGTTCATTTCCGCCTGTCCGTCTGTCCGTCCGTCCGTCCGTCCGTCCGTCTGTCCGTCTGTTTCTATGCTATCTCCTCCCTCAGTTTTGAAGCTATCTTGACCAAACTTTGCAAAAAGTCTTTAAATACAAATACGCTGCACATTTGTCAGAATCGGACGGATCGGATGACTATATCATATAGCTGCCATAGGAACGATCGGTCCAAAAACAAGTTCTAGTGAGAAAAACTTTTTTGTTTTCTACCGCAGCGACACCAATCGTGATATATATATGTTTTATATGCTTACACACAATTCTGGAAAAATTTATCAAAATCGGATGACTATAGCATAAAGCTGCCATAGGAACGATCGGTCAAAAAACTAGTTCTAGTGAGAAAAACTTTTTTGTTTTCTATCGCAGCGACACCAATCGTGGTATATATATGTTTTATATGCTTCTACACAATTCCGAAAACATTTATCAAAATCGGATGACTACAGCATATAGCTGCCATATAAATGGTCGGTCCAAAAACTAGTTATAGTGGGAAAAACTTTTTTGTTTTCTATCACAGCGACACCAATCATGGTATATATTAAATTTATATGCTTCCACACAATTCTGGAAAAATTTATAAAAATCAGATGACTATAGCATATAGCTGCCATATAAACGGTCGGTCCAAGAACTAGTTCTAGTGGAAAAAACTTTTTTGTTTTCCATCGTAGCATCACCAATCGTAGTATATATTAGTTTCATATACTTCACACAATTCTGGAAAAATTGATCGAAATCGGATGACTATAGCATATAGCTGCCATAGGAACGATCGGTCTAAAAACTAATTCTAGTGTGAAAAACTTTTTTGTTATCAATGGTAGCGCCTTTAAAAAACTGCAAGGGTATTTAAAACATCGGCGTCGATAAAGAGTCGATAAAAAGAGCCAGGTCCCCTACGAGCAAGTTTGCCAGACAATCCAGATCTTCGTAGAATGGTTTACCCAGGTTCGTTTTCTATGAAGTGCAGGGCAGTCACATAGAAGGTGTTGGATGCTTTCTATCTCTTCCTCATTCCTGCAGCTGCGACAGAAGTCGTTGTGAGGTACGTGCATCCTGGCGGCCTATGGGGCAGTGTCCCGTAATGACTCCTATCACTATCTTAATCCTGTTCTTGCTAAAGTGTAGGAGTTGGGAGGTTCGTTTTGGCACGTATCTTAACCAGAGTGATCAGGTGATGTGACAACCCGGTGCGACTCATTGTCGTTCTGCAATGGTTCTGGTTGTCATATATAATTCTGTCAGAATATCCTGAATTGGTCTTTGTACGTCCGTTACCGCTTGTGACGCTGGCTGCGCTGATCCGTTCCTTGCACACTCGTCAGCTCCCTCTTTGCCTGGTATGCCTGAGTGGCCAGGTACCCAGACGAAGGTGATGGAGTGCTGCCGGATTTGATTCAGTGCAGTCACCGTACTGCGGACTAAGTTGCTATTGGTGGTGCGTGACGACAGAGCTTTAATAGCAGCCTGACTGTCGACCAAGATTAATATGTTCCTTGGTGTTTCAACCAGGGTGTATATCAACTTCGCCGCCTGCCAGACCGCGTAGATCTCTGCCTGAAAGACGCTACACCAATTCGGTAGACGGAATGAGAGCTGTGTTGCTACCGTCCGTATATATGGCAAGCTCGTTATCCCTCATGGGAGTTTCTTCACTGGGAGCACTTCCCTCTGTCTCAGCATTTATTCCCACTTCCAGCAGGATGTTGCTGTGACCAGATGCAGTTGTATTGAGGACTTTCAGTTCCCAGAGTCTTACTGCGCTTCTCGCTGCTGCATACTTCAGGAAATTGTCTATTGGCTCAAGATTCAGAATTGCGTCAAGTGCTGCCTGGGGGGTGGATCGCAGGGATCCGGTTATTCCCAGGCAAGCTGCTCTTTGTATCTTGTGAAGGTTGTTTAGGTGGGATTTGGTGTTGGCCGCTTTCCACCAGACCAACGCTCCATAGTAAGGATAGGCCTGACGACCACTGTGTACAACCAATGAATGATGTACGGTTGCAGTCCCGATCTCCTACCGAAGAACTTTTTGCAGGCATAGTACGCGCCTAGTACTTTCTTCATTCTTTCCTCACTGTTTCTCTTCCAGGAGAGTTTCGAGTCCAGAATGACTCCTAAATATTTTGGCTCAGTGGCCCTTATGAGCTGTGGGGGTTGACCCCTAGACCGTTCTGTTGTGCCCACCTCAGGGTGCTACCAAGAGCAGACTGTAGTAGCTCACAGATTGTGGGTAGAAACTTACCCGTTACCATTAGAACTAGGTCATCTGCGTATGCCGTCACCCTACATCCACTAAACTTCAAATTTAAGGAATTTTTAAGGAATTCATTGAGAACCAGGTTCCACTGCAGTGGGGATATGACTCCCCCTTGTGGAGTGCCTCTCGTGACCCTCTTCCTAATTTTACCTGCACAGAGTTCAGAGTTTATAACTCGGCTGCTAAGCATGTTACCAGTGAGTTATAATCGGGTGTGTGCCGATTTTGGCAAGGGCTGCCGTTATCGACTCGGTCCTGACATTGTTGAAGGCCCCTTCGATGTCGAGAAAGGCCGCCAGCGCAAACTCCTTCCGATTCAGTGATTCCTCGATGCTCCCTACCACTTTATGTAGTGCGGTGTTAACAGATCTACCTTTAAGGTAGGCGTGTTGTGCCCCGCTGAACGTTCGTGGAGTGAGCTAACTTCTTATGTGTAGATCAAAAAGTCGTTCCATCGTTTTCCAAAGAAACTATGATAGACTGATGGGTCTATAATCCTTTGGTGTGTTGTGGTTTATCTTCCCGGCTATGGGAATGAAGACCACCCTCACCTCTCTCCAGTTGTCTGGGATTAGATCCAGGGCAGTAGACTCAGGATCGATACTTGCAGCATGGCTGGTCGGATGTCATCCGGTCCTGGTGATTTGTAGGGTTGGAATGACTTGATAGCCCAGATTATCTTTTCCTCAGTGATGATATCCCCAATCATCATGGTCGTATCCGTTTCAGTATTACCAGGTGCTGTACTGGATGTAAGGTTGGTGATCCCAACCTCTGGTTCCGCATCAAGGCAACCTGGAAAATGTGTCGTTGTAAGCATTTCCAGAGATTCTTGGCTGTTTTTTGCATATACTCCGTCCGGGCTACGTAGTAGTTCCGGGTTGGACAAAAGAAAATATGTATGCGGACAAAAATCTGGGGGTTCTCCGCTGACGCGAAGTCTTAGCGACAGCTATGCATACTGCTGCTTGGCTAGGTTATGTTCACTGGGGGATTCAATTTGTGGCCACCACGTGGTTCAACGACGAGTGAGCGGGGTTTTTGTGGCACAAACTCCTAGTTCTTCATCAAAAGTGAAGATCGTTCCATGTCAAGGACGTACGCTGGCTGTATATGTGTGTTGCAGCGTCTCCGCCGCTTTACTTAGGCTTCCGGTCCTCCAGGCTACTTTCGTGGACTAAGAATGTGGTGCACGTGCGATTCTGGGTGAGATCACTGTTAGACGTATAGACCGGCCGACCACGCCACAGGTGTGAAAATTGAAAGCTTAAAGGCGCAAGCCGCATTGGATGCGCTGGCGGGTCGGCGGGTGCAGTCTGCGTTTTACTGTAGGAAAATATGAGTCAGTAAGGCTGCTTTGGCTTTATACTCTCTCAAATTTCACCTGTGCACAGAAATCACGCAGGAACTTTAATTTATATTCACTGGACACAGACGGGTTGATCTGGGATGCGTTTTCAACAATTAGAGTTTTGTCTCTATGCTGAGTTTTAAGGCACAAATTCCAAAAGCTCTCAAACTGTTCAATCGCCTGATCCGTTTTTGCCTATTTCTTCTTTCCACTTGCAATGCAGTGAGAACGAAAAGAGTGTAGAACTATATTTCTGTTCTTCTATGTAGTCACAAGTGAGATAGCATGATTTGACAGTTAGAGAGCGTAAGACAAATGGGATAGCTGAATTGCTCTCTTAACCACTGCTGCTGAATGAGCTATTTTATGAAGGCACAGTGGGACAAATTCATAGAATTCAAAACATATTGTCAGCTGGCCACTACACAAGATAAGTTAATCCATTAAGATTTGACCATGCGATGTTTGGCAAGTTAAAATCACCAACAACAACGATAGAATCAATGTCTCGCAATTGAGTGAAAACTTGAATATCGAGAGAAGGAGGGATATAGGAACAAGAAATGAATAGAGAAAAGGAATGAAAAGTTACCTTAACGGCAACAAGTTCTACATCGTCAGGCACATTAAGAGAAATGCATTCCGACCGAAGGTTAGATTTTACTGCTATCATAACACCTCCACCTCAGCGAGCCTGTCGATCACGACGGTAAACAATATAATCATTTGCCAATATTTCACAATCAGAAAGGGACTTAACCAAGTATCTGAGAATGCAATAATGTCAAAATCAAATGATGCTCTATTCAGAAATAAAGACGTAAGTTTGGACAAAACACCCCTAACATTTTGATAGACGATACTAAGAACGGAGGGCGGAACTAGTTTTTTGGAGCACTATTAAAGGCGTCTTGTGCTGCAAAACTGTTAGAGGACAAGCTGACAGGCATTATCCTGCGATTTCTTTGCCTGAACTCGCTAACAATGAGTCGTGGCGGCCAAAATTTTAGGTCTCATATAATGGGAAATTCTTCGGAAGACACACTAATTTTGAACGAAGCTATATCCCGAGGCTCAGCAAAACTGAACTTCGAAATGGAAACTCTTGCTAAGGATTTGTGTGCAATGTATACTGCAATTGATTCGCAAGTAGCTAAACTCGGTTGAAAGTTGTTTGGACACTTTGTGCAATTTATCAAAACTATTTTTCACGCTGTTATACATACGCCAGAAATTGAATTGAATGTCAGTGCATACAGGGCAAGACCATTTCAAGGCACCACAACCCTTTTTAGGGGAATAAACCTTGTCAAGGTCACGTCCACTTAATCCTGCACATTTAATATGCATGCACGCCGCGATTACTTTATTTGTGAAATTGTTTGTTAATAGGTACACAACTGAAGCGCGAAGCACAACACGGTAAAGGGGCGAATTAAAGAAATGACTTAAGTACCCTTTACATTAAAATAGGCAAGGTAAACAACACAAAATGATTTTTAATTGCGGAGCACAAATAAAACACGTCAATCACTTACAAGGCTCTCTCTTTCTTGTAGTAGCGTGATCAAATTTTATTTCTCAATGATTTTGAATTTACAAATGTCAGATATCTATATTATATATATAATGAGAAGTCAATGGTTTGGGTTAAATAAAAAAATATAATTTCTTTATTTATCATTAACAACTTATATTTGAAGAATTACAATCTTAGGATTAAGATGTGTCGCGGTTGCGATGTCAAGTAAAACTCAATGTGTGGTTCTGCCGCTGCTGCTTAGCAAACCTCGGTTAATAGCTTTTTGGGAGTCAAGATCAAAAAGCTTTTCTCTCTTTTCTCATTTCATAATTTGAGAGTGGATTGCATCAGCCGATAATTTGAGCTGCATCAGCGTTTTGTTCTTGGTGGGAATAACGATTGGAGCGGATGTTTATGCTTGCGTTTTTATTTTTATGTCTGAGCCGCCTGAATTGTTATTATCACCAGAAATATGGAAATTTATTTGTTTGAATTTTTGGGTTTATGTGTGTGTGTCTAGTTACTACTCAAGTGTTGAATTATGATAAATGTATGGGATCTTGTATTGGATTGTGGAGGGTTGGATATGTGACTTCCCCATCTTTTGAATTTAGCTTGTCCTCAAGCGGATACTTTAGGGTATAATACTGGATTCGATACATTTTCATTATCTGGTGTATTTGATGTTGACAAATTTTCGTTTGGTGATTGTTCTTTTTGATTTTTGTATTGTACAATGATTCTGTGTGGGATTGCCTTATATTTATAAATAAGATACAATAGTATTGTGATTAACATTATGATTAGTATAGTTATCGTAATTATTTGGAATACATTATTATGTTTTGTGTGTTCTTGAATTATTTCTTTAGTTTGAATATACGATAGTGGGTCTAGTTTTGTTACATTATTGTTGACATAAATTGTTTGTGTAAAATCTAATAGTGTGTTTGTGAGCAAAATTTCTTCAAGCTGAATTGAACAATTGAAAGCTTTTATAATGTTATTTCCTTCGATTATTATTTCCCTGTTTATGCAATTTTGATTTAATATTGTTTTGGGAAGATTCCATGTGATGATTATGTTAGGTTCTACATAATTTACTTCGAGATTTTTGTGCATTTTTGTATATCTGCATTCTGTGGAAGCTTGATTTAGTATACCGGTGATACATTTGTTTATTACTAAATCTTTTGAACTAACCGTGTAGGTTTGATTGTGTTGAACGAAATATTTATCATGAATTATTTCTGTTAAAATATTGTTATTCTTGTCTGGGAATGGTAAGATTTTAAAAATTGGTGTCTTAATAATTTGACGTGGAATATGGGATATAATCAAAATTTCGTTTGTAGTGGTTTTTAACCAAGTTGAGGTTTTAATGCTGAGAAGTTTCTCTGAATTTATATGTGTTAAAGAATCGTGTCTTAATAATATGGGGTTAAAAATACCAAGTCTGGTTAGTTGCATTCCTAACTCTATATCTTCTATATATTCTGTGAACTGTTGTAAGTTAAATATTAGAATAGCTAATCTTTGATCATTTACATAAATGATATCCATTTGGTTGATTCCGTGGTTAATTGCATCAATAACGTGATTTAAGTCGTTTGTTTGGATACTGTTTTCTGATAAGTTGCTTATTTTAAGCTTTAGTTATTCTTTGTCTTCTTGATCTAAGGTTCCAAATAAGTATTTAAAAGCTGTCCCTACGAAATTTGCAAGACCTCTTCTGTTGCGTTTTGTGATTCTTATTCCATTCATTTCCCTTTCTAGTTTTTTTATTAAGTATTTTATTTGGGTAAGATTTTTAAATTCTTTTGATCGATGTAATAAGGTTTCATAAGTTTGTTCGGTTTTTGTTATATTTACTGACAAATAATGGTATTCATAATTTACTGGTAAGTCTAATTCTCCTGTTTTGAAAATTATATAACCATTCTTTGCTTGAATGGGGTTTACTTCGAGGCTTTGGCAATTTGCTTTTTGAATAAAACATGTTATTAGGAATAGTATCAAAAATGATGTAAGATTAAGCTGAATTTTCTTGGCTCGGTTGATCGACTGCTGATGATCTTGAATTATCGTATTTGCTTTCATTAGTTTTCTTTTTCTTTTTTAAATTTGGCTTTATAATGAGTTATTTTTCTTCCTCTGTTCTTTTCTTCGTAATGTTTTTCGTCAATTTGGGTAATTTCTCCCTTCTTTTTGAAAGGGTTAGTGGTTTTGCTCTTTACTAAAGGTGATTGTCTGTATCAAGTGTCAACTTCAAATTGGATTCTATTTTTGTTCAATTTTCCAATTTCGTTTATTTTGTTGTTTTGGGTATTATATTCTGGTGTTCCAGCGTAAATAAAAATATCTGCAGGTGTTCTTCCTGTAGTATTATGTTTAGTTTTGTGATTGTAAATATAAAGGACTGTTTCAAATTTATTTATTTTGTTTTCTTGATCGGTTTCACTGTTGATGATTCTCAATTTTTCATTGACTGTCTTGTGAAATCGTTCGACATCTGAAACTCCATTTTTACTTGTAATTATTATTATGTTTCATCTTCTGATCTTAGCCAGACTTGAAGCGCTGCACACATAAAAGCTGAGTCTTTATCTGCTTTAATTTCATTTGGTTTACCCATTTCATTGAATATTTTTAGTAGGGCTCGTTTGGCTTCTAACCAATCTCTTCCATTTACTTCGATTAAAGCTGCGTATTTCGAATATACGTCGATACAAGATAAGAATTGTTTATTGTCAACCATGTAGAAATCGATGACAAATCTTTCTCTTGGACTAAAAACTTCTGGGGTTATTTCATAAGCAAGTTTTGTATTTCTGTGTTCAGTTTTTGAAATGTTGCATATTTCACATTCGTTAATAATGTTCTGGATTAGTTTTTGGTAATCCGGATAGTAGAATTTTTCGTTAAAAAGTAGTATTGTTTTCTCAATACCTGGGTGTAGTAAATCTCTGTGAGACTTAATAATTGTTTCTTTGAATTCTGCAAATGTTTGAATATCTACCAACTTTTTGTAAGTTCTCATTAATTTTGTCAAATTGTTCGGACTGATGATTTCTATAAATGCATTTTGGAATGTTAAGAAATCAATTTCGTTTTCGAAATATATTACACTATTTTTGTGCATAGGTATTCTTTAATAAGATTTTTGGCATGCTCGTTTGTCATTTCCTTGTAGATGATTTTATATTTGGTTTTGTGAAAATATCTTGTTGTTTGTACTTCGTTTGATTCACCTTTGATGAATTCGATCTGTCGGTTGTAAAAATTTATGGGTCTTTCTGTGATAGCAATGTATCTTTGGTTATCTTCATGTGCGCTATGCACTGTAGCTGCAATACTACTGGGTGTTTCTCCCAAGAAATTTTCTTCGATTTTAACTCTTGATAGAGCGTCTGCTACATAGTTCTCTTTACCTGGAATATACTTTATGTGGTAGTCAAATTCGTTTAATTTGATCTTCCATCTTTGCAATTTCATGTTTGGCTCTTTTATGTTGTTAAGCCAAACCAAAGGTTTGTGGTCAGAAAGAATGTCAAATTTTCTTCCATAGAGGTATGATCTGAAGTATTTTGTTGCCCACACAATAGCAAGGAGTTCTTTCTCTATTGCGGAGTAATTGATTTCATGTTCATTTAAAGTTCTGCTGGCAAAGCATATTGGTTTGTGGTCTTGAGATAATACTGCGCCTATTGCAATATTACTAGCATCCGTAGTTAGGGAAAAAGGTTTTTCAAAGTTTGGGTATGTCAGTATTGGATCTGACATGATAAGCATTTTTAGTTTTTCAAATGCTAGAACATAATCTGTTTCTTTAATATTGATTTTCGATCCTTTCTTTAATTTGAGTGTTAGAGGTTTTGCTATCTTAGCAAAGTTTGGGATAAATTTGCGATAGAAACTGCAGGAGCCTAAGAAAGATTTAATTTCCTTAGTAGTTTTTGGAATTGGAAATTTTTCAATGGCTTGAATTTTAATTGGGTTGGGTTTGATACCTTCAGTGGTTATGATATGACCTAGGAATTCTGTTTCCTTTTTAAGAAATTCACATTTATCAAGCTGAAGCTTGAGATTAGCCTGTCTTAGTTTCATGAACACTTTCTTTAATGATAATAAATGTTCTTCCAATGAAGTGGAAAACACGATTATATCATCCATGTATACAAGACAATCTTTATAAATTAGATCTTCTAACAGATTGTTAGAGTTGGAAAGTTGCTGGTGCGTTTCTCAGACCGAATGGCATTCGAGTATACTCATAATGTCCATTTTTAGTCGAGAATGCAGTTTTGGGAATTGATTCTTCGTCCATTTGGATTTGATGAAATCCTTTGGCGAGATCGATTGTTGTAAAATATTGGCATTTGCCTAGTTTGTCAAGTATATCATCCATTATTGGGATTGGATATTTGTCACTTATGGTATTTTCGTTCACATCACGGTAGTCATTGACTACTCGGAATTTCTTTCGTCCTGATGCATCCAGCTTTTTTGGAACTATCCAAATAGGCGAGCAATAAGGTGAATTGGATTTTCTGATAATGCCTTGTTCAAGCATATCTTTGATTTGGTTTTCGACTTCTTCGTCAAAAGCCTGGGGATATTTATAAGGTTTCCTATAAAAAGGTTCTTCGTGTTTTGTTTTTATTACGTGTTTAATAGTACTAGTAAATGTCAAATTTTCACAATCTTTGTACTGGATGTCACTAAATTCAAAAAGAACTTTAGTGAGTTTATTTTTCTCTTCTTCATTTGGGTGTTCTAAACGATATTCGTTACTTTCCTGTAACTCATTATTAATTGCGAACAATGTATGTTCGTCTTCAGTTTGTGGTGGATCGAGGCATTTATATGCGGTCTCGTCCGAAATTTCTTCATGTTCATACTTCATGATGAATGGAATGTTGTTTATTAGTACTGTTTTAGCTCCATGATCGATTATTGCTTTAGTATCTTCTAAGAATTCTCGACCAAGTGACATGTCATAATTATTAGAAAAATTATGCAAGTAAAATGTTTGACGTGTAGGGCAAATTTTGCTGGGTTTTAAGCATATACTTTGTTTTAGTTTTACTACACCATTAATAGTGTGTACTTGAAGTTGGTTGTTTTTGATTGGAAATTTTAAATGGTTTTTTGTCATTAAGTTAATAGATGAACCTGTATCTATTACGCATTTTAAGATTTTATTATTAAAAATCAAATTTATGTTTGGGTTTGTTCCTCTTCTTCTTCCTCTTCCTATTCCGTTTCCGAGGCTACTTGATGAAAATTTTCGGATGTGTCCATTTTTTGATGGCCACTTCCACTTTCGCGTTGCCTTTTTACAGATGGATTAGGGGCAGTAGAATAATTTTGATTTTGTTGATAATTGGCAGGATTCTGGACTCTACCTTGGGTTAGTTTTTGTTTAAATTCTTGATGCATTTGCTGATTAGATTCAGCACGATTCTGATTTTGATTTTGATTCTGATTTTGATTCTGATTATTAATCTGAGGTTGACTGAAATTTTGAGAATAATTTCCCTTATTTCCACGATTGTCATTATTTTTCTGATTGCTGTAACCTTTGGAGGTTGATTGACCATTTGATTGAGTCGATTTTGTGCGATCGGAAAAATTGTTTTCAAAAACTCCCTCTTTCTGAGCTACCTGTTTTAACTTTAGTACTGAGGTTATATCATGTCTTGCAAGGGTCATAAATAACCTGTCAGGAAGTTTTTTCATTATAACGTCTTTAATTGTATTGTTCAAAGCGTTAGTGTAGATGTGTGTGTTCAGTGTGTTTTCTTCCTAAGTTAATTTACTTGAAATAACAAATGACTTATATTCTAATTCTTCAGCAAACTTACGGATACTTCTGTTAAATTGAGTGTTGTATAAACGTCTTAGAAGTTCTTCGAATGGGGTTTGGACCTTGAAAGCGTCGATGAGTGCGATTGTGAGTGCTGTCCAGTTGCTGGCTGCTGATAATTGGGAAACTCGTTGGGCTTCTCCAGAAATTTGCATTTCGATTGCTCCGAATAATACGCTGTGTTGTCGAACATCTCTTGTTGGGTATAATTGCATAATGAAGTCGACTCGTCTTATGAATGCACACTAGACTAGTCCAAATTTAAACAATTCTTGAAAAGTAAAAATGTCCGGACGGATTCTTAAAGGTTGACACACAAAAACATTTTCCAAATTTTTTTCGGAATTTTTGTTGTGGAAAAACCCATGGCAAGAGGCTAGTGAAGTTCGTAAAAATGACTTAATTCTTTCGGCCAAGGCTTAATTGATAAAAAATTGAAACTTTGCATAGCCGTCTTTTTTCTGACCCTCCATAACACATATTTTTATTTTCCGCGTATTACGCATTTATCAAGTACCTCCCATAGAGGCGATTGCCCCTAAAAAAAAGGATTGTGCAAAAACTTTGTTGTTTGTTAAGATATCTGAATGAAATTTTTACCATATGTCGTTTTAATTTTCCTCCAAAACATATGTAAATTTCAGAAGAAACACATTACTATTTGACATCAGCAACCAGTTGGATGCAAATTTCTTTTAAGAATATCCCTTCCGTTTATCAAGATAACACCACAAAAATTCATATTTATCAGTTCTATACAGTCCCCCACAATGTATTTCAATCTTAGTTAATATGCAACATTTTAACGGGTAGCTGCCCTAGAGACTGTTGCTCTTGAAATAGAATCTAGTGAGAAAAACTTTTTTATTTTAAATGGTACCTTAACGAAATTTCACATTTATTGAATTTATGTACTTTCCCATAATATATAAGAATTTGAGTAAAATCGCAGCACTGTATCATTGTTTATTCTTTTAATTTCTTGCTTTTAACAAAAATAAACAACATTTTTTTAATTTAGACATATTGTCGACACGCGGGTTCTTGTGCGGATAAGTATACAACGTTTAGCACTGAGTATTTTCTTTGCAAGTGTTCACAAACCGTACTAGCACTAAGATCTTGATAGATCCTTAAAAACGTCAGACTTATCCTACCGACTGCGCCAATGAGAAGTCAATGGTTTGGGTTAAATAAAAAAATATAATTTCTTTATTTATCATTAACAACTTATATTTGAAGAAATACAATCTTAGGATTAAGATGTGTCGCGGTTGCGATGTCAAGTAAAACTCAATGTGTGGTTCTGCCGCTGCTGCTTAGCAAACCTCGGTTAATAGCTTTTTTGGGAGTCAAGATCAAAAAGCTTTTCTCTCTTTCTCATTTCATAATTTGAGAGTGGATTGCATCAGACGATAATTTGAGCTGCATCAGCGTTTTGTTCTTGGTGGAATAACGATTGGAGCGGATGTTTATGCTTGCGTTTTTATGTTTATGTCTGAGCCGCCTGAATTGTTATTATCACCAGAAATATGGAAATTTATTTGTTTGAATTTTTGGGTTTATGTGTGTGTGTCTAGTTACTACTCAAGTGTTGGATTATGATAAATGTATGGGATCTTGTATTGGATTGTGGAGGGTTGGATATGTGACTATATATATTCTACAAGTTAAATTAGTTAGAGTGAACTTTTGCAAGAATATTAAAACTTCCGCACAGTCGAAGTTAGTTTTGCCTTCTCGTTTTTATATCACGCCTATTATGATACGTTACGTGACATTTTTTTTGAATGATGTTCTTAAGAAACTTTTTTAGCTTTGTTTTTTTAGTTAGCTTTGCCTTCTCGCTTTTATATAACGCCCATTATGATTCGTTACGTGACAAATTTTGTTGAATGATGTCCTTAAGAAAATTTTTATATAAATTTGAATTAATATTTGAAAAAATACTAACAAAGCTCTTTCAAAGGATTAACATCCTTAAAAAATCTTGGATCATCCGGTCATTTAAAAAACAAAACGGGTAATCTCTCTAAATCAAATTTAAAATTTTCCTATAATAAGTAAATAATGAATTTTTATAATAATATCTAAATTCAAATTTAGACAAATTATTGAGAATACTAGACGAACATAAAAGATTTTCTTACTAAGACTTTTTTCTGACCAAGGATTCCTATGGGAGCTATATGATATAGTCATCTGACATTTTTAAAGCAAGCTTCTTGGCTGTTTGAAGACTTAGAATAGTTTTATCTAAATGAAAATGCGAATAAAAAAAATTGGCTTTACAAAGGGATGCAGACAAAATGACGTGACGTAACAGACTTTAAGATGCAAAAAATAAATTTTATTATTATACACTTGAAAAGTGTATATTAATTTTGCCCAGAAGTTTGTAACGCATAGAAATATTCCTTTCCGACCACATAAACTATATATATTCTTGATCAGGACGACGAGCTGAGTTCAATTCCGTCTGTCCGTCCGTCCGTCTGTCCGTCTGTCTGTTTCTACGAGAACTTGTCTCTCAGTTTTAAAGCTATCGAGCTGAAATTTTGCACAGAGTCTTCTTTTTACTGCACGCAACTAATATGTCGGAACCGGCCGGATCGGATGACTATATCATATAGCTGCCATAGGAACGATCGGTCTAAGAACTAGTTCTAGTTAGAAAAACTTTGTTGTTTTCAATCGTAGCGTCACAAATCTTGGTGTATGTTAGTTTTATATGCTTTCACATAATTGTGAACAAATTTATCAAAATCGGATGACTATATCATATAGCTGCCATAGGAACGATCGGTCGGAAAATAAGTTTTAGTGAAAAAAACTTTTTTGTAAATGAAAATGCGAATAAAAAAAATTGCCTTTACAAAGGGGTGCAGACAAAATGACGAGACGTCACAGACTTTAAGATGCAAAAAAGGAGAAGGCAAAGCTAACTTCGACTGTGCCGAAGTTTAAATACACTTGAAAAAGTTTACTCCAACTGATTTAACCGGTAAAAAATATATAGAATATAGATTTCAAATATTTTAAACTTTTTAGTATTTAATAATAAAAATTTGATACCATAAAAAAAACTTTTCTTAGTAAAACACATTTTCCGACCGATCCGTTTAATGGCAGCTATATGCTATAGTCATCCGATTTTGATACATTTTTTCGAACTTATGTAAAACGAGAAGGCAAAGCTAACTTCGACTGTGCCGAAGTTTTAATACACTTGAAAAACTTTACTCCGGCTGATTTAAACGGTAAAATATATATAGGATATAGATATCAGATATTTAAAATTTTTAAATCATTGATAATAAAAATTTGATACCATAAAAAAAACTTTTCTTAGTAAAACACATTTTCCGACCGATCGTTCCTATGGCAGCTATATGCTATAGTCATCCGATTTTGATAATTTTTTTCGAAATTATGTGAAAGCATATAAAACTAATATATACCAAGATTGGGGACGCTACGATAAAAAACAAAAAAGTTTTTCTCACTAGAAGTAGTTTTTTGACCGTCCGTTTATATGGCAGCTATATGCTATAGTCATCCGTTTTTGATAAATTTTTTCAGAATTATGTAGAAACATATAAAACAAATATATACTACGATTGGAGACGCTACGACGGAAATCAAAAAAGTTTTTCTCACTAAGACTTATTTTTCGACCGACCGTTCCTATGGCAGCTATATGCTATAGTGATCCGATTTTGATACATTTTTTCAGAATTATGTGAAAGCATATAAAACTAACATATACCAAGATTAGTGACGATACGATGGAAAACAAAAAAGTATTTCTAACTAGAACTTGTTCTTTGACCGATCGTTCCTATGGCAGCTATATGATATAGTTATCCGATCCGGCCGGTTCCGACATATTAGTTGCGTGCAGTAAAAAGAAGACTTTGTGCAAAATTTCAGCTCGATAGCTTTAAAACTGAGAGACTAGTTTGCGTAGAAACAGACAGACAGACGGACAGACGGACGGACGGACAGACGGACAGACAGACGGACGGACGGACAAGCGGAAATGAACTCAGCTCGTCGTCCTGATCAAGAATATATATAGTTTATGGGGTCGGAAATGAATATTTCTATGCGTTACAAACTTCTGGGCAAAATTAATATACACTTTTCAAGTGTATAAAAAGTTTTTCTCACTAGAAGTAGTTTTTTGACCGACCGTTTATATGGCAGCTATATGCTATAGTCACCCGATTTTGATAAATTTTTTCAAAATTATGTGAAAGCATATAAAACTAATATATACCAAGATTGGAGACGCTACGATGGAAAACAAAAAAGTTTTTCTCACTAGAAGTAGTTTTTTGACCGACCGTTTATATGGCAGCTATATGCTATAGTCACCCGATTTTGATAAATTTTTTCAAAATTATGTGAAAGCATATAAAACTAATATATACCAAGATTGGAGACGCTACGATGGAAAACAAAAAAGTTTTTCTCACTAGAAGTAGTTTTTTGTCCGACCGTTTATATGGCAGCTATATGCTATAGTCATCCGATTTTGATAAATTTTTTCCGAATTGTGTGGAAACATATAAAACTAATATATACTACGATTGGTGACGCTACGATGGAAAATAAAAAAGTTTAACTCACTAAGACTTATTTTTCGACCGATCGTTCCTATGGCAGCTATATGATATAGTCATCCGATCCGGCCGGTTCCGACATATTAGTTGCGTGCAGTAAAAAGAAGACTCTGTGCAAAATTTCAGCTCGATAGCTTTAAAACTGAGAGACTAGTTCGCGTAGAAACAGACAGACAGACAGACGGACAGACGGACAGACAGACAGACAGACAGACAGACGGACGGACGGACGGACAAGCGGGAATGAACTCGGCTCGTCGTCCTGATCAAGAATATATATAGTTTATGGGGTCGGAAATGAATATTTCTATGCGTTACAAACTTCTGGGCAAAATTAATATACACTTTTCAAGTGTATAAAAATATAAAACTGATATATACCAAGATTGGAGACGCTACGATAGAAAACAAACGAGAAGGCAAAGCTAACTTCGACTGTGCCGAAGTTCTAATACACTTGAAAAGATTACTCCAACTGATTTAACCGGTAAAATATATATAGGATATAGAAATCAAATATATACAATTTTTAATTCATTGATAATAAAAATTTGATACCATAAAAAAAAACTTTTCTTAGTAAAACACATTTTCCGTCCGATCGGTCCAATGGCAGCTATATGCTATAGTCATCCGATTTTGATTAATTTTTTCCGAATTGTGTCAAAGCATATAAAACTAATATATATCAAGATTGGAGACGCTACGATGGAAAACAAAAAAGTTTTTCTTACTAGAAGTAGTTTTTTGACCGTCCGTTTCTATGGCAGCTATATGCTATAGTCATCCGATTTTGATCAATTTTTTCCGAATTGTGGGGAAACATATAAAACTAATATATACTACGATTGGTGACGCTACGATGGAAATCAAAAAAGTTTTTCTCACAAAGACTTATTTTTCGACCGATCGTTCCTGTGACAGCTATATGATATAGTCATCCGATCCGGCCGGTTCCGACATATTAGTTGCGTGCAGTAAAAAGAAGATTCTGTGCAAAATTTCAGCTCGATAGCTTTAAAACTGAGGGACTAGTTTGCGTAGAAACAAACAGACAGACAGACAGACAGACGGACAGACGGACAGACGGACGGACGGACAAGCGGAAATGAACTCAGCTCGTCGTCCTGATCAAGAATATATATAGTTTATGGGGTCGGAAATGAATATTTCTATGCGTTACAAACTTCTGGGCAAAATTAATATACACTTTTCAAGTGTATAATAAATTTTATTATTATACACTTGAAAAGTGTCTGTCTGTCTGTCTGTTTCTACGCGAACTAGTCCCTCAGTTTTAAAGCTATCGAGCTGAAATTTTGCACAGAGTCTTCTTTTTACTGCACGCAACTAATATGTCGGAACCGGCCGGATCGGATGACTATATCATATAGCTGCCATAGGAACGATCGGTCAGAAAATAAGCTTTAGTAAGAAAAATTTTTTGTTTTCCATCGTAGCGTCCCTTATCTTGGTATATATTAGTTTTCTATGTTTCCAAATAATTCTGGAAAAATGTATCAAAATCGTATCACTATAGCATATAGCTGCCATAGAAACGGTCGGTCAAAAAACTACTTCTAGTGAGAAAAACTCTTTTGTTTTCTTTCGTAGCGTCCCCAATCTTGGTATATATTAGTTTTTTATGCTTTCACATAATTTGGAAAAAGTTTATCAAAATCGGATGACTATAGCATATAGCTGCCATAGGACCGAAAATGTGTTTCACTAAGAAAAGTTTTTTTTTATAGTATCAAATTTTTATACTCTGTACCAGAGAACGGCAAGGGTACACCCAAACAATAAGTGTACCCGAATCATTTGTGCGTTTGCGGCACTTAGAGTGTGATCGGCACTCTTAAATAAGGTTTGTTGCCTTGCACTGATATTTTCGGACATGCTCATACGCACACTCGCAAAATGATTTCGTGCCCTTTTCTGCATGTATACATGAGTTGACGCCGATCAATATGCTAAAGCAAAAGGAATGAGCGAAATTGAGAGCACAACACTTGAGACAAACAATATGTGAGAGACACGTGTGTTGTTGTTATTCTTGCATTAGCTTCATACATGCATACATATTTGTTTTTGAGTATGCACATATACATACATACATATATGTGAGATGAAAATAAAAGCCGTGTTTTGCTGCTTCATTGCGTGTATTTAATTTTAATGTTTTCAAGACAGACATTACATATTTTATATGAATTTGAGATCGTTGTTGGCTCGCGTCGCTAGATTGCGAAATCAATCCAATAAAGTTTTTCACGTTTTTTAAATTTCAATTCTTAATTCAGTTTTTATTCAAAGAAAGTTCGTTTAGTTATATGATATGAGAAAGGTTAAGTAAAGATGAATAAGTAAAGACAATTAAGTAAAGACTAATTAAAAAAACACGTGTTAAACGTGGCTTGGCAACAACTCGCGTTTTAGATTTTTTCTCCTCGTTACTGGCTTTTTGCAGCTTGTTATATAGCGGCGCCAGGTCCCGTTTCTTACGTTTAACGGCTTCTCCCAATTCGCTCCTATGCAAATTCTCAAGTCATGCCCTCGCCGCCAGACAGCTGTTTGGTTTGCTGTTTACGTTAGCAGCTTCGGTTACGCCGCGGGGTTGCCACTTAGGTTCACGCGGCAACATTCCCCCCTTTGCAAACTTCATGCTTGGTCGTGAGGTTTGCACCCACTCATCTGCCTCTTGATGCCTGCCTCAGGCATCCTGACGTCTAGTTTGGCTAGCTTCGTGGCTGGCCTGGTGTATAGCCCAGCTGTAGTACGCACCACAGCGCTTCTTGCTCTGCCATCCTTCGCCATGCATAGATCGACGACTATGCCCTTCCTCCAGTGCATCTTTGGATTAGTCTCATCCACCACTACGACAACGTCGCCGACTTGGATCGGATCAGCTGGTGGACTGAACCATTTAGCTCGCCGCGCCATGTACGGCAAGTACTCCTTGACCCACTGCTTGCGGAATCGCTCCTGAATTTGGACAGCTATACGGAAACTCTTACCCAGCAAAACGCCTGTACTGCTGTCTTCCGTTTTCGCGGTCAATGCACTTGTTGCTCTCCTCAAAAAGTGATTTGGCGTGAGCACGTCCGCATCTATTGAGTCCAGGGGCACGTAGGTTAGTGGCCTTGAGTTCAATGTGTTCTCGATTCTTGCCAGCGCCGACCTTAGCACTGGCTCATGCACATATGTTGTATCCAGTATATCAGCTAGCACGGACTTCACAGACCTTATCATCCGCTCCCACGCGCCACCCATATGTGGTGCTCCGGGCGTTATGAAAGACCATAGGATTTCTGGATACTTCTTTTCCAGCTCGTCTGTTGATATACGCTGGATCTCGTCTTCGAGCAGCCTGCTTGCTCCTCGGAAGTTGGTACCGTTGTCAGACAGTATCTTCTTGGGGACCCCTCTTCTAGCGATAAACATCTCGAACACCAGCATAAACGCATCTGTTGACAGTGAGTGTGCCAGTTCGATATGCACAGCTCGCACCGTCAGGCATGTGAACAACACGCCCCAGCGCTTCTCTCTTCGCCTGCCGACTATGACCTCCATTGGTCCAAAGTAGTCGACTCCAGTATTCGAAAACGGTAGTTCGTTAATCGCCAGTTGCTCAGGAGGCAAGTCTCCCATCTCAGGTGCCTCAGGAACCGCATTTAGGTTGCGGCACTTTTGACACGCCTTCTTAGCAGCACGCACCCTTGCTCTCAACCCTGGGATGCAGTACTGCTGTCTCATCTCGTTGATAACTACTTCGTTCAGTTGATGATGGTACTTTCTGTGGAAATAATCAACCAACAATTGTGTAATCGCATGCGTACCTGGCAGGATTACTGGTCGCTTTACGCTTAAAGCAACTCCCTCGATGCTGTCGATTCGCCCACGAACCCTCAGGACGCCTGCGTCATCAAGATATGGGGACATCTTGAAGATTTGACTCTTCCTTTTCACACGCCCCCCTTCCTGCAGGGACCCGATCTCATCAGCGTAGGTCTCGGCTTGGACCATCCTGTATATAACGTTATAAACGTTCTCCATATTCTCCGAACGCATAGCCATTAGCGCTTCTTCTGACTGTGGCTCTCGCTTGTATGTCATGCGAAGGAATTGCATAACATACCTCAGGGCCCCTCTAAACTTCTCCCATTTGCTAAAGCGAGTAACTTCTGGCACAATGTTTGCCAGCACAGACCTCGATGTCACCTTCAGCTCGTGTAGATTTAGCCGCTCTAAGTTTTCTTGGCCACAGCTCAGATCCGTTTGAGGCCAGCTTGCCTCATCCTTGAACAGAAATGGTGGCCCTGTGAACCATCTTGAGCTGCGTTCAAATCTAAGCTCCTTTGTCCACTTAGTCCCATCATCTGCTACATTTTGTGCCGATGGCACCCATCTCCATTCTTCGATATCCGAATCCTCCAGAATCTCGCCTATGCGTAGCGCCACAAACTGATGGTATTTCCGGGCATCAGATCTTATCCAGAATAGCACGTTTTTGGAATCAGTCCAAAACACGCGGCGTTCAACAGCCACTGATAGCTCGGATTCCAAGAACCTGGCAAGTCGTAGGCCCAGTATTGCTGCCATCAGCTCCATGCGAGGGATCGATATCGGTTTCAGTGGCGCCACCCTTGTCTTTGACGCCACCAGAGAACAGCATACATCTTCTTGCTTCTCGGTCCGGAGGATCGCTACTGCCGCATAGGCATTGACGCTAGCATCTGTAAATATGTGCAATTGAAAATTACTAGCTCCTCTCACCATACCAAGACAGCGCGGTATGCGCAAATTCCCAATTTCACGAAGCATTCTTAGCCACGCCTTCCATCGTAGACGCTCGTCTTCGCCCACAGGCTCATCCCAGCCGACCGAAGATCTCCAAACGTCTTGCAAAATCATCTTGGCCTGGATTATGTAGAAGCCCAACAGCCCAAGCGGGTCAAATATCGACATCACTATGCGCAATATGTGCCGCTTGGTCGTCACCGCCTTTTCGTTGAATATGGATTCGTTGAACTTCTGGACAAACGTGAACTCGTCTGTCTGGGGCCTCCACCACATGCCCAGGACCCTCTCTTGCATCGATTCTTGGGTGTCGATGCATTTCTCTGTTTGCTCGGATGCTCCAGTGAGTGTTCGCATAACTGCTGCTGAGTTGGATACCCAGCCACGCATCTCGAAACCGCCATCCGCATGAATGGCTCTCACCTGTTCAGCCATCTGAGCCATCTCTTCTTCAGATTCGCCACTTTGCAGCCAGTCGTCCACAAAGGTGTTTCGAAGGATCGCACCCACTGCGACTGGATAGTCTCCTGCGAAGCGGCTCGCATTCTTGTTCTTCACATAATTGGCAGCTGCTGGAGAACAAGAAGCACCAAAAGTCATTACTTGCATGGTATACCTATCTGGTTCTCTGCTTTGGTCTCCATATCGCCAAAGGAACTGCTGTGCTGCCTGGTCTTCTCGTCGCACCTTCACCTGATGAAACATTTCACGAATGTCTCCACATACAGCAATCGGCTTCTCCCTGAACCTCAGTAGTACCCCAACCAATGAGGGCAATAGGTCAGGACCCTTGAGAAGCACCGAATTGAGAGCGACTCCATTGACCTTCGCAGCAGCATCCCATACCAGCCTCGATTTGCCTTTATTTGCATTGGTAATTACAAATATGGGCAGGTACCATGTTCGATGCTCATCTTTCGTCTCATGCGCTTCCATCTTGCGCACATATCTAAGTTGTTCGTAACGCCGAATTTGATTATTTACGAACTCTCGCAGCTCCTTGTTGCGTGCCATGCGGGACTCCAAACACGTCAGCCTCTGCATCGCCATGCCTCTAGATGACGGAAACTGTATGCTGTCGTGACCCCAGAGTAGTCCCGTTTCCCACCGCTTCTCCTTGTCGAGATACTTGGTGGTCTTCTCCAGAATCGATTGTGCCCGTTCTTCTTCTTTGGATCGCAGGATATTTGTGGACACTCTTACTCCTACGGCGTCCAGTGTGAAGCTTGCCTTTACCATCTCGTCTAAGCGTCTATCTTTGCTGCAGTCACAAATATGCATGACTCTCTGCCCCTGCCGATCTTCATTGCTGCTGCGTCCATACAATGACCAGCCCAACCTTGATTTTGTAGCAACGAATTCGGCCCCATTAGACTCTCTTACAGCCAACGGCACTCCGAGCTTAGCATTGTCCAGACCAATTTTTATAGACGCCCGTGCCTCTTTGTAGGTTCTTATTGGCAGTCCCTGCAAATGCGGATGCGCTTGCAGAACTGAAGCATCCAATGTTTGGACCGGCAGATCCAAACTCGATATTGTCCGAACGTTCTTCAATGCATATTTGTGCGCTGCCTTATCGCGGGATGCGATACTTAGCGCCACTCTCTTGGACTCAGGTTCGTTTTGTGTTATCTCACCTGTCCATCGTAAACACAACTGTTCAGAGGGACCATCGATTCCCAGCTCCTCCGCTACACGGATCTCCAGTAAGGTACATGCTGACCCTTTATCTATCAGCGCAAATGTTTGCACTGATCTCGCGGGCTCATACAGTGTCACTGGTACGTACCGGAATAGCGCCTTATCATTCTGCCCAGTATGCAGAATAATCGCATCCTCCTTCTGACTCGTTTTAGCGGTATTCGATCCACTTCTCTCTGAGCCGTGTAGAAGAGGATGATGCTCTTGGATGCAGCCATCTACGCCACACTCTTGCTTCATCCTGCAATGCATAAGAAAGTGCTTACCAAAGCATCGCCAACAAAGTCTGTTCTCTTTGATGAACAGCCACCTGTTCTGGTTGCTCAGGGATGAGAACTCCTTACATCCTTCCAGTTTATGAGACCCCGTACACTTGCGACATACCATTGTTGAAGCTCTGTCATTATCGTTGTGAACCATAAGCCTTGCCTTTGTGCTTCTATTGTTTGACCTTGACTCGGCCGAGTCTGCTGCCACCGGTACTGACATCACTGCACTGGCACATGTCGCCAATTTGAACAACCAGTCGTCAAAATCTGCGATGTCCACCTTGGGCAAATTTGCTCTATGTCGTGCCCAGTCCAGCTTCAGATCACATGGCAGTTTATCAGACAAACTGCGTAAAAGCATTGGGTCGCTTAAGTATTCAGAGAGCCCAATAGCGTTCACTGTGGCTCGGTAGTTTTGAACTGCTAGAGCCAGGCGAACCAATCCCTCCAAATTACTCGATTTCACAGCCGGCTCCATTCGTAGCTTCGTCTGCAGCGTCTGATGTATGACATCTGGTCGCCCATAAAGCATCCTCAGCGTATCTACGGCCTGCGTCACTGTAGCAGGCACCATTAATTTTCCACGTACAGCCTCTAAAGCAGAACCTTTTAAGCTCTTCTGCAGCCGAATCAGGTTCTCTTGATCGCTAAGCCCGCAACGTTCTGTAGATTGCTCATAGTTCACAATGAACATTGGCCACTCCTCCGGGTTGCCTGAAAAATACGGTAAATCTTTGGTGATTACTTGCCGAGTCGCTATCTGTGAGGCCGTAAGCGATATGTCAGGCGCCAAGTGCGATGTGCCAGCAAAACACGTGGGTGTAGTATGCCAACCATCCCGCGCCGCTGTCGGTCTCTCAACTGTATTACGCAACGGTAATTGCGCTGCGTATACTCCTCCCAACTGTGTTGTGGGAAACACGTGACTCTGCACACCTCCAAGTGCCACAGAACACGTGCAAGCTGATCCGCTGGCAGGACCGCGTCCTGCGCCTGATAGATAGCTCGCCTGTGGGTGTGGTGCAGATCTGATCACTGTCGGCGTCTCCCCAACTCCACTGCTGCTAAACTCCACTGTAGAATGCAGCAAATTGCCTGGTACCATGCCACCAGGTTGCGCGGCCATGTGCCGCTCCATTCCACTTCCTGCTATGGGCGAAATCCACTGATCGCCCCACACAACGCCTTGCTGCGCTGCGAACTGTTGACTTTGTGCCCCTTGGTGTGACCATGTGACTCCACAGCCTGTGGACACGTTAGTTGTGGCAATTGTATCCACCGTGGTCACGCCCGTGTGCGTACCTCTAACATGAGACCTCTCCACAGAACTTTCTCTTGCCTCTGTTCTTTGTGCAGCCAGGTTGCTGCCACTCGCCAGAACACTTGCTTGCAAGCAGGAGTTTTCATTAGCCGACCCGTCCAAGGGCGCTACCTCGTCCGTATTCATCTTGATCGTAAGCGTTGTCCCTTGGTTGGCAACGATCTCCTCTTGATCACGCTGTTGTTGTTGTTAGCCGGTGTAATGCTGCGTCAATGTGGCCACCAATGTGTAGCCCACAACTCTATTTCGCAGCACCAGTGTTTTTTAAAATGTTGGCTCGCGTCGCTAGATTGCGAAATCAATCCAATAAAGTTTTTCACGTTTTTTAAATTTCAATTCTTAATTCAGTTTTTATTCAAAGAAAGTTCGTTTAGTTATATGATATGAGAAAGGTTAAGTAAAGATGAATAAGTAAAGACAATTAAGTAAAGACTAATTAAAAAACACGTGTTAAACGTGGCTTGGCAACAACTCGCGTTTTAGATTTTTCTCCTCGTTACTGGCTTTTTGCAGCTTGTTATATAGCGGCGCCAGGTCCCGTTTCTTACGTTTAACGGCTTCTCCCAATTCGCTCCTATGCAAATTCTCAAGTCATGCCCTCGCCGCCAGACAGCTGTTTGGTTTTCTGTTTACGTTAGCAGCTTCGGTTACGCCGCGGGGTTGCCACTTAGGTTCACGCGGCAACAATCGTTCATACAGATAAAGGAACAGGTAATTCAGTCGTTAATAGTTTTCCTTTTGGATTCATTTTAATCTTAGATTAGTATGTCGTAAAAATTAAAGTAATTGCCGTCTTCAGTGACTAATATAAAAATAACAAATGCTTATAATTATTACAAGTGAATGCGTCTTCAATGACTAGGTCTTACAATATGCTTAAAAATATGATAATGAAATTTTGTCTCCAATGACTAGTATTAAATAAAAAAGAGAAGGCAAAGCTAACTTCGACTGTGCCGAAGTTTTAATACACTTGAAAAACTTTACTTAAACTGACTTAACCGGTAAAATATATATAGGATATAGATATCAGATATTTAAAATTATGAAATCATTGATAATAAAAATTTGATACCATAAAAAAAAACTTTTCTTAGTAAAACACATTTTCCGACCGATCGGTCCTATGGCAGCTATATGCTATAGTCATCCGATTTTGATAATTTTTTTCAAAATTATGTGAAAGCATATAAAACTAATATATACCAAGATTGGGGACGCTACAATAAAAAACAAAAAAGTTTTTCTCACTAGAAGTGGTTTTTTGACCGACCTTTTATATGGCAGCTATATGCTATAGTCATCCGATTTTGATAAATTTTTTCAGAATTGTGTGGAAACATATAAAACAAATACAAATTACGATTGGAGACGCTACGATGAAAATCAAAAAAGTTTTTCTTACAACGACTTATTTTTCGACCGATCGTTCCTATGGCAGCTATATGCTATAGTGATCCGATTTTGATACATTTTTCCAGAATTATGTGAAAGCATATAAAACTAACATATACCAAGATTGGGGACGCTACGATTTAAAACAAAAAAGTTTTTCTAACTAGAACTTGTTCTTAGACCGATCGTTCCTATGGCAGCTATATGATATAGTCATCCGATCCGGCCGGTTCCGACATATTAGTTGCGTGCAGTAAAAAGAAGACTCTGTGCAAAATTTCAGCTCGATAGCTTTAAAACTGAGAGACTAGTTCGCGTAGAAACAGACAGACGGACAGACAGACGGACAGACGGACGGACGGACAAGCGGAAATGAACTCAGCTTGTTGTCCTGATCAAGAATATATATAGTTTATGGGGTCGGAAATGAATATTTCTATGCGTTACAAACTTCTGGGCAAAATTAATATACACTTTTCAAGTGTATAAAAAAAGAATGAATGAAATTGAGCATGTGAATTATAAAAAAAGTAAATATAACTTATTCTGATTTGTTAACATGCTTGTAATAAGAGTGCAAAAATAGTAAACTGTCAATAGATGTTGGTCCCAACCTATTCCGCTTTTCAGTAATGACATTGCCTGCTAATGAAAATACTCTTTCAGCCGGTGCACTACTTGCAGGTATTGAAAGAAACTTCAATGCCACCTTTGACAGAAGAGGGTAACGGTTTTCATTTACTCTCCACCACTGCAGTACATCGAAATCATGACTTAAAATAACCCTTTCTCTAGAATATTGTTCTAGTTCTTCTATTGGGGATTCTCTAGAGTTCTTATTAGATGGTGCAGCAACTAATGTTGGAAAAATTCTGGTTTTGAAACAGATCTTATGCTTGGTAACGGCTCTGATAAAGTGGACATTTCTGTGCAGGACGTATATGGACTAGAAATATGGGTTGTATCACTTTCTTTTGAAATACAAATTTTTAACATTTCTGAAACACACTGCTGTTTAATGTCGGCCAGGTCTGTATCCTGCATATGTGCAGCCGGGGGATACAAAAAAAACGTCACCTTGTGCCATATGGTCAAATTTGCTGTCCATATGCCAACAACTTTTGTTTTTATTGTTTCTTTTAATGTTGTAATTGATGAGATGTCTGATATATTCGGCTCGCATAGCACACAAATTTTTGTAATTGAAGGCAGCACAAAACAAATTGAAGGCGAGCTGCAAGTTTGAAGTTTTTTAAAAATCCTTTCGAAGGATTCCAGCAACCCAACTAACATTTTTAATGTTGACCTATTGACATCCATCAATCTTTCGGCCCCTTTCTCGCTTAATATATTGTAGACAGCCACCCAATTATCGTCGATAGATTTCAGCATTGCGTAGTTTGAGTTCCACCTTGTTGGGCATGAACTCTTTAGAGATGTGTTTAACTTATGCTGCAAATTGGCTTTTTTGAAGTACCTAACAATTTTTTTTGCATTTCGTCACTGTTTCGATTAGATCCGTTGTTTCTGAAAATGATTGTTCTAAACAATTGTTTAAAAGATGTCTGCTTCAGTTAAGCCTGATGTTGTTTTCTAATGCTTTTATCATGTTGCTGCCCCTATCTGTTACAAATATGATCTCGTCAATGTTTTCAATATTAAATTTTGAGAAGACTTTTTTAATTTTAGTTAAAATGTTTTCTCCGCTGCTTTTCTCTGATTCCATTTTGATAAAAAACTGCACCATGCTTTTATATCCGGGCCCGGCTACTGATGAAAACGGCTGACAATCTTGGACGATCCATTGACTGCATTTTTCAATAGCTTCTGCTTTGTCTGTTGCCGACACTTTCGTCACTTCTCTTGGTTGCCTTAATGTCATACAACATTTATGCCGAGACAAATTTGATGCGTGGCCAGCCACAAATTTTAGAACTTTCGACAGGTGCTGCAAAATAGCCACCCTTCCACGGCACTTTCGTCTTCTTTAAGAATAGAATGTAAAATGTTCCACATAACACTTCTTCCTTTATGTTTTTGTGTTAAAGTGTACGTTCCACAATCAATTTTACTTTTTATAGAGTCTGGCGTTTCAGTCATTTTGCTTATTCCTTCTAAGGCTTCAACTAACAACTGAAATCAAGCGACCAAAAAACAAACCAGCGATCATGCATACATACAAGTTAAAGACACTCGAAATCATAACTGTAAAACATGAGTGTTTCGCTCACAGCGCATTATTGCGCATTGCTTTTTGTGATCTACCGTTGCTTTTGGTACATTTGCTTTGAGTGCACTGTGCAGTTCACTTATCTGCGCAAAATTTTTGAGTGTCTGGTGAAATAGAATCTACGCTTACTGTTTGAGTAAGTGACGAAATGCAAAAACACGAAACACGGAAAGCGATTTGTGCGTTTGGGTGTGTTATTATATTCTTGTTGTTTGTGAGTGCGACAAGCACTCCAAACTTATAAGTGTGATTCGGGTGCCAAAAAGTGACACCCTTGACGTTCTCTGCTCTGTACCGAAGGTACACAGAGTATATTGGGTTTGTGCAAATGTATGTAACAGCCAGAAGGAGGCATCTCCGACCCTATAAAGTATATATATTCTTGATCAGCATCAACAGCCGAGTCGATATAGCCATGTCCGTCTGTCCGTATGAACAAAGAGATCTCAGAGATGGTAAGAGATAGAGATTTGAGGTGTATGGAACATATATTTCTTATACTTGCAGGCAGATCAAGTTTATTTTTAAATTTTGCCACGCCCCTGCCTCCCCCGCAAATTAAACAAAACGTAATAACTCCCACAATTTTCAAGATAGATAGTTCGAACATATATTCTACTATTTATTTTGAATCGACCCGCCATACATCGTTTTTCGATCAGATGAACGATATTAGAGCTATACGTAAAAGAATATAAAAACCAACGACAACAACAACACCCTAGCGATTGGTAGAACTTACGAGAAAGAGAGAGCGAGAAGGCAATAGCTAACTGGTAATTTCCCAATCGGACCTTGCTATGAGAGGAGCGATGTAATTGAGATGGCCTGCGGTCAGAAATCACGCGTGATTCCCGCGTGACTAATATAGATACGTTTATGTTAATAGGAAATTAAATACAAATTTTATAATTTTACGAGTTATGTACTAGGGTAATTCTACTCATCATTACTTATCGAGCCCCAATACATCGTTTTTCAACCAGATGAACGATAGTCGAAAGAGTTGCCACCCCCAGATTTTGAAAAAACCTCACACTTTAAAGTTATTAGTTTCGTACACACAGGTACAGAGTATATTACAGTCGGGCTTGACCGACTTTCTTACTTGTTATTATCAATGATTTAAAAATTTTAAATATCTGATATCTATATTCTATATATATTTTACCGGTTAAATCAGTTGGAGTAAACTTTTTCAAGTGTATTAAAACTTCGGCGCAGACGAAGTTAGCTTTGCCTTCTCGTTAAGTTTTCTCCACCTGATATTTTTATACACTTGAAAAGTGTATATTAATTTTGCCCAGAAGTTTGTAACGCATAGAAATATTCATTTCCGACCACATAAACTATATATATTCTTGATCAGGACGACGAGCCGAATTCTTTTCCGTCTGTCCGTCCGTCCGTCTGTCCGTCTGTCTGTCCGTCTGTCTGTCTGTCTGTCTGTTTCTACGCGAACTTGTCCCTCAGTTTTAAAGCTATCGAGCTGAAATTTTGCACAGAGTCTTCTTTTTACTGCACGCAACTAATATGTCGGAACCGGCCGGATCGGATGACTATATCATATAGCTGCCATAGGAACGATCGGTCTAAGAACAAATTCTAGTGAGAAAAACTTTTTTGTTTTCCATCGTAGTATCACTAATCTTAGTATTTGTTATTTTTATATGTTTTCACATAATTCTGGAAAAATGTATCAAAATCGGATCACTATAGCATATAGCTGCTATACAAACGGTCGGTTAAAAAACTAGTTCTAGTGAGAAAAACTTTTTTGTTTTTCATCGTAGCGTCACTAATCTTGGTATATGTTAGTTTTATATACTTTCATATAATACCGGAAAATTTTATCAAAATCGGAGGACTATATTATATGGCTCCCATAGAAACGGTCGGTCAAAAAACTACTTCTAGTGAGAAAAACTTTTTTGTTTTCTATCGTAGCGTCCCCAATTTTGGTATATATTAGTTTTATATGCTTTCACATAATTTTGGAAAAAAATTTATCAAAATCGGATGACTATAGCATATAGCTGCCATAGGACCGATCGGTCGGAAAATTAAAATTAAAATTAAAATTAATTTAAAAAATTAAATTAAAATTTTTATTATCAATGATTTAAAAATTTTAAATATCTGATGTCTATGTTCAATATATATTTTACCGGTTAAATCAGTTGGAGAAAAGTTTTTCAAGTGTATTAAAACTTCGGCACAGTCGAAGTTAGCTTTGCCTTCTCGTTTTAAGTTCTTTGCATTAGACTTGCTTTTCATTCAAATTTTCATTCTCTTATATTCGACTACGCAAAAGTTATGACAACAAATTCTTGTTTTTAGCTACGCACACGACATTTAAGTATAATTCAATAAAAATTAAAAATATCCGTGAACTGATCAAGGATCAGTTTTCATTTTTTTAAGTTAAGTTTAGCTAAAAGGCAGATGTGACGAGCCATAAAGATAAATCGCACAAGTATTACAAGACATAAAGATACCTCGCACGCGTATTAATAAAGTAAGCAACGGTTATAAATTCAAAAAAGTGTCCTGCACGAGTGTACACTAAAGTACGTTTTATTCTCTCTCGCTAAAACAAATCAACACTTTCAATGCTTACACTGTCAAACATTTCCTTTGACTAACAAACTCGTGTATGATTGAGAGTTAAAGATCGACTTTGATTCGTTAACATCGATAGTGTGAGTGCGAGTTAAACCAAATGATCTAAATGTTTATGATAGGAAAATCAGAGTGCGATCAATAGTGTGCACACTGTTAACACTAGAAATGCGTAATGCTTATTTAAAACAAAATAGGTTGTCAAAGTTTTTTATTATTATTAATTTTGTTATTATTTATTCATATTTATATTTAAAAACATAATTTCATTTACCATGTCAATTTCGGTTATGGAGCTTCTCTTCTCGCAAATAAGATTCCTTGCGTGAGAAAATACTCTTTCTGACGATGCCGACGATTCTGGAGTGGCCAACATTTTACAAATAAGTTTATATAAATTGGGAAATTGCCCTTCATTTTCCTTTCACCAATGTAAAGTGTTTAATTTATCCGTCATTGGGACTATTAAATTCGAGTACGATATTACTTCTTTTGTAATGATTTTATCAAGTGATTTCTCTGTGGGAGACTCTATAAAATCAATCGAAAATTCTTCAAATTTGTTCAATTCTTCCGTCAATTCTCTCTGCTCCTTATCGTCATTGTGACACAGTCTCATTAATTCTTTACAGTCTTCAATTGTTTGGAGGAGGAAGAAGTTGCTTCACGTCAATATAAGGTCAAAGACGACTTCGAATTTCGAGGGAAAGTGATATAAGGTCTTTTATACCAGAATTGGTAATGATACTGAATGCCCGACAATTTTGTACTGCCCACTTCGTCACAGTCTTCGTCACTGATGTTTTAGTTTCCGCATCTATTGTCAGTTCATGCACATTACCGCTTACTTTTAATTTGCTGACTTGATAGCATTTATGTCGAACTAAATTTGATGTGGCACCATTATATTTAAAAATGCTTAAGCAAGTTCGACAAGCAACAATGTTTGGAATTTCATTATTTGACTCTTTAAGTATATGGCCAAAAACGTCCCACACCTTGCTTCTTCCGTGCTTTTGGCTTATTTTATATTGACCAATCCTTCTTTTTTCATTTATTTTACCAATGTTCAACAGTTTTTCAGATGGTTTCAGACCCTATGAAACATATTATTAAATGCAATTAATAATAAAGCGTTCTTCTTAACTGTATTCGCCCAAACTAGCTAATTTATTATATACTTACACTAGCATATAACCCGGCGCGCTTCGCTTCGCCACCATCAGTATAGCCGTCAAAATGGTGAAAAAAACGTTTGGCAATGAACCCACCCCCGCCCCTTATTTTCCGACCTTCAGAAATGAGAAAATTAATTTCCACCTATTTGACCCATTGGGCGTACAAACCCTGAAACCCCGGCACCCATTATCCGCCCTTGATGGTGAGTATGCGCAAAGCTAAAAACTTTATCCTATTTAATTGGCCCATAGAGCTTTTAAACCAAATTTAAAACATATCGGCTTAAAATCCACCCCGCACCCATATTCCGACCTTTGCAGTGAACTTCCCGAAATTAAAAAACACGTGTTTCCATTTATTCTGAGCTTACAAAACGAATTTTATTCAGATCGGATCACAAATAGCCATTGTCACTGATCCGAAATACGCCCACCATTATTCTTGCCTGTGGGAGGAAATTCCACCACCGAGAAATCAAATGCCTAATTATCTATATATATAAAAGAGTTCAACCTGACTGATTGGTGACCGTCGCATAGCCCAAACCTTAAGAGATAGCAAGCTGAATTTTTTATTGTATTATTCTTCATCTTACTCCGAAAGTGAGTACTAAGGCGGGGTTTTGGAAAATTCCGCCGGGAAATGTGGAAAATTCGCAGAAAACTTTCGTATGAAACTTTTTTGTTTATCATCCGATCAGCTCCAAACTAATTTTAAAAAAACCGCAATAAAAATTCATCAACAACTGCATACCAGTTTTCCGCAAAATTAACCCACTACACCCCAATGGGTTAAAAATCAATTAATTGGCCGAAAGTAACTTTCCAAACTATTAGCTCCTTTATTTTCAAAACTACACATTCACGAATATGACTTTTACATTTTGGAAAAACCTACCGGAAAATGGCCGGAAAAGTGTTGTTGTTCAAAACTCACATGTTTATCATTCGATTAGCTCCAAGCTTATTGGCAAAGCTCTATATTGCAAAAAATATTATCGCGTTTTTTTTCAGTGTGGAAAATCCGAAAAATTGGCGAAAAATATTTGACGAATAAACACTATTTGTTCGTCATACCATCGCACTCAAAATCATTTTCAAAACACCAATTGGAAATTCCATTAAATTAACATCTATCTATCTATCTCTCTACATATAAAAGAGTTTGTCCTCACTGACTGACTGATTGGCAATCAACGTAGAGCCTGAACGGTAAGAGATAGAAATCTGAAATTTTCACAGAAGTTTCCTTATGAGTTGAAAGTGGGCGGGGTTTTGGAAAATTTCATCCCTAAGGGGTGGAAAACTCCCGGAAAAGCTACTTCGGGGAAAATTTTGTTTTTCATCCGATTGACTTGAAATTTGGTTCGTAAGTAAAGGAAGCGAAATAATTGGACACCTATTTCCCAGATTTCGGAAAATCCGCCCACAAGGCAAATGGCCGGAAAATTCTTCATGGAAAAAACCATTTTTCATCCGATTGACTTCAAACTCGGTTTGTGAGGATGGTAAGCAGAATAATTAGACTTGAGATTTTCCGATGATGGAAAACTCCTCCCGAAAAGTAGGTAAATTCCCAGAAAATTCCATATGGAAAAAACTATTTTTCATCCGATTGGCTTCAAACTCGGTTTGTAGGGGAAGTACGCTAAGTAATTGGACATGAGATTTTCAAATGTTGGAAAATCCGCCAACAAAGGAAATACCCGGAAAATTCTATATGAAAAACTATTTTTGATCCGATTGACTTCAAACTCGGATTGATAATATGCCAAATAATTAGACATAAAATTTTCTGATTTTGAAAAATCTACCCGAAAAGTCGGGAAATTTCCGGAAAATTCTATATGGAAAAAATTATTTTTCATCCGATTGGCTTTAAACTCGGTTTGTAAGGATACTATGCAAAATAATTGGACATGAGATTTTCAAATAATGGAAAATCTGCCCGAAAAGTCGGGAAATTCTCGGAAAATTCTATATGGAAAACACTATTATTCATCCGATTGACTTCAAACTCGGTTTGTAGGGATAGTATACAAAATAAGTTGACATGAGATTTTCCGATGTTGGATAATTCGCCCCAAGAGGGGGGAAATGCCTGAAAAATTCAATAAAACCTATTTTTAATACGATTGGCTTCAAAATCGGTTAGTGAACACATTATAGAAAATAATTAGACATTTGATTTCTCGATGGTGGAATTTTCGCCCAGAGGCAAGAATAAGGGCGTATTTCGGTTCAGTGACAAAGGCTATTTGTGAGTCGATCTGAATTAAAATGGAAACACGTGTTTTTTTATTTCGGGAAGTCCACTGCAAGGTCAGAATATGGGTGCGGGGTGGGTTTTTAGCCGATATGTAGTAAATTTGGTTTGAAAGCTCTATGGGCCAATTAAATAGGATAAAGTTTTAAGCTTTGCGCATACCGGGGGTGGTTTGGAGTTTGTACGCTCAATGGGCCAAATAGGTGGAAAATAATTTTATCATTTCTGAAAGTCGGAAAATGGGGGCAGGGGTGGGGTTATTGCCAAACGTTTTTTTCATCATTTTGGCTGCTATACTGATGGTGGCGAAGCGAAGCGCGCCGGGTTATATGCTAGTTTTCTATAATGTGTTCACAAACCGATTTTAAAGCCAATCGGATTAAAAATAGTTTTTCCATATAGAATTTTCCAGCCATTTACCCACTCTTGGGTCGAATTTTCCAACATCGGAAATGTCAACTTATTTTGTATACTATCGCTACAAATAGATACAATAGATACAATAGTTTTTCATATAAAATTTTCCGGGTATTTTCTTTGTGGGCGGATTTTCCAACATTTGAAAATCTCATGTCCAATTACTTAGCATACTATCCTTACAAACCGAGTTTGAAGCCAATCGGATGAAAAATAGTTTTTTCCATATGGGAATTTCCCGACTTTTCGGGCAGATTTTCCATCATCGGAAAATCTTAAGTCTAATTATTCTGCTAACCATCCTCACAAACCGAGTTTGAAGTCAATCGGATGAAAAATGGTTTTTTCCATGAAGAATTTTCCGGCCATTTGCCTTGTGGGCGGATTTTCCGAAATCTGGGAAATAGGTGTCCAATTATTTCGCTTCCTTTACTTACGAACCAACTTTCAAGTCAATCGGATGAAAAACAAAATTTTCCCCGAAGTAGCTTTTCCGGGAGTTTTCCACCCCTTAGGGGTGGAATTTTTCAAAACACCGCCTTAGTGCCCACTTTCAACTCATAAGGAAACTTCTGTGAAAATTTCAGCTTTCTATCTCTTACCGTTCAGGCTCTACGTTGATTGCCAATCAGTGACTGAATCAGTCAGTCAGTCAGGACAAACTCTTTTATATATAGAGACTAGCATATAATGATCCCCCCCTTTTACGAACTTCAGAACTGAGAAAATTATTTTGCACCATTTTGATCCATTGAGCGTACAAACCCTGCAACCACTCCCGCAACCCATAATCCGACCTTGAGGGTGCGCAAAGCTAAAAACTTTATCCTATTGAATTGGCCCATAGAACTTTCAAGCCAAATTTATTACAAATCGAATAAAATATAATTTCAGCCATTAACCCAACCCCGTACCTATATTCCGACCTTTGCAGTGAATTTCTCGAAATAAAAAGCACTTGTTTCCATTTATTTTGATCCTAGAACTTACAAAACGAATTTAATTCAGATTGGCTCACAAATAGCTATTGTCACTGAACCCAAACACGCCCTCCATTATGAAAAAGTTGTTTTCATATTGAATTTTCAGGGATTTCCCGACTTTTCGGGAGGATTTTCTACAATCGAAAAATCACGTGTCTAATTATTTTGCATAGTACAAACCTAGTTTGAAGTCAATCGGATGAAAACTTGATTTTTCCATATAGAATTTTCCGGGAATTTCCCGACTTTTCGGTCGGATTTTCCAAAATCAGAAAATCTTATGTCTAATTATTTTGCAAACTATCCTTGGAAACCGAGTTTGAAGTCAATCGGATGAAAAATAGTTTTTTCCATGAAGAATTTTCCGGCCATTTTGGCTCAAGGTCCCGTGTAATGAAACACGAATTTAGTATTTATTTCCCAATATCTTTCTGACCCTCATCGGAGTCCGTCTTCAGGGCATAACAACAACAACATTAAACAAATATAAACAAACAATTAAGACGCAATCGGTGACACGACATATGCTGCTGCTGTTTAATATTGAACTGTTTTTTTTGACCTAATGCTTTTCAAGCAAGTGTTTGTGTCAGTTTTGAAGCTCAATCTTGTATTTCTTGGTATGTTTATTGTATGCAGTGACTGGAAAGGTACTCATTATTTTTTATCAAGGTAAGGTACAACGTAAATGCCGAAAAATATACCTAAGTAAGGTAAAAGGTATCTGAACTTTTTAGTACCCATGTAAAGGTAAAGGTACTTTTGTAATAAGTAATCAAATCGAAAACTTTTGAACGCATACAATTAACTCGAAAGCTTTATCCTTAATCCAACAAGAAAGTTGAAACTTTGAAGATATATTTTCTTTTATATTCACCTAGAATTCTAAAAATTCTTTTAACTGGAGCTAACAAAATGGTATTACCTTGCACAGCTTCGACTCGTTGAATATATTTTTAAATCTATCACTAGTTTACAAAAATTAAATCAACTAAATACCCACTGAAGCTGTTTTTTGTTTCTTATGTACTTTGGAATGCTGAACTCAAAAATGAAATTCAAAAATGTTTGTATGGATACGTTTTTGAGTTAGAATTTTTTTTTAGTTTTTTCGGTAGGTACCCTTACATTTTATGACATATCTCGAGATAGAATCTTTAGATGTCGTCAAGCAAGATATTAATCTAAAGGGTATGCAATTTTAAATAATCTAGTTGCCGATAATTTTTAATCGGTTTAGTAGTTTAAATGCTACAAGCAAAAATATTTTTAAAAATCGAATTTTTTCTCAAAAACGAGGAAAAAATGTTTTTCTAAAATCTGTAAAAGGTTGAAACTGATAAAAATATATTGTTTTTTTCTTAATCTCACGAATAGCACTTCTACGAAGAAAATAAGGTATTGATAAAGAATATCTATGGATAAATAAAGGAGTTGTGGGCAATTAAGTACAAGTGCTAAGAGTCAAATTTCGGTCTTTTATGGTTTTATTAGAAAATATTTTTATTTTTTAAAAGTTTTTGGCCTTGCTCTTAATTTTTTTATGTGATTAAGCTTCTATTGAAACTCGTACATTAAGCAAAAACGAAGTTAAATAAAAGAATATTTTTTATAAACACGTAAAATAGTCAAATTTGTCTCTTAGTACTTTCACAAAATATCTCAAAACTTCGCTATTTATCCATAGATTTTCGTCATCAATACCTTATTTTCTGTGTAATAGTGTAATTTATTAGAATAAATGAAAAAACAATTTTTTATTTTAATTTCAACCACTTACAGATTTAAGAAAATCAAATTTTTCACGTTTTTGAGAAAACAACAATTTTTTTCGAAATATATTTGCTTCTAACTTTCAAACTAGATTATAAGGAATTGCATACCCTTTTGATTAATCCCTTGCTTGACTCTATCTAAATTTTCTAACTCGAGATATGGCTTAAAATGTAAGGGTACCTACCTACCTAACTAAAAAAAAATTCTAACTCAAACGAAATTCATTTTTGAGTTTAGCATTCCAAAATACATCATTAAAAAATAATGGCTTCAATGGGTCTTTTTATACCCGTTACTCGTAGAGTAAAAAGGGTATACTAAGTTCGTGCAAATGTATGTAACAGGCAGAAGAAAGCATCTCCGACCCCATAAAGTATATATATACTTGATCAGCATCAATAGCCGAGTCGATATAGACATGTCCGTCTGTCTGTCTGTCTGTCCGTCTGTCCGTCTGTATGAACACCTAGATCTCAGGAACTATAAGAGCTAGAGCTACAATTTTTTCAGTGTAGACTTGTATCTTCTGCACCCAGATTAAGTTTGTTTCAAATTTTTGCCACGCCCCCTTTCCGCCGCCGCAATATGAAAAAAACCCCATATCTCCCACAATTTTGAAAATAGATTGTTTGAACCTTCAAGACATATATTTAAATCATCATTACCTATTGATCCGCCATACATCATTTTTCGATCAGATGAACGATAAAAGAGTTGCCACCCACGCAATTTGGAAAATACCTCATATCTCCCACAATTTGGGCAACCTTACCCTGAGTAACGGGTACTTCGATATACCCGATACTCAGGGTAAGGTTGCCCAGCAGGGCCGACTTCAACTTACGCTCTCGTTCGCTGTAAACTAGTGTAATAAGAAAATTAAGGCCAACTTTTATGCCTCGTTTAAGCAACATAGATTTAGGCTTTATTTATTCTTCTTAATATACACCTAGATTTCAAAAACATGATTCTATACTAGCATTATATACTAGTTAATCGATACCGCCAAGTGCGATTTAATTCAGCAGTGTCAGATTCGTTTTCGTTTCTTTTGGGGATCCTCAGGGAGTCATATCGGTCCATTATTATTCCTTCTTTTCATTAGTGATTTTCCTTAAGTGCTTTACAACTTTTATGACTTTAAGCTATCTCTGTGCCTCTTTTGACGATCCAGTTTCTCGGCTTCTATTGCAAAATGACCTAAGATATCTATGCACTTGGTCACATGGACTTAAATAATATTAATATCTGAAAAATTATGACCTTTCGCAGGTTCGACCAAATTTAAAATATTCAGGCCTATTCCCTGTACCATTTTGATCAAATTATGTGAAATCGGAATTGGTAAAAATATATAAACCATATAGTCTAATCGTTTTTGAAAATAAGACCCTTCACCATTTCTGATTGATCGAATTCGGAAACGGGAACAGACCAGATTATTCCTGCCTCTGGCAGTATCAGATATGGCAGGATCAGATTGGTTTAGTTCAGAAACAGTTCCTGAACTTTTTATATTTTGACTAGCATATAACCCGGCGCGCTTCGCTTCGCCACCATCAATGAAGCCGCCAAAATGATGAAAAAAACGTTTGGCAATGATCCCAACCCCGCCCCCATTTTCCGACCATCAGAAATGAGTAAATTATTTTCCACCTAGTTGGCCCATTAAGCGTACAAACGCTAAAACCACCCCCGGCACCCATTATCCAACCTTGAGGGTGAGTATGCGCAAAGCTAAAAACTTTATCCTATTTAATTGGCCCATAGAGCTTTCAAACCAAATTTAATACATATTGGCTAAAAACCCACCCCCGCAACCATATTCCGACCTTTGCAGTGAACTTCCCGAAATAAAAAAACACATTTTTCCATTTATTCTGACCCTAGAGCTTACAAAACGAACTTTATTCAGTTCGGCTCACAAATAGCCATTGTCACTGAACCGAAATACGCCCACCATTATTCTTGCCTGTGGGCGGAAATTCCGCCGCCGAGAAATCAAATGTCTAATTATTTTCTATAATGTGTTCACAAACCCATTTTGAAGCCAATCGGATTAAAAATAGGTTTTACCATATAGAATTTTCCAGGCATTTCCTTACTCTTGGGTCGAATTTTCCAACATCGGAAAATCTCATGTCAACTTATTTTGTATACTATCCTTACAAACCGAGTTTGAAGTCAATCGAATGAAAAATAGTGTTTTTCATATAGAATTTTCCGGCCATTTTCCTTGTGGGTGGATTTTCCATAATCGAAAAATCACATGTCTAATTATTTAGCATATTATCCTTACAAACCGAGTTTGAGGCCAATCGGATAAAAAACAGTTTTTTCCATATGGAGAGATGAGCTTTATCTGCGTACCCGTGATTTAGTAACTGTGAGTGACCATATCGGCGTAACTGTGATTAAGTCACAGTGACTGGCAGTCATCAAATCACACTGTTACTTCAAATATGCAGTCACTGTGTGATTTGATGATTGCCAGTGACCGTGACTTAATCACAGACACTCCGGGTTGTCTCATCCCTAACTATAGTGTGGCTGAACATGTTCATTTCCGAGAATTCAGTCAGAATTATTTTTTCTACAAATGGGACCTGCTTTGGCTGGCATATTGTGAGAGTGAAATGCTAAAAGAACTTTATTTGTGATTTGGTTAAAAAAAATGAAGATATTTAAATAAAGTGCAACTTTCCCTTGTATTCACAGTGCCATAGTATCTCCATACGAACAAAATAATACACAGAAATACGGTTTTAGATGCAAATTGAATTCACTTGCTTGAGGTTGTGTTATTTTGTCCAGTCTTTTGTTGCGGATGGGAAAAAGTGTCGCCGTCCATACATGGGCATATGAATGGATACATTTTTCTTCAAAATAATGAAATATTTTTTTCCATCGAAGTGCAAATATAAATTCTATGCTTGCCAATTTATTTTTAGAACCGAACCCCATCAATAAGAAAACAGGGTTAGGTTCGGGTTCGGGTTCTCGTGATTATTTTTAATGGGGTTCGGTTCCCGGTTCGGTTCAGGGATCACCAGAACCTGAACCGAACCGGTTCTGAAGGGTTCGGTTCCGGACCGGTTTGCAGCCCTGATTGAAACATCAGCCGCGGCGTTGGCTACGATGATTTTTGTTGCTGTGTAATTTGTTCACAAGTTTAATCAAGTTTGGGTACTTTGACCGTTGGGCGACAGTAAACAATTTCCGTTGGTATGATATAAAATAATGAGCTTTATTAAAATATCTTTTCGGTCAACCGACCTTATTAGCTTCTGTTTAAAAACTGACTTAAGAATATTTTACTTCTACCCAGCATAGCCCATGGTCAGCGGCAGCGGCCAGTAACAGCCGCAGCGTACGCAATAAACGCTGACTCGGCGCCTCGTGCCCATTCTTATGGTGGCCACTCAGCACTGGCATGCGGGTGTCAGGTTCCTTAGCCAACTAAGTTGCATTTATTTGCTGATTTGTTTATGTCAACGTCCGGTCTCCCAGACCGGTCAGCACATTTTGTCTTGCGCATGTTAACTTATATTTTGTTACATAAGTGGTTCCCGTATCCTGATTCCTGAAAATGATTTGCTTTCGATTTTGAATCAAATCAAAATCAAAAGCAAATCAGTTTCGGGAATCCCTCTAATATTAATAATCTTTACATGCTTAAAACTCCAAATAATAATTTATTTAATCTGCTTGCAAAGCCATGGCTTGCAATTTTTCCCCGCTTAAAATTTCACAACTGTTTTTTTTAGTTTTGTTAGTGGTCACAATTGTGATTATACCCATACGATAGGCAGAATTATTGATACTCTAGCGGTAAAGTACTAAAAAAAAGCATTTATTTTAAATGAAATGTTTGCCACTACTAGCAGAATTGCAAGTATGCTCTGCAGGAGGACCCGGCATTAGTACACGCTCATTTGAAGACGCATTAAGACAGATGCATAAAGATGCACATCTTCAATATTATAACACTAAAACTGTAAATCGTTGAAAAAATCGCAGATTGGGATAATTTATTTTAAAGGTAAGGAATACAACACTTCGATATTTTAAAGCTGAGTCAAAACAAATGGATAAATGGTTAAAATATGCACTGTTACCAACTTTAGGCTCAAATATTGCCAAACAGATTCGTGTTAAGCTGAGGTTCCACTGGCAATTGCTCCACTGACATTTGTTCCTAATTGCCCTTACCTTTTGCAGGACATTAAACTAAGGCAATGGACCCACACGTTAATAATTTTAACAAATAGGGGCGAAAAGATCTTGAAGTAGGCTTATATAGCTACATTTTCCTCAAAAATTGTGAAAATTAATTGCCTGTGGGACCTTCGCTTTATGCATACGAAAATCAACTAGAATCACCACTCCTTCTAAGAACTGAAAAAATAACAATTTTGTTGCCTTGTTGTTGACCTTGAGCCTTTAAACTATCACTTTTATAAAAATCAAAATATTCTAGATCACTGAAAACTATTATAGAAAAAAACGTTTTTGTTTCTAGTGGTAGCGTCTTTAAACTTTTACATTAATATTATTTATTATCTGCCAATATTCATTCACGATCTCAACTTAGTCACTAATATTAATTTATGTTATATATTTATAGATCAAGATCAATATTTAACTGCTATATCCGGAAAAACAACAGCTGCTCTTTACTTAATGGAACAGTATTAAAGCTGAATAACTGCCGTTCTATGAAGAAAAAGTTTCCAACGCGTACTGCAAGTAACAGCTTTTGCTAACGAAATTTGGCACAAACAAGGGTAAATTATTTTTATTATTCCTTAAAATTATTAAATTTTAATAGCTATAAAAAAATCTATTTACATTTTTTTTTAGGATTTTTATATACTGCTTTTGACACCAGTGCTGCCATTTACAGCCAACTACAGGAAGGAATCAGAAAAGCAGACTCAGAGACACAACATTCAATGGGGCTATTACGTGAGGTGCGGGTTTTGTTGAGGGACAACTATTTTATTTTAGACTTTATTTCAGAAGTACCACTCAAACTTGAATTAACTTAGATGTGTTGTACTCTTCTTCCTCTATTTCTGCCAATCAGTTGGAACTAAACTTATACCGGGCAACTTTGTAATCGAAGGCCCGTAATTTCGATTTGTATTGTATGATTGCCAATTTTATCAGTCACGATTGATTCAAAAATTATGTATATGGGAAGTATAAGTATAAAGTATGGCTTAGCGAAGAAATACTGGTTGCTTAAAGTGTAGTTCCTTTGTTTCACAAAAGGAAGTCGTTCTCGAAATCAACATGCTTTTTTATTATTTTCAATTATTTTTTCAGTAACATACCATACCATAAGAGCTTTTTCAATTTGGTTTTTTGTTTTGTGTTGTTTTTTTTAATTTAAAAAAAATATTAAAAAAAAACTGTTGGAATTCGAGGTCTGTTTAACAAGTTATTTACCGTTATCTCAAAAAAAAAAGTGTACAGGTGGTAGCCATGATTCCGGGACTCCAGGTTATCGGAAATAAAACGGTAAATGAGGTTATGGTCAGAATTGATATAGTTCTGGTTCGTACCTCAATCAAATTTATAAAATTTTTTTTGAAAAATTAACGGCAAACTAAAAAGTTAAGTAAAAACAATACTAAACGAGAGCGTAAGTTGAAGTCGGCCCTGCTCGACTTCGATATACCCGTTACTCAGGGCAAGGTTTATTTAAGAATATTTTATTAGATCACAACATGCCCAAATTGTGGGAGATATGAGGTCTTTCCAAATTGCGGGGTGGCAACTCTACTATAGCTCATCTGATCGGGAAATGATGTATGGCGGATCGATAGGTAATGATGATTAAACTACATGTCTAGAAGGTTCGACCTTTTTTTTTCAAAATTGTGGGAGATATAAGATATTTTTCAAATTGCGGGGGTGGGAACTTTTCTATCGTTCATCTGATAAGAAAATGATGTACGGCGGATTAACAGGTAATGATAATTAAAATATATGTCTAGAAGGTTCGAACAATCCATTTGCAAAGTTGTGGGAGATATAAGATATTTTTCAAATTGCGGGGGCGGGAACTTTTCTATCGTTCATCTGATCAGGAAATGATGTATAGCGGATCGATAGGTAATGATGATTAAAATATATGTCTAGAAGGTTTGAACAGTCTATTTTCGAAATTGTGGGAGATATGACGTTTTTTTTCAAATTGCGGGGGCGGAAGGGGAGTGTCAAAAATTTGAAACAAACTTGATCTGCGTGCAGACAAAACAAGTCTACACTAAAAAAATGGTAGCTCTAGCTCTTATAGTCTCTGAGATCTAGGACAGACGGACATGTCTATATCGACTCGGCTATTGATGCTAATCAAGAAAATATATACTTTTTGGGGTCGGAGATGCTTCCCTTTGCCTGTTACATACATTTGCACGAACTTAGTATACCCTTTTTACTCTACGAGTAACGGGTATAAAAAAATGTTGCGTCGATTGCAACATGGCTGATCAAAATAAGTTTAGTAGAACTGGTGCAATCATGGCTACCAAAAAACGTGGTTTCGAGAAAAATGCGCTTAAAGTTTTGAGCAACGTAAAAAAGACTCACTTTTGCAAGAACATTGCTCTACTAAAAAGGCTACATCTGCTTAGCTTTTTCGAATTTTTAAAGCTATAATAATAACGCATAACAAAATAAATCGAAAAAATAAATTTTCAATGGTAAAAGACCCCCTTAATATTATGAACCGAACCGTTTATTTAATAAGTAAAATTAAAGTAATTTCACACGGAATTGACTTAAAACTTAAAAACTTAAAAGAGTGTCTGTTTATTTCGATTTATTTTGGTATTAGTTTGGGAATTTCGGAATTAATTTAGCCGGCAAACAGATTCGTGTTCAGCACAAGAAAATAGTCTAGAATCTCCACCACTCATTTCATAAACTGTTAAAAGTTCCATTTTGTTGCCATTTGTTATTGGAGTTAAAGTGCGAAGTGATGGCACATCCACCGTATAGCACTGACCTTGCACATTTAGATTTTCATTTGCTTCGATTTCTGCAAAATTCTTTACATTTTATCGTATTCTATTCTGATGATGATGTGAAAAGTACTTTGTTTATTACATAAGCTATTCAATTCCCAAGTTACACTAGTTTACAAAATTAAAATACAAAAATTAAGCGTATCCGACCCCACAAAGTATATGCGGGGAAGTATAAGGAGTTTATATTCCCTACTAACTCTTTCCATCTCTGAGATCTGTTCCGAAAATAGTGGCACTTTACACAGTTCAGGTGGCGCAATATTTAAAAGTTGTCAGTTACTAACAAACTTTGGACGGAACAGAGCATATTGCAGTCGGGCTTGGCCGACTTCTAACTTGATTCTAAAATTTTCAAATTTGACAGTTCGAACTATCAATAGAATCGATTTCTCATCTCCTACACTGCACTATCTGTCACATAAACTTACAAAAACACAGAGTAAGGGCCGACTTCTCTTCTTCTACATAGCTGCCATGTGTTAGATAAACACACATTTTACTCTACTATTTGTAAGTTTGTGTGACAGATAGTGCTATGAAGGAGACGATAAATCGGCCCTAGATGTATGTTTATCTGACACATAACAGCTTTTTATAAGATGAGAAATCGGACCGTAGTAAATTGCTCACAGCTTATCCCTAGATTTTCTGCATCAGTACCTTATATTCTTCGTAAAGCTAGGTACTGAGGGCGTTCGAATTTTCCTTTAGTTGTCAAATCGCATATACAAAAAATTTCTTCAGGAATTGTTCCTTGCCTCATTCCTCTGTTGGGTTCTGAGGCCAAGTAATACACACAAGCAATTTCCAGAGTTGCCTTATCAATAAATTGTGTGGATTGTATTGAACAGCTGATATTTCTTGAAGAATTATTGTGCAGCAATTAAATACTTGTGTCAGTTGTCAACTTCAAACTTAGAGCCAAATCAAAATTGACTGCAAAATGTAAGTTAAGTGGGAACAGTGGCTGTGATTGATGGCGATTAGACAAAAAAAGGTTAATGGGACATCACAAATGATCAGCAGGTTTGAATTGCTTACTACAATTGGCAAACACAACAAATTAAGTGTTTTTTTTGTAATTCAAGTTGTGTTTTATTGTATGTAAATTTAAAAGTCGCCATTGCATTTGCTATTGTGGTAAGCACATCAAAATCATTTTCCATACTGTTTGAAAGCAAAGTGATAGCATTTTTGCTAAGTTGATGTTGCCAAAACAAAAACAGGTGTTCGAGCAGTGTGAACAGCCCCGAATCGCTTAAAAATACCAAAACAGTTTAATTTTCGGAGTAATTTTCTGTTCGATCTGGTCACACTGTGATGTGCAGGAATATATGGCAAATTCCCTCAAGGAAAATTTGGACGCCCTCAGTACCTAGCTTAAAAGTGTAATTCATAGGTAAAAAATAAGAGAAATTGTTTTCTTTGTCATATTCAAACACTTAAGGAATTATGTATCTTTAGAGGTATTTTTTTAACTAACCTTTTCGATGCCAGATTGAGTTGCGAAGCTAAATCTCCCACGTCTACGCACAATGTTGCTAACATAAATTGACTCTTGTTGCAGTGAGCTAAAGGTTCTGCCCAATTACCGGCATCACCGTAATTTTTTCACACAAAGCATATTACCTTGAGCCCAGGCCAACCGCTCCGCCGGTGGTTGCTTCTGCAGTCCTGGCAATTAAATAACCATTGTCCGGATTTCTTGCAGAATCAAAAGGATCTGCTGTTCTCTGTTCTTGATGTAGCACAAATTAAGCCCTTTGGCCGGTCTTTAAAAGTTGTTTTTCCATTCCTTACTACACTCAACACTCGCCAACGTTGCTCTAAAAATTGAACCATAGAAACCAATGTTGGCATTTTCGAAGAAAATTTGTTCATAGAGCGTCCCTTTGGAATCGTTTAATATCAGTCTTAGGATTAAAACCAGGATTTGGTCCCAAATAGAAATGTCTAGGTTAAGACCTCTTAACGATGCAATTAATCCACAGATGTAAAGTTCCCTTACCGACTTGGCCTTATCATTAACGACCCTTTGCATAATAAATCGCTCCAGAATTGAGTCGGATATTTGTCTCGGGTTATTGTATATTTCCACCAGGGCTGCAAACCGGTCGGGAACCGAGCCCTTCGGTCCTGGTTCTTGTGATCATCTAATTGATGCGGTAGGGTTCTAAAATTAAAATTGCCTGCACAAAATATATTTTTGCACTTTGATGATAAAGCTCATCTCTAAGTTAAAGTCTAAAAGTGTCTGTATTTTCAGCTGGTTTCATGGCCACAAAAATCATATCAGTTTCAGAAATCCCACTACTGTGAAAGGGAAATAGCTTTCGCTGTGTGTAGTGGTGCTTGGGTAAAAACAATTAAGCCTAAAAGTAGACCACATTTTGATCTTATAAGCCTAGCTTAGCATTAGAAGAAAAATTAAAATTAAAATAATGGATTGATAAGTTAGAAAAGAAAAATGAGAAATAACATGAAATGACTAAATTAACATAAAGCTAAAATAATATTTTGTGTATAAAATATTTTTAGACATAAAACTTCTGATATCGATGAGACCACTCTTCAGAGGTGTTCTGCAAATAACTCGATATTTAGCTATCAGATGAGGTTAAGTGAATGTGACTACCACTTCCGTCACAAGGTTAGGTGGCTCATGCCAAAATCCGCTTCCGTCTTTCCAATTTCACCGGTCAGTGCGAACACATCGTCTTCCACCAGCTCCAGAACTTTCAAGTGAAAATTGACAAAGTAAAAGTGAAAATTTAATTAATGCTATAAAAATAGCCAACACTTGCAAAATTCAAGTCTATTCGTTTCAATAAATTAAACATCCAACCTTGAAAACGAAAAGAAAGAAGGCTGTGAAAAAACTTTTTTTTTGTGTTCTCTGCTTGCGATCGGATCTTGGAGTCCAACAATCCCAGTGCATTGTGCCAAACCCCAATTAAAACAGGGTAAATTTCCAACATAAAGTTTTTTTTTGGCGCAGCAGACGCTGATGTTTGTGCTCTCTCATTTTTTTTTGCAGGGAGTGGCCCCTAGGGTTAGCCCACCTAACCTCCACCCACGTCCAAGTGACGTCACAAGCAAGTGGCAATTGGGTCTTCGGCCATAAACGGGAAAAGCTTCCATCCGAGCATTAAAACCCAAACGAATTGCTGATCGGTGGTCCAAGCAAAAGCCAAAGTGTCGCGCATGCGAAGTCGAGATGCAGTAATAGTATTATCATAATTACGTTTTAAATTTTTTTATCCCTTGTGTTTGTGAGCATAAAAAAAAGAGGTATATGTGAAAATGTAAGAAAAGTGGAGAAAATCCTAAATTCAAATAACTTATTTTTTTTTGTTGTGCAAACGCAGTTGCGATTTACCCACCCCAAAAGAAATGAATACCTAAAATACCTTATCAAAGAAAATCAAAACATACTAAAATGCATTTCAACAACAATTTGAAAACGAGTGTTAAAATCAGTGACCAATAGAACAACAGAAATGTTGTGTTAACAATAATTTTAAAAATTCAAGCTACGCTCCAGCCGCCAGCGAAGTGGTAACTGAAAAAAAAGCCGTTATCGTCCAAGCAGTTATATTTTGGTTTTTGATTCGTTTTGCCTCGCCTCTTCGTATGTCATATAACTGATAAGCAAGCGCATAGCTTACGCCCAAGCCACAGCTGACCGAGCTATGAAAATTTTGGCAAATAATTAAACGAAAGAAATGCGTTTGTTTTGGTGGCGTGATCGTGTTGTTTAATTTGGCACTTTTGTCGCTTTTCTAAATTTTGCGCAATGATAGAAGAAATAAAAATATTAAAAAAATATATTTAAGAGAAAAATTATGATTAAAGAAAATTAATTAAAATTCATTTATTACTAGTCACTAAACTTCCATATCACATACATAACTATTATTATTCCTACATAAGAAACATATTTTTTGCTTGCCTAAAGATTATCTACATTTTATTTTACATACCTATTTAATTATTATCTACATACACAACATATCTACATATATTATATACACATTATATTTCACTAATTATGTTAATTTCTCAGCTATTCTTCGTTTATAAAATTTTTGAAATATTTCGTGTAGTAAAACAATAATTTGGCGTTTAAAAATTTTAGCCATGAAATTAGGAGTTGAGTTAGATTTAAATAATTTTGTGAATAAATATTAGAATTATAAAGGTGAATTAAAGTGCATATTAATGGAGTCCATGCCTCGTCTGAGTGAAAGGGGTCGTCTCATTTATAATGCATTTTGACGACCAAGGTAGGGTGGGGATCGCTAGCGCATAATGTCACCTAAGCTAGCTGATTCATCCAGAGATGCCACCTTCTCTCTTTTCTATTTTTTTGTCCCTCGTGCCTCCTAACTATCCTTTGTGTTTTGTTTTGTTGCCAATATCAAAAGTTTGATCTCGTATCTAACATTAAAATAATCGCACGCGAAACAAAATTAAAATTCAGCATCTTTGGAAGCTCGTAGAGAGCTGCGGTCTTTGATTGTCGCACCCCCCCGTTGCCGACCAGAACATGCCGGAAGCTAGCGCGTGCTCCGTAATCGCTCCTACACCCACATCTGCTCTACTTAAATTGCTGCGTATATATATACGTTGCATCCTACTTGTGCGTGCAATTTGTCAGTGGCGCTCTACTCTTCTAAACATACATACAATGTCTGATTGTCTTGCCAATCTAAATAGATCATTTATGTGCTTCACTTTCAAAAATATCAGCACTTTCTCTCGTCTTTGAATTCTATCAAATTATCATTTGAGCGAATATGTCATGAAACTGTGGCCATTTCATTGGGTCATCATCAAATTTCGGAATACTTACTCGAGGAAGCTATACTTCTTCGATTATGGTCGAGGAAGATCCTTTAGTCGGCGCCTGTTGAAATTCCTTTTCCAAACTTAAGTATCCAGGTAAATCATATCCGTTCAAATCCACTTTCTTACATTTTCATTCATGAGGCAATGAATCTCCAAAGTTTGTTCCCAATGCCGCTTTACTATTTGGGTAGTTGAATTAATCTTCAGTGTGCGACGCATTGACCGCTGCCGTCTAAATAGAGACCCTGCTCCAAGCGACTGCGCCGAAACTGAATGATTGAACAGCTTCTTTCACAGTTGACGGTGTTGCCTTTGGCCCTTGAACTCCAGCCTTAATCCGTTGTTCTGGGGCTTCTTTGAAGAATTTTCGGTACTTCAGATACGTTCCTTCTAACTTACCGAAGTATTTAAAGTATTCGTCAGTGTCAACGGATTGATAACTGCTATAATACTACAGTATTTTGTCATTCGCTTTTAGAAAGCCAAATTTGCTTTAAAGCTTCTTCTGTAACTAGGTTATAGCTTTCTTTGGATTTCCTTTTCCAGGGATCCTTTTTGTAGTTGCTTACAACCTTTCACAGGTCCTTTCCAATTTCCTCATCCTTCCAGCTTGATAGGTTGGTTGTATATTTTTGAGACCCCAAGTTGTCGCCAAGTTGAACAATTAGTTACTTTGTTTTTTACTGCAACTCCAGGATTGTCGGGTTACTACTCGTTTGCTTTATCAATCACAATTTGCAGAATAGAGCACATGATCGCCTTGTTGATGAAGTGTCTTTCCAATTCCAGTTCCCAATTAAAATTCAGAGACAATTGATCACTTTTTACAATTTCTCTGTCGAGGTCATTAAAGCAGCAAAAGTAACTGCGATGGTCACCCGTAGAGCGTTTTTGAATACTCATGCAGTTGATTGAATACTGATTTATTGAAAATTAAATAATGATTGAAGAATTGGTGTAGGAAGTAACGGTTGCATTTCAATTTGAGTCGCGCGGGTATCCTGTCTAAATCAGACAAGTTAATGTATCTCCTCTTAAGTGAGTGCTTGTTTAGAAAAGGTTAGATATGACCTGTATGGTCAACTACTTCTACACTATTAACTACATTAGCCGTGTTCCCTGAGGCCTTAAACTCTTGACCTACTACCTTTTGAGTTTTTATAAGTTAAGGTAAGTGTATTGTAATGGCCGTTTTATGCATATTTACTTCGCATTTGAAATCTACTACTAAGAATACAAGCTTTTAAATAGTAGTAAAAAAAGTATTTGCCAAAAAGGAAAGCTTTTTTCTAAGACCTTGTGGCGGTTGTCCAAGATCACACCATAATGTAGTTAGGTACTGGCGCCAACCCAGCTTTACTTTGGCTAGCTGCAAGACAGAAAGAGACCATGCGTAGGAGAATGCTTTCACTCTCCCTCAGTTCTAGAAAGCTGGCTTAGCTATAGATGGGTTAATTAATCCAGTCTCGATCTTCCACAAATCATTGCTTTGTGAGATCCCATCAGATAAAGAAGAAAACGAGATTAATAAGTTACATTTTTATTTGTGGCAATCAACACGTGTTCTTTTTGTATTCACTTATTTGGATCAAATATCCAAAACTTAATGAGAGTTACCCAAATTTAAAAGAAGTGTAGGTTGCGGCCCTGGATTTACGTTGCTAAGAAGATAGGAGATTACCAGAATAACAGAATGTTCCGGTTTCTTGAGGTGTGTTTGACAAACCCTATTGTGAGGAAGTTTCGCTAAAAGTGGGAAAAATCTTCATTCCTCTTCTGATTGTGGCTGTGATCAACTTTTTCGCACCTGTAAAAGTCATCAGCACGTGCCGGGAAGAGACTCGGAGCTTCCCAGATCTCGTAATCAACCTCAAATCCTTAAATGAGGCCGAACACAACATAAAAGGATACATTAAATCAATCAGCAATTAACATGCTTATTTAAATAGTTAATAGCAGACAAAAATAATAATGGTCCGATAAAGGCTTAAATATACTTAATTGGCTTGCCGAGAATTCAACGATGTCATTCGAGTCTTGGCTGTAATATGTAAAATTCTGAAAGCCTAAATTCCGTTTTGTTGGCCAAACTGCTTCGGCAGTCGAAAAGACCCCATACAAACTAAAGTGTAGAGTATCATTCTCTTTTGGCTGCGGCCGCTCAACAGCTGATTATAGAAAATTCAAGTTCAAGGTTATCTCGAGGATAATCATGTTCTTCTGTTTCTAAGTTCTTTTATTATTCAAAGCTTACTGCTTCCCAAACTGTGCTTGTTTATCAATGAAGTAAAGTTTTTTTTAAGCATAATTCCAAAAGATATGAATATATCTAATTTAGATTTAATCCTAATAACAAAAGTTAATTACGTTAACATATAAATTAAATTGTTGAGCATTGATTGAATCTCGTGTGGGTAAGATACTGCGTAAAGAAATGAAATGTTAATCAAGTTTACTTTTGGCATGTATATACTTATAGTTTGTGGTTCCCACAGCTACCAACACATCGTGATCATTGAGCTCAAGGATAACGGAGTGAGTAAATGGGTATGAATTATATAAAAGGTATTTTTATGAATTTTGTTATATACATATACACCGTGAAAAAAATCCGTTCTAAAAGTACCAAAACCATGAACATCCGTTGACGAAAGTTTATCATGCACGTTTGTTCTCAAATCATGAACATTGGGGTACGATTTTCATGAACATTTTGTTCTCACTTTGGATTTATTGTGCTTGTTGCGTGAACATTTTGTGCTTGTTTTATGAACTGTTTGGGCATGTTTCATGAACATTTTGTTCTTATTTGTAAAAAAAAATTTGCTTAATTTAGTAACACAGCAATCATTGGGAAAGGTGTGATGGATGATATGATTGGTGTATAAAGCAGTTCCCACACCCCCATCCACACCACAAGTCTTACAACGGTTTTTGGGTTCCCCTTCTCCTCTAATAGGGCTCTCCTCCTCCTCTCCTCTCTGCTGTTCACGCACCCCAAAACATTACCAGAAAAAGCTTATATTCCCTCTTTGATTTATTTATTTTTTTTTTTTTTTAAGAACAAAGAAAAAACGATGAGTGTTAGTTAGCTATTTGCTCCGTCTGGGATTCGAACTCGGGACCATTACCTTGCACTCAAACCCACAAACGGATCTGCATCTTAGCGCCCTCTACCATCGCACGCTTTCGTTGCTACATGTCTAAGTTGCTACTTATATTTGTTGTACGATGGTTGAGTTGAGTTAAAAATTCATGAACGGAAAAATAGAACGAAATCATGAACATTTGGTCATGATTTTAGAACGTCATATTTTTCTCTGTGTATACATGACAGCCTTTAATGATTTTTTTTTTTTTTTGGTCTTATTGAAATTTAAAGATCTTACCAATATCGATCTTCCGTCCTTCATTCTTTCTTTTGCAAAAATATTGTTATTCATTAATTATTATATAAATCTATACTCTTGCGAAATCTTCAATTATAATTGTTAAATCGCTATACTACTTTTATATATATTAAATAAGTGAAGTCATGAATATTGAAACTAAAAAAATTTACCTGGAGTTATTAAATCGCAATATCTAAACTTAAAAACTTGTTCTAAGTGATTCTTAATTCGTCCTGAGTAAGGCCTGTGGAAAGTAGTGGGTAGTATGAAACATGTCTATATATAAAAAGGGGCTAATACAACCTAAAGTTGTACAGCCTAGCTAGGGTGGGTAGAGAAAAGGGAAGAAATAACATATAATTTCCCTAAACTTGATAGATTCCTATAGTGACGGTATGTCGAACCGATCCGATACTTTTAATAAAATTGATTTCTTGTATTATTTGGTTCCTTCTGAACTATACAAATTATTATGAATGTGTGTGTATGACACAAAAGGGACACTAGGAAGAACCCCGACAATCCGGCGAGCTAGCTAAGAGCAAAGCTAGAGGTGCTCAAACCCCGAAATCCCGCCATAGTGTTTTTATATAAGAATATCTGTTTTGAGCAAACTATTTTTTTAGTCTATTTAAAACGAGAAGTACCCTGCAACAACTTGTACAAGAAATAAGTAAACACCCACACCCTGCACATTACAGTATATAAACGGATATGTATACTATTTAAAAAATAACCGCACTAGACCCTTCTCTTAGCGTTCTTCATTGCTTTCTCCTCGCTATTACTTTCTTGTAATCAATTCTTCAGTTTGATGTTTACAATCACTGTAAAGTGACTTCACTAGTACATTCTGGCAAGTGGCAAGTAGATTGTTATTAATTTGGCTTGCCGCTCCAACGGCTGGTGCCTGAGGACTTGAGGCTGGTGCTATGGGTTCCAAATGCAACAGCGTATTATGTTTTTTGTTACATTTGAAGCACGTACGCCCTGTGAAAGCCTGTGCACTATGTTCACTTCTAAAACAATTGACACATAACTTTTATTTTTGTATCCAATTTAATCTCTAGGATACTGATTTGTCTCGGAAGTCCGGGCATCGAAACAGCCCAAGGTTTTTATTTTGCAAATCTGAAATCTGTTTGTCTTATCAGAGGCGCCGATGCGCATGTCGTGCCTTTTGACTCCTTTTTGGAGAATTGTGTCTTTTTTCCAGCCCCTAGAACTATTATTCTTTGTTCTAAAAATTGGATCATGGTGTCTAACGCTTGTAATTCCTTTGAGTTTCTTAGAGATTGCTCATACAAGGTTTTGTTGTTAGTGTCCAACTTGTTCTGTATAATAGCAAAAAGAATGGGATCCCAAGTGGATATGTCGATTCCTAGTCCCTTTAATGATGCCACGGATTCGATCGTTGTTATATATAATTCCTTCACTGATTTAACATCGTCATTGATGGTATTATGATGAAGAAATCGGTTAAGTGCCGTATTTGCAACGCCTTTGGGATTATTGTAAGCGTCGTTCAATATTCCCCATGCGCTCAAGTAGTTTTCTTCCTTGAGATCGATATGTTGAATCAATCTCTCAGCTTCCCCCGTTACTGTGGTTTTGAGATGCCACATTTTTTGCACCGTGGGCATATTGGTTTCATGAACCATGCATGAAAATAAATCGAAAAATTGGGTCCACTTTAGCAAATCCCCATCGAACTTCGGGACGATAACCCGCAGCAAATGCATATGGGCTGTGCGTGCATGTACCTTTTACGACTTTTCTACTTCTTTTTTCAGTTTGAGATAGGATTCCATGTCGTGCCCCGCCTCTTCTGGATCATCACACTCCTCATGAATGCGGAAGTAAACCTCTTGTGTTTGGGCCCAAAGAGAATTTATAAATTTTCTCGACTTTTGTCCGTCCGTCTGTTCTTTGAGCGAGCGTTTTAGTGACGCTATAACCGCGTTTTGTCTTCGATATAGGAAGATCAACTTATCATATGCCGTAGTAGGCTGATAGCCAAATATAATCGGCTTTAGTATAGCTTTTTCTACCACTCGTTGGCTTGTGGATTGTTTCTGTTTCCCCACATTTTCTTTGAACTCAGCAATGTATTTTATATACGATTGCTTAATGTTCTCATATTCATTTACGTATTCATCGCTTACATTGACCATTTTCCGAACATTGCGATCGTTCTCTTGGTATTTCTCCCATACGTTCTCAAGTGCTGCAGCCTTTGATTGGAAATATAATGCTTGGGCCTTTCTTTCTACTGAGTCTTTTTTGTAATTCCTTATGACTCTAGTCAATTCTTGGCCGATATCAATTTGTAAGTCCAATGCCCTTTGGGCGGCTGCACGATCTTCCTTTTCAAACTCCATTATCTTGTCTTATCTTGTAGAAGTGTTTTATTTGCTAATTCTATGTCGCCAAGTTGACAGAATCTTTTCGTATTTCGGAATCCTTTAATGTCGCCCAGTTGACAACTTCGTAAGGCTTTCTCTTGAACAAAATTTTGGATGTGATTTTGTTTTTGCTTATTTAAAGACGCACACGAGATCGTGTTGCTGCGTAATTGCCTTGGTTGGCTGTTGACAGTTGAAGTCCTTTAATGTCGCCTTGTTGACAATTTCTCTAGGATCATTCAACGATGTCTTGGTCACCAAATGTTTTTGGTGAGATTTCTTGCAGACGCACACTATGGCAGTGTTGCTGCGTAGTTGCTTTGGGTTGGCAACTTTAGTTTCGTGAACAGTTGAAGTCCTTCTAATGTCTCCTTGTTGACAACTTCTCAAGGATCTTCAACGTTGTCGGGGTCACCAAAATGTTTGTGTATGTGACAGTACATAAACTGCCTGTAATTGACTTTGTAAGTAAGTGTAGGAAGCTGGGATGCATACAGTACATAAACTGTTTGCAAGTGGTCGTCGCAACTAGAACTTGAACCAGTTGGACTGCGGAGAGGGTTTTCTTCGTTGCGCACTATTAAGGTTCTGAAGACACAGCGAAAGATTCTTTGCTGGGTGCGATGGAAGAAATGAGTAACAGTTGATTGTTGTACTGAGACTAATTTTATTGATCAAACTCACTGCTATTTATATCAAAACCAATGGGTCAAAATTGCTTATAGGTAATTACTGATTATTGTTACAATTGGTAAAAGTGTTGATTTAGAGAAATTATTGTGTGGAGAAATTTAGGTAATTGTAATGGTAAGCAATTCTACAAGTTGCTTGCCCTGTGAGTGACAATTGCAGTGTCAGCAAGAAATTCTACTGACAATTCGGCTTATTGCATATGCATTATATCTGACTCAGCGGTCAGCGGTGTCGCTAAATGTTCTGACCTGCCTTAATGTTTCTGTTTCGTATATTTGTGTTTAATTATTACATAATTCATAAATGTATTTATTACAATTAAATAGCTGCGACCGAACATTCTCCCGGCCGTTGAACAGTTGTTCAATCATCGCTTACGTATAATGTAAATCGGCGTGGAGTGGGTGTAGGCAGTGATGATTCGCAGACTTCCTCTGCAGTGGTTGTGGTAGTCCTGGGTTTCCATACCAGATGTCTGTTCCGGATGGCATAGGTGATGATTACTAAAATTGACATCACTAGAGCAACATAAGCAGCGATATGATGGTGCTGCACCGTGTCGAGCTGTTCTGGTAGATTTTGAGATTTGACTTCTGCTAGTTGTTCAGTGTCGCTTTTGGTTTTCCTGACTACATTTATTGTGGAGTCAACAATTGATGTTTGATTTTGGAGTAAATGTAGTAAGAATTCTTCATTGGTTTTTACTTTTCGATGACTTCGGACATTTTTTGAGCGTAATTAGAGTCTAGTACCCAAAAGAGACTGTTCGCAAGATTTCCCACAATATCTAGTGGAGATCTACGTGATCGCGAATTTGTCATTATCGTACTTTCCGCATGTAATTCGTTGTGAAGATGCTGAAAGTGTAGAAGCATTGACTCGCATGCTTGTCTATTTTGCAATTCGGGGCACATATGACCAAGTTCCATAATACCTGATGAAAATGTTCTCATGTCGCTCCAGTATGGGCCCAAGTCATAGTAAATTACCATTGTCCATTCAGATACAGCCATTTTTGTAGTGCCCAGTTTTTCGAAAAATATTCCTGGCTTGTTGGTAAATTGGGTCACAGTTATTGGGTGCGCTAGTGCTAGTGGTATCATAAGCAATAACACTAGTAGCGTTGAGGTAATTGTGGGTGACCATAATCTTTTTCTCTGTTCAGGTGGTTCATCGGGTTCCGTTAAGTCTTTATCAAGATTAATGGGACGCTTGATTGCTAAATCTTCTGGAAATAATGGCGCCAGACGACTTATGGGATGCTTGTATACGCCTGAGGCTGTTTTCACGTCTACTACTCGTACGTAGTTATCCTTTCCGGGGTATGTTTTGATGACACGAACCATTGGCCACTGCATTATCGGCATATTGTCTTCCTTCACCAAGACAAGTAATCCCTCTTTAATATTTTGGAGGCTGTTTTCCATTTTTGACGAACTTGGAGTTCTTGCAGGTATTCCTGCGACCATTGTCTCCAGAATCCTTGCTTCAGCCTAGACACCAATTCCCAGCGTTTTGCTAATGATTTTTCATCACGCTCACAATTAGAGTCGGGTGAAGCGGTTAATGGTTCACCAATCAGAAAATGTCCTTGAGTAAGGGCGGTTGTATCCGTAGGATCATTTGACATCGGAGTAATGGGTCGTGAATTGAGAATTGCTTCAATTTCAACGATGACCGTATTAAGTTCCTCAAATGTCAGAGATGCTGTTGCTGTCGTTGTAACTAGTAATCGTTTTGCAGATTTAACGGCTGCTTCCCAAAGGCCGCCAAATGATGGCGCTCTGGAAGGTATGAACTTGAATGCCAATTGTCTCTTGATGCAGTGATTTATAATTTGGTACTGAGCCTTGTCAGTCAAGAGGCATCTTCCAATTCTTTTAGTTTATTATTTGCACCAATAAAGTTGGTTGCATTATCGCAGTGAATGGTCTGGCATTTCCCGCGTCGGCTCAAAAATCGGCGAAGAGCAGCCAGAAATGCGTCGGTCGTTAGATCACTCACCAACTCCAGATGCACCGCTTTTGTTGTGAAACAACAGAACACGGCGATGTATGCCTTATCAGGCCTTTTGCCGCGGATTTTGTGATGAATCCAAATTGGGTCCGCAGTAGTCTACGCCTGCATTGAAAAATGGACGGGCTTGAGTGACTCTTTCTACTGGAAGATTCCCCATTATTTGATGCATCAACTTCGGTTTCGCCTTGTTGCATCTGACACAACCGTGGATGATGCTTCTCGCCATGGTCTTGTCGTTTATAATCCAATATTGTTGTCTTGCAATGGCGCGTAGTGCCTGGGCGCCGCAATGCATGCTGTCTTCATGGATTTCTCTTAGTAGCATCTTTACTATTGGCTTACATTATCTATCCGGTTTGCGAAAAATGTATGGTATGTAGACGCAGTGGCATTAATCCAAGCAATCACGACTGTCGAGTCCGTCCAATAGTATCCTGGGACTGTCTCAGGATTCACACGCAAGTCCTTCCGGACTCTGCCGGTGAGCTCTGCTCCTAACAGTGCAGCGCAAAGTTCTAGTCGAGGAAGAGATTGCTTTGCTGTTGGTGCCACACGATACTTTGAGCACATTAGGCGGACAGAAATCTGTTTGTTCTTATACGTAGATCGTACGTAGACTGCTGCTCCATATGCCTGTTCTGATGCATCTACAAAAGTGTGAATTTCTACAGTTTCTGTGGTTTTGCCATCATGAATATGCCTTTTAATCTGCATTGAGTTTAGTTTCTGCATGTCATTACGATATTCCTTCCATTAATTTTGAAGTTTAGTTGGCAGTTCGTCATCCCAATCCAGTTTTAACTCCCAAAGCTGTTGCATAAATATTTTTGTATAGCTTGACTCTTTTGTGCTCGTCCACAAAGTTGGTCTTCCTTTGGCTTCCAGATGACGCCAAGAGTTTTTACACTGTGATGATCCAATGTGTCACCCAGTTTCACATCGCTTACAATGTCCTCTTTGGGAATTCCTTGTACCAGCTGGTCATTGTTGGCCCCCATTTCCTTAGTTTGAATCCAGCAAGTTGGAGTATCTTGACGAGCTCCTGCATAACTTGCTTGGCTTCCGGAATGGAGTTAGCACCAGTCAAACAATCGTCTACATATAAATCATCTTTCAATGCAGATGATCCTACTGGAAGCTTGTCCTTATTTTTGATTGCCAGATGGTCCAATCATTTAATAGCCAAAAATGGTGCTGACGTTGTACCATATATGACAGTCTTTAGACGATAATACTTTAGTTCGTCGAATGGATTGTTTCTCCAGACAATTAACTGATGAAATTGATTTTCTGGGTTAACCCACACTTGACGGTACATTTTCTCTATGTCCGCAGTGAAGACGTATTTGTGAAGCCTAAAGCGTAGCAAAATCGACATTAATTCACTTTGAACAGTTGGCCCATTGTGTAAAATGTCGTTAAACGATTTTCCGGTCGACGTTTTGCATGATGCGTCAAAGACAGCTCGTAGTGGTGATGTGCTGCTTTCCGGTTTCAGGACGCAATGAATCTGGAATCTGGGATGCTGGCACTTGCTTCATGTGTCCAAGTTTCTCATATTCTGTCATGAACTTCACATATCCTTCCAGTGCCAAAAACCTTTTGGTAGCGGTTTCCATAGACGACCCCAGGGCTGAAGCATGCTCTGAAAATGGCAGTTTAACGATAAATTTGCCATCAACTGCCAACTGTAGGTAATGTAAGAAGTGTGCTTCGCAATGTGCTTCTGTTGGAGTGCGTGGCTTTTCTTCTGATTCCATATTGTCTAGAGTCCAAAAGCGCTCAATTAATGCATTTGTATCTTCGCTGGTTGCGGCTGCACAAATCGCTGTAGAATCGGTTGACGCGTTTATTTTTCCTGCCACGATCCATCCAAATTCAGTGTCTTGTAGTACTGGACCTCCGGCCGAAATCTTACGTTGATTTGGACGCAGCAATGAGTAGTAGTGCTCTGTACCAATCAGCATGTCTACTTTTCCTGGCTTATCAAAAAAAAACCACTGTGCAGAGACTTTACTAGCACATTCCCTCGTGATCTGCTGGTTCTTGGCTGTCCTCCAATACCTTCAATTCGTAGTGTTGAATTGTGGATTTTTAGGGACAGCATGGAGGCCAACCTCTCAGATATAAAGTTTATCTGTGATCCTGAGTCTAGCATTGCTCTAAAGTTGGCAATCTGCCCGTTGGTTCCTTGTACTGCCACTTTCGCTGTGGCTAGTAGATTGTAATTATTATGGCTTGCCGCTCCAACGGCTGGTGCCTGAGGACTTGCGGCTGGTGCTATGGGTTCTAAATGCAACAGAGTGTTATGTTTTTTGTTACATTTGAAGCACGACCGCCCTGTGCAAGCCTGTGATCTATGGTCACTTCTAAAACAGTTGACGCATAACTTCTCTTTTTGTATCCAATTTAAGCGCTCGGATACTGATTTGTCCGGGCATCGAAACATGGTTTTCCTTTTTGCAAAACTGACATCTGTGTGTCTTATCAGAGGCGCCGACGCGCATGTCGTGCCCCTTGACTCTTTTTTGGAGCCTTGTGTCTTTTTTCCAGCCCCTAGAACTCTTATTCTTTGTTCAAAAAATTGGCGCATGGTGTCTAACGCTTGTAATTCCTTTGAGTTTCTAAAAGATTGCTCATACAAGGTTTTGTTGTTAGTGTCCAACTTGTTCTGTATAATAGCAAAAAGAATGGGATCCCAAGTGGATATGTCGATTCCTAGTCCCTTTAATGATGCCAAGGATTCGATCGTTGTTATATATAATTCCTTCACTGATTTAACATCGTCACTGATGGTATTATGATGAAGAAACCGGTTAAGTACCGTATTTGCAACGCCTCTGGGATTATTGTAAGCGTCGTTCAATATTCCCCATGCGCTCAAGTAGTTTTCTTCCTTGAGATCGATATGTCGAATCAATCTCTCAGCTTCCCCCGTTACTGTGGTTTTGAGATTTCACATTTTTTGCATCGTTGGCATTTTGGTTTCATGAACCATGCATGAAAACGGGTCCACTTTAGCAAATCCCCATCGAACTTTGGGACGATAACCCGCAGCACATGCATATGGGCTGTGCGTGCATTTACTTTTTACGACTTTTCTACTTCTTTTTCCAGTTTGAGATAGGATTCCATGTAGTACCCCGTCTCTTCTGGATCATCACACTCCTCATGAATGCGGAAGTAAACCTCTTGTGTTTGGGCCCAAAGAGAATTAATAAATTTACTCGACTTTTGTCCGTCCGTCTGTTGTTTGAGCGAGAGTTTTTGTGACGCTTTAACAGCGTTTTGTCTTCGATATAGGAAGATCAACTTATCATATGCCGTCGTAGGCTGATAGTTGATTATATTTGGCTTTAGTATATCTTTTTCTACCACTCGCTGGTTTGTGGATTGTTTCTGCTTATCCACATTTTCTTTGAACTCAGCAATGTATTTAATATACGATTGCTTAACGTTCTCATACTCATTCACGTATTCATCGCTTATATTGACCATTTTTCGAACATTGTGATCGTTCTCTTAGAACTTCTCCCATTCGTTCTTAAGTGATGATACCTTTGATTGGAAACATAATGCCTGGGCCTTTCGGAGTCTTTTTTATAGTTTCTTATGACTCTAGTTAATTCTTGGCCGATCTCATTTTGTAAATCCATTGCAGACCCACACGAGTTCGTGTTGCTGCGTAGTTGCCTTGTTTCTTTTCATATGCTGTATAAATTAATTGGGCCGTCAACATCCAGATTCTAATTAACTCATTTTAAAATGATTTTCCGGAATCAGTGTTTAAAAAGGTACTCATTATTATTACTTAGGTAAGGTCCAAGGTGTCAAAAATATACCCAGGTAAGGTTAAGGTTTAACGAAATGTATAATAAGTAGGTAAAGATAAAGGTTCAAAAAGGTGATTTTTAATTAGTCTTCAAAATCCTGGTTTATCCATTATATTGAATAGTGATAAATGTATTAGAAACAAATAAAAAAAAAATAATTTAGGACGTATGAAGGAACTCTAAAGCTTCATCTTAAAGGTTGAGATAATGAAAATATTATCGTAGACTGTCTAAATCAATTGCACTGAGAATTGTGTGACATATTTTCCTGGGGACATACGGGAATTAAAGAATTAAATTGAAAAGATTAAATTCAAAACAAAAACTATTTATAGAACTTTACAGAGGACGAACAAGTCGTGCTGATCATAGCGGTCCAAAAGCTTTTTTTTTATAAAGAATCGACAGCTGACAAAACAGAGAGACCGTTCCATTTTAATTGACTTTTTTCTGTTGGCTGGTCATCCTACATTTCCAAATCCGTTCAGAGAATTATTAACAATACTTGCTCCTAGAATGGTTTTAATATCTCATCCAATTGTGGCAGAGTTAGGCAATATAAAATTACATGTAATAATTAAAAACATTACAAACATTTTTAAACTCTTATCGTCATGATTAGTTAAATCATACAGTTTAATTCTCGAATTTACATAATAAGTTTGTTTTACTTTCCCAATTATTTATATTGTAAGGTAATAGGAACCTGTATATTAAAAAACCGAGGTAAGATTAAGAAGATTACAACTTATCATTAAAATTTTAGGTGGGACAGTTTTTTGCGATTTGAGAGGGAAAGGGGGGAAATTTTCCAAATCTGAAACAAACTCGATCTGCGTATGGCATATGGCATATGAATGACCTCCCTAGTGTCCTGTAAGATTTTAAGATTCAGATATAGGCAAATGATGTGCAGATGTATTAAATCAGTTAAGTGAGTGTACTTTCATATGTAATGACGAACTCTCAAAAGTCAATACCTGAGCTAAAGAAAATGGTTTAGGACTTAATCCTCTAAAATCGAAATCCCTAAAATAAATAAAATAAGCTGATGGCTTTCAAATTCACTGTTTTTAAAGCTACCAACTTGGGAATCCACTTGAATAACGCATTAAGTGATCATATTAACAGAGTCACTGAAATTATGGATTACTTAGGCAGCTTTCCTTATCTCAGAAGTTTTTTCAATCCAAATTCAAATGACAATAGCTAGAAAGTATCTGATTCCTACACTTTTTTTATGGCGTTGAGGTTTTTGGGCAATGTGACGCAGCCAGCATGAACAATCTTAATGTCACCTTTAATAATAAAAGGTGACCACATAACCTTTCTTTTAATAAAATTTTTAACCTTTGCCTAATCCAATGGATAAAAATAAGATCTTATACTATTAGACAACATAATTACCCGCAGAGAACCAACTTGCCTTTAGAAGAAACTTAATTTTGCAACATCCTATAGAACTAATGATTTAATATGCCCGAGAATTAAGCTATCTAGTTCCGAAAACAATTTTATATCTTATTGTTAGTCCGTGTTTACACGATGAAGTTTGCTTCATGATGCTCTTTTCGATTTTGATTTAGGTTCTGACAATACGAGTTATCGATAAGCCAATTGCCCACAAATCAACCCTGCATCAGTTCAAGCGGAACAAAGCAAAGGAGAATTGTCGAAAAGCTTCCCCCCACGGTAGCCCATAAAGCTTTGCCAGCTTCGGCGCCTCTTCCCCACAAACAAAAACTTCATGAAGAACTTTATGAAGGAAACTTCATCATGTAAATGTGGACTTAGTCTTCAGATGTAATAAGTAGGATGACTGAAAATTATTATCAATATTCACTTTCGTGGCACTAGGATAAAACACGAATAAAAACTAATCTAATAACACTGCCTGCGTCGCAATAAAGTCGCCCGGATATACCCATGGCGGACATGTGACTGGCCTTAGCGCGTGATCAATGGACTTACAACCAGAATACTATGACTTCATCAATTTGGGTACATTTGGGAAAGAAAACGCTGAAACACAAATATTTTGATTAAAAAAAAAACACTCACACAATATTCGGCACCACATTTTCCATTCAATTAAATTTTATAATTCGAATCCAACAAAACAATTTTTACGGCTGCTTCCCACATCACTTTGTAGTCGTTTTTATACGCCCAATGTTCGTTTGGCAACGTCCAGCATTTCCATATAAAGCCTCATTATATTTTTCTCCTATTCGTTTCCGATCTACTCATCAGTGAAAGTCAATGACCGTTTTTAATGGCTCATATTCATTTCACACCGACTCCCACAGGTAGGAGATATCTTTCGCAAAATCCTCCTTTTCGACTTGTCACTCCTTCTCTTCAATCTTTTTCCTTTATTAAAAAAATTTTCCTGTTTTACAGGTTAAAAAAAAGCAAGAAATAAACAAGATGAGTCAACCACGAAGCACCTTGTTCCCAATGCCAACCATAAGCCACTAGCCAGTCAATACAAAAAATTCTGACCGCATCGTCTCGTCTCCAATAATCTCAAATGCTCTCTCCTGACCAGCTATTAGGCCACAAAAGTGCGAACCATCATACTGGGCTTAAAATCCCCAGGTAAATTATAGAAATGAATTATTTTTCTTATTATTTTCAGATTCGTTTGTGAAGTCTATTTGCGTAAAAGAGAATGCATATTAATTTAAAAATTCATATTTTCTTGAAACTTGTGCGATTGCCATTAAAATAATTTCTTCGAACGCATTGATCGGCATTTTAATATATTCTAGAAGAGTTCGTCAAGTTTTGGAAAAATTTTTGTTTGTACCTTGCTTCTAGTGGACGATGTAAGTTTTACAATTATTTATTGAAATTAAGTAATAAATCATTATACACCAAAAACAACAAACTTTAGAAGTTCTGAGAACACCTTTTCCCATTTTGCCCACTTCGGGACCGCTGTAGTGTACTTTTCGCTATGGCGGAGACCAGTACCTAACAGGAGGCAGTGTGATACAGTATTTTAAGGTAATATAAGAGTCGTCAAAAAGGTGATATATTAATATCCACCTCGTCTAACAATCAGTGTCCTTAAACTTGTGCTGCAAAGCTATAGATCCATATATTCTACATACTGCTATTTTCTATGACATACGTAAGTCTATTCTATTAAAATGTTTTTTTCACGTTGCGTCAATGCAACATTTTGCCAATTCGTAATTTTTGTCCAAGTGCAGTGGAAGTACGCGACAAAAATAGTTCATTTAATGAACTATAGTTCATTTTTTGAACTATAGTTCATTTTATGAACTATAGTTCATTTTTTGAACTATAGTTCATTTTTTGAACTATAGTTCTTTTGTAGGGAAAGGAATGCCCTTGGTGGTTACTTTAGAGATGATCCCAAGTCCGCCCAATAATATCCATGATAGATGGTAGGTTGTAATTTAATTGTTATTTTATTGATAGTGCTTTCGTCGCACTTTTATTCTTATGTCCTAAGACATTCGCTTTCCAACTTAAACTAATTTTATATTGAATTAATTCTAAGAGCCATGCTGTCAGAGACGCCGGCAGCGGAGTGGCTGTGTTATGTATATATATGTATTATTGAGGGAATGTTATGTGCACATAAGTGGATCATGTTAACTGCGCGGCCAGCTTATGATAATTGTGCCGACGCAGCGGTTTTGGGCTACTTGCCTTTGTGTGCATAATAATATAAAAATTTTTTTTTTTTTGTGTGTATATATATAGTTTTAAAGTGAATTTGATTTTTTTTTTTTGTGTATTGTTTATATAGTAATTTAATGAATTATTTAAAATACATTTTTTTTTTTTTTTTTTTAATGATATTCTGTAACCATATAGGGAGAGATATTCTATCATCATGCATTTAAATGCAATTATTAAAAATGTTTTTTTTTTTTTAAATGATATTCTAGTAGGGAAATAAATTGTACCATGCATGGTGTTGAGAAAATAGAAATTATGAAATACAAATTTTTAACCTATCTTTATGAACTGTTTGTTTTTTGTTCTTATTGTCTGAAATGATTATGTTATCTCTATCTTCTATCTTTTCTACTTTATAGGGTCCTGTATATTGAAAATCTAACTTATGACCTGCTTCGTTTTTTAATAAAACTTTATCTCCTTTCGATAAATTTATATCTTTTGCTTTTGAATCATACAATTCTTTGTTTTTATACACTTGAAAAGTGTATATTAATTTTGCCCAGAAGTTTGTAACGCATAGAAATATTCATTTCCGACCCCATAAACTATATATATTCTTGATCAGGACGACGAGCCGAGTTCATTTCCGCTTGTCCGTCCGTCCGTCTGTCTGTCTGTCTGTCTGTCCGTCTGTCCGTCTGTCCGTCTGTCTGTCTGTTTCTACGCGAACTAGTCCCTCAGTTTTAAAGCTATCGAGCTGAAATTTTGCACAGAGTCTTCTTTTTTCTGCACGCAACTAATATGTCGGAACCGGCCGGATCGGATTTTTTATTTTCTATTGTAGCGTCACCAATCTTGGTATATATTAGTTTTAGATGATTTTACATATTTGTGGAAAAATTGATCAAAATCGGATGAATATAGCATATAGCTGCCATATAAACGGTCGGTCAAAAAACTAGTTCTAGTGGGAAAAACTTTTTTATTTTCCTTCGTAGCGTCACCAATCTTGGTATATATTAGTTTTATATGCGTTAACACAATTCTGGAAGATTTTATCAAAATCGGATGACTATAGCATATAGCTGCCATAGGACCGATCGGTCGAAAAATGTGTTTTACTAAGAAAAGTTTTTTTTTATGGTATCAAATTTTTATTATAAATGATTTAAAAATTTAAAATATCCGATATCTATATCCTCTATATATTTTACCGGTTAAATTAGCTGGAGTAAAGTTTTTCAAGTGTATTCAAACTTCGGCACAGTCGAAGTTAGCTTTGCCTTCTCGTTTCTCTTATTTTCTTCTAGTATAATTCTAGCTCGTTTATATGCTAATTCTAATCTATATTTCGACTCTTTTGCATAGTCATCTACATTATATAACGGATTAATATGATTATCCGTGCTATTAAATGATTTATTAATGGTTGGTTTTCTGCTAAATACTAATTCGTATGGACAATAGTCGTGAGCTGTGGATGGTGTGGTGTTAAAACAATATATAAAGTATAATAACCAAATATCCCAATCAGTTTTGTCAACTAATATGTAAGAACGAATGTATTCGTTGAATGTTCTATGGCTTCTTTCCACAGTTCCTAAAGTTTGGTGATGGTAAGCAGTTGATGTTATGTTTTGAATACCAAGGTATTTACATAAATCTTTGATAATTGAATTCTTATATTCTGTTCCCATGTCCGTAATGAACGTCTTCATTGGACCGTACTTCAGAATGAAAGATTCAAATATTGCTTTTGCTACTGTTCGAGCACTTTTGTCCGGTATGGGTATGGCAACAAGGTATTTTGTTAAGTCACAAATTAAAGTGATAGCATATTCGTTTCTTGTTCTGATTTTGGTAATGGGCCGATTGTATCCACTATTACTCTATCAAATGCCATTAATGGACTTTCAGTTATTGTCAAAGGAGTTTTTGTATGTGTAGTAATTTTACTTTTTTGACATTTTGGACATTTTCTCACGTAAGATTTTATATCTCGTGACATGTTTTTCCAATGGAAATAACGTTTTATTTTCGACGTCGTTTTTGTTATTCCTGTATGTCCTCCTTGAATTGGACTATCATGGTATGTAGACATTATTTCTTCGATTTGTTTTTTATTTTCATTTTTAATTGTGGTCACCGGCTGGAGTAGCGCTACTCTTAAATTTGTTAGTATCTTATTGCCCATATTTGTTAAAGAATCAATTGAAACATGATCAAAGATTTCTTCACACGGTGCCATTTTCAGTTGAGTAATTCCATTTATACCGGCATCTTTTTCAAGCCTTTGGAAAAATTGATCTAAATCAAAAACTCCATTAGTATATAGGTCATCAACGTTAATTCTTGCAATTACTTTTTTTCCATGTTTCAGGGAACATTTTAATAAGTTTAATTGCAAGGTCACTACTTTTTTAACATCTTCATTTCGAATGACGTTGTATATATTGGGCTTCGAAGTTATCGGTTGCTTGCGCAGTTCCGAATCTATTCCTGCGCAGGATTTTGTATGTCTACTTTCGCTTCTTGTAGTGACTTTAAGTATTTCTTTTGTTATGTCTTTAAGTTGATCAATGGTTATTCTAGATAACGCATCTGCAACATGATTATCTTTTCCCTTAAGATATTCAACTGTAAATTGGTATTCTTCCAAATCAAGTCTCATTCTTGTTAATTTTGAGCTTGGATTTGTCATTGTTTTCCATAGATATATGGTCTGAAATAATTTATTGCCCAATGTATTGCAGTTAATTCTTGTTCTGTTGTGTTTTTATTCGATTCGCCTTTGGTAAATGATCGTGAAGCATATGCAACCGGAAGTTGTAATCCGTTGCTTTCTTGAGTTAATACGGCTCCACAAGCTTGTTTGCTTGCGTGATTATACAAAATTCTTTGGAAAAATCTGGATATTGAAGTAATGTCGGGGACATTAATTTTTCTTTTAAATAATCAAAAGCTTCTTGACATTGAGGTGTCCAGTCGAATTTAACATTTTTCTTACGTAAGTATGTAATATGGCGGGAATAATCCGCGAAGTTTTTGATAAATCGACGATAATAGTTACAAAATGCACCAAATCTTCTAGCACTGTCTGCGTCAGTAGGAACTGGGTAGTTTTTTATGACTTCATACTTTTTGTCATCTGGTAAAATTCCTTGACTAGTGCATTTATGTCCTAGAAATGTAACTTCGTGCATGAAGAATGTACATTTCTCGGGGTGTAATTTTAAATTATGTTTACTGCACAATTCAAATACGTCAATTAAATTTTTTAGCATGTGGTTTTCTGAACAACCGATGACTATTAAATCGTCCATATAAAGGAACGCTTGAGAAGGATTTAATCCTGAAAATGCTATTGTCATTATTCTTTGGAAAGAATTTGGTGCTATTTTTGATCCATAAGGTAATCGTGTGAAACGATAAGAGCCGTTGCTCGTAGAAAATGACGGTATGTTTCTTGAATCTTCGTTTAGTCTATCTGATGAAATCCAGACATTAAATATAAGCATGAAAAATATTTAGCTCTTCCCAATTGATCTAGAATGTTGTCAATTCTTGGTAATGGGAATTTATCTGCTAGAAGCTTCTTATTGATCTGGCGGTAATCAATCACTAAGCGCCACCTTTTTGTGTTTGAATCAGGTAGTGATTTTTTGGGAACTAAAAGCAATGGGCTGTTATACTCTGATACTGATGGTTCTACAATGTTATCTTTTATTAATTTCTCAACTTGTTTTATAATTTCGTCTTTTTGACTATGGGGTTTTCTGTAATTTTTAATGTAAACTGGTCCATAATCTTTCAATCTCAATTTTTGGTCATAGAAATTGTTTGTTGTGATTGGTTCTGATTCCAATCCGAATATATCTGTATATTTTGAACACAATTCTGTCAGAACGTCTTTGTATTGAGTCGGGAAATTCTTTTTTAAATGATTTAATACTAGTTCTTTTCTTTGTAGATCATTTATTTGTGATATTTCATAATTATCAAGTGGTTCATATTGGACGTTGTCTAGTTTTACAACTTGAGTTTTGTTCGTTATATTTAATATGCGAACGAAGGCTTTTTTTGTATTTGAAATTGTGTTAGCGATGAAAATACCTTTTTGAATTTCTTGATTTGGTATTAGAATCTCTTCGTCCTTTGCATTTAGTGAAATTTGTCTGATTACTTCGGACCGACATGGAATAACGACTTCGTTACTGTCTGTATTATTGATAATTGGAATGTATATTGAAGATTTTAAGTTATTTGGTCGCAATATGAGTGAGTCTCTTTCTGGGGTGAAGTCGAGTAGACAATTGAATGTTTTTATGAAATCTATTCCAATAATACCATTTCCTGGTATTGAAAAATCGTTTGGTACTATGTGAAAATCGTATGGTATAATGAAGTTACCTGTTCTCAATTCGAGAAATGTTTGACCAAGTGATTTTGTCGAACCTTTACCTATTCCTGTTATTTGAGTAATGTTGGTGTGATCGATATCTTGAGATATATCGGAATTTTCTTTTATAATGGAAATATCTGATCCTGTATCTATTAGGAATGTATATGATTTTCCTGTGTTTTCATTTTTAATTTTGACAAAAATGTTTAAACTGAGATTGATAGTGTGGATTTTCGAGTTTACTGATTGGGAATACTTAAGGGGTTCTGCTGGTTTTCCGACGTGCCTTGTGCATGTCTGACATTGTTATTTCTGTTACCGTGGTTATTTTGGTTTTGATTGTTATGATTGCCTCGATTTCCATTACTGAAATTTCCTCGATTCGCATTGTTGTAATGTTGGTTAGGGCCTTTGAAATTTCCTGAGAAATTTCCTCGTCCTCTATTGTTACCTCTAAAGTTGTTGTTTTGGTAACCATTATTACTTTGGTAATTATTGTTGTTGTGGAAGTTACCTCTTCCTCGGTAATTTCCTCTAAAGTTATTACCTCTGTATCCATGTCCTCTTTGGGTATATAGTACTGAGCTTGTGTTGCCCGTCATTTCTGTACTACAGTGTATGTATTTCGTGACGGCTTCATTCATTGTTTTGAATGTACCTGCTTCCAAAATTGTTTTTAGTTTACCATGCTCACAGTTTTTGATCATGGTAGATATCGCTTCTTTGGTGCTGATGGTGTCAGCATGTTCTGCTGGGAGTCCTTCATCTATATAAGACGATTCTAGCAATTTACGTAAGTTGTCAATTTCGGTAGTAAACTGTGTGGCTGTTTTTCCTTTTTGGAATACATTTGCCATCTTTGTTTTGACTACATCGGATGTTTCACCGACAACTGTAGCTTGTAATTTTCGAATAATTGCATCAATTGTAGTTTCGTTTTGGACTTTGTATAGCGTTGAGCCGACTGTTTTGGATTTGATTACTTCCACAGCAAGTCTTTCATAAGGTCCTTTTGTAAGGTTTACCAATTTTACTGCTGTTAAAAATCTCTGTAGGTGCAATTTTTTTCCATCAAATTCTGGAATTGCTTGGGCGATTTCTCGTATATACGCCCTGTCGGCGACTGATGTGTCAGTCATTGTATATGGTTTTTGTTCAATTACACTAGAAGATGATGATGAGTTTGAATCTTCTTGTTCCGACAACTCTGGTAATGTTATTACAGCTGGAATTGTCAGATCGTGTAAATCTTTCTCGTCAATTTCGGTTTCTGATTCATCTTCTGAATCAACTATTTCTTGATCTATTGATTCTGTTTGTTCACCTGTTTCAATTATTAGAGCGGTATTTATGACAGTTGGTATCGAAATATCCAAATTATGTCTTGTTTTTACAGATATCAAGTTTGATCTGAATTTGATTAAAACTTTAGATACCTGAGACCAATGTTTATTTGTTAATTTATCTTTGTGGTCGTATATTAGTTTTCGGGCTTGATTAAAGCAATCGACCAATATAGTTGCATGTTTTTTAACAGTAACCTCTTGTACGAGTCTGTTTTAAGATATGCATTTATAAGATTTTTCAAACTTTGATCGAATGTCGTGTATGTTTGTACTTATATCCTTCCATTCCATAGTAAGGTTTTATGGATGATAATTGCGTTCATTTTAATTTGTTTGTTTTATTTGATAATCTGATTCTCGAATAGTTTGTGTATCCACTGAGGAAGATTTTTGTTCACTAACTGTTTTTGGTATTGAATTAAGATAACTTTTTCAATGTTATCTACTACTTCTTTTTCAAATTTCTTGTTCTTCTTTATCCAATTTATAATTTGAATGATTTTTACATTGGTTTCTCCATTTTCTAGGAGGAATTCTATGAAGGGGACAAACCTTTGTAAGTGTTTAAGGTCTTTTAAGTCCATATTTTTGTTTTGTTATTTTTGTGTCGATTGTACTGTAATAAGGATTGTACGTCCCAATATAGGATGTTCGTTTATTACTGAGCTGACTCTTATACCTGGAATAGTTGAAAGTACTATTCCTTTCTGAGTAGCGGTACAATGTATCAAAGGTGATATTTGGGTGTTGAAACTGTTCATGTATTGGTTTTCAAATTCATGTACGGTTATGGGATTTTCATTTTCCGAAATAATTTTGATTGTTCTATTTCTGAATTCTGGGTCTTTTACATATGTCAATTGGATGACTGAATTAGTACTCATATTGTTTTATTACACCTTATCCAGGTCATTTGCCCTGCTAATATATTTCTTCTTTAGGCACCTATTGTGCATCTTGTAAATTTTGAGAAATATGCCTACGCATAATAGTACTACGATGATGATTAATAAGACTGAAATCAGTTCTATGTCGGGTGACATTACCTCGACTTTGTTAATTACATTTGCGGTTGAATCTACCGTTTTTGTATCTATGAGCCCCATTATGGGTGCAGTTTTAAGAAACAAAAAGGGTATATCCAGTTTGGATAATATTAAGAAAAATTTAGTTTTTATTTGTATATTCTTTTTTTTTTTTTTTTTTTTTACTTTAAAAATTTTGAATTGTTTGCCCTAATGGCCAATTTCGCGTGTCTAAAACACACGTGCCTAATACACCTCGTAGGTGGAGAGAAAGGTTGTACCGTAGTTGACGGTTTACATTTCCCTACCTAATTATCGCATAAGCTTTGCAGGCTTATACCTCTTTAGCGCTACTGAAGCAGCACTAATTAACATTGGGTTTTACAATATTTGATTAAAAATATATTAGGTTTACATAGACCTAAAAATTTCAAAATTTCATTTTTTTAAATATAAGTTAATTAAAATTTGGGGACATCCTTCAGTTTCTTCTGGTTTTGTGGGCCTTTGGTGAGGGCGTTGCCGGTGCTGGTCTGCACAGGCTGCTGCTGCTGATGTCCTGGGCCTATGAGCTCAGGCGGTGCCGGTGCTGGTCATCGCACAGGCTGCTTATGACGTCCTGGGCCTATGAGCTCAGGCGGTGCCGGTGCTGGTCATCGCACAGGCTGCTTCTATTGGTTTGGTATTGTGCACGTTCCTATGCAGTGCGGTGAGTCCAGTGGGCCTGGACAATCCGATGGGCAGCTCTTCTTTCTCTTTGGTAGGTTCTGTATTGTGGGTATTTGATTTGGTTTAGTTTTGCATATATTTTGTATTGTATTTACTGAGGGTACCAGTGTACCTGTGGGCTTGTGTAATTCGCTTTTTAAAAAATCGAGCTCTTCCCAGAGCTTAAACGCTGTATTGTAAGGTGGTGGATTAGGGCCATTTAATAATTGTTGTAAATGTCGAATTCTTTCTTGAATTTTGTGTCGACGGCCACCCCTCTCTCTTTTTATTTTTTCGGTTTTTTACGAATCATCTTCCATTACACATTTTTAATGCCACACAGTCACTGTACCCACTCAGATTTTTTTTTTCGGTTCCAAATCCAGATCCAGTGCCTCCGTAAGCTCCTGCTTACACTGTCTCGGTCGCCATGTAGGGAAAGGAATGCCCTTGGTGGTTACTTTAGAGATGATCCCAAGTCCGCCCAATATCCACGATAGATTGTAGGTTATAATTTAATTGTTATTTATTGATTGTGCTTTCGTCGCACTTTTATTCTTATGTCCTAAGACATTCGCTTTCCAACTAAAGCTTGGTATTGAGTAACTGCGAAAATCGTGCGAAATCTCTGCACATTATTTCGTCGATAGCAAGTGCGAAAAGTTGCCACCATCTCTAGTTTCAAATCTACCCACCTCTAGGAGTTTTGTTTACAAAATAAATTTCAAATGGATAACAAACAGAGAAGAGTTTTATTGGCTACAATAGCGATGTGCGAGTTGCAACAAATGACAAAGAATGCAGCCAGGCAACCACTACTTGCGGAGACAAAGAAGTCCCAAATCCGACCATTCTGGAGTTATGTGGCTCATCCATTACAAACACGGAATCACTTTATTTACCTTCCTTGTCAATGGCAGTAGCTATATTTGACGCTTTTGACCAATCCTGTATAAGAATGCTACTCGTGTATGCGCTCCTACAGCACAGGTTTTTCTTTGACTAAATTGATCAGGGCCACTTTGTTATGCACTTGTTTTTCCTCGCGCCACACACTTGTATATTTCGACCGAGCTGATTGCGAAAAATATGGTTTTGATATATTTCGCACTATCGAAATAATGACCTATCGATTAACTATTGCGTGACACGGTATGCATCGGGTGGCAACGCTGCAACATCGATATGACTTTTCGCAACATTTCTGTGTACCAACTCGCGAAACAGCTACCAGCGAAAATCGAGCGAAATCGTTTTTTTTTATACTCTGTACCGAAGGTACACAGAGTATATTGGGTTTGTGCAAATGTATGTAACAGCCAGAAGGAAGCATCTCCGACCCCATAAAGTATATATTTTCTTGATCAGCATCAACAGCCGAGTCGATATAGCCATGACCGTCTGTCCGTCTGTCTGTCCGTCTGTCTGTCCGTCTGTCCGTATGAACGAAGAGATCTCAGAGATGGTAAGAGATAGAGGTTTGAAGTGTATGGAACAAATATTTCTTATACTTGCAGGCAGATCAAGTTTAGTTTTGATTTTTTCCACGCCCCCTGCCTCCCCCCCAAATTAAAAAAAACTGAATATTTTCCACAATTTTGGAGTTACGTTGTTCGAACCTTTAAGACATATATTCTACTCATCATTTCTTATTAAGCCCCCATACATCGTTTTCCGATCAGATGAACAATAGTGGCGCTATATGTAAAAGAAAATTTAATGCAACGGCAACAACAACACTGCAGCCACTTACTAGAAAGAGAGAGCGAGAGGGCAATAGCTTACTGGACTGCGCCGCTTTCAGTTTCCCCCTCCCTTCTTTCCGATAGATATTTGTGTAAGTAGGCAAAGACGAAGTATGAGAGGAGCGATGCAATTGAGATGGCCTGCGGTCAGAAATATGATAGATATGATTATGTTAACAGGAAATTATATACAAATTTTATAATTTTACGAGTTATGTATTAGGGTGATTCTACCCATCATTACTTATCGAGCCCGTACATCGTTTTTCAACTAGATGAACGATAGTCAAATGAGTTGCCACCCCCAGATTTTGAAAAAACCTCACACTTTAAAGTTATCAGTTTCATACAAACAGGTACAGAGTATATTACAGTCGGGCTTGACCGACTTTCTTACTTGTTTTTATATGGAGTTTCTGATTTCGCGAGTATTTCGCAGTTACTCAATACCATTTTACGAACTATAGTTCATTTTTTGAACTATAGTTCATTTAATGAACTTTATCCTAAAAATAATCAATAGTTAAAAAAATGAATTGCATAAAAAAATTAACCAATAAAATGTCGGTTGTTTTATATCGATTAGTAATCTTTAAGCCGTCTGCATGTCCGAATGAAAAGTGTTAAATAAAGTGAATTGGTTACATAGAATGAACTATAGTTAAAAAAATTAACTATAGTTCAAAAAATGAACTATAATTCAACAATGAACTATAGCTTGAAAGTGAATAGTTCATCAAAAAATGAACTAATGAACTAGGTTATTGAAATGAACTAGATTCTCCAAGTCTACTGGAAGATACTCAATAAGGTCATTTAGGTATAGGGCAAAAAGCAGAGGGCTGAGTAAACAGCCCTGCTTCACTCCCGTTTCGGTGGTAAAGCATTCGTGTTCCATCCCATACTGCTTGTAGGCTGTTTTTGTAGAGACTGTCCAAGATTTTGATGATTTTTGTAGATATTTCGAGGTTGTATGGCTTTAAAATAAGTGATCTTCTGTCTATTGAGTCGAATGCAGCTCGAAAATCAACTAAGAAAGCGTGCAGCTTTCTGCCACTTGAAATGTACTTCTCAGCGATGCTCGAAAGGCAATAGATGTTGTCTATGGTCGAGTAACCTTTCCGGAACCCAGCCTGAAACTCCGACAGAAGATCACCCTCGGTTACCCACGAGTTAAGGCGCTCCAGCAATATCGCAGAAAAAACCTTAGCAATTGCATTTTGAAACGATATTCCCCTGTAATTTGAAGCAGTCTGTGGGTCACCCTTTTTAAAAATAGGGATCAATATGGCTTCTTTAAAAATTGCTGGTACTGTACCGAGTTCAAAGATACTGTTGAAGGTTCTCGTCAGTTCTTCAAGAAAGCGTGGCGAGGCGAAGCGTATGAACTCAGCGGGGATACGATCTACTCCAGGGGTTTTGTTCAGTTTTAATTTCAGGACTATAGTTGTAAGGTTGGTAGTGTGGGAAGCATCCAATGTCTCGTTTTCAATACAGGGGAGGGCAAATTAAGGGATTTTCCAGGTGAGTTGGCGTTTAGGAGATTATAAAAATAGGTACCTTGTTCACTCGCAGACACCTCTCCTCCTTTAACAAAACTAGTCCCATTTAGTTTTTTTTATAGCTGTCCAATATGATTTAGCGTCTGTTATATTTTCTAGTGATTTGGCCAAAACTTCAAAGTAACGACGGCGGGCAATATGGCATTTCTTCTTATACTCATTATTCGCTTGTTGATAACATCGTAAGGACTCCGCAGAACCTTCATCTCTTGCTAAACGTAGCCAGTGGAAAGAACGATCTCTTGCAGCTGCGCAGTCTTCATCAAACCACTCCTGTTTGAATGTTTCGTAGTTTTGACTCCTTAGTTGGATCGCTGACTTTTTGATGCAATTCATTAGGTTGTTCAGATCGTAGCAGGAGGTATTGGTTGCTGCGTTCCACGACTCTAGATTGTGATCGAGGTTTATATGCATTTTCAAGTTTTTCAGACCATCTAAGCTTTGGTAACAAACTAAGTTGCTCCATATTAATATTTTGGGCAGCCGTAAAGGTGTGACTAATGACTAGTGGAAAGTGATCGAAAGAGATCAAATTATCCACCTTAAAATCCTCTATTAATGTAAGCCATGCTCCTCGTACAAGACAATAATCTATTGCCGATCGCGCCGCTCCTTTTATAAATGTGAACTCTCCAGAAGAGTCACTTTCAGCTCGGCCGTTAAGAGCCGTAAAACCATGTGAATAAATCAGCTCGCTCAGCTTTCGGCCATTTCCGTCTATTAAGGTGTCTTTGCTATGCCTTGTCTCCGAGAGTTGCGTTGGTACCAGCTCCGGGTTGAACCCACAGAGCGGTGTACATCCTGTTCTGGCGTTGCAGTCTCCAACAATCATTAAATTTTCAATGCATTGATCCTTATTGAGTAAATCATAAAGTAAGGCCATATCGGTTTCCATCTGTTGCAGTTTAGATAAACTGGTAAAATGTGCAGTTTCTCAGTGCCAGTGTTTATTTCTATCAACACTGATTCGGATTGCTGCGAGAACGATAATAAATCTGACTTCTTTAAATCCTTTTTAAATCCAAGTAGCATACCACCGCTTGCTCTCCCTCTTGTACTGGTGCGGACTGCTGGTATCCACTTCAGCACGTAGTCTTTGAGCTCAGAGTTTACATTCTCCGATTCAGTTCCTAGATAGGTTTCATATAGTGAAAAAATATCAAAAGAGGCTATGTATTTGAAAAGTCGTTAAATATGCATTTTCGAGCCAAGCCTGCTACATTATACGATAGGATTTTGAACTTCATAGATATATAAGTATTTTTATTAATGTTAAGGTTATTAGGGCTAGTATATAAGACATAATTGGGGACGAGATTTTTACTAACATTTAGTTTTTTGACATAAGCTCCTTATTAAGCGCATCATAAGATATAATGGACAGATCCAACTTCTTTCCAAATATTTCTAGCATTTTTGAGTCAGCATTCGTTCCTTGACACATAAGAATTTTACTGTAGTTGAAAGCCATCCAATTACCCTCGATGTTTATGCTGTCATTTTGGACATTAACTTTTTTAGCGTTGACGATAGCGTTAAGGTGATTTTTCAGGAGCATAAGAATCGATTTATTTTTCTGCCTTTCCGTACTTAGATCGTTTTCAATGAAAATTTTTACTATATGTATATAACATTATAATTAATTAATCATCAAATAATTCAAAAACAGACTCTTTTAATAAAGTTTTTTTCCATGGTAATTTTCTAAATCCACTTATGAGAGGGTCTGAACCTGATAGTAATCTATTTATAAGGTCTTTGTTAGTTGAGAATCGAGAGATTTTTTAAATAACATAACATATAACAATAACAAACACATAACACATAACATAGCACTTAGCATGGGAAGCACAAACAACAAAACACCAATACCTGCTGCACTCGGATCAAAATATTATGACGCTATTATTATTAACTATTATTAATCATTAATATTAACATCGAAATCGATCGGCACTGCAACTAAAAGCTTAAGGGAAAGTATAATCAGAAAACGAAATACACTCACAAAAGGTAATTTAGAATTTTTTTGTTTTAGACGATATACCAAAATATACAAAGTGTTAAATAATTGAAATCATAGTTAATACCTGTATGAATAATATCCATATTATTAAAAAATAATTGGAACTTTTATTTAATAACTTTTTTACTCTTAAATATTGGCGTCACTTTGAGACATAACACAACGCACTGAACTGCGTAGCACGTGGTCTGACTTTAAAGTATTTTTTCACAAAGAGCGAATGGTCATGCTAAAAGACCCCGTTTGTTTCAAAAAGATTATTTATTTATGATATGATCGACATGCTTCAAACTGTAAAATTTTGATTTCGATTTTTTTAATTTTTGGTGTATGGGAGCAAGCACTGTGAAGTGTTTTAAGTTTGGTGCAAGCATGACCCTAAGATAATTATTCTCTAATACTATATTTGTTATTGCACCTTTGTACCGCCACATCTCCTCCTCTGCCAGTCAGCCATCTTTTCTAAATACCAACATTTTCGATTTTTCTAAGTTAACTTCCATATTTGAAATGTCATAGTTTGTGATTGCTCATGTCTATCAATCATCGACTGTAACTTTTTGATGTCGCCTGATAATATTTATCACTACGTCGTCAGCGTATTACAACGATCTTATAGTTATCTCGGTTATCTAAAGCAGAGGTGTACAACGCGCCAGGCCTCCTTTGTTGTTGTCTAGTTCGCCGCTATAGTCCCAAAGTCACAGTCAAAGCTTGAGGCATACGAGGAGCTATAAGCTAAAATCACTACATAACTTGTTTACTTCAATCAAAACTTTGTTGGCGAGAGCGAGTCAAGTTAGAGTTTTGTTGTTGTTCTTGCCTACTGGTAGAAAAAAATTAGATTCCTTTATGTATTGGAGGTTTCATATGCTTTAGTGGGCACCCTTCATCTCAAGTAAGTAGTTTAAAAAAGCGTGTATTGTAATGGAGGCATTTGATACACCTGCCTCACCACTTAAAGGCTTTCGAATGGCCCCTAACAATCTCATCTACTTTTTCCTATTACACTAGTTTACAGCGAAAAAGGCCCATTGAAGCCATTATTTTTATACACTTGAAAAGTGTATATTAATTTTGCCCAGAAGTTTGTAACGCATAGAAATATTCATTTCCGACCCCATAAACTATATATATTCTTGATCAGGACGACGAGCCGAGTTCATTTCCGCTTGTCCGTCCGTCCGTCTGTCTGTCCGTCTGTCTGTCCGTCTGTCTGTCCGTCTGTCTGTCCGTCTGTCTGTCTGTTTCTACGCAAACTAGTCCCTCAGTTTTAAAGCTATCGAGCTGAAATTTTGCACAGAGTCTTCTTTTTTCTGCACGCAACTAATATGTCGGAACCGGCCGGATCGGATGACTATATCTTATAACTGCCATAGGAACGATCGGTCGGAAAATAAGTCTTAGTGAGAAAAACTTTTTTATTTTCTATTGTAGCGTCACCAATCTTGGTATATTAATATATATTAGATGATTTTACATATTTGTGGAAAAATTTATCAAAATCGGATGAATATAGCATATAGCTGCCAAATAAACGGTCAGTCAAAAAACTAGTTCTAGTGGGAAAAACTTTTTTATTTTCCATCGTAGCGTCACCAATCTTGGTATATATTAGTTTTATATGCGTTAACACAATTCTGGAAGATTTTATCAAAATCGGATGACTATAGCATATAGCTGCCATAGGAGCGATCGGTCGGAAAATGTGTTTTACTAAGAAAAGTATTTTTTTATGGTATCAAATTTTTATTATCAATGATTTAAAAATTTAAAATATCTGATATCTATATCCTCTATATATTTGACCGGTTAAATTAGCTGGAGTAAAGTTTTTCAAGTGTATTCAAACTTCGGCACAGTCGAAGTTAGCTTTGCCTTCTCGTTTAATGATGTATTTTGGAATGCTGAACTCAAAAATGAATTTCAAAAATTTTGAATGGATAAGTTTTTGAGTTAGAATTTTTTTTTAGTTTTTCGGTAGGTACCCATACCTTTTAAGCCATATCTCGAGTTACAAACTTTTGATGAAAAATTTGTGAAACGTGAAAAATTTGATTTTCTAAAATTTGTAAATGGTTGAAAATAAAAATCAAAAAATTGTTTTTTCTTTTATTCTTACAAATTGCCCTATTACGAAAAAAATAAGGCGTTGATGACGAAAATCTGTGGATAAATAGCGAAGTTGTAAGCAATTGTCTGAAACAACTAGGGGTCAAATTTGACTATTTTACGTGTTCATTAAAAAAAATTTTTTTTTACTTTGCTTTTTGCTCAATGTACGAGTTCCAATAGAAGCCAAATCACAGAAAACGAGAAGGCAAAGCTAACTTCGACTGTGCCGAAGTTCTAATACACTTGAAAAAGATTACTCCAACTGATTTAATAAAAATAAATATAAATATAAATAAAATAAATATAGGATATAGATATCAAATATTTACATCTTTTAAATCATTGATAATAAAAATTTGATACCATAAAAAAAAACTTTTCTTAGTAAAACACATTTTCCGTCCGATCGGTCCAATGGCAGCTATATGCTATAGTCCTCCGATTTTGATAAATTTTTTCGAAATTATGTGAAAGAATATAAAACAAATACATACCAAGATTGGAGACGCTACGATAGAACAAAAAAAGTTTTTCTCACTAGAAGTATTTTTTTGACCAACCGTTTATATGGCAGCTATATGCTATAGTCATCCGATTTTGATAAATTTTTTCCGAATTGTGTCAAAGCATATAAAACTAAAATATATTAAGATTGGAGATGGAAAACAAAAAAGTTTTTCTCACTAGAAGTAGTTTTCTGACCGTCCGTTTCTATGGCAGCTATATGCTATAGTCATCCGATTTTGATAAATTTTTTCCGAATTGTGGGGAAACATATAAAACTAATATATACTACGATTGGTGACGCTACGAAGGAAATCAAAAAAGTTTTTCTCACAAAGACTTATTTTTCGACCGATCGTTCCTATGACAGCTATATGATATAGTCATCCGATCCGGCCGGATCCGACATATTAGTTGCGTGCAGTAAAAAGAAGATTCTGTGCAAAATTTCAGATCGATAGCTTTAAAACTGAGGGACTAGTTTGCGTAGAAAAAGACAGACAGACAGACAGACGGACAGACAGACGGACAGACGGACGGACGGACAAGCGGAAATGAACTCAGTTCGTCGTCCTGATCAAGAATATATATAGTTTATGGGGTCGGAAATGAATTTTTCTATGCGTTACAAACTTCTGGGCAAAATTAATATACACTTTTCAAGTGTATAAAAATTAAGAGCAAGGCCAAAAACGAAGAAAAAATAAAAATATTTTCTAATAAATACATATAACACGAAATTTGACTGTTATTGTTGTTTATCCATAGATATTCTTTACCAATACTTTATTTTCTTCGTAGAAGTACTATTCGTAAGAACAAAAGAAAAAAACAATTTATTTTTAACAGTTACAGTTATTACAGATTTTAGGAAAAAAATGTTTCCTTGTTTTTGAGAAAAAATTCGATTTTTTCGAAATACTTTTGCTTGTAGCATGTTTACTACTAAACCGATTGGAAAGAGATCTTCAACTAGATTATTGAAAATTTCAAACCCTTTGGATTAATACTTTGCTTGACGACATCTACAGTTCCCATCTCGAGATATGTCATAAAATGTAAGGGTAACTACCGAAAAAACTGAAAAAAATTCTAACTCAAAAACGAATCCATACAAAAATTTTGGAATATCATTATTGAGCTCAGCATTCCAAAGTACATCATAAAAAAATAACAGCTTCAATGGATCTTTATTTTTTTTTTTTTTGTAAACTAGTGATATTAATCAAATTATGTTCACTCATTGAGTAACAGTGTTTAAATTGGTTCAGTCGTAGTAGCAAAAGTCGCATAATTTTTACTTTTCACAGCTTTGTCTGTTTGCGACTTTTCAAAATGAATAGTTGTGTCTGCTTCTGCTTTTGAAAAAAAAAAACACTGAGCACGAAGGCGGGGTTTTGGAAAATTCCACCCCTAAGGGGTGGAAAACTCCCGGAAAAGCTACTATGGGGAAAATTTGGTTTTTCTTCCGAATGACTTGAAATTTGGTTTGTAAGTAAAGTAAGCGAAATAATTGTACACCTGTTTCCCAGATTTCGAAAAATCCGCCCACAAGGAAAATGGCAGGAAAATTCTTCATGGAAAAAACTATTTTTCATCCGATTGACTTTAAACTCGGTTTGTAAGCATAGTATGTAAAATAATTAGACTTGTGATTTTTCAATTGTGGAAAATCCACCCTCAAGGAAAATGGCCGGAAAATTCTATATAGAAAACACTATTTTTCATCCGATTGACTTCAAACTCGGTTTGTGAGGATGGTAAGCAGAATAATTAGATTTGAGATTTTCCGATGATTGAAAATCCGCCCGAAAAGTCGGGAAATTCCCGGAAAATTCCATATGGTAAAAACTATTTTTAATCCGATTGGCTTTAAAATCGGTTTGTTAACACATTATAGAAAATAATTAGACATTTGATTTCTCGGTGGTGGAATTTCCGCCCAGAGGCAAGAATAATGGTGGGCGTATTTCGGTTCAGTGTAAGCCGAATTGAATAAAATTCGTTTTGTAAGCTCTAGGGTCAAAATAAATGGAAACACGTGTTTTTTTATTTCGGAAAGTTCATTGCAAAGGTCGGAACATGGGTGCGGGAGTGGGGTTTTAGCCGATATAGCCATTTAAATAGGATAAAATTTGTAGCTTTGCGCTTACTCACACACAAGGTCGGATAATGGGTGCCGGAAGTGGTTTCAGGGTTTATACGCTCAATAGGCCAAATAGGTGAAAAATAATTTTCTCATTTCTGAAGGTCGGAAAATGGGTGGCGGGGGTGGGATCATTGCCAAACGTTTTTTTATACACTTGAAAAGTGTATATTTATTTTGCCCAGAAGTTTGTAACGCATAGAAATATTCATTTCCGACCCCATAAACTATATATATTCTTGATCAGGACGACGAGCTGAGTTCAATTCCGTCGGTCCGTCTGTCCGTCTGTCTGTCCGTCTGACCGTCTGTCTGTCCGTCTGTCTGTCCGTCTGTCTGTCTGTCGGTTTCTCCGCGAACTAGTCTCTCAGGTTTGAAGCTATCGAGCTGAAATTTTGCACAGAGTCTTCTTTTTGCTGCACGCAACTAATATGTCGTAACCGGCCGGATCAGATGACTATATCGTGTAGCTGCCATAGGAACGATCGGTCGGAAAATAAGTCTTAGTGAGAAAAACTTTTTTATTTTCCATCGTAGCTTCACCAATCTTAGTAAATATTAGTTTTACATGCTTCCACATAATACTGTACAAATTTATCGAAATCGGATGACTATATCATATAGCTGCCATAGGAACGATTGGTCAAAAAACTAGCTCTAGTAAGAAAAACTTTTTTGTTTTTCATCGTAACGTCACCAATCGTGGTATATATCAGTTTTATATGCTTCTATACAATTCTATACAATTCAGGAAAAATTTATTAAAATCGGATGACTATAGCATATAGCTGCCATACGAACGGACGGTCAAAAAACAAGTACTAGTGAGGAAAATTTTTTTGTTTTCCATCGTATCGTCACCAATCTTGGTAGATATTAGTTTTATATGATTTTACAAATTTTTGAAAAAATTTATCAAAATCGGATGACTATAGCATATAGCTGCCATAGGACCGATCGGTCGGAAAATGTGATTTACTAAGAAAAGTGTTTTTTTATGGTATCAAATTTTAAAATTTTTTAATATCTGATATCTATATCCTATATATATTTTACAGGTTAAATCAGTTGGAGTAAAGTTTTTCAAGTGTATTAAAACTTCGGCACAGTCGAAGTTAGCTTTGCCTTCTCGTTTTTTCATCATTTTTGTGGCTTTACTGATGCTGGCGAAGCGAAGCGCGCCGGGTTATATGCTAGTCTAATTACATATAATGAATTGCAATTAAAACTAATTGCAACCGTAAAGACAAGCAAAGGTGCAACATGGACAGTAGCTTCTGATACAAATACAATTGTGATGCAATTTTGTACTGAGAAGAAATATCGCATAATTTCCAAGTTTTAAAAATATCTTAATTTATGCAAGCTAAGTATGCAAAAAATTAGATATATGCTGTGCCAACATTGGAAAATTATATCAAAGCTCTTATTGCATATAAAAAACGAGAAGGCAACGCTAACTTCGAATGTGACGAAGTTTTAATGCACTTGCAAAACTCGTTCGATTTCAATACACTTAAAATCTAAGATTTTTAATTTTATACACTTTTTGAGGGTCTTATAATTGTTTCCAGATGTTTCAGATGGGGAAGCGTCTACGGTCACATAAGGTTTAAACTTATATTCTTAATCAGTGTGACGAGATAAGTTTATATTGACATATCCGTCTATCCGTTGGTGGTTTCTATTTGATTTCCTCCCTCAGTTCAAAAGATATATGGATGAGATATCTGGTCTTCGATTGGGAAGACCAGACTGCGAATAAATTTTTAAGAAAAGTCCAGAGTTTCCATATTCATCAAATTTCCGAATGCGTTTTCTTTAATAATTTCAAGTTAAAAACGAGAAGACATTGCTAAATTCGTCTTAACCGATATTTGAATACACTTGTTTTGAATAAGCAAGTTAAATCTTTCTAGTTGCACATCATTATGCGATGTTCCATCACCAAACTTATAGATTCCGTTTTGTGCCTAATCTATGTACTCTTCCTTTTGTACAGTCTCTAACAAGTGTTAGTCGTCTCCTTTGGAAATTAACACTTCTGATCAGCATGAAGATGAGGACGAGTTTGAGAGTTTATACCATCAAGAGGTGACTTCGTTAAGCAGCTGTAATGAAGGCCAAGGTGGTCAGCGTGGTTCTGGCAGGCCCAAGATTAGACGCACTGAACAAGAGTACAATATGGTCAATAATATTGTTAGCTATCATAATATCGATACGCCAAATAATGTGAAGCAGGCGTTAATGGGAAACCATTCGTCAGAGTGGCGAAAATCTTTGAAACGTGAGTACGAGACTCTGGTCGCAAACAAGACATGGTCACTGGTTGACCTTTCACCGGACGCAAAAGCTGGAAGTTAGAAAAGTTTAAGTCAAGATTGGTCGCTAAAGGTTGCAACCAACAGTTTAGAGTAAATTACACTCTCATTCGATATGAGAATATAAGGTTATAGTTTCGTGTAGTTCTGCTGGGGTCAAGTCACTACTCTGCCCAACGAATCCATGCAACACTGTTTGTTAGTCACGTCGTTAACGGCAGGTAATGCAGCGGGTGATGAAGCAAGTGCGCGGAGGACTGACAAATTCGGCGTTGCTGTTGTAGCGTGTTCCCTTTATTTGATTTGAAATTTAATTTGCATCAAATCGATTTAGGTCAAAAAGTGATTTTAAAAATACAATAAATTTTTTAAATCACCACAAATAAAAAAATCGTAGTTTGCTAGAGGATTTGAACCCACGACATCGGAATTTCTGGGCAACGGTCTTAAATTCTGAGCCACCATCGACCTGAACCACCATCATTTGAATCATGTGTGAGGGTAGATAGCCGAGTGCTAAGAAGCTGCCGTTCGCATTCAATCTCCCCAAAGATGTGAGTTCGTATACCAGACAAATAAAAAATAAAAATAATTAAAATAAAATGGAAAAAGCTAATTCTTTTCTTTCAGTTTTTCAGTCACCACTGCAGTAGCTCCTTTGAACCGGTCACATCGCAAACGACTGGTGTTTAACCTTATACCGCTATGTGAATTTGGCGGACATGCCCATACAAAATTCGTAAGAAAATTATATAGCGGGTGGTTAGGTCGGTATCCGGTCCTCACTAAGAAAAGTTAGCGGAATCGCTAGGTTTGCACTAGTGCAGCCGAACGACTTGGTAGCTATATCCGTAGAAAAAGAGTTGTACCTTCAACAAATGGACGTTTCAAATGGATATTTGAAAGCGATATTGTATATAATGTTTATATGAGACAACCCTAGAATTTCGTTAGCCCAAACTATCCAAATCGAGTTTTGAAGCATAATAATGCTTTGTATGGCCTTAAACAGTCTGGGACTGGAATAGTACTTTGGATAACACGTTGAGTGGACTTGGTTTTGTGGCTACCAAAGGAGAACCATGTTTGTACACGAAGATCAACCAAGACTCGTACAATTTGATAGCCATATTTGTCGATGACATAATAAGAGCCAGTACAAGGAAATGCGACATTAAGGAAAAGCTACAGGGTAGTTAAGGCGGCGCATTGCATCATTTCCGTGGAATGAAAATTCAGCGTGATGGTGAGCGTGGTTCTATTTCGGTTGCTCGGAAATAGTTCATCAAATGTCTGCTCGAGAAGTATAAAATGAACATGTGTCGTTCTGTTTTGACGCTTTTGGATCCCGGATTTCAGATTTGCTGCAAAGATAAAAAGTGTAGCAAAACAGATTTCGCCGATTACCAGTCGCTGATAGGGTCTATAATGTATTTGGCTATTTCAACGCACCCTGGCATCATGCACTCTGTAAGTAATGTTGAGCATGAGTCCGGCGCAAAGCACATTTTACGGTATTTGTCAAAATCAATCGACTTGAAGCTTCGCTAACTGGCCAACGTTTGCGTGCGTATGTCGATGCAGATTGGGCGAACGATGGTCTGGATAAAAAATCGTATACGGGTTGTTGGTTGGTTGGTCGGTTGGTTACTTTGGAGGTTCGGCTTTTTTGTGGGAATCGAAGAAGCAAGGAGTGGTTGCTTTTACTAGTACTGAGGCCGGATATATTGCTTTGTCCACTGGATCAAAAAAAGCTACATATTTACGTCGGATGTTTAATGAACTAGCCTGTCATCCCTCAGCAGAGCCCATTCAAATCAACGGTGATAACCTAGGTGCAAATAATAAGTAGTACAATATAAATTTGTAAAGTTTGATCTATCTATCTTCAAAATTGTGGGAGTTTTTACGATTGCGGGGAGGCAGGTTGCGTGATCATGATCTGCCTGCAGGTATAGGAGTTATATGTTCCATACACTTCAAACCTCTAGCTCTTACAATCTCTGAGATCTCTTCGTTCATACGGACTCACAGACAGACAGACGACAGACATGGCTATATCATCTCGGCTGATAATGCTAATCAAGAATATATATAGTTTATTTATTATTTTTTTTTTTTATTAAATTTCAGCAACATTCGTCATATTGACACAGTTACAATTAAAGAATATAAAAAGGAGAAAATAAAGAAAATTACTAAATATAAAGTACAGATTCAAGGAAAAAGAAAACAATATAATGAAAAGGAACCCCTTATGATCCGTGGGGGGAAATTTAGTCGTAATAGTACAGCTACGCCCCGACTCGCAGCAAAAGTGAATCAAAGGGGTTTCCTTTAATAGTAGCAAAAGTATGCTATGGACGAGTAAGAGTTTGCAGAATTAAAGATTTGACTAAATCGTCAGAAATGTTACCACTGAGAAGAGGAAAAAAATCATTATAATCCCTGCACAAAACACGAAAGGGACAATTAGCGGCATAAGCCGAAGAAACAATGGGCAGCCATAAGGGAATGTGATTTCTTGTTATTCTCGATGGGACTTTTAAATTAACTTGACTAAGCAGGCTCGCCGCGTCAATATTTCCATTAATCAGTTTATGTAAAAACATTATACCCAACATTGTACGTCTATGCTCCAGTGTTTGTAAATCCAAAAGTTTCAGCATGGATATGTAAGGAGGAAGTCTTTATAAAGGGTCCCATCCAAGGTTCCGAAGAGCAAACAACAGAAACTGATTTTGGACAGATTCGATACGCGCACAAAGGGTAATTGATTGTGTGTTCCAAACACAAGAACCAAACTCTAGAATCGGTCTCACAAGTGATGTAAACAAAAGTTTAGTTGTGTAAGGATCATTGAACTCTTTAGACCAGCGTTTTATAAAACCAAGAGTACCCATTGCTTTATTAACAGATAGTTCGATATGCGTACTGAAAGATAGTTTATGATCTAAGGTAATACCCAGAAGTTACTACATGTTCAAGCTGTTGTAAGTTCAAAATATAAGGATTTGTAAGTGACGGTCGGCGATAAAAAGTCATCGCTTTACACTTGTCACTATTTAACCGCAAAAAATTGTCCGAGCACCATGTATAAACAGAGTCCAAGTCAACCTGTAGCAAGGCTGAAGCGTTGGGAGAGTTATGACTCAAAAATATTTTTAAATCATCCGCGTACAGAAGAGCACGTGAATGCTTTATCACCTCGGGAAGATCATTTATAAATAGCCCAAAAAGAAGGGGACCAAGGTGGCTCCCTTGGGGAACTCCAGAGGTCACCATAACTGGTCGAGAATTACAACTGTTGAAAACAACTTTTTGAGTTCTGGACTGGAGGAACGATGAAATCCAGTTGAGCAGCCCCAACGGAAAACCCTGCAACCGTAATTTCTCAACCAACAGGCTATGAGAAACACTATCGAAAGCTTTACTAAAGTCAGTAAAAATAACATCAGTTTGCATACCTTGAGTAAAACCATTGATCACGCTTGTGGTAAATTCGAGTAGGTTAGTCGTAATGGAGCGACTTCTAACAAACCCATGCTGATAGGGGAAATGAAAGAAAAGCAGCAATGTTGCAGCTGAGACGTAATTATTTTTTCAAAAAGCTTAGGAATAGCAGAAAGTTTTGCAATACCCCTGTAGTTTGAAACATCAGAACGTGATCCCTCTTTATGCAAGGGAATAATAAAAGATTCTCTCCAAAGCGTGGGAAAAATAGACTTATCAAGCGATTTAGAAAAAAGGATATAAATTGGATAAGCAAGAAAGTTTGCACATTGTTTTAAGATGCACGAAGGAACATTGTCTGGGCCAGGAAGAAGATTAGACTTTAAGGAAAGAAGACCATTTAAAACTGAAGAAAAAGATATTGAAGGGCACCGTATAGAATCATATGATGAGATCTGATAAGGATAGCTATAACTGGGAGCGGACGTTGAATAGGTAGATTGAAAGAAATTAGCAAACATATTAGCAATATCGTTGTCAGACGAAGCTTCTTCATTCCTATAGTGCAATACTGAGGGAAAAGAATTGGAACGGCGTTTAGTATTTACAAACTGATAAAAGCGGGTCGGAGATGCTTCCTTCAGGCTGTTACGTACATTTGCACAAACCCAATATATTCTGTGTATAGAGTATAACAGAGTATATAAGGGCGCTGCAGTCAGCGAAATTCCCTGAAAACTTGATTTTGCCTGATTTTATACGCATTTGACAATTAAACATACACACACACACACACACTCAAGCAGTTAAAAATAATTTTTCTTCTTAAACTCCCTTGTTTTTAGATTGTATTAAGGGAATTTAGAGTCCTTCACCTAGGTATGGACATTTTAGACACAAGCGGCTTGATTGATGTGCTTAACTGCTCAAGCGCAAACGATTGGAGGAATTTAAACAGGTACCTAAAATCTGCATGGGAGTATAGGAAACAAATTTTGTCTGTGTTATTGTAATTTGGTACAACAAACTTTACGTTAAAATTGTTTAAACATTCAAAAATATATTTGTTTTTTGTTAAATTGAAAGGCTGACGGCTAAAAGCCATGCCTATATATTTATATATTTAATTTATTTTGTTCATCTTAAGCTAAGCGTTTTATTGTATAAACTAAGAAAATGAAAAGAAGAAATACATTTCTACTACTACTACTACTATAAAGTTGAAGCAGTTTAGGTTATGCCGTTCAGACAGGGTGCTGATATGTCAGACTGTCAGTTAAACGGTCGGTGGATAAATGCAATCAGACTATTTATTAGACGCTTTAAAGTCGAAACATTTGCAAATTTGAGCAGCTTAAAATTACAACCGTAGGAGGTAAGGACCGTATTGTGTTGGGATAGCTTATGCACAACTTGGTATATTCAACGTTCTTTCGTACTAGTACCACATATAAGGCCCGTTGACAATTTTCATACTCAATCGTATATCAGCTTTGAGGCGTTATTTTGTGGTCATCCTTGACAGAACAAGGCGACGTGGTGACTGATGTATAAGTTAAGCGTAGACTTGACGTTGGTTCAAGCGCTATCCTTATGAAAAACCTTACCGTTCTGGTGCAACAGATCCAGCAAGTATGGTACTCCTTGTGGGCTACTGGGTAGCAGGGAGTGCCTGGTCGAACCACCAGAGTGTCAAACGCCGTGTCAATGGGCTGCCCGGTACTAACTGAAAAAATATTCCGCCAAGTTCGAAAACGATTTGAGTCAGTCTGAGTGTTCTCGCTTTCGATTACGATATTATTATTCCCTTTCCGAAAATAGTTTGTGCTATTAATCTTTTTATATTAAAATACCATTTATTTCCATTCGAATATTTTGATGGAAATCAGAAATTTGATTAATTCCGATAGATGAAATTAGGAATCCAGAACATTCTGGAGTGTCTGCTATAGGTACTAAACAAGCGACCGGGAACTAATGTATGTATTTCAACTTTGACACGGTATATTTATTAAGTTGGGTCTGTTATAGGTACTAAACAAGCGACCGGGAACTAATGTATGCATTTCAACTTTGACACGGTATATTTATTAAGTTGGGTGAATTATGTCAAGTTGAGTATCTTTTGTAACAGAATTTTGACAATTGTTTTGTAAGTCGGTCGGCAAGCTTGCACTACTGTTTCGCATTTTGTCCTAAGGAACCAAATCAATTTTCCTAAATTTTTTGGATAGCTACACACAAAAATTGCCATAAAAACATCATATCGGCTAGTTATTATTAGTATAGTTATTTTTTAGATTTTTTTAAAGATAGAACCACTCTAAAAATCAGACATTTTTTTAATTGCACCGATTTGCAAGATCTAAAAAAAACTATTAAGACCACATTTTAGGGTAAGAGTTTTTATTGCTACAGAGAAGTAGAAAAATAAAAAATTTTTTAAATCAAAAATTTGATTGAAGCTTAAACTCTTTTAAATGCAAATAAATAAATTCAAATGTTATGTTTTTAAATTTAATAGAAAAATAAAGTTTAAAAGTTTATTATACACTTGCGAAGTGCACATTGATTTTGCACTAAAGTGCTTAGAAATACTTATTTACGACCCCAAAATATATATATATTCTTGATCAGGACGACAAGCACAGTCGATTGAGCTTTTTCCTTTAGTCTGTCTGTTTCTACGCCAACTAGTCTTTCAGTTTTAAAGCTATCGAGCTAAAATTTTGCACTGAGTCTTTTTTCTGCACGCTGCCAATATGTTGGAACCGTTCGGATCATATTTCCGTAATTAACAGTTGAGCAAAGTTTGGTCAAAGTTCGAATGACTTCATTTTTAAGCTGCCAAATTATCGAACAGTCATTAAATATGTTTTATTAAAATAACTTTGACCAATGCTGCGCACTGAATGACCTGGGCTTCGTCCATTTGCTGCTTTTATTGGCCGCCCAGCGCTGTCGCTAGCTACGTCGATCACTGCCGTTATCGAAAGCTATGGTGAACGATATCTGTAATGGCTGCATATCGTCAGCTGTTCGAAAGCTGTAACGTTTTCCAATCGTTAACTGTAGTTAGCCATACTTGGCGCGAGTTACTAGTCGAGGGTAACGTGTGGACTTGGTTTCACTGTTGGTTTCAGGACTTTGTGCGATGCTTTGTGGATGGGAGTTAACACTGATATGAAAGGCTTAGGTTATTATGCGTTGGAATATAAGTACGTAAATGGTAGAAAAATGGGTTGTCGCTTTCTCTTGGATCCGCCAGATCTGCGTTCGGCTTTTCATGTCTTCTAAGGAGAGGTTCTGGAGGTTGATTTCTTCCAACGTTAGGGTGGTCGTCAAGTTTAGTTTATTCGGGATGGAGACATTGACACATTGACATTTTGTCATGACTTTGCCGTCGAACACCGTCTCGTTTATCGGAACCGTACATATATGATACTGTTTCGAATCTGTCTCACTAAAATTATTTAAAGAAATGGGCAATAGTACTCTCAAGAAGGTACAAATAAGCATGCTACAAAAGGTGAACATTATAGACATAAAAGATGAAGCTCAAATTAAAGCAATCCTGTCCAAATACCCTGACGACCCTATTGAGGGAGGCCATTCAGGGATTTCGCGAACCCTGTCTAAAATTAGAAAGTATTTCTATTGGCCAAGAATGACAAAAACGATTAAAATGTATGTCAAAAAATGTCAGAAATGCCAAAAAGCAAAGACGACAACACATACAAAAACACCAATGACGATAACTCCAACGCCAGCAGCAGCATTCGATACTGTTTTAATCGATACCATTGGACCATTACCAAGAACAGATAATGGCAATGAATATGCAGTTACAATAATCTGTGACCTAACAAAATATTTAGTCACGATTCCAGTACCAAATAAAAATGCCAACACAGTTGCTAGAGCAATATTCGAATCTTTTATTCTCAAGTACGGTCCTATGAAGACGTTCATTACGGATATGGGTACTGAGTATAAAAATTCATTAATCACCGAACTATGTAAACTACTAAAAGTGAAAAATATAAACTCGACAGCGTATCATCATCAAACACTTGGTACTATCGAGCGTAGTCATCGAACATTTAATGAGTATATTCGCTCTTACATTTCGATTGACAAAAGGGATTGGGACAAATGGTTAAATTATTTCACATATTATTTCAATACGACACCGTCTGTAGCTCATGGCTACTGCCCATACGAACTTGTTTTCGGTAGACCACCGAGACAATTTATAAATACTAATAAGGAAAAAGTAGATCCTATCTACAATATAGAAGATTATGCTAAGGAAGTAAAATATAGATTAGAAGTAGCATACAAAAGAGCAATAATAATGATAGAAAAAGAAAAAGAAAACAGAAAAGCTCTGTATGATAAGAAAGCAAAAGATTTTAAGCTAGAAATAGGAGATTTAGTTTTACTAAAAAACGAAACAGGGCACAAGCTAGAAAATAACTACACAGGCCCATAAAGAGTAGAAAATATTGGGATAAACGATAATATAACAATTAGGTAAGGAAAGAAAAAACCACAAGTAGTTCATAAAGATAGGTTAAAATATTTTTACAGTTAAACCTTTAACGGTAATTATAACCAGAAGAGCTCTGATGGAACAATGATCCATTTAAAAAAAAAAAAAAAAAAATAAAAAATTTTACATAAAAATATTCATATAATTTTTCAAATATATTCATACAAATTTTATTCATATATAAAATAACTTCATTATATTACGTTATTTTTTTTTAGGAGGGAGATGTGGTATGCACACATATTGAGTACTCACTGTACTTGAACTGTCACAGTTTGTTGCAGTACTTGAGCGAACGCTCGTGACATGATCCATACAGATATGCAGCGTAAGCATATTTGTCATTTACCATTCCACTATGTGCATATAACATTTTCGTCTCCACACGTTGCGTCATAGCCAAGTAAGAATAAATATATACACACATATACATTGCAGCCGTTTCGCTGCCGGCGTCGCTGACCGCATATTATATTATTTTAACATTAATATGACAAGAACCTTTTGATGTATGAAACGGAGATGACGTCTCCTCTAGTCTGATTCATTCAATAAAACCTTTAACCCTACAGATTGTGTTCTTTCTGGAATTGGATAAATCAATCATATCAAGGCCACAAGGAATCTTACTAGTGGAAATGCATTGAACTTTGGTTGGCATGCACACGGGACTTCAGGGGAAGAGGGGTAAACACTTTGTTTCACTTGCATTTGGGTGCACTTGTTGTTGTATTTTAGTACCCTTGTTGTATTTGGGTGCACTTGTTGTTGTATTTTGGTGTACTTGTTGTTGTATTTGGGTGCACATGTTGTTGTTTATTTTTTTGCTACCACACTTTTTGTTAATTGTTGTAACTGCCGAAGACGTTTTTTTTTTTATGTAGCTGCCTTGTCGCAATCTTTGATGCTTCGATCAGGTACTCCAGTTTGGGTCAGAAATTATGCTCAGGGAATAATACCGTAGCCGCAACCGTAAACCGAAATAAACCGTTTAAAGCCACGTACCGGTATCGAAACCATAACCAATATTAAATTTTTTTGAGAACCGTAAACCGTTATAATGGAACCGGAAAAACCGTAACCATACTGAAACGCTAATACCGGTACTGTTTCGGTTTCCAGTTGAAATATTCAATTATAAGTCTACGAAAAATATAAATGCTAAAAAAATTACAATATCAATTTGAGAAATAATGTTTCAGAATTTTATTCAAATTTCGCTCTACAAAATAAATCTTGTTTAATATTTCAGAAAATTTATTATCAGGTAAAGCTAAGGCATATTTTATGTTACCAACTGTTTTTGTGTTTTTTATATCTAATATACCTGATATTTGAGTATTTTACCAGCCTTTTTATGAGCTATTTTGGGCCGCTGTCTTAAAGTATGGGTTAAAAATTAATCCAAATCGCTATGGATCTCTATTTTTGGCAAAAACACGGCAGATTTTAGGGCGACACAAGAATAGGGATTTCCTTAATTCTTGGTTTCAGGGATACTACTGAAAGCCTGGACGGAAGCATTAAACGAAATTGTTCGTCCAAAAATAAAAATGTTAGAAATCGGTAAAAAAAAACCTTTTTAGTAGTTGATGTAATAATAAGATGTAATACATCCACTATTTTTTGGGAAATCATAATAATTTAAATTTTTGAATATTAAAAAAATTATACTGGTACCGGTCGGTACGTACCGTATACCGAAATAAAAAACTGGGTGCCGTATCGGAACCGAAAACCGAAGTAAACTGAAAACCGAAATAGAACCTTTAACCGAAATTCACATTTCGGTACGTACCGGAACCTGTACCGGAACCTATATTCGTTTCGGTATTAATCCCTGATTATGCTGCAGGCCCCAAGTGGATCGAGGGATGGGCGGTTGCCCATTTCCTATACGGTTCGATTAAGTGAAAAACGCATAGTCAAACGGCATTATGATCAACTCCGCAGTCGCCAGCAGTCACCTCACTGTGGTGACAACGAGGGCACGGTTGTAGACTGCAATGAGTTCGAAAATGACGCACCCCTTCAAGGTACTGACAGACCATACGTCGCAATCCAGCAGAAGATAACATCATCTACAACGCCACCTCTGGAAGCTTGCCAGACTTCAATGCAGGAGCCATTAGAGGCACTACGCAAGTCTGAGAATAACCAGCAGCCCCCGCGATTTTACGACGCATCTGGGTGTTTAGGGGTGTTGTGTATGTTAAGAACAGTGCGCGTCCAGCGAACTTATCTTATGTTAACTCCACACTCTCACAGTCGGTTGGTCAGCTACTGTCATCGTGGACTGAACCGCTCGCCTGCAGCGGTCACCAATTTATACAATCAACTTACATTCATTTTCCATTGTATTCATATTCCATTTATAATACCATTTAATATCACTATGGTTGGGATGCCATCCGGCCCCGGTGCCTTATCCTGTTTAACGCGCGATAATGCCGCAATTACCTCATAGGCGTTCGCTGTATGCTGGGGTTCCTCGTTCATGTCTGTCCATGTCAGCGAATCGATTTCCGGCTGGAGTGGGAACAAGGTCTCAACGATTGATCCTAGTTGCGTTGGGCACGCGTGTGTGGGCCGTCTCGCAAGCTTGCCCATTACCATCTTGTAAGCCTGGTCAAAGGGCTGATCATCGGCATCTTCGCAGAGCTGTTTCCAGCAGTTCGCCTTACTGCGATTTATGGCATTTTTTAGCGCGGCTCGTTGTGCTTGGAAAACAGAATGCATCATTTCTGCCTGACACTTAGATTGTGGGTCCATTGGTCTTTTCCGGAATTGCTTCATTGCTCGTTGATACCGCCTTCTTGAGCTGTGGCACTCCGTGCGAGAGTGCTCGATTTCTTGGTTCCACCAATGTACGGATTTATTTTTGTTTCCGCCCCTCTTTTTGCGCGGCATTGCTGCATCGCACGCTATTCTCATTGCCTGTGCCACACAGCTTGCACGCTGTTCCGCAGTTCCATCGACATGGAGAAATCTACCATTGCCAGTGTATTTTGGCACCAGCCGTTGTGGACTGGCTGCTTTATATGTTGCCTCCGCTGTGCTCCGATTTTGCTCACTATGGCTTGGTGGTCGCTGTGGGCGTACAGGTCGGAAACTTGCCATGTCATATTTCTCGTCAAGAAGGGGCTAGCGAATGTGAGATCAATTATTGATCCGCGTCTGCGGATGTGCCTATGTGTATGTTTGTTTCCCTCCAGTGTTCATCAATACAACATTGAGGGACGCGAACGTATCGAGAAGGATGGTTCCTCGGGCGTTTGTCCTGCTGCTTCCCCAATCTACCGCCCATGCATTGAAATCGCCGGCAATGACAGTCGGCGCGTGGCTGCGCGAGTCCGTTGCAATCTCGTCCACTATTCGCTCGAATTCATCAAGATGTACGCTGGGGGCTATGTAGCAGCTGTACCAGTATATGCCTTCGCACTTGGCTCTGACGTATCCTGATACGAGTGTACTCCCACAGCTCCAGATCGCTGCTCCATATGTATGGTTTTGAATCCAAATACTCTCTGGCATGACTTGGTAGGGTTCGCATATAAGTGCCAAATCTATCCCTTGGACTCGGACAGTTTGATTGACCAGGTCCTGGGCCGCTCTGCAGTGGTTCAGGTTAAGCTGGAGAAACTTAAACAGAACGTTCTTTTCTAATTGCTTTCTGATACAGCGGGCAAGCCCTGTCGAGGGTATTGTGCTCGCGATTCTTTTCCCCATTTCGCACGCAGAGAACACATGCAGGTTTATTGCTGCAACCTTTTGCGGCGTGATTTGTGCCTCCACAATTGAAGCATTGCTTCGATGCATCATGCGCGCTTCTGCACCGGGATGCTATGTGTCCGAAATCTAGGCACTTAAAGCATCTTCTTGCGTCGGTTTTCAGCCTCATACGGCATACTCCCCATCCAACGCGGATTTTCCCTTTCTCTAGCAGCTTATCCGCTGCCTCCTTAGCAAGGATCACGCTAGCAGTCTGGGTTCCTCTGTATGCTTTGCGCAGCCTGGGTACTGCTTCCACCGGAATATCTCTATCGATATGGGCAAAAACTGCCTCCATCACTTCGTCGCTGGTAGACCATTCTGATATGTCTCTTACCTCGATTGAAACCTTGTCAGAGATTGCTTTCACCGTCGCTTTATCTCCCGTGGCAGCTTCCACTGCCTTAAGCAGCATTGTGGTAGCTTCATCGCCTGATTTGCTCATTTGCATAAGAAGTTCTCCGCCAGCTGTACGTCTTATTCCACATACATTTTCCCTATACGTTTGGAGCGCTTGGTCGGATTGGACTGCCTTTAGAACTTCCGCATATATATTATGTCCTTGCATTTAACCAGTATTGCATCTGGTCTGCTGCCTTTTTTAGAAGGCTGTCTCATCCTGGGTTTAACCTTCTGCCAGTTTGTATACCGCTCTTCAATATCCACTTGATTGCAGGACTGCCGAAGTTGCTGTACTGGTACTTGGGACGTGGCCTTTCCCTCTTTGCACGGCTCTTTTTGATTGTTGGTGCCCATTACTTCTGTTGGCCTTTGCTGCTTTGGATTTGGGTTGTCCATGCGGGCTTGGAGTTGTTTGTGTGACACGGGGCTTTGTTCTTCTTTGCTCTGACTTCCTTTCACTTTCCCGGCCGTCCCTATGTGCTTCTTGGGGGGCCACTGAAGGTAGTAGCACAGAGGGCGGCTGTGGGGATGTCTGGGTCGCCATGCTTGAGCCGTTTCCCGCGCTCCTGTTTCTATCAGCGGCGTTCTCCTGGCTTTTTTCCACTAGCCTAGCTCGTAGCTCTGTATGAAGCTCTTTCATTTGGGCGAAAGCATCTCTGTTCGCTTAGGTGATATGGCGAACAGCCTTCGGCCTTTTATCCGCAAATGATTGGATCAGCTCGCCTATTAGCAATCCCAGCTCGTCGGACAAAGTAACGGTGCTCTTTTGGAAACTTACCTTTTTAGATTTGGTCTTTTGCTGACTACATGGGCTTGGGGTGTCTCTGCTTCTCTTGGGTGTTTCCATATCATCTGTATTTCCAGTTCCCGGAAGCTGAAATACATTCTCCTGCAAGGTCGGATATGCCGAGACTGGCTCAACTGCCTGTGGTTACCTTACGGTTTTTGGCCGTGTTTGAAAACTGGCCAGGAGCTCAGCTTCAGCACGTCTTACTTCATCATCACTTGTAGCGCTGGATGGCATATCGGACAAGTGATCCTCCGTTATGCCATTGGGATCCGTGATAGGGATTTGGCCAGCCAGGGTTTCTATCCTGCGTGCTTGAAGGATCTAAGAGAGGATCCCTCGATGACCAAAGGTTTCCGCGTTGTAATGCTAAAATAAAACTAGCAGAAATAAAAGCAGACAAGAGAATTAAAATAACTAAAATAAAAAAAAAACACCTTCCCTCACTGGGATTCGAACTCGAACTGACGGCGCAAGAGTTTCAATGCAGTTCCACTCAGCCACCGGGGCCGTTGGCTGGCTGCCGTTGAAAGTGCAGCACTCCCTTCGGCAACTGCTTGCTAGTTTGAGCACTGCTTCGTCGATCGCACTGCTTTGCCGACTATACCCTTCCCCCTCCCCAACAACACTCACGAATTCGAATTAGCGGTATGCTTACAACCGCAAGAGAGTTGTGGTGGGAAGTAGTTTCCAGGCCGTGGTTGTGTCAACAAAGTGTGCTGTGAAAAGACACTCGACGACCGTCGACTTAACGCTCACAGAGTAAATTGGTTTTTGAAATTGTTGTTTTTTGTGGCACTGGTCGCTCGTATTGCCCTTGAATGTTTTCCCACTGGGCCAGGGGTTCACTACGATGGCACTGTTCACTGATTTTTGTTATTCTCTGAGGTTTTTCCCGGATTTCCAGCTGATTTTTACGGAGCATGTAACGAAAGCGTCCGTTCACCGCGACAGACTTAGTTGGTCCGGGATCTTGCTGGTAGAAGTATTGAATTGTTACCAGAACTATATGTTATTGGGACATAAATTGGAAATTTTAAATTATTGGGTCTAATTATTAACCAATCTTCCGATGGTTGAAAATCTAATTGGCAATTGAATCTTTTTATAAAGTCAATGCCTATTATTCCATCACACGGTATTGCAAAATTTGAATCAACTATGTGAAAATTGTGTGGAATAATATATTTATCTGTTTGTAGCTCAATTGAGGTTAGGCCTTGTGATTTTATTGTTCCTTTGCCTATACCTTGAATATTAATTGTATTGTTTGTTTGAATATCATGATAGACATCAGATTTTTCTTTTAAAAGCGAAATGTCTGCTCCTGTGTCTATTAAAAACGTGACCTTTTTGCCTGTTGCTACATGGTGAAATGATACGAAAATATTGAGACTGAGGTTTATTGTGTAAACATGGGTGTTGTTTAGTTGTGTGTATCTAAAGGCTGCTGGGAGTTTCCTGAAGTGTTCTGGGTCACTCTGACATTGTTGTTTTGGTTGTTGTTATTAGTCTGGCCTCTGTTCGAGTTGCCACGACCTCTATAGTTGGAGTTGCCACGGCCTCTATAGTTAGAGTTTCCGCTGTATTGGCCTTGTCCATTAAAATTATTGTTTCGGTTTCCGTTATTCTGGTAATTACCTCTGCCACGATAGTTGCCTCGATAATTACCTCTGTTATTATATCCTGAGTTTTGTCGCTGTTGATAGTACAGTACAGTGTTTGTCTGTCCTGTAGTTTCTGTGCAACTGTTGACAAATTTTGATATAGCATCATTCATAGTATTGAATGTGCCTGCTTGCATGATAAGTTTTACCTTATCAATTGCGCAGTTTTGCGCCATGGCCTTAACAGCTAATGTTGTGCTGTATTTACTGGCCAGATCAGGGGTTAAACCATCATTAATGTAAGCTGCTTCCAGGGACTTGGTCAGTTTTTCGACTTCTTGTGTGTACATATTAGCAGTCTTACTCTTTTGCTGTAAGTTTAGAAGTTTAGCGGATATTACTTCCACTGATTCTCCTTTTACTGTCTTTGATAATTTTGTAATGATAGCAGCAATAGTCTGCTCATTACTTATCAAGTTTCTGGCATTGCCTTTTAACTTTGTTTTTATTAGGCTTACCGCTGTTGATTCATGGTTGCCTTTTAAAGAGTCTACAAGATTCAATGCGTCTTTGAAGCTTTGCGGGTTTTCTGCTTTTCCATCAAACTCTGGTAAAAGAGTAGAGGCTAGCCTTAAAAATTCTACTACCGTTTGACTCATATTGGTATTGTTTGAGCTTCCGGCTCCAGTTGCCATAGTGACTGTTGGATTTGTAGTTATATCTGGTTCAGTGTTTACTGAATTTATAGTATTAGTTGGTTTGATGTCTGCAGGACCAGATTCCATTAGCACTGATTTATCAAATGTAGCGGGTGAATTTAATATGGTCGGACAGAACAGTTGTAAATTGTGTCTGTTCTATATATGTATTAAATTGTCTCTCAGACGTTTAATAACATCTGATGCCTGCGTCCATTGAAGTGCGATAAGTCTATTTTTATTATTATTTATAATTTCTCGTATGGCATTGTATGTTGTTATTAAAATTTCAACATGCTTAATTTTTGTATCATTCTTGATACTTGCACTTTTATTTAAACATTTAAAGGACTTGTCGAACTCCTCTCTTTGGCTTTTAATATATATGGATATTTCTCGCCATTCCATGTGGAGAATTATTCAACAAGTTTTTTCTTCTCTTTTTTTTTTTTTTATATGGCATTTATTATTTTCATTTTAGTACAACATAGAACGTAAGAGTTCTACCTAGAATCTTATTTTCGTCTAGTTGAGAGTATACCGACAGAGAGTATACCGGTTGTCAGTACTATGCCTTTTAGGGTTTTATTACAATGAACTAATGGAGAAAACTCCATATTAAATCTGTTCATGTTCATTTTTTCGAATTCGTATACTGAGATAGCCTTGTCTTGTTCTGACAATACCTGTTGTGCTTTGGCTATGAATTCAGGGTTATTCTCTACGGTCTGTCTTATAGCTTTGCTGGTCATGATTGGATGTCGGAAATCTAAACCTTGTCTAAGTCATTAGCTCTACTGATATATTTTTTTTTAAGCACTTACTGTGCATCTGATATAATTTAATAGAGATGCTAACGCACAATAATACGACAATTATAATCAATAAAACTGTAATAAACTTTAGGTCGGGTGAAGTTACTTCGACTGTGTTAATCACATTGGCGGTTGAATCCACCGTTTTTGTATCGATAAGCCCCATTGTGGGCCAGGATTTTAATAAAATTAATGGAATATCCAGTTTTGATTTTATTAATAAAAAAAAATATTGTTTTTATTAATAAAAAATTCAATTATTTCATGTTATTTTTCTGTATATATGTAAAAAAAATTTTTTTTTTTAAATATCAAAATTCGAGTGTCTAAAACACACGAGCCTTACACACCTCGTGGGTGGGGAGAAGATTTTAAACCGCGCTTGACGGTGTACATTTCCTACCTTATGTTTGTGTGACTTTATGGGCCATACTCTACCGGGCTGGTTAGAGCTCAGTTTAACAATTGGTTTTTTTTTTTCAAAAAATTTTTTACAATATTTTTTTTTTTTCTTTTACATTCTTGGTATATACGTGCAAGTATATATATTAAACTTTTAGTAAAATTAATTTTAAATGTTGTAATTTGTTGAAATTTATTGGGCACCCTTGGTGGTGCTGTCGGACTTCTTGTCTTTGGGGCCTTTGGGCAGGCGATGCCGGTGCTGGTTCTCGCACAGGCTGCTGCAGTTGTCCAGGGCCTATGGGCTCAGGCGGTGCCGGTGCCGGTCCTCGCGCAGGCTGCTGCAGTTGTCCAGGGCCTATGAGCTCAGGCGGTGGCGGTGCTGGTCCTCGCACAGGCTGCTGCAGTTGTCCAGGGCCTATGGGCTCAGGCGGTGCCGGCGCTGGTTTTGCGCAGGCCGCAGGTATACAGGCAGTGTATACTTATCAGTGGTCCCTCGCAGTCTGGTGGGCACATCTTCCTTTGTTGGGGTATCTGAATTTTATTGGGTGGTTTATTATTTTCTCCAATTACTTTAATATTTAAATGTGAGTGTGTGTGTTGAGCTTTCTTTTGCTCTAGTGTTGATTTCACAAGTGACTCAAAATAGTCAACTTTACTTTGAATTTTATTTGCAGTATCCCATGGAGGGGGGATTTCTGCATTCAATAATTCTTTAAGTTGAGCAATTTATTTCTTTTCTCTATATACTACGCCACTGCGTCTGCTCTTGGGCATTTTTTTTTTTTCTTCTCTCAACAACACACTACTCACTCAGATTTTCGATTTTTCTAGGTGGGTGCCAGATCTTCCTTCTTGTTTATTGTGCCTTTTTGTAGTTCCTCTTTGTCCAGATCGTGTCCACGGTCGCCATGTAATATTTCCTTTCCATATCCCAGTAAATAGTCGAGTTCGGCTTTGGGTTGTTGTTTAGGTTTATTGTTCAAAACTTAAAATATTAAATAAACGCTGGCAACAGGCCAGACGTTCGTTCTTTTCGAGTTCCAATCATTCTGTGTTGAGCTTGCCTTCTTTTTGGTCAAGCCAACAGCACGTAGCTTATTTACTTATTATTTACTTATATATGTGTGAGCATGTGTGAGTGTATATATGTAAATATGCTGGCGCAGCTATTTGTTGCCGCTGCATGCGAAAGGGATCATATTTCGAATGACCACTTGAGTTTATGTATTTAATCGGCAACAATGTTAATGCCGCAAAACGTTTGTATGTTTTGTATGCATACTTGGAGTTAATAATTGGTTTATTGCAACACATATATATACTCACTACAATCTCCTAAATATCCTTATATTTATTTTTTTATTTTTTATTTTAGACTTTGTATATATATGTTCGCTTTCTCCTTATAGTATTAAGAAGACGAACGCCAACAAACCGGATAGAGGTGTTGCTTTTATAATTAGATCAAAGTTAAAGGATAGAGGTGGGAAATCAAGGATAGAAAAAATATTTTTACGAGTCAAAGGAAGTTGTCTCAAAAGTCTCAAAACAAAAACAATATACAAAGGTAAAAAATTTAATACAATTATGAAATTGTTTTAACAAAAAAAAATTATTATTATTATTATTTTTAAACCATATTGTTAGAATTCTGATTAAGTCAATTTTACACCGTATACTAGTGTATACTCTTCTTTAATATATACTTCTTTAAGTTGAGCAATTTATTTCTTTTCTCTATATACTACGCCACTGCGTCTGCTCTTGGGCATTTTTTTTTTTTCTTCTCTCAACAACACACTACTCACTCAGATTTTCGATTTTTCTAGGTGGGTGCCAGATCTTCCTTCTTGTTTATTGTGCCTTTTTGTAGTTCCTCTTTGTCCAGATCGTGTCCACGGTCGCCATGTAATATTTCCTTTCCATATCCCAGTAAATAGTCGAGTTCGGCTTTGGGTTGTTGTTTAGGTTTATTGTTCAAAACTTAAAATATTAAATAAACGCTGGCAACAGGCCAGACGTTCGTTCTTTTCGAGTTCCAATCATTCTGTGTTGAGCTTGCCTTCTTTTTGGTCAAGCCAACAGCACGTAGCTTATTTACTTATTATTTACTTATATATGTGTGAGCATGTGTGAGTGTATATATGTAAATATGCTGGCGCAGCTATTTGTTGCCGCTGCATGCGAAAGGGATCATATTTCGAATGACCACTTGAGTTTATGTATTTAATCGGCAACAATGTTAATGCCGCAAAACGTTTGTATGTTTTGTATGCATACTTGGAGTTAATAATTGGTTTATTGCAACACATATATATACTCACTACAATCTCCTAAATATCCTTATATTTATTTTTTTATTTTTTATTTTAGACTTTGTATATATATGTTCGCTTTCTCCTTATAGTATTAAGAAGACGAACGCCAACAAACCGGATAGAGGTGTTGCTTTTATAATTAGATCAAAGTTAAAGGATAGAGGTGGGAAATCAAGGATAGAAAAAATATTTTTACGAGTCAAAGGAAGTTGTCTCAAAAGTCTCAAAACAAAAACAATATACAAAGGTAAAAAATTTAATACAATTATGAAATTGTTTTAACAAAAAAAAAATTATTATTATTATTATTTTTAAACCATATTGTTAGAATTCTGATTAAGTCAATTTTACACCGTATACTAGTGTATACTCTCAATAATATAAATGTATACAAAAATGTGTGCTGGTGAGGTGCTGTGTTATGCCGGAATGGGGCCTCTCACCAGGGGTCCGTCCAAAATTTAAGCCCCCGTTTCAAAAACAAAATTTGCGCTGAGACTCAAACACCACAGAGCTCCACCGGAGTCACCTGTTTCCTTTGAATACCCAGACTGGAACCTAACTTGACTACCAAGGTGACTCACCTCCCACCGGAAGAATGAATTTCCCATAGTAGCCCCTAACACTGACCTTCCCCTAGCCAAACAAGCCTGTCTCCACCGGAGTATAAGTCTTATTTAGAGGTCACAGATCATCCGTCCAATTTCCCCCTCCCACCATCGTTTGGAACTCCTCGGACTCGAACCTCTCAAGCCGGCCTGGCATTTACCTAGCTCGGCGGCGGCGTCGGCCTCAGATGCTTCCCCGTACACCCCCTCTAGTCATTTGGAGCTTGATTGAGAGAACCTCTCAGGAGACCTGTCATTTACCTAGCTCGGCGGCTGCGTCGACCCTTCAGGATCAGCTGTCCTTATCCCCCACCCCCGTCTTGGGACCATCAATAGAGACTACCTCGGACCGCCTCCTGACACCGCCAGGAAGTTGCGTAGCCAGCTCTACTAACGCTCATTGCTCCCTCTGAACTCGAACCTATCAGGAGACCTGGCTTAGTCTAGTACAACGGCGGCGTCGGCCAGAAAGAGTGAACCAGTAAAAATAAACATCCAAAACTAAAACAACAAAATTACTTTACAAAACAAAAGTCGGTCTGCACGAGTTAGCAAGATACTAACTAAAAGAGAAACTGCCCAAAATATTGCCAGTCTCTATTAGTAAAAAAAAAAACGATATTGACTTCTAGAGAACTGTCAAGAAACTTGTCAGCTCCCGTTGGGCTCCAATTGTTATGAAATCCCGATGCACTTTTATAAAAACCTACGATCCCGTTCCGGCACGGTGGTAGCCCGGCTTGGCTCGCCGTATTTGGGGTGGGTTTTTGGAGTGGGGACGCTGCGGGAAACATGACAATAAAAATTTTCGTGCCGTGGAAAAATAATAGTAAAAAAAAGAAAGAAGAATTCTCTAGTCCGTCACTAATGAGTAATGAAAAAAAGTAAGATCCGTCTTTGGCTTTCCAGCCCATCGTCAAAGAGTGACCATGGGGGTTAGCCTGGCCCTACCCACCCCTACACACAAAGCTGTGTGACCTATGGATCAACTTTTGGCCATATTTCTGTTGATCCCCTAAATAAACTATGTCTTGTCCGTCCCATTGTTGTCACTCCCTGGCTTCCTAGTCCCAACTCCATTCCAACCCAGCACCCTCCAAATTGCCAACTAGCAACACATAATTTTATTTGTGCTCACATTCATATTATAAATTTATTGGGATGGATCATTATAGATTTTCACACCAGTTCCAAAAGGGAAATAGTGCACTCGTCATAGCCCGAACTACGACTCACGAGCCTCGAAGTGAGGACAAGCTCTGTTGGCCCATGCGTAAACATGGACTTTCAAAAACACAGACGGACTTAAACATAATCAGAAAAGAAATACAATTTTTTTTACGGAAACCAATAATATTGAATAAAGAGAAATTTAATGAAATTTTAATTGATAGAAAAATTCAAAAATAAAGATGAGCAAAAAAAAATTAAACTTATTAATATAAAAAAAAACTCAAATGAAAGGTAAAAAAGGTCTTGTCATTATAAGCCATGGAAACCGGAAAAATAATAAGAAAACTGTTGGTAAACATGGAGAGAGAATTTAGAAAGACATAACTTTAAAAATAAACGAAAAAAATTTAGCAAGAAAAGAAAAATAAAAAAAATAATAAGTAAAAGACAGGTCAATATGTATATATAAGTTAAGGTAAGCCGCCTTGGCCTACCCGTACTCATGCTAGTTAAGGTAAGCCGCCTTGGCCTACCCGTACTCATACTTTACCTTTTAACTTTATCCAACCCTGTACTCCCCATATGAAAGACCTTGATTCTGGTTTTTATATTTAAATATTCATGTCTTTTATTCGTAGCTTTATTCTCTGGTTCTGCATCTGGTTCTTTTCAGACTAACTGCCCCGTTGTCGATCCAAGTGCCGCCAACCCATTCCCATACGCCCGTTGGTGCTGAGTCAGCGACTCTTGCAGTCGCTGCGCTGGCCAAGCGGTTGCTCCAGTTTCGCAATATCCGCCTGTTTATGTTAGGCCAGCACATTGTTGTAGCCTATGCAACTTGATCAGCTTTATTTAATGCTGCTGGCCGGCACATTGTTGTTGAGTGCTTGTCGTCGCAGCTCTGGGCTGTTAATTGTTGAAGGGCATGGTGGGGTTAGGTGACGGTGGGTAGGGTGACAGCGGGAGTAGGGTGACAGCGGGTTGTTAACTCCTCCCTCCTACAAGATCTGCGTTCCGCAGATCAATGAGCTTTGGGTAGCTCAATAACAACCGGCGATCTCATATCTGTGGTGACCTTTGGAATCCCTTTGGTGCAGGTTAGTTTCTTCCATAGGAGGTATATCAGAAACAGTGCGATCAAGATGAAAACTCCTTCCGAGAGGAAAGAGAAAAGTATTTTACCGGTCATGCTCGACATTCTCCGTAGGTTTTGCAGACTGACGTCATGGACGTACTCAAGGGACAGTCGATATTTAGAGGCCGTTACGTGGGACAGAACGGCCGGCATTGCCATTAGATGACTTGTTGTATAGCTGCTGTAAGTTCGATTCCCAACCGTGATCGTCTCATTGTCAAACTGGACGACAAAAGATCCGATTAGATGATACTGCTTCGATGTCGTGGTTACTGTTCCATTGAAGTTTGACAGAAGTTCCATCGTCAATAAGTTTGGTCGTTTCCTGCTCATTCTGCAGATAGGTACACGCGGCATGTTCACCTTTCAGCAATCGTGGGATACAACTCTCCTCTTCCAGTTTTAGCAAGTCCGTCTCTGGGCAAACAGTGGTGTTGCCGATAGAGAAGCAAACGCCTACGACGGCGAAAGTTTCGCTGGCATCCATTGCCAACTTGTTGTGCTCCAGCACTATCTGGTTCCCGTTGATAGCCGTAGGGTAGAGAAACATCAGGCGATACTGCTTTTCCGTTACCTTAGGCAGTGCTATGATGTAGAGCAATACTGTGCCATTCGTCAAAATGGATGGTCGGGAAAACTCCACCGCTTCAATTACGTTTTGGTAGGGGAAGCTATCTATTTCTGTCAATATAGCTTCGATCTCCCCATGGTCCAGAAGGTTAGAGTTGGTCACACCTGTTTTGGCCAACTGACCAGCTCTGATGACTTCGGCAACCTGATTGGCCAGGATAATAGCTTTGTGTAGGACAGCTGTGGTGGCGTGTAAGTCTCCGTCTATCGCATTGACTCTCGCAACAACGTTATTGAGTTGCTGGATTGCCTCATGTGTGGAGTCAAACAGCTTGGAGTTGATGCGAATCTGTTGATCATTGTTCTGCGCGACCGCATCCTGCACGCTCAAAACGGCATTCCAGTCTGTCGAGTCCGGTGATCCAGCAACCCACTTCCAAGCGGATTCTATCCAGTCTATAGAAAGTGGCCTTCTTATTGATGTGCTGGTCACTCGGCTAATACCTTCAGCTGCGTTTTCTAAATAATGAGACACCAAGGCTCTGATTCTCTGGTCGGTCATCATGGTTGTCTCCTTCTTCAGATCGCTAATTAACTGCACCATACGCGCCAGGTCGATGATGTGGGCAAGTTTGAATACCCCGTTGACTCTCCAAATCACGCCTTGTTGAAGGGGAATTACTGGTCCGTCATATTTGAAGATGTGGACGGCACTGGCTGTTTGAAGCACAGCCACTCTTGCAGAGTCGAGGAAGAAATACGAGAAAAATTTAGTCGATTGTTTCAGATTCGTTATGTGTTTAAGAACAATTAATGTGTACTTAGCCTATGTGTGTTGCGTGTTAAAATTAAGTATTTCTTTGTGTACAATTTGTTTTTTTTTGTGTATTTTTGTTTATGTTTTTTTGTCTTATGTGTGTTTATGTGTATCATGTGTCATCATGTAAGTGTATCATACTGTTGGGAACAATAAGATAAATGAAAAACTCTTGGATATTTTTTCGGGGTTTCTTTTTTTTTTTTTTTTTTTGTAGACATGTGTATATTCTTTAACTTGGAAAAGTGAAACGTTATCTTTTCTATTTCCCATGCCTTTTTTTATTTTAATTACATTGTTAGTTTCTTACATGCGATTTGTGGAAAATCTTCTCTGATCTGGTCCTAAGAGTGACTTCTCTGTCCTCTTGTACCACCTCGGCTTTAAACCTTGCTTCCTCTGTGTTACCGAATGAACAGAATTGTTGTATCTGTCCACGGCTATAGGAACCAATTCCGTGGTCTTAAAAGTTCGGTGTTCTTCTTTCAAATAACGGTAGATTTCAGAAAGTGTGGAGTGGAATCTTTTAATCTGACCGTTGACCTCGCTTTTTTGAGTCGGTGTATAATAAAGTTCTATCTGCAGCTCCCGCAGATAATTCAAAACGGTTGGACAAAGAAGGCCCCTTTCATTATCGGAGACCAAAATTCTTGGAACCGTAAAATAATGAATCACCTCAACTAGTTTCTCGCGCAAATGTATCGCTGACTTAGATTCCAAAGGAAAAAGCTTGGCAAATTTGGTAAATTTGTCAATACAAGTCAAGTAAATCCTCTTTTCTAATGTAAACACATCGATTTGCAGAATTTCACAAGGGTAATTTGGAATCGGGGTTGGTTGCAAAGCTGGTCTGTTTGGGTGGCGTTCGTACTTGAAAAGCTTACAACACTCGCAAGAAGACAACTGAGCCCGTATCGTACTCGCCATTCTAGGGAAGTAGTATCTCTCCAAGATCTGAATCCGTACCTCCTTTGAACCCCTATGAGCCCTACGATGTTCCTCTTCAATAACTCCGCATATTTGATCCTTGTCTGACAAATCTTGGACCAATCGTTGCGTTATGCGGATTTTAAAGAGTTTAAAATTCTCAGAACAACAAGTTTGAAAATGTTGCAAGTACGATTCTGGAATCTTGACCCCGTGGATGATTGAAGGTTTTAAGCATTCGCGGAGGGAAAATACTAAATTCGCCACGTCATTGATTGGGATCAAGTGACGGACATACCCCATGTGCGGACATTCGGTTTTATACTCTGTCTGGGTAGGGTCGAATATCAACTGGTTCCTGTAAACATTGATAGGAACTTCGACGTGTGGTATCAATTGCGAAGCATCCTGGAGTGCGCTGTGAACAGTGGCCGCATCGGAATCCAATTGATTCAATTGCGTCGGGATACGCGAAAGTGCGTCGGCCACGATATTAGACTTCACTGGCTTGTAAATAAGTACACAATTGTACTCCTCTAAGCGCGACTTCCAACGTTTCAACTTCGTGTTAAAATTCCTACTGCTCAATGCGAACGTGAGCGGCTGATGATCAGTGTATATTCTGATACATCCTGCCCCGTATAAGTACGAACGAAGGTTACCCAACGCCCAAACTATTGCAAGCATCTCTTTCTCATTTGTAGCGTAAATCTCTTCAGTCCTATTCAAGGAACGCGAAATGTACGAGATAGGACGATCCTTGCCCTGGTCGTCTTGGGACAACACGGCTCCAATCGCATAATTTGAAGCGTCGGTGGTCAAGTGGAAGGGCTTGTCAAAGTTTAGAAAAGCTAGCACTTCAGATGACGATAGAATCGTCTTCAGGTCTTCAAAAGCTTGCAGAGCTTGTTCATCCAATTTGATCGGAATTCGCTTTGACTGGTTTGCTTTGACCTTCGAGAGACGACGTAACCCAAGAATTTACTTGAAGCCTTGCTTTCTGAAGTTTGTCGAAAATTAAGCGAAGGTTTTTCCCAATGACTGTCCAAGTCTTTGCTAAAGACTATAATGTCGTCGATATAGACGTAACAAATCTATCCGATGTATTCTCTCAGAACATCGTCGATCATACGCTGGAAAATTGCGGGTGAGTTCTTTAAACCGAATGGAAGACGGAGAACTCGTATTTTCCATTTAACGTAGAAAATGCGGTCTTCACAATATCGGACTCTTTCATGTGGATTTGATGAAATCCGGAAGTCAAGTCAAGTGTAGAGAAGTATTTAGCTTCTCCAAGGCTCGCCAAGGTAGAGTTAATTTCAGGAATCGGATAAGTATCCAATATCGTATAAGCGTTTAGGCGTTTGAAATCAATTACCATACGGTATTGTTTGTCTCCATTGGGCTTTGGTTTTTTTGGAACCACCCAAACCGGAGAATTATAGGGACTCTTTGAAGGTCTAATAATTCCTTCGTTCAAAAGTTCTTCAACCTGCCTTTCTACCTCACCCCTCATACTAGCTGGATAGGGATAACTTTTGGCATAAATAGGGTCCTCCATGCTAGTGCGAATATCGGCTTGTATGGCCGTATCTGCAGATTCTCCAGGTGACATTGGCTCAAAAATCCTTGAAAACTCGTTAATCAAAATGTTCAAGGTTTGCTTTACGCTCTCTGGGTGTTCGACATCGAGTAAAGGGTGTACATTCAACAAGCTCCTAGCCAAAAGAGGTATCTTGATACCGGGAGATATGACCAGACAGTCATTCTTCCTATCAATCAAAGCCTTTAACTCCTTGAGTGTGTCATCTCCTATAATACCATCAAACGAATTCAAACCCGGGATAACGAAAAATGTTATTGTTGTGTTATTACCGACATGTTTGAAAAATTGGCCAGCAAGTCGGTGCGTGATCTTAACGCTATCCGCGGCAGACTGAACATGGAAAGGGGTGGTAAGTGGGGTGCAACCGGTGGCTATCTTGGGGCTTATAAAATTCTTATTTGCACCGGTATCTATAAGAAATTGTAACTTAGCCCCATCCTTGGTTCCATACTCTAGGTATGGTACACTGGAGAGGCTGCGGTCATAAAATTCGTTAACTCCCCTCCTCCACAATCGGACGTTTCATTTGAGTTATCCGGTCCTTCTTCTTGCGACGGGAGCTCGGCAGCTCCTTCGTCGTTAGAACAATCCTGCTCATAGTAGGGTTCGAGTTTGGTTTCCTGAGGAAAACCCTCCGAATTCGTAGCCGAGGAAGGCATCGCAGGCTTTAGATGATACAACCTCTGGGCCTTACGGAAAGGATTGGAGGGACCGCCAAAAACTCTCTTAACACCAGAGCCCTGATCCTGCTGAACTCCCAACCCGGAACGGTAAGATTGACCTGATTGGTTGAACTCCATCTTGATGGCTGGCCTAGGAGCTTGGAATCTAGACGAGGACTGGGGGCTCCTATGGGGATTGAACATGGGTCTTATTTGTGGCCTGGACTGAGGCTGGAATGTGGCCGGAAATCTAGGTTGATAGAATTGGGAAGGCTGCGGAAACCTGTTAGTGTAAGGATTCGGGTTGTAACTTGCCCTCGAGACAACATTTTGTAATTCTAGGCAAAAGGAGTATGCTTCCGGCAAATCCTTGGGATTCCGGACGACCAAGAGTTTTGAAAATTCCCCATTAACACCTCGAATGAAGACGTCCAAGGCCTTGACTCTGTAAGTTTCTATAAGAGCACTAACAACATCGGGAGCGCGATTCCCATTCTTCAAAGTATTCAGAATAAGTGAGAAATGCGTATTGACCTCCATGTAAAACTCATCCAATGTCTTACCCCCTTGGGTCATACGATTTAGCTGGTGTTCCAAGGTACGCACATCTCTTTTGTCGGCATAATGAAGAGCAAGAACTCGTTTCACTTCCTGCCAATCATCATCGTGCACGTTGTAAGCCACTAGCGCCATGTCGGCGTTACCTATAATTTTCTGCCTAATATGCAAGACGATGGACTTGTACAAAGGCTTGTTTCTAATGATCTCATAATCATTCAGAATAGCCTGCGCCCTGTTGACCCATGAAACGTATCCCCCCGATTGGCCTTCGAAGGGTTGCAACTCCCTCACACAATCTGGAAGAGTAGAAGTTTCCCTTAGCTCATGTTCATTTCGAGCACGGGTCAACGGTGCAAGCTGTACCCCAACCGGACTACGACTCTCAAAGTCGCCTTCTAAGGTGACCACCCTGTCGCCAACCTTCTTAATGTCTTCTTTAGTCCCTAACACCTGGACAACTAATGCGTTCAATATCTCGTTGAACTTATTTATGGTTTCCTTGATCTCTTCCATTTTTATTTAGTTTCTTTTTCTTTTTTTTAAAGGTATGCAGAAGAATTGATTTGACAATTAGTCACTTATAACCTGTCTATGAATGAAACCAGTTCCTCGGATGTAAGAAGGTATAAAAACTTGCGAAAATAAAAAATTAAAAAATTTTTATTTTTGGCACACTTATGAGAAATATTTTGGAAAAAGACTTTGAAACGTTTCACTTACCCTGGATAAGAATTTCCGTTACGTCGCTCGCTCTGTCTCTTGAAGTCTCCTTACAGTGCGAAGATTCTGACGAAGAGAGAAATAACTTTTAATAAAATTTTAAATAAATTGTGAATTTGTGTTTTTTTTTTGTTATTTTATTTATTATTATTTAATTTTTGTTCTGCGGCGGCGCTTGATATGTCGGTTGGGAATTGTGTAACTTAATACTAATACTTAGCGTTTCTAGTAGGTTACCACTCACCTCTTTATCGCTCTTATTTTTTTGAGCATTATAAAATTATCACTTTTAGTATTTGGTTACATTTTTTTCATTATTGTTTTATTGGTGTATTTTACACTCGCGAATTGGCATATACAGCCGCTACGCCGCAGTGGTTAACACTTATGTTTTATTTAGAGTCAAGATTTATATGAAGTCAACGTTTATTGCGCTCGTGGGAGGTACGCCTGTTATTATCAACAGTGACCCCCACCGCAGCGGGTAGTTGATTCTTTTTTTTATTTTTATTTTACGTTTTGCACTGCACACACATTTTTCACTTAAACTTATTATTATATTTTTTTCTATTTTTTTTTTCCTATTTTTCCTCCAACCAACAATCGCGCACCGCACCGCATCACTTTTTTCTACTTATCTAACGCCGGGTCCAACCGGCTGCTCGGGCGCCAGTTAAGGTAAGCCGCCTTGGCCTACCCTTACTCATACTAGTTAAGGTAAGCCGCCTTGGCCTACCCGTACTCATACTTTACCTTTTAACTTTATCCAACCCTGTACTCCCCATATGAAAGACCTTGATTCTGGTTTTTATATTTAAATATTCTTGTTTTTTATTCGTAGCATTCTTCTCTGGTTCTTTTCAGACTAACTGCCCCGTTGTCGATCCAAGTGCCGCCAACCCATTCCCATACGCCCGTTGGTGCTGAGTCAGCGACTCTTGCAGTCGCTGCGCTGGCCAAGCGGCTCCCGTTTCGCAATATCCGCCTGTTTATGTTAGGCCAGCACATTGTTGTTGCCTATGCAACTTGATCAGCTTTATTTAATGCTGCTGGCCGGCACATTGTTGTTGAGTGCTTGGCGTCGCAGCTCTGGGCTGTTAATTGTTGAAGGGCATGGTGGGGGTAGGTGACGGTGGGTAGGGTGACAGCGGGAGTAGGGTGACAGCGGGTTGCTTACTTATATATATAAAAATTTACTTTTACATCCGGACTGGCCGGTCACTTACCCAATTTGATGAAAGCGCTTTCAGTGGGGTTTGTTTAAAAAAATAATAAAAAAAATATATATTTTTATATGCACACATTGACACAGAAAAAAAAAGAAAAAATTTGTATAGGCATTAAAAGGGGGCAAAAAAAAAGATCACAAACTAGGCTAATATAAAAAAAAATTAAAAGAAACAAAATTTTAAATTTAATGATAATATATTCATTCTAGACTCTATCTAAGTCATTTGCCCTGCTAATATATCTTTTCTTTTTTATTTTATTGTGCTTTACATATATGGTAAGCAAAAACTGGCCTACTCTAGCTATTGTCAAAATCAAAAGTAGTATCCACAGAGATTGTATGTCATCTGTGTGATATATTATTTTTACATTATTGACCACATTGGCCGTATTGTCCTTGAACTGGGTGTGGTCTGAACCGAACCAACCCATGATTTCCGATAAAATATCAAATTTAATTTAGTAATTTTTTTTTTATTAATTTTTTTTTTTTTAATATATTTTTTTTTAATAAATTTGTTTGTTTAAAACGATAATGTTTATATGTATATATATTCGCATTTATATTTTTTTTGATTTTAATTTTAATTTTTTTTATTTGAATATGTTCCCTATTACGTCCTAAGACGGTGAGAAATTGTTTGGGGATTTGGGGGTTTTGGGGTACATTTTTCCCTTGCTAGTTCAATTATTTCCAAGCCGTTTTCATGGACAGCTCAAAATTACAATGGGTCTTACAATTTTTCTTATATCATAAAAAAATTCATTATATATATAATTTAAATTTAGGTATTTTTCTTTTTGTTTTAAAAAATTTTTTTAAAATTAAATTAAGTTTACTGGACTGCTTCTGGTCTAGTCTGTTCATCCTTCAGCTGCTGCTGATGTCCGGGGCCTTTTAGATTTAGGCGGTGCCGGTGCGGATTTCATAATTTAATGCCTTTCTTATTTCGGCAATTCTCTTTAGGTTTTTTTTTTCCTAAGTCCTCCTTTTTTCTTCATTTTTACTTGTGATTTTCATTTTTTTTTTCGCAAACTTGTTGTGAAACACCTTGACACTGTACTCACTCTGTTGTTTAAGTCCTGAGTCTTCCTAGACCCAATCCACGGTCGCCATAAAGATGGGTTACGTCCTTCTAGAATTCCGGTGATGTCCTTTCAGACGACGGTGAGGGACACGCCCATCTATTTTTGCAAGTTCCCAGCTCCTCCCAAATAAGTAAGATCAGTAGTTCTTCAGTTCAGTATTTTTATTGAATAAAATTGTTAAAGGCTTAGCTTCATATAATTCGGCTGCCTGTTTGTCTCCGCTGTATTTTCGTCTCTCGTCTTTTATATTTTGAATTATTTTTAAACAGCTGCTATGCTGTCGGAATACGCCGGCAGCAGAGCGGCTGTCTTAAATAAGTTAAGGTAAGCCGAGTTGGCCTACCCAGACACATACTTTACCTTTTAGCTATATCCCACATGGAATCTGAATAATAAGGCTCGAACTTCGATTTGAATACAGTTTTAGGTTTATTTATTCGAATTGTGTTTGTTGTATTACTATCGACTGCTCCGCTTCGCTCTATTCTCAGACTGCCTCGCCGCCGTCCAGCCCAAAGCCACCAAACCATTCCTACGCGCCCGTTGGCGCTGAGTCAGCAGCTCGCGCAGCCGCTGCGCTGGCTTAAGTGCTTACTCCCGTTTCACAATATCCGCCCGTTTATGTTGGGCCAGCACAACGTCATTGCTTATAATGCAATTAGATCATTCGCTGTGTTGTTGTTGTTGTTGTTGTTTAATGTTGTTGGCCGGCACATTGTTGCAAAGTGCCGGCACATTGGTCAAATATAGTGGGTTGGTGAGGGGGCAAAGGGGAAGGGCGATGATATGTGGGGCGACAGCGGGTTGTTAACTCCTCCCTCCTACAAGATCTGCGTCCCGCAGATCAGTGAGCCTTGGGTGACTCAAAAGCGACCGACGGTCCGATTCCTGTGGTGACGTCGGTGACCCTGGGGATACCTTTGGTGGAGGTTAGTTTCCTCCACAGGAAGTATATTAGGGAGAGTGCAATTAAAATGAAAACTGCCTACGAGAGGAAAGAGAAAAATATTTTGCCGGTCATGCTTGACATCTTCCGCAGGTTCTGCAGCCTGTCATCGTGGACGTACTCAAGGGACAGCCGATTTTTTGAGGCCGTCACATGGGACAGGACAGCCGGCAACGCCATCAGATGGTTTGTAGTATAGCTGCTGTAATTTCGATTTCCAATCGTAATCGATTCGTTGTCAAATTGGACGACAAAAGATCCGACTAGATGATACTGTTTTGAAGTTGTGGCTATCGTTCCATTGAAGTTGGACAGAAGTATGATCCCATCGTCAACAAGTTTGGTCGTTTCTTCCTCGTTCCGCAGATAAGTGCAAACGGCATGCCCTCCTTTCAACAATCGTGGAATACAACTTTCCTCCTCCAGTTTTAGTAAGTCCTTTTCTGGGCAAACAGTGGTGTTGCCTATGGAAGAGCAAGCACCTATGACGGCAATGGTTTCGCTGTTATCCATTGCCAGCTTGTTATGCTCCAGCACTACTTGTTTCCCGTCGATGACCGTAGGGTAGATGAACATCAAGCGATATTGCTTCTCCGTTACTTTGGGCAACGCCATGATATAGAGCAGCGTCGTCTCCTCCTTAATAGGTTGTATTGCGGAAGCGGCTAAATTCATGCAGAGACTGGAACTTGGATACAATACTGGTTTAATCAAGAGTGTGACTCATTCAATGCCCTTAAAATAGCTAGACGCTCAAACAGATATGAGGATAAAGAGAACAATAAACACCTAAACCGCTTCTATAAGCTAAAGTTTAAGGAAACCCAAAGAGAGTATTACAGGAAATTGGAAGCAGACATGTGCCGCGTTACCGATAGCAAATCGTTCTGGGCACTCGTACGAAGACCTAATGGTTCGGGAGCTAGGAAGAACATTGCGGTACCACCAGCAGAACTTGCCCAATACTTTCACAGCCTGCTTTTCTCAGATGACCATAGTAATATTGTGAGCTATGCCCTACCAAATATTATTGTTGATTCCTTAGATTGTGCATTTGATATAGAGGATGTCTACTTCGCACTACAGAAAAGTAAGCCAAATAAAGCGCCCGGAACTGATCGAGTACCTGTGGAATTCCTGACTAATGCCTCCAGTTCATTCATATGCCATCTCACAGAGGTTTTTAATAAAATGGTCAACACAGCCAAAGTGCCAAACAGCTTTCAAACAAGTATCCTCTACCCAATATATAAGAAGGGAAGCCCAAATAATGTTCAAAACTATAGAGGCATCTCTTTTTTTAATTCGTCAATGAAAGTCTTCGCATCCATGCTGCTAACTCGCATCACTAGATTTGTAGATTCGAACCATCTACTCAGCGAAAGCCAAATGGGATTTAGAAAGGGGTACTCTACGGTTGACAGCATATTTGTGCTCACGGCACTTGCCAGGGAGTATCTGCGGAAAGGAAAAAAGATGTACCTCTTTTTTATCGATTTTAAAGCAGCGTTCGACACAATAAATAGCAAATGCCTTATGTACAAGCTGAGCAATATGGGATTGTCATTAAAAATCATCAACATTCTCATAAGTTTGTATAGCCATAATACCGCTAGAGTATGGGACGGCCATAGTTTATCTGAGGGCTTCCAAACGAACCAAGGGGTCAAGCAGGGATGCCTACTCAGTCCGCTCCTATTTGCCCTTTATGTGGATGACATAGAGTCCTCTCTTCCCGGTGGAGTCAAAATGGGAGATCACCACTTTAAGATCTTGCAGTACGCAGATGATATGGTCATGATAGCTGAGTCCCCCGAAATCATACAGAAAATGATAGAAGCGACACAAAACTATTGCAAAACTTGGAATCTAACCATTAATTGTGATAAGTCAAAAGTACTCGTACTTAGAAATGGCAGAGGAAAATTTGCACGAAATGAGAGGTGGAACCTATCAGGAACGCCTTTGGAAGTGGTTAAGTCTTTTAAATATTTGGGGGTAACCCTGACTAGCAATATGAGCTTTGCTAAGCACGTTGAGCTAAAACTTAAGGAGACCAGAATGGCAATAAGTAGCACGTGGAACTATTTTCTGAAACGTAAAAATGTTAATGCAAGCTCAAAATATAAAATGTATCAAGCAACAGCGAAGGCGATTACATGCTACGCAGCGCAAGTGTGGGGTGACGAGTTATTTGATGCAGTTGAACGAGGGCAACGATACTTTATAAAAAGGATATTTTACCTTCCGCAAAATACACCAAATTACGCGATACATCTGGAAAGCGGCCTGCCACCATTATTCACGCATACCTTAAAGCTCCACTTCAACTATGTAGCGAAGACTCTTACGATGCCCGATCAGAGATACCCCAAAATTGTCTCCAAATACTTGTTGTCCACTAAATCACAATGCTTTAAGCGATGGGAAAACCTATCGGAGATTTATAACTCGCAGCTAACATTGGAAAATCCAAGTCAGTGGAAAACACAACAAACTGAGCTTATATCAAACATTGATCTAACCATGAGGCAAAATTGGGGAAACGAAGCAAGACAAAGCACTGTCAGGAATTCGTAGAATAAATTAAACCACAACTTGAATGAGACAAATTATTTTCAAGACGCTTTAAGAGCCAACGTAATCTCTCTCATTTTTAAAATTAGAGTTGAAATGTTACGCCTAAATTACCGACCACACCATCAAAATGCAAACATCCAGTGTACTCTATGTAATACCAATGAACAAAAGGACACGATACATTTTCTGGGTAAATGTCCGATTCTTCAGGAAATTAGAGCTGCTAGCCTGGGAAAGAGGTTCATGTCGGAGTCGGAATGTCAAATCCTTTTAAATGGAGTTGACTGGACCAGACTATTTGCCTACGTCAGCAACGCCTTAAGATATAGAGCACAAATTATAAATGAAACTTTTTAGTAACACGATATTCAAGCTTGTAAAATTAAATTTGAAAAAATGTTATGCTATGTTAACACCACTGTATGTTATAGAATATAGAACTAATGCTATTTTAGAATTTATGTTATTTATATTATTTATGTATTTATGTTATGCACACTTTTGTTTTGAAACGGCTTTAGGTTAACGGCTGCTTGCCATACCTTCGACAAGCCAAAATAAAATATTACTGCTACTACTTCTTCTACTACTAGAGCAGCGTCGTACCATTCGCCACCGCTTCGATTGCGTTTTGGGGAGGCCTTCGATTTCTGTCAATATGGCCTCAGTTTCTCCGTGGTCCAGCAGGTTAGAGTTAGTCACACCAGTTTTGGCCAATTGAAAGGCTCTAGTGACCTCGGCAACCTGATTGGCCAAGATGATGGCCTTGTGAAGAACAGCTGTGGTGGCATGTAAATCCCCATCTATAGCGTTGACCCTCGCAACAACATTATTAAGCTGCTGAATTGCTTCGTGTGTGGAATCGAACAGTTTGGAGTTGATCCGAATCTGCTGGTCGTTATTCCTCGCGACCACGTCTTGCGCGCTCAAAATGGCATTCTAATCACTCGCATCAGGGGATCCAGCGACCCACTTCTAAGCGGATCCTATCTAATCTATGGAGCGTGGCCTTCTCACTGGAGTGCTGGTGGCCCTACCGATACCTTCAGCTGCATTTTCCAGGTAGTACGACGCCAAAGCTCTTATTCTCTGATCTGTCATTATGGTTGTCTCCTCTTGCAATTCGCCAATTAGCTGCTGCATTCTTGCTAGGTCAATAACGTGGGCAAGTCTGAATACCCCGTTGATCCTCCTGATCACGCCTTGTTGGAGGGGAATTATTGCTCCATCATATTTGAAGATATGGACCGCACTCGCTGTTTGAAGCACAGCCACTCTTGCAGAGTCGAGGGAGAAATATAATAAACGTTAAGTCGATGTGTCTCAGAATCATTTTGTGTTCAAGAACAATTTATGTGTACTTAGCCTATGTTTGTTGTGTCTTAAAATTAAGTGTTTTTTTTGTGTACAATGTGTATCTTTTGTGTATTTTTGTGTATTTTTTTGTGTATTTTTTTTGTGTTTTTTTTTTGTGTAGTAAAAATGATTTTTTTTTTTTGTGTGTCTTTGTTTTTATAAGTTTGGGAATCTCCAACCTGGAGAAGTGAAACGATCCGATTTGTGGAAAATCTTCCCTGACCTAGTCCTAAGAGTGACTTCTCTGTCCTCTTGCACCACTTTATCCCGAAATCGCGGTTTATCCTTGTCTTAATTTGTTTGTTAGCCACAAACACCGTATCCCCATGGTTATACTTGTGTTCGATCAATTCTTTCACGTTCTCTAAAGTTTGTCGTCTAAAATCTGACAAACCTTGATAGTTTATCCCAGACGTATGGTCGGAAAAAATGTCAACTGGCTTTTTTTGAGTCACCGAATGGACAGAGTTGTTGTATCTGTCCACGGCTATGGCAACCAGTTCCGTGGTTTTAGAAGTCGGGTGTTCTGTTTTCAAGCAACGGTAGATTTCGGAGAGGGTGTAGTGAAATCTTTCGATCTTACCGTTGACTTCACTTTTCTGAGTCCGTGTATAGTAGAGTACTATCTGCAACTCCCGCAGGTAATTTAGAACAGTTGGACAAAGGAGACCTCTTTCATTATCGGAGACCAAAATTCTAGGTACCGTGAAATAGTGAAGCACCTCAACTAGCTTCTCCCGCAAATGAATGGCTGACTTAGATTCCAAGGGAAAAAGCTTGGCAAATTTGGTGAATTTGTCAATACAACTCAAGTAAATTCTCTTTTCCAATGTGAAACATCGATGTGGAGAATTTCGCAAGGGTAACTTGGAATTGGGGTCGGTTGTATGATCGGTTTGTTCGGGTGACGTTCATATTTGTACAGTTTGCAACACTCGCACGAAGACAACTGGGCTCGTATTGTGCTCGCCATTCTGGGGAAATAATATTTCTCCAGAATCTGAAGTCGTACTTCCTTCAACCAAAGCCTTCAATTCCTTGAGCGTGTCATCTCCAATAATACCATCAAAAGAACTCAAACCAGGGAGAACGAAAAACGTAATTGTTGTGTTGTTGCCGATATGTTTAAAAAATTGGCCGGAGAGCCGATGCGTAATCTTAACGCTACCCGTGGCGGACTGAACATGGAAAGGGGTGGGAAAGTGGGGTGCAACCGGTGGCTATCTTGGGGCTTATAAAATTCTTCTTTGCACCTGTATCTATAATAAATTGTAACTTAGCCCCATCCTTGGTTCCATACTCTAGGTATGGTACACTGGAGAGGCATCGGTCATAAAATTCGTTTCCTCCCCTCCCCTAAAAGCGGCCGTTTCGTTGGAATTGTCCGCTCCTACCTCCTGCGACGGGAGCTCGCCAACTCCTTCGTCATTGCGACAATCCTGATCATAATAGGGATCGAGTTGGGTTTCTTGAGAGAAACCCTCCGAACCCGTAGCTGGGGAAGGCATCACTGGCTCTAGGTGATATAACCTCTGGGCCTTACGGAAAGGGTTGGAAGGGCCACCTAAAGCTCTTTTAACACCAGAGCCCTCATCTTGCTGAACGCCAAACCCAGAACGATAGGATTGACCTGACTGGTTGGACTCCATCTTGATAGCTGGCCTAGGAGCTTGGAATCTAGACAGAGACTGAGGGCTCCTATTAGGACCGGGGTTATACATGGGCCTCATATGTTGCCTAGACTGAGGCTAGAAAGTGGCCTGAAATCTAGGCTGATAATATTGGGAAGGCTGCGGAGGCCTGTTAGTGTAAGGAGTCGCCCTTGAAATAACATTTTGCAGTTCCAGACAAAAAGAGTATGCTTCTGGCAAATCCTTTGGATTTCGAACCACCAAAAGTTTGGAAAATTCCCCATTAACACCTCGAATGAAGACGTCCAAGGCCTTATCCCTGTAGGTCTCTATGAGAGCACTGACGACATCGGGAGCGCGATTTCCATTATTCAAGGTATTCAGATGAGTGAGAAATGCGTATTAACCTCCATTTAGAACTCATCCAATGTCTTACCCCCTTGGGTCATACGATTTAGCTGGTGTTCCAAGGTACGCACATCTCTTTTGTCGGCATAATGAAGAGCAAGAACGCGTTTAACTTCCTGCCATTCATCATCCTGCACGTTATAGGCCACTAGTGCCATGTCGGCGTTACCCCTTATTTTTTGTCAAATATGCAACACGATGGACCTGTACAAAGGCTTGTTCCTAATGATCTCATAATCATTGAGAATAGCCTGCGCCCTATTGACCCACGAAACGTATCCTCCTGGTTGACCCTCAAAGGGTTGTAACTCTTTCACACAATCTGGAGGAGTGGAAGTTTCCCTCAGCTCATATTCATTGCGAGTATGGGTCAATGGTGCAAGCTGAACCCCGACAGGATTCCGACTCTCAAGGTCGCCCTTTAGGGTGACCACCCTGTCGCCAACTTTCTTTATGTCGTCCTTAACCCCTGACACCTGGACAACCAATGCGTACAACAACTCGTTGAACTTGTTCATGGTTTCCTTTAATTCTTCCATATTTTTCGGGAAAAGGGTACAAAATTTCTCAAGTAATCACTTCAATATATGAAAGAATCTATCCCGTTCCTCTGATGTAAGAAAAAATTTAAAAAAAAAATTTTTCGGTGAGAAAAAACATTTTTTAACAAGGCACTACTATAGGGAACTAGATAGAATCATAAGCGTTTCACTCACCCGTGGTTTAGGATTTTCCTCTGTAAAGAACGTCGCTCGTTTTATGTCCTGTAGATTCCTTACAGTGCGAAGATTCTGACGAGTAGAAAAAAGCTTTTAGTAAAATTTTAGATGAAGAGTAGATTTGTTTTTTTTATTTTGCGGCGTAGTATGGTTCGGTTGGGAATTGTGAATCTTAATTCTAAAAAATTTCTTTGTATGCTTTTTTTGTGTGTTTCTATTTTTAGTGTGCAAGTTATTTTAATTTTTATATCACTTAAACACCTATCCCTCGCTTTGTGTCGGGGATACGTTCCAAAAAAAATACGACGCAAATTGAAACGACGTAAAGTGAATTAGGATTTTCTATATCAAACCATGTAAAGTTCGAAGATGGGTTCCAGGGTTACAAAAATACAACGTTTTAAAAAGAAAAGTGATCATTAAAAAAAAAACAAAATAACATTTCATTTTATTACATTGTTGCATTTGGAACCCATAGCACAAGCCGCAAGTCCTCAGGCACCAGCCGTTGGAGCGGCAAGCCATAATAATTACAATCTACTTGCCACAGCAAAAGTGGCAGTACAAGGAAACAACGGGCAGATTGGTAACTTTAGAGCACTGCTAGACTCAGGATCACAAATAAACTTGATATCTGAGAGGTTGGCCTCCATGCTGTCCCTAAAAATCCACAATACAACACTACGAATTGAAGGTATTGGAGGACAGCCACGAACCAGCAGAACACGAGTGAATGTGCTAGTAAAATCTCTGCACAGTGGTTTTACACAAAGAATTGAAGCGTTTGTATTACCACATATAATATCAGACCAACCTGCACAAGAACTCAATTCGGCAAATTGGAAAATTCCAAGCAGATCCAAATTTTGATAAGCCAGGAAAAGTGGACATGCTCATTGGTACAGAGCACTACTACTCATTGCTGCGTCCATATCAACGTAAGATTTCGACTGGAGGTCCAGTACTACAAGACACTGAATTTGGATGGATCGTGGCAGGAAAAATAAACGCGTCAACCGATTCTATAGCAATTTGTGCAGCCGCAACCAGCGAAGATACAAATGCATTAATTGAGCGCTTTTGGACTCTAGACAACATGGAATCAGAAGAAAAGCCACGCACTCCAACAGAAGCACACGGCCAAACCCACTTCTTACAAAACCTACAGTTGGCAGCAGATGGCAAATTTATCGTTAAACTGCCATTTTCTGAGCATGCTTCAGCCCTGGGGGCGTCTATGGAAACCGCTACCAAAAGGTTTTTGGCACTGGAACGCAGGACAGCAGCTGACAACTGGACAGGATATGTAAAGTTCATGACAGAATATGAGGAACTTGGACACATGAAGCAAGTGCCAGCATCCCAGATTCCAACGAACCATTATTTTATCCCGCATCATTGCGTCCTGAAACCGGAAAGCAGCACATCTACGAGTTGTCTTTGACGCATCATGCAAAACGTCGACCGGAAAATCGTTAAACGACATATTACACAACGGGCCAACTGTTCAAATTGAATTAATGTCGATTTTGCTACGCTTTAGGCTTCACAAATATGTCTTCACAGCGGGCATAGAGAAAATGTACCGTCAAGTGTGGGTTAACCCAGAAAATCAATTTCATCAGTTAATTGTCTGGAGAAACAATCCATTAGACGACTAAAGTATTATCGTCTAAAGACTGTCATATATGGTACAACGTCAGCACCATTTTTGGCTACTAAATGATTGGACCATCTGGCAATCAAAAATAAGGACAAGCTTCCAGTAGGATCATCTGCATTGAAAGATGATTTCTATGTCGACGATTGTTTGACTGGTGCTAACTCCATTCCGGAAGCCAAGCAAGTTATGCAGGAGCTCGTCAAGATACTCCAACTTGCTGGATTCAAACTAAGGAAATGGTGCGCCAACAATGACCAGCTGGTACAAGGAATTCCCAAAGAGGACATTGTTAGCGATGTGAAACTGGGTGACGCATTGGATCATCACAGTGTAAAAACTCTTGGCTTCATCTGGAAGCCAAAGGAAGACCAACTTGGTGGACGAGCACAAAAGAGTCAAGCTATACATATTACCAAACGAGTAGTGTGTTCAGAACTCTCTCAAATCTTTGATCCGTTGGGATTATTTGCCCCGGTAGTGGACAAGGCAAAAATATTTATGCAACAGCTTTGGGAGTTAAAACTGGATTGGGATAACGAACTGCCAACTAAACTTCAAAATGAATGAAAGGAATATCGTAATGACATGCAGAAACTAAACTCAATGCAGATTCCAAGGCATATTCATGATGGCAAAACCCCAGAAACTGTAGAAATCCACACTTTTGTAGATGCATCAGAACAGGCATATGGAGCAGAAGTCTACATACGATCTACGAACAAGAACAAACAGATTTCTGTCCGCCTAATGTGCTCAAAGTCTCGTGTAGCACCAACAGCAAAGCAATCTCTTCCTCGACTAGAACTTTGCGCTGCACTGTTAGGAGCAGAGCTCACCGCCAGAGTCAGAAAGGACTTGCGTATGAATCCTGAGACAGTTCCAGGATACTATTGGACGGACTCTACAGTCGTGATTGCTTGGATTAATGCCACTGCGTCTTCATACCATACATTTGTCGCAAACCGGATAGCCAAAATTCAGGCATTGACAAGCCAAATCCATTGGCGTCATGTTCCATCGGCCAACAATGCAGCCGACGTTCTGTCACGAGGAACCACTGCGCGACAATTGGCGAGTCATAACTTATGGCTTTATGGACCACTATTTTTGCATGGTCCACGAGATAAATGGACAAGTTCTCCACTCATTTCCCATAGTAACCTGGAACGAAAGGCAAAACACGTCAGTCTGCCAGTTACTCCAACAGCAAGAGGAGAAGAGCTGTATATGTGCAAACACAGCAATTCTTTCCATAAGCTACAACGCATTGTAGCATATATGTTGCGCTTCTGCAAAAAGAATAACAGAGCAGCAACAACAACACTACGGATGGAGGAATTGAATGAGGCGCGAATGTTGATACTACGGAACATACAACACGTAGAGTTCGCGGCGGACCTCAAACAATTACAACGCCACAACACAGTGGACAAGAAAAGCCCGATTACTTCATTGTCTCCCATACTGGGATCAGATGAAATCGTCCGAGTCGGTGGGAGATTGGAGCAATCTGAACTTCCGTACAACTCCAAACACCAGATTTTGTTGCCATACAATGAACCAATAGTAAAGATGCTACTAAGAGAAATCCATGAAGACAACATGCATTGCGGCGCCCAGGCACTACGCGCCATTGCAAGACAACAATATTGGATTATAAACGACAAGACCATGGCGAGAAGCATCATCCACAGTTGTGTCAGATGCAACAAGGCGAAGCCGAAGTTGATGCATCAAATCATGGGGAATCTTCCAGTAGAAAGAGTCACTCAAGCCCGTCCATTTTTCAATGCAGACGTAGACTACTGCGGACCAATTTGGATTCATCACAAAATCCGCGGCAAAAGGCCTGATAAGGCATACATCGCCGTGTTCTGTTGTTTCACAACAAAAGCGGTGCATTTGGAGTTGGTGAGTGATCTAACGACCGACGCATTTCTGGCTGCTCTTCGCCGATTTTTGAGCCGACGCGGGAAATGCCAGACCATTCACTGCGATAATGCAACCAATTTTATTGGTGCAAATAATAAACTAAAAGAATTGGAAGATGTCATCTTTACTGACAAGGCTCAGGACCAAATTATAAGTCACTGCAGCAAGAGACAAGTGGCATTCAAGTTCATACCTCCCAGAGCGCCATCATTTGGCGGCCTTTGGGAAGCTGCCGTTAAATCTGCAAAACGATTACTAGTTACAACGACAGCAACAGCATCTCTGACATTTGAGGAACTAAATACGGTCATCGTTGAAATTGAAGCAATTCTCAATTCACGACCCATTACTCCAAATGTCAAATGATCCTACGGATACAACCGCCCTTACTCCAGGACATTTTCTGATTGGTGAACCATTAACCGCTTCACCCGACCCCAATTGTGAGCGTGATGAAAAATCATTAGCAAAATGCTGGGAATTGGTTTCTAGACTGAAGCAAGGATTCTGGAGACAATGGTCGCAGGAATACCTGCAAGAACTCCAAGTTCGTCACAAATGGAAAACAGCCTCCCCAAATATTAAAGAGGGATTACTTGGCTTGGTGAAGGAAGACATTATGCCGATAATGCAGTGGCCAATGATTCGTGTCATCAAAACATACTCCGGAAAGGATAACTACGTACGAGTAGTAGACGTGAAAACAGCCTCAGACGTATACAAGCGTCCCATAAGTCGTCTGGCGCCATTATTTCCAGAAGATTTTGCAATCAAGCGTCCCATTAATCTTGATAAAGACTTAACGGAACCCGATGAACCACCTGTACAGAGAAAAAGATTATGGTTACCCACAATTACCTCAACGCTAATAGTGTTATTGCTTATGATACCACTAGCACTAGCGCACCCAATAACTGTGACCCAATTTACCAACAAGCCAGGAATATTTTTCGAAAAACTGGGCACTACAAAAATGGCTGTATCTGAATGGACAATGGTAATTTACTATGACTTGGGCCCATACTGGAGCGACATGAGAACATTTTCATCAGGTATTATGGAACTTGGTCATATGTGCCCCGAATTGCAAAATAGACAAGCATGCGAGTCAATTCTTCTACACTTTCAGCATCTTCACAACGAATTACATGCGGAAAGTACGATAATGACATATTCGCGATCACGTAGATCTCCACTAGATATTGTGGGAAATCTTGCGACCAGTCTCTTTGGGGTACTAGACTCTAATTAAGCTCAAAAAATGTCCGAAGTCATCGAAAAAGTAAAAACCAATGAAGAATTCTTACTACATTTACTCCAAAATCAAACATCAATTGTTGACTCCACAATAAATGTAGTCAGGAAAACCAAAAGCGACACTGAACAACTAGCAGAAGTCAAATCTCAAAATCTACCAGAATAGCTCGACACGGTGCAGCACCATCATATCGCTGCTTATGTTGCTCTAGTGATGTCAATTTTAGTAATCATCACCTATGCCATCCGGAACAGACATCTGGTATGGAAACCCAGGACTACCACTGCAGAGGAAGTCTGCGAATCATCAATGCCTACACCCACTCCACGCCGATTTACATTAAACCTAAGCGATGGTTGAACAACTGTTCAACGGCCGGGAGAATGTTCGGTCGCAGCTATTTAATTGTAATAAATACATTTATAAATTATGTAATAATTAAACACAAATATACGAAACAGAAACATTAAGGCAGGTCAGAACATTTAGCGACACCGCTGACCGCTGAGTCAGATATAATGCATATGCAATAAGCCGAATTGTCAGTAGAATTTCTTGCTGACACTGCGATTGTCACTCACATGGCAAGCAACTTGTAGAATTGCTTACCATTACAATTACCTAAATTTCTCCACACAATAATTTCTCTAAATCAACACTTTTACCAATTGTAACAATAATCAGTAATTAACTATAAGCAATTTTGACCCATTGATTTTGATTTAAATAGCAGTAAGTTTGATCAATAAAATTAGTCTCAGTACAACAATCAACTGTTACTCATTTCTTCCATCGCACCCAGCAAAGAATCTTTCGCTGTGTCTTCAGAACCTTAATAGTGCGCAACGAAGAAAACCCTCTCCGCAGTCCAACTGGTTCAAGTTCTAGTTGCGATGACCACTTGCAAACAGTTTATGTACTGTATGCATCCCAGCTTCCTACACTTACTTACAAAGTCAATTACAGGCAGTTTATGTACTGTCTGTAGAAACACATACACAAACATTTTGATCACGTCGGGGTCACCAAGGGAATCTAAATAACAAGGCTCGAACTTCGATTTGCATACAGTTTTAGGTTTATTTATTCGAATTGTGTTTGTTCTATTACTATCGACTGTTCCGCTTCGCTCTATTCTCAGACTGCCTCGCCGCCGTCCAGCCCAAAGCCACCAAACCATTCCTACGCGCCAGTTATCAGTTGAGCATTGGGCTGATAACAATTTAGATCACCTTAACAATCTCTCGTCCGTCTAGCGATGTACTCGGGGTTTATCTTGGAGTAAGTAGGCTTGGTTTAGGTGGTTTCTTCCAGCGATGTCGATCTCTCGTCCTTCATGCGAGTTCGTCTCTAGGTGTTGCTCTTAAGGAAGTTGGAGTTTTGGAAATAATAAGACTGACTGTTTGTTGTGTTCACTCCGACAAGTTGTACAGATCTAATCTTTAATATACAGAAATGATTGAAAGAAACTTAAAGTATATAACCGTTCGCAGTCGGCCAAATGTATATATGTATATAAATGCTCAGCCGCTCACAGACGGTCTGACATATGTATGTACTTGTATGTATACAATAAATGCTTACGTTTATTATTACAATGTTGTTTATGTGTTTCGAGTGGTTGTCGGTCTACATGTCTTTACCGAATTGCTGACCCTTGCATATTCTTAGTGGGTGTCCGTTCAAGGGCCGGATGCTTGTGTATGTCAACGATCGATCGTGTTGCAATCTACCAGTGGCGGAGTTAAGGGGATCGGGTGTAGGGGTGTAGTCTTGGGGGTTTAGGGGGCGAAACGGTGAGTGTGGTAACTCCTTCCCCCCTAGCATGAAGCGATGGCCATAATGATGGAATCTGTGCCGGAGCGAAGTTTGGGATGATTGTGCCGGGCTTGAAAATTATTTTTTTCTTTCTGACTTGTAATATTACAATGGCGATTGCTATGGCTATGCAAAATAATATTATATACGTAATGAAATTATTTTTTATGGTGAGTATTTTGAGTTGTACCAAATCTTTTTGACTTTTTATGTTTGCCATCTGTAATTGCCGTAAATTAGGTTCTTCTATTGTGTTATTTACTTTAACACCTACAATATCTTTTAGAATTGGTTCTGAATGTTCGTTTGCGATCATACTTGGAATGTCATATCTTTAATTTTTATTGTTCAGTTCATGTATTGTACTAATACTGACCCATTAATTACTGGCTGTTTCCCGCAATCTGATGTAACTTTCAATTCTGATGCATTAAAAATTAATATAAATCCCTCTTCTGGTTCAAATACTTCTTCTTTTTCTTCTAAAAGCCTGACATCACAAGTTGCCTTACTCTCCTCCATAAGTTGTTTTAGATATTTATCCTTTCCAATTTTTTCTTTTCACAATAGTAGACACCACTGATTTTAGGACATTTCTTGTCGTATTCGTGCATTTCGTTTCGTAAGTAACTTATATAATTAGGTATTATAAGTGTCTTTCTGATGTTTATTTGTAATGGAACTATTCTAGCGAATTTGAATGTTTCTTTTTCGACAATAGGGATCGATCAATAAAAATTATTGTAGATTGATTATTGTAGGGAAAGAGAATGTCCTTAGTGGTTATTTTAGAGATGATCCCAAGTCCGCCCAATAATATCCATGATAGAGAGTAGGTTGTAATATAATTGTTATTTTTATTAATAGTGCTTTCGTCGCACGTTTATTCTTATGTCCTAAGACATTCGCTTTCCAACTTAAACTGATTTTATATTGAATTAATTCTAAGAGCCATGCTGTCGGAGACGCCGGCAGCGGAGTGGCTGTGTTATGTATATATATGTATTATTGAGGGAATGTTATGTGCACATAAGTGGATCATGTTAAATGCGCGGCCAGCTTATGATAATTGTGCCGACGCAGCGGTTTTGGGCTACTTGCCTTTGTGCATAAGCATTGCTACAAAGTGTTACAATGTGTGATTGATATATTGGGTACAGTGAGTACTCGCTATGTGTGCATACCACATCTCCCTCCTTTTGAAAAATAACGTAATAAAATGAAGTTATTTTAACGATAATTAATTTGTATTGGTTTTTTTTTTTTTTTTTTTATATATATATATTGCTTATATGTATATATTTGTATTTTATATTAAGTACACAGATGTGCAATAAAATTGAAAAGGGTAATAATATAAATTTTTTTTTTTTTGTGTGTATATATATATAGTAATTTAATGAATTATTAAAAATATATATTTGTTTTTTTTTTTTTTTGTTTAAATGTTATTATGTTACCATATAGGGAGAGATTTTCTATTATAATGCAATTAAATGCAATTATTAAAAATGTTTTCTTTTTTTTTTTTTTTTTTAATGATATTCTATTACGGAAAGAAATTGTACCATGCATGGTGTTGAGAAAATATAAATTATGAAATAAAAATTTTTAACCTATCTTTATGAACTGTTTGTTTTTTGTTCTTATTGTCTGAAATGATTATGTTATCTCTATCTTCTATCTTTTCTACTTTATAGGGTCCTGTGTATTGAAAATCTAACTTATGACCTGCTTCGTTTTTTAATAAAACTTTATCTCCTATTGATAAATTTATATCTTTTGTTTTTGAATCATACAATTCTTTGTTTTTTCTCTTATTTTCTTCTAATATAATTCTAGCTCGTTTATATGCTAATTCTAATCTATATTTCGACTCTTTTGCATAGTCATCTACATTATATAACGGATTAATATGATTATCCGTGCTATTAAATGATTTATTCATGCTTGGTTTTCTGCTAAATACTAATTCGTATGGACAATAGTCGTGAGCTGTGGATGGTGTGGTGTTAAAACAATATACAAAGTATAATAACCAAATATCCCAATCAGTTTTGTCAACTGATATGTAAGAACGAATGTATTCGTTGAATGTTCTATGGCTTCTTTCCACAGTTCCTAAAGTTTGGTGATGGTAAGCAGTTGATGTTATATTTTGAATACCAAGGTATTTACATAAATCTTTGATAATTGAATTTTTATATTCTGTTCTCATGTCCGTAATGAACGTCTTCATTGGACCGTACTTCAGAATGAAAGATTCAAATATTGCTTTTGCTACTGTTCGAGCACTTTTGTCTGGTATGGGTATGGCAACAAGGTATTTTGTTAAGTCACAAATTAAAGTGATAGCATATTCGTTTCCTTGTTCTGATTTTGGTAATGGGCCGATTGTATCCACTATTACTCTATCAAATGCCATTAATGGACTTTCAGTTATTGTCAAAGGAGTTTTTGTATGTGTAGTAATTTTACTTTTTTGACATTTTGGACATTTTCTCACGTAAGATTTTATATCTCGTGACATGTTTTTCCAATGGAAATAACGTTTTATTTTCGACGTCGTTTTTGTTATTCCTGTATGTCCTCCTTGAATTGGACTATCATGGTATGTAGACATTATTTCTTCGATTTGTTTTTTATTTTCATTTTTAATTGTGGTCACCGGCTGGAGTAGCGCTACTCTTAAATTTGTTAGTATCTTATTGCCCATATTTTTAAAAAGAATCAATTGAAACATGATCAAAGATTTCTTCACACGGTGCCATTTTCAGTTGAGTAATTCCATTTATACCGGCATCTTTTTCAAGCCTTTGGAAAAATTGATCTAAATCAAAAACTCCATTAGTATATAGGTCATCAACGTTAATTCTTGCAATTACTTTTTTCCCATGTTTCAGGGAACATTTTAATAAGTTTAATTGCAAGGTCACTACTTTTTTAACATCTTCATTTCGAATGACGTTGTATATATTGGGCTTCGAAGTTATCGGTTGCTTGCGCAGTTCCGAATCTATTCCTGCGCAGGATTTTTTATGTCTACTTTCGCTTCTTGTAGTGACTTTAAGTATTTGTTTTGTTATGTCTTTTAGTTGATCAATGGTTATTCTAGATAACGCATCTGCAACGTGATTATCTTTTCCCTTAAGATATTCAACTGTAAATTGGTATTCTTCCAAATCAAGTCTCATTCTTGTTAATTTTGAGCTTGGATTTGTCATTGAGAATAGAAATGTAAGTGGTCTATGATCTGTTTTAACTTTAAAATGTTTTCCATAGATATATGGTCTGAAATAATTTATTGCCCAATGTATTGCAGTTAATTCTTGTTCTGTTGTGTTTTTATTCGATTCGCCTTTGGTAAATGATCGTGAAGCATATGCAACCGGAAGTTGTAATCCGTTGCTTTCTTGAGTTAATACGGCTCCACAAGCTTGTTGGCTTGCGTCCGTGATTATACAAAATTCTTTGGAAAAATCTGGATATTGAAGTAATGTCGGGGACATTAATTTTTCTTTTAAATAATCAAAAGCTTCTTGACATTGAGGTGTCCAGTCGAATTTAACATTTTCTTACATAAGTATGTAATATGGCGGGAATAATCCGCGAAGTTTTTGATAAATCGACGATAATAGTTACAAAATGCAACAAATCTTCTAGCACTGTCTGCGTCAGTAGGAACTGGGTAGTTTTTTATGACTTCGTACTTTTTGTCATCTGGTAAAATTCCTTGACTAGTGCATTTATGTCCTAGAAATGTAACTTCGTGCATGAAGAATGTACATTTCTCGGGGTGTAATTTTAAATTATGTTTTCTGCACAATTCAAATACGTCAATCAAATTTTTTAGCATGTGGTTTTCTGAACAACCGATGACTATTAAATCGTCCATATAAAGGAACGCTTGAGAAGGATTTAATCCTGAAAATGCTATTGTCATCATTCTTTGGAAAGAATTTGGTGCTATTTTTAATCCATAAGGTAATCGTGTGAAACGATAAGAGCCGTTGCTCGTAGAAAATGACGTTATGTTTCTTGAATCTTCGTTTAGTTCTATCTGATGAAATCCAGACATTAAATCTAAACATGAAAAATATTTAGCTCTTCCCAATTGATCTAGAATGTCGTCAATTCTTGGTAATGGGAATTTATCTGCTAGTAGCTTCTTATTGATCTGGCGGTAATCAATCACTTAGCGCCAGCCACAATGGGCTGTTATACTCTGATACTGATGGTTCTACAATGTTATCTTTTATTAATTTCTCAACTTGTTTTATAATTTCGTCTTTTTGACTATGGGGGTTTCTGTAATTTTTAATGTAAACTGGTCCATCATCTTTCAATCTCAATTTTTGGTCATAGAAATTGTTTGTTGTGATTGGTTCTGATTCCAATCCGAATATATCTGTATATTTTGAACACAATTCTGTCAGAACGTCTTTGTATTGAGACGGGAAATTCTTTTTTAAATGATTTAATACTAGTTCTTTTCTTTGTAGATCATTTATTTGTGATATTTCATAATTATCAAGTGGTTCATATTGGACGTTGTCTAGTTTTACAACTTGAGTTTTGTTCGTTGTATTTAATATGCGAACGAATGCTTTTTTTGTATTTGAAATTGTGTTAGCGATGAAAATACCTTTTTGAATTTCTTGATTTGGTATTAGAATCTCTTCTTCTTTTGTAATTAGTGAAATTTGTCTGATTACTTCGGACCGACATGGAATAACGACTTCGTTATTGTCTGTATTATTGATAATTGGAATGTATATTGAAGATTTTATGTTATTTGGTCGCAATATGAGTGAGTCTCTTTCTGGGGTGAAGTCGAGTAGACAATTGAATGTTTTTATGAAATCTATTCCAATAATACCATTTCCTGGTATTGAAAAATCGTTTGGTACTATGTGGAAATCGTATGGTATAATGAAGTTACCTGTTCTCAGTTCGAGAAATGTTTGACCAAGTGATTTTGTCGAACCTTTACCTATTCCTGTTATTTGAGTAATGTTGGTGTGATCGATATCTTGAAATATATCGGAATTTTCTTTTATAATGGAAATATCTGATCCTGTATCTATTAGGAATGTATATGATTTTCCTATGTGTTCATTTTTAATTTTTACAAAAATGTTTAAACTGAGATTGATAGTGTGGATTTTAGAGTTTACTGGTTGGGAATACTTAAGGGGTTCTGCTGGTTTTCCGACGTGCCTTGTGCATGTCTGACATTGGTATTTCTGTTACCGTTATTATTTTGGTTTTGATTATTATGATTGCCTCGATTTCCATTACTGAAATTTCCTCGATTGGCATTGTTATAATGTTGATTAGGGCCTCTGAAATTTCCTGAGAAATTTCCTCGTCCTCTATTGTTACCTCTATAGATGTTACTGTGGTAACCATTATTACTTTGGTAATTATTGTTGTTGTGGAAGTTACCTCTTCCTCGGTAATTTCCTCTAAAGTTATTACCTCTGTATCCGTGTCCTCGTTGGGTATATAGTACCGAGCTTGTGTTGCCCGTCATTTCTGTACTACAGTGTATGTATTTCGTGACAGCTTCATTCATTGTTTTGAATGTACCTGCTTCCAAAATTGTTTTTAGTTTACCATGCTCACAGTTTTTGATCATGGTAGATATCGCTTCTTTGGTGCTGAAGGTGTCAGCATGTTCTGCTGGGAGTCCTTCATCTATTTAAGACGATTTTAGCAATTTACGTAAGTTGTCAATTTCGGTAGTAAACTGTGTGGCTGTTTTTCCTTTTTGGAATACATTTGCCATCTTTGCTTTGACTACATCGGATGTTTCACCGACAACTGTAGCTTGTAATTTTCGAATAATTGCGTCAATTGTAGTTTCGTTTTGCACTTTATATAGCGTTGAGCCGACTATTTTTGATTTGATTACTTCTACAGCAAGTCTTTCATAAGGTCCTTTTGTAAGGTTTACCAATTTTACTGCTGTTAAAAATCTCTGTAGGTGCAATTTTTTTCCATCAAATTCTGGAATTGCTTGGGCGATTTCTCGTATATACGCCCTGTCGGCGACTGATGTGTCAGTCATTGTGTATGGTTTATGTTCGATTACACTAGAAGATGATGATGAAGTTGAATCTTCTTGTTCCGACAACTCTGGTAATGTTATTACAGCTGGAATTGTCAGATCGTGTAAATCTTTTTCGTCAATTTCGGTTTCTGATTCATCTTCTGAATCCACTATTTCTTGATCTATGGATTCTGGTTGTTCACCTGTTTTTCTGGGTCGTTTACATATGTCATTTGGATGACTGAATTAGTACTCATATTGTTTTATTACACCTTATCCAGGTCATTTGCCCTGCTAATATATTTCTTCTTTAGGCACCTATTGTGCATCTTGTAAATTTTGAGAAATATGCCTACGCATAATAGTACTACGATGATGATTAATAAGACTGAAATCAGTTCTATGTCGGGTGACATTACCTCGACTTTGTTTATTACATTTGCGGTTGAATCTACCGTTTTTGTATCTATGAGCCCCATTATGGGTGCAGTTTTGAATAACAAAAAGGGTATATCCAGTTTGAAAAAGAAAAATTAAGTTTTTATTTGTATATTTTTTTGTTTTTTTTTTTTTTTTATTACTTTTAAAAAAATTTGGAATGGTTTGCCCTAATGGCCAATTTCGCGTGTCTAAAACACACGTGCCTAATACACCCTCGTAGGTGGGGAGAATTTTTTTTGTTTTTACCGTTTAGGTGTACACATTCTACCTAATTTTCGTATAAGCTTTACAGGCTTACACTTCTTTAGCGCTACTGAAGCAGCACCAATTCACATTGGGTTTTACAATATTTTGTTTACAGATATATTTAACAACATATGAAATTTCATTTAATTTTAATTTAATAATGTTAGTGACATCCTTCTTGTTTTGTGGGCCTTTGGTGAGGGCGTTGCCGGTGCTGGTCTGCACAGGCTGCTGCTGCTGATGTCCTGGGCCTATGAGCTCAGGCGGTGCCGGTGCTGGTCATCGCACAGGCTGATTATGATGTCCTGGGCCTATGAGCTCAGGCGGTGCCGGTGCTGGTCATCGCACAGGCTGCTTCTATTGGTTTGGTATTGTGCACGTTCCTATGCAGTGTGGTGAGTCCAGTGGGCCTGGACAATCCGATGGGCAGCTCTTCTTTCTCTTTGGGAGGTTCTGTATTGTGGATATTTGAGTTGGTTTATTTTTGCATATATTTTGAATTTTATTTACTGAGGGTACCAGTGTACCTGTGGGCTTGTGTAATTCGCTTTTTAAAAAATCGACCTCTTCCCAGAGCTTAAATGCAGTATTGTAAGGTGGTGGATTATGGCCATTTAATAATTGTTGTAAATGTCGAATTCTTTCTTGAATTTTATTTCGACGGCCACCCCTCTTTCTTTTTCTTTTTTCAGTTTTATCATCCATTACACATTTTTAATGCCACACAGTCACTGAACTCACTCAGATTTTTTTTAGGTTGTAAATCCAGATCCAGTGCCTCCGTAAGCTCCTGCTTACACTGTCTCGGTCGCCATGTAGGGAAAGAGAATGTCCTTAGTGGTTATTTTAGAGATGATCCCAAGTCCGCCCAATAATATCCATGATAGAGAGTAGGTTGTAATATAATTGTTATTTTTATTAATAGTGCTTTCGTTAAACTGATTTTATATTGAATTAATTCTAAGAGCCATGCTGTCGGAGACGCCGGCAGCGGAGTGGCTGTGTTATGTATATATATGTATTATTGAGGGAATGTTATGTGCACATAAGTGGATCATGTTAACTGCGCGGCCAGCTTATGATAATTGTGCCGACGCAGCGGTTTTGGGCTACTTGCCTTTGTGCATAAGCATTGCAACAAAGTGTTACAATGTGTGATTGATATATTTGGTACAGTGAGTACTCGCTATGTGTGCATACCACATTATAAACGACGTCCATTTTTAAAAGCTCATAAATGTTTTCGGTTGTGGTTAATTCTATGTTTTGGTTTTTGAAAATTATTCTTATTTTCCCGATCTCTTCTTTTCCTAAGATGAATCTAGGCACTACTCCTAATTTTTATAATAAAATACTCTCTGCTAGCCCATTAACATGGTTAAGTACTAAATCTATGTTATAGTTTATTCTAATTACTCTTTTTATTACTTGTACCTCAAAATTTTCCTCGGTAACTTCTTTCCATATCCTGTTCTGCGATCTACTTAAATTATCATTTATTTCTTCCTGCTCTTTGTTAATAAACTTCGTGATATTATTAAAACGTTGGAATATGTCTTTGTTAATTCCAACTTGCTCTTTCCATCCCTCTATTAAAATTATCTCTTGCTGTTTTAAGACTGTCATCTTTGTGTCAATATCTTTTTGATCATTTGCGTCCATATTTCCCGTTATGACCTTTATTACCGTTCCCAATCCATTAACAATTCCTCTTTTATTCCTTTTTAAAGGTGTTATCATCTCTAATCTACTCCTTAGTTGGTCTATCTTAGCTTCTAATACCTCTATCATATCCTTAGCATTTCCTCCTATGTCTTTTCTTAACAACTCTATAGAATCCTTAAACCTTTCTACGCATAATTCGTAACTTGTAATATCTACCACGTGTTTCAACTCGGTATAGGTGATTATGGTTCTCGCATCTCCTAGGTTGATTTTCGCCAATGGATTGTTATACTCGATTTCCTTGACCGTAATCCATTGTGCTTTTATCAGTAGTAGGCTGTAAATAAACCATGTATGTCTTAAACATTTGTTTCGTTTTGTTTTCTTAATATCTTTTCCTTAATCTTAGATTTGTGTATTTTTTGTCCCTTTTGTGTTGTAAACTTTATACCCTGTTCCTTTTGTACCTTATGCATTGAGAACCTGGGTGTTAGTTTGTTTCTTCTATTTTCCTTTCTAAAGACGATGTCTTCTGGTCTTATTTCTTTGGGCTCCTGTCTTTCTTGATTTTTCTGTATAGCTCTTAGTGTCACTGCCTTTTCTAGTTTTTCCTTGACTTCAGCGTATAATTTTTCCTGGAACTCCCTTAGTTTGATAAGATAATCATGTTCATTTGTGAACTGATAAGACTTGTTAAAAATGTGGGTACGACCTGTGAATATTTCAAACGGTGTATAATTCGTTGCCGAGTGAATTGCATTATTATAAGTGATAATAGCTTCAGACAGAATTTCGATATGTTCACAAGATAAGGCTCTGGCTTTTCTTGTTTCGAATATTATTGTGTACGCTTCTGTTAATGTTGAATGGAGTCTTTCGATTGGAGCATTGCTCGAAGATTGTTGGAATGAAGTATAATGTAATTGTATTGAGTATTGTTTGCAAAAATCCTTAAAAATGTTGGCGGAAAATTCGACCCCTTGATCACAAACTATCTTCTTAGGAACTCCGTATGACTCAACAAAGGATTTTATTGAGTTAAGAACGTTTAATGAATTCCTTGTTTGTACTGTGTATGCTGCTGCAAATTTTGAAAACTTGTCAATCACAGTAAGAATGAACTTGGAGTTAATGAAATACAAATCAATATGTAATATATCCATTGGTTTCTCCAGTGTTTCAGGAATTTGAAACACCAGTTTTTGTGGATGTCTATCATACTTCAAACAATCGCACAAATTACAATTGTTTATTGTCTTTTTGACAACGGCTTTCATTTGCGGAAAATAGTAACTCCTTTTTAAATGACTTGTCGTTTCGTCGATCCCCATACGATTGTTGTTACTATGGTATTGTCTTACTGCCTCCTCTTGTTCTTCTGACGTGATTAACTCCTGAAGCCTAAATGTTGCTCTTACTACTCTGTATGTTTTATTATGAGCAAACAAATTGGAAAATACCTTTTGAACTAGCTTGAAAACCTTCTCTGGTGCGTATTTTGCACATAACTTATTTGGTCTCAGTACTTCCTTTAACCATTTCGCAATAAGTTGTGCAGTGAACTTCTTTTGAACGATTATTCTCCTGATTTTGTTTTTAAACGGTGTTTCTGTCCTTTTCGTGACCCGGTCACCCTTTTCGAACACTATTTGAACGTTGAATTCGTTTAAAGACTTTTCAGATATCTCGATCCCGTCATCTACGTTCTCTTGAGAGGAGTGTATTGTATCCCCACAAGTTCCTACCTCTGATCCAGTATCATTAACGTTAATGTCCAACTTAATTCTGCTGAGTGCATCTGCATTTGTATTCTGTGAACCTTTCTTGTAAACTATCTCGTACTCGAATTCCGCTAACTGTAATCTCCAACGGACTAATTTTGATGTTGGTTCCTTAATATTATTTAACCAAATCAACGGCCTGTGGTCTGTTACTATTGTGAATTTCGTCCCGTATAAGAACGGTCTGAAATATTTAACAGTCCATACAATGGCCAACATCTCTTTTTCTATCGTGGAGTAATTGATTTTTGAAGTCGTCAGTGTCCTACTTGCAAAACAAACTGGTCCATCTCCTTTAATTGGGCCTTGTGACAATACTGCTCCTATCGCAAAATCGCTAGCATCCGTCGTTAATACGAATGGTTTTTGAAAATCTGGGTACAACAGTATAGGATCATTGCAAAGAAGCGTTTTACAATGTTTGAATGTGTCTTTATATTCTTGGTCTATTTCGACCATTTTGTGTCCCTTCAGTTGTTTGGTCAAAGGCTTTGTTGATTTAGCAAAGTCCCTAATAAATTTCCTATAGTAACCCAACAATCCCAGGAATGATTTAATTTCCTTTCTGTTTCGGGGTAGTGGGAATTTCTGTATTGCTTCGATTTTTCTTGGATTCGGCTTGATACCGTCCTGTGTAACGACATGCCCTAGGAATTCGATTTGTTTTTTCATGAATTCTGATTTTTTTTTTTAAGTTTAAAATTAGCCTTTCTCAACCTAAGGAATACTTTTTTTAGATCGGTTATATGTTCCTGTAGGGATGCTGAAAATACTATGATATCGTCCAAGTAGACTAGACATGTATTTCCTATCAATTCCCCAAGTAAATTGTCCATCACCCGCTGGAAAGTGGCAGGTGCGTTTGTTAAACCAAAAGGCATCCAAAGAAACTCAAAATGACCTCCTTCTGCCGTGAATGCTGTTTTCGCCGCATCTTCAGGTTCCATCTCTATCTGATGATACCCGCTAGCTAAATCCAGTACTGAAAAATACTTTGCTCTGCCGATTCGGTCCAACACATCGGCAATTACCGGTAGTGGATATTTATCTTTAACCGTTTTCTGATTTAATTTCCTGAAATCTACTACCAGTCTCCACTTTCTTTTCCCCGATGCGTCCTGCTTTTTTGGAACTAACCACACTGGGGCACTCCATGGTGAGTGACTGTGTCGTATTATGTTTTGTTCCAACATCTCGTTAAGCTGTCTCTTTACTTCTTGTCTCTCATTGTACGCGTATCTGAATGGTCTAACATGTATTGGCGTTTCATTGTCCAATTTTATCCCATGTTTCACTTCGTTGGTGAACGACAATGGTTGACCTTCTTTGTAAAATATATCCTTGTAGTCTCTGCATAGTTTCATTAGTTCGTTCTTTTCCCCCTCATTCAGGTGTTTGATTTCTACCTCTAGTTTTTCCGTTTTTCCTCCCTCTTCGGCTATTCTCATACTGAATATTTCTATGAATTCATCCGGATTATATTGTTGTACCCTTACCGGATTTTCTATGTAAATGATCTGATCATGCGTTGCTTCATTTTTCACCTCCATGATAGAAATATAGTTTTCTGCTGTGTATATGCCCTCTGAAATAGTGACAAGTGGAGCCAAGTGTGTCTTGTCACAGTAAATGTCTCCACTCCTTACGCAGACTGATACCGCTACTACTTTTACTGTCCGTGCTGGTATTTCAATTGCCTGTGTCTTATCTGTTTGTTTTAAAAACATTTTTATGTCCACGTTTGGTGTTCTTAAGATGTTTGAGGTAAAGTCTATAGTTCCTTTTACCTGTTCGATTACATCTAACCCTATTAGTCCATCAAAATGCGGGCTAAACTTCATAATAAAAAACTCAAAGTTTCCTTCTTGTTTGAATTCTTTAAAAATTTTGAAACACGCATAGCCTTCCACTTTATTAGAATCTATAACGTTGTTAGGTATTACCGGTTTGTCAAGCACTCTTTTCTGTTCTTTTGGTACGAATTGTGGGTCTATTACTGATACTGATGCCCCTGAGTCTACTAAAAACTTCAAAGGTCTCCCGAATGGTGATTCAATTAATATGTATCGTAATATTGCCCCCCTTCGTTTCCTATTGGATGATCCTGTGCTTCTTCCGAGGCTGCCCGGTGAAAATTTACCGACTCGTCGATATTGTGGATCTGTTGTTCCTCCTGTTCCTCCTCGTCTTCGCCCTGGACACCTATATTGTAACATTGCTGGAAATTTCTTCTATTCATTTGTTGGCTGACTCCTGATCTGAGATTAGTTTGTGTACTCTGTTTTTCCTGCTTATACGGTAATATAGCTCGTCTTGACATACCACTTGCTTCTTGTCTATTAAGTCCTCCGTAAAAGCCATTGGTCTGTCGTTCATTTCCATTGAACGTATTACTTTTTTGTCCTTCCGTGAAATATGGTTTCTGTCCTCTATTATTACTATTCATTCTGTTATAATTATTCTGTCCTGGACCTGCTTTAACAAAATTCCTATTATTAGGTTTGAAATTTCCCTGGCCCTGTTGTGGATATGGGGTCATTCTCCCCTGGTTCTATCTTGTATCCTGTCTTGACTCTTTTTCACGGAAGTAGATATCTCTTTCTCTTGTCGCTATCTCGTATGCTTCCTGTAAGGTCTGGGGTCTAGAAGCTCTCACTATAGTTCCCAACGGTCCTTTTATTCCGCATATAAAGTTTTCCAAACATGATCTTGCATAAAAGTCTTTCCTTTTTGCTCTTGACCTTGCGTCGGGTTCGTTTAGTATGCACTGTCCTGACAGCCCTTTAAACGCCAGACTATGTAATTCCTGCATTAACACATGTTCATCCCTTTTGTCTGCAAAGTGGGCTACCAGGCTCTCTTTGATTTCGTCCCAGTTCAGTGGAACTCCATTGATATTCAATGCCTCATTGGCTCTTCCTTCTATTTTATTCCTGATTGCCCTCAGCAACAACATACCATACGGTGTCTGATCTGTACCTTTAATAAACATTAATACTTATTCTACATTTGTAATGAACATGCCTAAAGTCTTCGGATTTCCATCAAAAGAAGTTAGCATCTTAATCGCATCCGGAATACGCATTGAGGCGAAAATGTTTTGAGGGTCGTTCCCTATTCCGTGAGTCAGGTGTGGTTGTTCTGATTGTTCCATTGTTACGTTTATTTCTTCTTCTCGCTGTATCTCTTCTCTTATGTCTGGTAGGCTACTTGCAAGTTTCTTCCCCGTAATTCTTTTAAGTGACATCTAATAAGATCTATTATGTAAGTCGTTTTTACTTTTTGTAATAATATGGTATTTATAATTGTACTTCAATAATTTTTTTGTGAAGAAAAATCCCTGTTGCCGCTCACTAAATTTTCTTAAAATTTGATTCAATTTGTTTAATATTTTGTTCAAGGTTGTTTTTCTTTTTAAATTTGTATGTAAAATCCTACTTTTGTTTTCCTTTGTTGTGTTTTTGTGTATTAATGTGTTTTCCTTATAATAATGATTTTAAATAATTTCCCTTGTGTTCAGGGAGCCCAGTGTGAGTTTTCGTTTTGCCAAAAAATTGTTTTTTTTTTTTTATATATATATATTCTTACTTTACTTTGTTTTTTTTTTTTTTTTTTTTTTGACACCGTGCACTGCACCTTAATGCTTTTTATTTTTTATTTTTTTTTTTTTTTTTTTTGTATTTGTAATATTTTTTTATTATTTTCTTCTTTACTTTTAGGAAGAATTAGTCTTTTAAAATTGCACTACCACCCTGTCAGAATTGTACTGCTGAAAATTTTCACGCTCTGCTTACTGCAGCTACAGGTTATGGATGTACCAAATTCTGACGTGAAAACTAAGCGCTCCTCTCAGGTACAATCGGAGAACACTGAACCAGATCGCTCGACCCGCTAAAAGCAGACGGCACTTAATAACACAATTTGTATTTATTAACAGTCGCCGACTAACACTCATCGCGAGCAGACGCCAGTAGCTAAGCATTCGTGTTTTTCCCTTCTTTTCGTTTCTTTCTTTTCGCCTTGTGCGCCACCTAAATACACAACCGGTACTTTTTTCTGCACGTGTCGAAATCTTAACAACTAAAGTCTAAACTTTAATTTAAAACCATGGCCCCGGGGCCACATAACCTGGGGAGCAATCGGTTCAGTATTCTGTCCGAAAGCCCCCCTTTAAAAAAACGGCGACAGCCGCAAAAAATGCTAACTGAATTCCCTGAACTTCCAGTGATCAACACACCAAACCCCAAATACATAATTGTTTCTGCCAAGGAAAGTGAAAAAACCATTTCTGATTATTCCTGTTTTGCTGTTCACAGAGCACTTCAACTGATCAATAAGAATATCGCTTCTATATCTAACCTTAAAGATGGCAATTTGTTAATGCTTGTTCAATCGGACGACGACGCTAACAAATTTATAAAAACAACAACACTGCCAGGCTTATGCAATATTGAATGCAAACTTCATGAAGCTCTAAATTCTGTTAAAGGCACCATCTATGCTCCCTACCTAATAAATATTCCTGAGGAAGAAATTGTTAAAGAGCTAAGTTCCCAAAAGGTCACATCAGTTTACAAATTCATGAAGCAATCCGATGGCGTTTTAAAACCCAGCGGTGTTATGCTATTGACATTTGAACTGTACAATCTACCACCCAAGATTGATATCTGCTGGCACTCAGTTATGGTATCAGAGTACATTCCAAACCCTATGAGGTGCAAATCTTGCCAAAAACTTGGTCATACACAGAAACACTGTAAAAACGAACCAGCATGCAATAACTGCGGTCTAACCCCACACTCCGGTACATGTACCCTAAAATGCGTTAATTGCGCCGAAAGCCACGCGGCTTCCGATAAGCAATGCAACGCTTTTAAACAACAAAAGGAAATTCTAAAAATAAAAACCATAAAAAATGCACAATGCGTGAAGCGCAAAACCAATACAAAGCCTCGTTGCCCAAACCTCACAACCCAAACAGCTACGCTGGAGTCGCTGCAATCAAACATAACGAAAAAGACACAAAAGAAAAAACTAAAAAACAACCTTCTAATGCAAATTCCACTGCTAGCTCTGCTGACGTCTGTCTCCTGCTGGCGACTCACCCGTCCCCAAAATTCCAACCTTCTCCCCTTCCTCTTCACCCATCAAATCATTCTCTTTTACCGGGAATTCATTCCCATCCTTTACATCAACTAAAGAAATAACTGAAACAAAGAACACATCAGAAAACACAAATCAAACAAACAACGAAAATACACTTACTAATACTCACAATCACACACATCCAATCGTATCACAAAACTCGAACAATTCTACAACTCTCTCCCAAATTAAAATTGACTCCGACGAGTCAATGTCACAATAAAACAATTTAAATAAATATAAACACAACAACAATACATTCCCTGCAGACATATAATTCTAGCCATTTTTATAATTATGACCCTTAAGATAATACAATGGAACTTAAAAGGATACATAAATAATTACGATGAGCTAAGAATTCTAATAAATAAAAGCAACCCATATATTATATGGCTCCAGGAAACACATTTACCATACAACGCTAAAAACATAATTTGCCCCAAACAATATATTGGTTATTTTACCAATCTGTCAAACAATTTAACAGCAAAACAAGGAGTAGGAATTCTTGTTAAGAGACACCTACCTCACGCACTACTTCCAAACTCACATAACTCTAATATTTTGCATTTAGCTATTCAACTTGAATTGAATATAAAGTTAACAATTGTTAACACATATATTCCACCAGACCACTACTTCTCTGTAAGCCAACTACTTGCCGTAATAAATAGTATGAGCTCGCCATTGATGCTTACGGGCGATTTTAACGCCTGGGGTTTCGCCTGGGGTTCAAGCTGCACAAACGCAAGAGGGAAAAAAATAGCTGAAGCTGTTGCTCTAGCTAATTTGTCACTCCTAAATGATGGCTCCGCAACACATTTTTCAACCCATAGAACATTTACGCATGTAGATCTTACATATATTTCTCCTTCTCTTCACCCGCTTTGTAAATGGTCGGTTTTGGACGACCTACATGGCAGTGACCATTTTCCCATCGAAACCATTTTACTCCAACAGCCTCACTTTGAAAAAACACAATTTTCGCCAAAATACAAAACCGATCTGGCAAATTGGGACTTGTTCTCTTCAATATGTGATCAACACTGTCGTTGGGAGCCACATCCCAATATTCAACTTCAAGTTGCTAAAATTACAAAAGCAATTAGAACTGCTGTCAATATCGCCATGCCACAAACAAAGCCACATACATATAAAAGAAAAATCTGTTGGTGGAACAAAGACCTTAAGGAGCTCCGCGATAATAAGCAGCATCTCTGGCAGGTATACAAATATAAAATGACCGAAGCCAACCTTATAGCCTACAAAAAAGCGAATGCCTGTTTTAAGCGTTCGGTCAAAACAGCCAAAAGAGAAAACTTTGAGGTTTTTACCTCAAATATAACACCACAATCCTCCACGAAACAAATTTGGTCCGATATTAAATTACTAACGGGAGTCCCTTCTCCCCAAATTAAATGCATCAAAACACAAAATAATCTGTTAACCACTGCTTCCGATATTGTAAACGAATTTGCAACAAATTGGTCCGAATATTCAACTGACAACAATTTCGATATTCAATACACACAGAACAAACAATTACTCCTTGACTATGTGCATAACCCCAACAGGATCTCATTATCAGCTAGACAACTCGAATGCGACTTTACAGAGCTGGAACTTGCAATAGCGTTGCAATCAGCAAAGGGAAAAACACCCGGTCATGACCGCATATCATATCCGATGCTAAAACATCTCCCACCCTCTGCAAAGTCTAGACTACTTGAAATATACAATTGCATCTTTATCACTGGGAATTATCCCCATGTTTGGAAATCAGCGATAATCGTGCCAATTCCAAAACCTAACAAACCAGCGTCCGTAATCAGCAGTTTTCGTCCGATCTCGTTACTCTCCTGTCTAAGCAAAACACTTGAAAAAATGCTTGCCCGCAGGCTCATGTGGTTTATAACAAATAATAACTTTCTAAGTAAAAATCAGGTGGGCTTTAAGCCCAAGCACAGTACTATGGACTCCTTGCTGGACCTCCAGCATTTCGTGTCGGATGCTATTTCGAGCAAAAATCATGTTACCTTACTGGCAACTGATTTCGAAAAAGCATTCGATCGCGTAGGAGTCCATACTGTTCTTCAACAGCTTGTAACATGGGGGGTGGGTGTAAAAATCTTCACATTAGTGAAGGCCTTTATGACCCAGCGCTCATTTCGAGCTAAGATTAACAATGTGCACTCCGAATACCAAAAGCTACATAACGGCATCCCACAGGGATCACCGCTGTCAGTAGTATTGTTTATAATTGCTTTTGAAGAAATTAATAAGATAGTTTTAAGACACAAGCATATTAAACTTATAATGTATGCAGATGATGCTATAGTTGTTAGCAAAATCAAAGATTTAAATAAGCTTAACAATATTTTCCAAAATATACTTAATGATATTCACGAATGGGGCTTGGGGGCTGGCGCAACCCTCTCCCCTAGTAAATGTAAAGTTCTACACATTTGTAAAAAATACGCTGTACATACCCAAGCTTAAACTTTAATACCTATAATATAGAATGCGTCGAGGCTCTCAGGATTCTTGGCATATTTTTTGACAAAAAAATGACCTACAAAAAGCATTGTTTATACCTAAGAGACACTCTTGAAAAAAAACTTAATGTAATCAAATACCTAACCTCAAAGCACTCCCTAATTAACGTTAATAGTCTAATCAATGTCACTAGATCCTTAATACTCTCCAAAATAGAGTACGGACTTCCAATTTTTGGATGGTGCGCCAAATCTCACCTTAGGCTTTTTAAGCCAGCCTATCACACCGCAGCTCGACGAAGCATTAATGCCTTTCCTACATCCCCTATTAAATGTATATTGGCCGAAGCCGGGTTACCGTCCATTGAAGATAAAACCGCTGAATCCACAGCAAAACTTATCTCCAAATTGTTATGCACACCAAATCAAATCCTTCGAAACAACATGCGCAAAGCATTAACCCAAAAGAAAAGGTACAAGCATCTCTCTACTCTTCGGCGATGCGCCTCCATCGCAAACAAACTCAACATCCAGCCACCATCAATTATCAGGAAGTCCACAGCACCACCATGGCTACTACGTACATCCTCACTCAACACCGCTCTGCTCGAATTTCCAAAAAGCACTACTAGCAACGACTCTTTCCAAAAACTTTTTGCAGAAGAATCAGCAAAATCCAACTTCAAAAACCGGTCCTGGTTGTTTACCGATGGAACAAAAACACAGCACATCACAGCATTCGCATGCGTTAACCAGGAAGGAGAAATTTTTGCATCTGGATGGCTTCCAGAATATTGCTCTATTTTCTCTGCTGAAGCAGTTGCAATCCACAAAGCTATAGCCTATGCAAAAGCAAAAACCGGAAAATTCGTAATTTGCACTGACAGCTTATCAACAGTGGAAGCTATACGGAACATAAGCAATCCAAATCCCATCATCTGCCAAATACGAGACGCCCTCATAAAATCCCCAGCAAAACTTCAACTATTTTGGGTACCCAGCCACAAAGGTATCGTCGGAAACGAATTAGCTGATGCTGCTGCGAAAGCAGTATCAAAGTCGCCCACATTTACCGTCATCCCCTGCGTTGACAGGGATATACAAAGAGCCATACTACCCTATCTTCACACCCAGACTGCCGACAACTGGGCAACATTTCAACATAGGTACAAGGCTTTTAATCCTAACATGGAAAAGTTCCGATACCCCGCAAACTGTCATCGAAATAAAAGCCGTATCTTCGTTCGTCTCCGCATTGGACACTCCCACATTACACATGCACATCTACTCACCGGAGAAACCAAGCCACCTTGCTACCATTGTGGCCAATATTTAACGACGACTCACCTATTAGATAGCTGCCCAAAACTGGATAGTATAAGGAAGGCTCACTTCCCAACAACCCTACCCTCAGCCCATCTTTCCACAGTCTCTAACGAAAACATAGACAGAATTCATAAATACCTTAAACAATGTAATCTATTAGAACATATTTAAAAAAGCAAGCTTTATAATTCAGAGCCGAAGGCCAAGACGCTAGCGCTCTTTCTTTATAATTAATTATGATATTTATACCCTTGCAGAGGCTATATTAAAATTGTCACGATGTTTGTAACGCAGTGAAGGAAGCATTTCCGATCACATAAAGTATATATATTCTTGATCAGCATGACGAGCTGAGTTCATTTCCGTTTGTCCGTCTGTCCGTCCGTCCGTCCGTCCGTCTGTCCGTCTGTTTCTATGCTATCTCCTCCCTCAGTTTTAAAGCTATCATGACCAAACTTTGCAAAAAGTCTTTGAATACAAATACGCTGCACATTTGTCGGAATCGGTCGGTCCAAAAACTAGTTCTAATGAGAAAAACTTTTTTGTTTTCTATCGTAGCGTCACCAATCGCGGCATATATAAGTTTTATATGCATCCACACAATTCTGGAAAAATTTATAAATATCGGATGACTATAGCATATAGCTGCCATATAAACGATCGGTCCTAAAACTAGTTCTAGTGGGAAAAACTTTTTTGTTTTCCATCGTAGCGTCACCAATCGTAGTATATATTAATTTTATATGATTCCACAGAATTCTGGGAAAATTTATCAAAATCGAATGACTATAGCATATAGCTGCCATATAAACGGTTGGTTCAAAAACTAGTTCTAGTGGGAAAAACTTTTTTGTTTTCCGTCGTAGCATCACCAATCGCAGTACATATTAATTTTATATGATTCCACACAATTCTGGAAAAATTTATCAAAATCGGATGACTATAGCATATAGCTGCCATATAAACGGTCGGTCCAAAAACTAGTTCTAGTGAGAAAAACTTTTTTGTTTTTCATTGTGGCATCACCAATCGTGGTATATATTAGTTTTATATACTTTCACACAATTCTGGAAAAATTTATAGGAATCGGATGACTATAACATATAGCTGCCATAGGAACGATCGGTCTAAAAACTAATTCTAGTGAGAAAAACTTTTTTTTATCAATGGTAGCGCCTTTCAAAAACTGCAAGGGTATTTAAAACATCGGCGTAGCCGATGTTAGCCTTCTATTTTTTTATTTTATTATAATGTATTGTAATTAATTTTATAAAATAAAAATAAAATAAAATATTTATTAAACGAACGATCTAGTGCGGACAATGACACTCCGTTGTGTGCAGTGTGCTAAGAGTGGGTGATTACACCTGTAACACTCTTGTACCCCAGTTATGTGAGGTTCGGTACAGGTTTTTGTACCTATTTTTGTATTTAATATTGTTCTTCCCTTAGGAATCAACATTTGAACGAATTTATAATTTCCCTTTTTGTTGTTATCGCTTTACGCCTTTTGATATTTGTTTTGCTTTTTTTTGATGTACACAAAATGTTCACATTTTACTACGCTGCATGGTTGGTTTTTGTGTTTGCAAATTTTTTATAATTATTACTTTTTTTTTTTCACTCACACTGTTTCGCCTTTACACTTACTTGATTAATATAAAGTTTATCTGCATTCTCATCTTGGTTTTTCTTCTGGTGGTCCTCCTTCTCGGCTCTTTTTCTCGTCCCAGAAGGCCGTTCGGCTGCGCCAGTTATCAGTTGAGCGTTGGGCTGATAACAATTTAGATCACCTTAACAATCTCTCGTCCGTCTAGCGATGTACTCGGGGCTTATCTTGGAATCTTATCTTATCTCTTATCTTATCTCTCGTCCTTCATGCGAGGTCGTCTCTAGGTGTTGCTCTTAAGGAAGTTGGAGTTTTGGAAATAATAAGACTGACTGTTTGTTGTGTTCACTCTGACAAGTTGTACAGATCTAATCTTTAATATACAGAAATGATTGAAAGAAACTTAAAGTATATAACCGTTCGCAGTCGGCCAAATGTATATATGTATATAAATGCTCAGCCGCTCACAGACGGTCTGACATATGTATGTACTTGTATGTATACAATAAATGCTTACGTTTATTATTACAATGTTGTTTATGTGTTTCGAGTGGTTGTCGGTCTACATGTCTTTACCTAATTGCTGACCCTTGCATATTCTTAGTGGGTGTCCGTTCAAGGGCCGGATGCTTGTGTATGTCAACGATCGATCGTGTTGCAATCAAGGCTGCAAACCTCCAAAACTTTGTAGGAGGTTCGGTTCGGAGGTTCGAACCCGTGGGGAATTTTTGGGTTCGGTTCGCGAACCGGTTCCTGGATCCTTAGAACCCCAGGTTTTGGTTCGGACCTTGGTTCACATGTACAAAAATGAATAGTTTGTTTTTTTTTTCGATTTATTTAAAAGTTTTAATTGGTTAGAAGATATAAACATATTATTTAGCCCAAATTAGTCATTTAGTTAGATAAAACTGATGTTGTCCCGACCTTCAAATAAAAATTTTAGGTACCAGTAAAATTGGATTGTACGTAAAACAAGTACGAAGGATTAAAACAGTCCTAAAAGTCTTGTATCAATCCGAAAAGTCTCAAGTTTGGATCCTACCTGAAAATCAAATAGTCCTGCATAGAGATTAAAACAAGTTCGGAATTGTAATGTCATAGTGAAAGAACGAAAAGTAACTGAAAGTTCGATATATTTTTTTTAATCAATCCCGTGTGTTGTTGCAAAAAGCCTATTTCGAGTAAAAAACAAACATTCCCAAGCCAAAGGCGGGATCGAAACAAGAATTTCAGAATTGGGAAATCCGTAGACAAGCTAATCCTCTCGTACTTGACAATGATTGGGATTGATATTAGTCCAAATATCTCGGGTTTTTTCTTCTGTTTCTTCTTCTTCCTGGAGAAGTTCATCTAAACTTGAACTAAGTTAGCGCAATATTTTGTAGGTCTTCGTTTTTAGGTATTTTCCAAATGATTTGCAATTTTCGAAGGAGTCTATAAAACTATTCACATTATTTCCATCTTTACAATCAGACGTAGTGACTCTTCAAGATTCTCATTAAGAATTTCTTTCGTTTGTAAAATGACTTATTATTGTGAACCGAACCTTATTTTTTTGGAAATGGTCCGGTTCGGGTTCAGGTTCGAGGGATCAAAAATGTAAGAGGTTCGGTTCATGGTCCGGTTCGGGGAAACCAAAAACCCCGAACCGAACCGGTTTTTAAAGGTTCGGTTCCGGACCGGTTTGCAGCCCTGGTTGCAATCTACCAGTGGCGGAGTAAAGGGGTTCGGGTGTAGGGGTGTAGTCTAGGGGGTTTAGGGGGCGAAACGGTGAGTGTGGTAACTCGCCCGTTGGCGCTGAGTCAGCAGCTCGCGCAGCCGCTGCGCTGGCTTAAGTGCTTACTCCCGTTTCACAATATCCGCCCGTTTATGTTGGGCCAGCACAACGTCATTGCTTATACTGCAATTAGATCATTCGCTGTGTTGTTGTTGTTGTTTAATGTTGTTGGCCGGCACATTATTTCAAAGTGCCTGCACAGTGGTCAAATACCGAGGGTTGGTGAGGGGGCAAAGGGGAAGGGCGATGATATGTGGGGCGACAGCGGGTTGTTAACTTATATATATATATCTATTTATTAGAGAGGATGGTATATGCACATAAACAAAGTGTATTGGCTGCGCCACTGGCTATGCTCAGTTATGCTGACGCTGCGTTTCTGTGTTAGTTGCCCAACGAATGATCGTATTACTTTGCACTTGAAATGTGCTTGGGTTTTTTGGACATTGCAACATTACAATTTTACAATTTAATAAAATGTACTGAGTACAGTGGGTACTCTGTATGTGTGCATATCACAGGATGCTGCGTGTATATACTTGCAACATTCAATGAAGAAATCAAAGTAAACTTACTAATTGCAAAATCTCGAGTAGCACCGATCAAGGTTCAATTATGCGCAGCCGTGCTGCTAAATCAAACATATCGGAAATTTTATCAAAAACTTGCATCTTATGTCGATAAAGTATATTTTTCGACCGATTCAAAAATCGTTTTACAGTGGTTAAATATGCACTCGTCGCAGTTAAACTGTTTTGTCGCTAATCGAGTCTCAGAGTTACAACAAAATGGAGAGGGAATTGAATGGAGACGCGTTCCATCCGCACAAAATCCAGTGGATATAGTGTCTAGGGGGTGCAGCGCAAGTGACCTTCAGAACAACATGTGGTTCGAGGGGCCAAGCTTTTTAAAGGGTCAACACACACAGTGGCCCCAACTGACAGAAGCACCTTCTTCCGTTCCAGAAGTTCGCAAAAAGGCATTGACAGTTTGCAGAGAGATAGAACCAACTAATCCCTCATCTGTCATCCAAACATCTACCAACATACCCACTGCTGGATCACTAAGCGATTCCAGCATGAAGATTTCAGGAACTAAGCAAAATTCAATCATTGACTCTATCATCGAAGGATCATCGTCATACCATCGAATTATGCGAATTTACTCATTTATCTTTCGAATCTACAATAGAGTTCCTCCAAATCGATCAGCAACAATAAGCGAGGTGTTACATTTATCAGTATCAGAACTAAATGCCACATTTTGGCGAGTAGTATCACACATACAACAAACCGCATTTAGTAATGAAATTTCTTTACTAAGAAAGCAACAGCGTTTGAAAGACAGTCTTAAAGCTCTATCACCATTCATGCACAAAATGCAGTTCGAAGCACACGATTAAAAACTGAACGTGATGAGAGTGGGCGGAAGATTGGCAAATGGTGATTTGCCATTCGATGTCAAGTTCCCAGCCTTAGTACCAAGGGATCATCGCTTTGTCCGTTTGTACGTAGAGTTTTTGCACAAATCAAATTTACACGCAGGTCCAAAGGTCCTTTTATCTCTTGTACGACAACGTCTGTGGATCATAAACGCAAGAGCACTAATACGCAAAGTCGTACGAGCATGTACGCACTGTTTTCATTATAAACCGAAACTAATGAACCAAGTTATGGGAAGCCTTCCTGTAGATCGCCTTAAAAGTCAACGTCCCTTTTTAGTAACTGGAGTACACTTTTGCGGCCCCTTTATGACGTCATACAAGATTCGAGGCAAAGCCCCATACAAGATATACGGGTCTATTTTGGTATGTTTTTCGACAAAGGCGATTCACATTGAATTAGTCACAGAATTCTCCACTAATGCTTTCCTGTTATACATCCGAAGGTTCATCTCTCGACGCGGATCGCCACTGCGTGTGTATTGTGATAATGGCACTAATTTTGTCGGCGCTGCCGCAAAACTAGCTGAATTTAAACGAGATGACCTAAACGAAGAAGCCATCAGTCTACTTCCTCCTCGCGCGCCATATTTTGGCGGCTTGTGAGAGGCAGAGGTCAAATCGTCCAAAACGCTTTTGATGGAACACATTTCTGGGCCAACTTGACGCCATTCTAAATTCAAGGCCCCTCACCCCAGCTTCTGATAACTCAAATGATGGCGGAGCTTTTTCACCAGCTCATCTACTCATTGAATCGTCTTTAATTGCAGCCCCGGAAGAACAGCTGCAAAGAATCGATCAGTCCAAACTTCGCTTTCTGGACAGGTGGCAGCTTGTCACCGACTTAAAACAGCAATTTTGGAAGCTTTGGCAGCGTGACTATATTCACACGCTGCAACAACGAGCCAAATGGACCAGTCCTTAGCCAAACATCACTGTGGGGTAACTGGTGCTCGTGCACGAAGATAACGTACCACCCCCGCACTGGTCACTCGCTCGTATCTTTGCGTCTATACCAGGCAAGGACGGCAGGGTGCGCGTTGTCGATCTCAAGACAAAAAGGGTATCCTACGCAGACCTATCCACAAAGTTGCACCCCTTCCACTGGAACAATTTGACTACTAAACGCCGGGAGAATGTTGGAGGAGAAACAGATTATAACAATAAAATAACGATTTGAATTTGAATATTACGGACTTTAACATAACTGAATTGTATCTTGAATTCACCCATCTGGCAACTTTTTTAAAGCTCATGGAGTAAATGAATTATCTAGTATTTTGTATTACGGTCACTCATAACGCGTTAATTGCAAGCGCAAAAGGCGCAATTTGGCATTTCTATATGATCATTGTCTAAAGAGCAGCCCAACTAAGAAGAAGCAAATAAATTGTCAGCGTAATTAAAGAAACTGGAGACGACTTTTCTTTTAGAGCAACAGGAATTAACACATACCGTAGAAATAAGGGAAACCAGAGTAGAGTCCTTGCCTAATATCCATCAAGAATGAAGTTCACCACTCTGTGTAGCTGCTTTGGGATAGTATGGGAGTCCTTAAACCCAAATTGAAAAGGTGGTAGCCTTTTGTTGACAAGATCAATTGTTTGACCTAAATATATTTATATTCAGTTTTGACATCAATATATTTAATGGTTGTTAGTGGCAAAAAACAGTTGTCCAAGCCGCTCAATGACGCTATGATCACTATCCTGTTCTGTATTGTATCCTATACTCGCAAAGGCATCTGCACGCTCCATCGAAGATTTAGCCCAAGTGCCTTCAATTCTAAGACTCGGGTATTTCAGTGTCGTCTGTAATTTGTAGCGCTTGGTACGAGTCTAAAAAGAATAGTTCGTACTTGAAAAGGGGGTAGCCTTTTGTTGACAAGATCAATTGTTTGACCTCAATATATTTATATTCAGTTTTGACATCAATATATTTAATGGTTGTTAGTGGCAAAAAACAGTTGTCCAAGCCGCTTAATGACGCTATGATCACTATCCTGTGCTGTATTGTATCCTGTACTCGCAAAGGCATCTGCACGATCCATCGAAGATTTAGCCCAACTGCCTTCAATTCTATGACTCGGGTATTTCAGTGTCGTCTGTAATTTGTAGCGCTTGGTACGAGTCTAAAAAGAATAGTTCGTACTAGCATCCGCCGAAACTTTATCTAGGTATATATCAGTGTCCTGTTGCTATTGCCTTACAATCAATTTTTTTACCCTATTGGATACCCTACGGTATACCCTGTCAACGACCATACTGTCTTCTAAGCCTCCTTTTTAAAAATAGTAGCGCTTCAGTAGCCGTATAAAGTCTTAAGTGTGACCTAGATCCATGATGGTGGTTAACAGGGGCAGCGTTGATGGCACTTTATTAGGGAAAATCACATAAGAATCCCCAGTATCCTCAGGAAGTGATATCTCCAGGTTTAGGTCCTGAGACTGCTCTAGGTCAATCCTTAAAGTAGCCAGGTCAGTGCCAGTCGGAAAATGTCGTCCTTTCGGCACCTTGATTTGCTTTGATCCTGCCAGCTCCACTTTTTGTGGGAGGTGTTCCGATGAGAGCGTGTATTCGGTTCTGATACTGAACTCATCAGCACGCAGGACATTGTAGAGAATAATGGGTGGCTTGACTTGTTGATTCTTGATCAGCATTAATAGCCGAGTCGCTCTATCCATGTCCGTCCGTCTGTCTGCTATCTCCTCTCACAGTTTTGAAGCTAAATCGTAAAAATATATTGTATAGCTCCCATACCACAATCGGCTTCTGGCTTGATCAGCTAAAGGGTTAAGGAAAACGGCGCCATCTGTTGGTCAGCTTGGGACAGGTTCGAAGCGAAAATAAAATATGCGGAGTAACTTATAAAACTTAAATAGCAAAACAGTGCAAATAAACCACGTCGTTATAACTTACCTCTGGGGTTGCGTTTGAACATTTTGGAGTTCCCAAGTGCTTATTCGGCCAACTACGAGGCATAAATAGAGCGTTAGAATTGAAAATGCATCCACACAGACAAGAAGGAGTCTGATGAGAGATATGGTTATCTCGAAACAGTCGGTAAACTCCAACCAATTGTACCCTTGCTTTCAATCAAGCTTCCGTGCGTGTTTATTTGCAATCTTCTTATTTGAGGACTCAACCTAACAACGCTAATAGCTCTTCATATGTTAAACATTTAATCGTACCAGCGTTCGAGGCAAATAAGACCTAATCTTCTTGTTAACGAAACCCCTTACCTCAGTAGTAGGGAATGTTTATGGTTCATAGGCAAAATTTAAATTTTAATGGCGCAAAGTTTGAATTTTTGGGGGCTTTTTTATTTTGGTGTGTGCTCACACTAATTAGTGATTTTTTGATGGCGGGAAATTTGAACTGTTGTCTGGAGGAAAATTTGAATTATTGGCTTTTTGGAGTTTCCATCCATGGTTGGAGGACTTTTTTGAATTTTTAAAGTTTTTTTTTTAATTTTGAATTTTGCGCTGTTTGGCGGGCTTTTTTGAATTTTTGGTCAGAAGGGTGGGGGGAACAGGTGCGGTGAACTATGGAGGGGGCGATCTGCAGCGGTCCCAGCGACTTGGATCTACCTTTATTGTTTGTGTGTATGTTTTTCGTTTTCAAGATCACTTGACCTTGAACGGTCTGATTGTGGGTGGGGATTTGCACTGGGGGGTGGATGGTAGGGGGTAGGCGTGGTGAACTGTGGAAGTGGGCGATCTGCAACTGGGGCAGTAAATGCAACTGTGCGACTTGAGCTTGAATTTATGATCTCATTTGAATTGTTTGATTTCGTTTGTTTGGGCTTTGTAAATGTTTGTTATTGTTGAAGAGATCAGTGGGACACTAGCTTGATTGCAGAGGGGGTGGGGGAGGGGATGCTGCAAAGTGTTTACAGAGGCTGGATGTGAGAGTTCTGCAAGCTAGCATTTTTCTTTGTTTTTAAATTTGAGAGATTGGAAGTGTGGATGCATTTTGTATTTATATGGTAAAACAGACACTCCCCCCAATATTTTGTATACAAATGAAATTGTGTGCTCAGAGTTTTTGTTGTGTGGTGTGTGTGACTTATCTGAGAAATTCAAAGGCTTTACTTTACATTTAAAAAAAAATCAAAACCGAAATGGCCTCCACAAGCAATAGTGTTAACGTGTCCGTATTTAGTGCCAGCTGCAACGAAAATATAAATAAATCGTAAGCAGTGGCATTATCATTTACGGTCTAATAACCATAAAGTTCGTACGTTTAAAACGATAAATGCTAGTAATCCGAACGTAATGCTGACTTCGAGCGGCTTCAAAAATCGTTTAAACGGTTATTCGTTCGAGAATTCAAGTTAAGACGTACTTGTTCCTGAGGAGTTTTTAAGTGAAGCAAGCATCGCATTTATTTCACTTATGGAAAAAATTCTAGAAATGCTTGTAAGGAAAATTTTGAGCTATTTGCAGAATATATGAAGATAAAGGATGATGGTGAAATGGTTCTGGAAGATAAATCTCATCAAACCGAGATGTCAGTTTTATTGATGTCAACGGTGTAAGGACTAAAGTAAAGAGTCTCACAAACAAAAGACATAGGCAGTCGAGGGTTAACACGGTTGCGGCGAATTGGCCGCAGGAGCTGAGTGGCAAGGAGGGGTAGGGGTATGGAAACGGGAACCGTTACGGTCGGGCGAAAGAGGCCGCAGCAGCGGAACAAGAGCGATCGCAGTCACGCTTGTACAACGTTGCGAGATTGGCCACCACTTAGCAACAGCGGTAAATCAAAAGGGAACAGGAAGACGAACAATGGAAGATGCGTGGTCGACTTCTATTGGCAGCAGCAGAAGCCAGCCGAGCATATGAAAGGGAAACCACCGGAGGACCACCATGATCAGCGTGGAGAGTCAAAGTGAGTGCTGAGTAGGGTTGGCGATAACATTGAGCTGTGCGAAAAACGGTGAGTCGACCATTCTGTGCGATTTATGCCAGTCGGGTCTGACGGAACCAAAGGCCAGTAGGAAACAGCAAAAATCCTAGAGCGAAACTGTGCGAGTGAAACGAGAGCAGGCGAGCTTTGCGAATAGCAAGCGTGTCCGAGCGAATCGTGGGGCCAGCGAGATCAGGGTGAACCCTAAGCACTAGAAATAAGCCGTAGCGTTAAGAATCAACTTAAGCCTAGCCGTAAGCCTGTGTGAGAAATAGTTAAGGCCAATAAACCGACACGAAAACGAATTCAAACTAAGTCTTCTTATTTCACCGGCTAAATCCGCAATTATAAATTTGTTGGAGCGAACTGCGACTGCCCTGAGCGTAAGCCCGCGACACCAAAGGTTCGTTACAACTGGCGCCCAACGTGGTTTTAGCAGTGAAAAAGTTGATTTAGAAGAAGAAAAATGGTATGATCGTGGGTTTATAACCTTAAAAAATAAGAACTTGTCAAGTATGCACAAGAGGTGGGATTGGAAATGGAGGGAACGGTAGACGAAATGCGAAAAATTTTTGGAGAATGGGTAAGGAAAATGGAAACAGATTTTATAATGGGACCACAAATAGAGGAATTGGCTCGGCGGCACACTAAGAACTCGCCAAAGCCAGCTCTATTAGGTGCAGCGGGAGGAATTAACGTGGCAGAATTATCAATTCCGGATATACGCAGAGCATCGATATAGAGTGGAAGCTCACAAAAGCTGCCATTAGCACCAGATCAGCCAGTAGCACCCATTCACCAACCATCTCAAATAAAAGCACCACCCGTGGGAGAATACCCAATGGTGGCTAAACAAGTTCGAGAATGGGGGTTCAGTTTCGATGGAAAAGGGAAACCATTCGACTTCTTGGAGAGAGTAGAATGGTCTACTAAAACTTATGGGTTAGACTTGGACATGATTCCCAGAGCAATGCCAGAACTATTGCAAGGAATGGCATTGAACTGGTTTATAGCCAATAACAGGCAGTGGGTAACATGGGATGCTTTTGTTACAAGCTTCCAAGCATGTTTACTTCCACGAGACTATTTCCAAAAATTGGAACAAGAAGTGCACATGAGAAAACAAAGACTAGGAGAACCGTTTAAAATGTATATGGTGGAGATGCAAACTTTAATGCGTCCATTACGCTGATCACAAGCTAAACAATTTCGAACGATTCACGACAATAGCACGCCAACACTCCGAATGTTTGTCCGTCCATACGAGTGTTCTACCCTGGACACGCTAATGGAGCTAGCGGACGATTTCGAGACGTTGGAAAACGATAAAAGAAACTTTTGGGAGGATAACAGGCAAGGTAGAAGCAATAGGGGCACGGGTTCAAATTTCATGCCTGGGAAAGTGGAAGCATGCCGGCGTTGTATGGAAGAGAGCCAGGCGGAACCACAACGACCAATTTTCTGGTGGGAATGGGAGTAGAAATTTAAGCTTATATTTATTTTATTTTTATTATATTTAATTTAACTAAATTTTTTTCTTTATTTAATTTTAAATTTTATTTTCATTTTTGTTTTATTTTATATTATTTTTGTTCATTCTATAATATTGTTTATTTATTGTTTGTATTTATGATTTTGTAATCATATTTTTAAGTCTTCTCTTTTTGTTTTTCCTCACCCTTCTCTTTTTCTCTTTTTCGACTTCTATACTATTTAAATTTGTGTTAGGTCTAGTAACGTCTCTGGCTTCAATTGGCTGTGAACTGAGGCATAGCTGGCCGGACGGGCAAATAAAATTCCCCCACCGTGTCGGTGTCGTTACTAGTCGATTTGTAATTTTGTTAGATTTTCCTTGTTAGGCTTTCTTAGTTCATTAAGCCTTTTTATAACGTATTCAGTTTTCCTTTTTTTGGTTGACAGCCACCATTTGTCGACTTTTTTTTCAACAAATAAACAAATAACATGTGGAGGACATTATATTACCATTCCACAACGTGGGAGGAGAAATGGGTGGTTAGAAGAAAAGCTAACCAGTGCTGTGGAAGTAAAACAGGAAGAAAATGAAGAAAAGTGGTCGGAAAAGGAAAAAATAAAAGAGTTTCTAGAGGAGGAGATAGCCATTTTCAAAAAAATCTCAGGTACATCGACTGTTGCAGAACACCGCATAGTCGTAAAGGACGATCGTCCAATTAAACAAAGATATTTTCCGAAAAATTCAAAAATGCAAGCGGAAATAAATGCACAGGTGGACGAACTATTGGAGAAAGACTGTATTAAGCAATCAAACAGTCCTCATAGTGCGCCAATAGTCATGGTAGAAAAGAAGACAGGAAAATGGAGTCTATGCATGGATTTCCGGGATATGAATGAGCGGACTATAAAGGAAGCTTATTCACTGCCAAGGATTAACCATATACTCGATCAGTTGAGAGAAGCTAAATTTATCAGTAGCTTAGATCTCAAGGATGGGTATTGGCAAATTCCAATGGAGGCTACCAGCCGAGCTTTAACGGCATTTACGGTGCCAGGCAGAAAAATTTTCCAGTGGAAAGTAATGCCATTTGGGCTCACATCTGCCCCAGCCACCTTCCAAAGGGCATTGGATTAAGTTATAGGTCCAGAGATGATGCCAAAGGCATTTGCATATCTGGACGATATTATCGTAATTGGCAGAACGGTGGAGAACAAATTTCAATTTTATTTTATCCCAGCGCTACAAGTACAAAAGTTGACTTATAATTAGTGCACTAGTCACATGAGGTTGGAAAATAATAATTTAGATTTTTTGATTTACGGACTGGTTCGAAATAAGTGGACTGTATTAATCTTTTTGCGGTTTAAGTAATGAATTTATTTAGAATAGAAGTAATAGAATGTACATATTAAGTTTGAGACGTGCTGCAGGCGGGACTGTAGAAATGCAACTAAACTGAGATAAGAAACCAGCGTGCTGGCTAGGCTAGTTGTCGCGATCTTTGCCACCCACACTTTTGCCATGCGGTATGCAGTAACTGTTACAATTAGTGGGCAGCAACGATGCGTTCACAAACAAATTTGAGGGTGAAGAGTAGACTTTAAAATTACAATGGTTAGCATGAAAATAGGTAAAGCAAATATTAAATGGTCATCTAATTCCTAAACATACCGCCCCCCCTGAACGAGTGTTCAGAACAAGGGGAGAACGGCCACCTTGGTGATTGGGCGCTTGTAAATTCCTTTGGCAGTCCGGATGCTGACAACTCGGACCTTGTCGTCTTGGCCAGCGTGGACTTCTGCGATACGGCCCATCAGCCATTTGGTTGGCGGTAGATGCGGTTCCTTGAGTACAACAAGTGAGCCAACCTGGAGATTGGTTTGCTCCAGTTGCCACTTGTTCCGGGGTTGAAGGGTGGTCAAGTATTCGGTGTGCCACCGCTTCCAAAAAGCCTTGCACCAAAGCCTGCAGCCGTCTCCAACGGTGCAGCCTGTTGATGTCTGTTTCCAAAACAGACGGTTGAGGTAAGGCTGTATGTGCCTCACCTTTCAAGAAATGCGATGGGGTGAGGGGATCCAAGCTTGTGTCACCTGACGAACAAAGCGGTCGAGAATTGAGTATCCCCTCTATTTGTGCCAGGACTGTGGAATATTCTTCAAAAGTTAGAACACTGCCACCAACGACTCGGCGAAGGTGCAGCTTGATAGATCTTACGCAAGATTCCCATATGCCGCCAAAGTGCGGTGCAAATGGGGGAATGAAATGCCAGTTGATGCCTCTTCCAGCGATAAAGTTTGCCAAATGCTCATCTTGACATTGGGATATGGCCAATCGTCTCATCTCGTCAAGCTCTCGATGTGCACCTTGGAATGTTGTCCCGTTGTCGGAATACAAGTCCGAGATTGGACCTCGGCGTGACCAGAAACGTTCCAAGGCTGCTATAAAGGCTGAAGTCGTCAGATCGCTCACTATTTCAATATGTATGGCCTTGGTTGATAGGCATACAAAAATAGCGAACCAAGCCTTTCCGAATTTGGGTGTTCGACCCGTGGACAACTTGATCGATACTGGGCCTGCGTAGTCCAGTCCGGTGTGAAGAAAACATCTAAGAGGCTGTACCCTGGGTACAGGCAAGTTGGCCATGATTTGCGCACTGGTTGCGCGTCTCTGCATGAAACATGGCTTACACCTGAAAACAATTTTACGAACGATATTGCGCGATCCGAGAATCCAATACTGTTGACGCACACTATTGAATGTGCCGTCCACACCAGCATGAAGCGTAGCAATATGTTGATACCGTTGTAGTTCAATTCCGATTTGTCAATGCGTCCTTCAATTCGCATTAACCCTTGGGCATCTATAAATGGGGTGTATCGAATCAATCTTGACTTGACTCGAAGCTGACGTCCTTGGCTTAGCGATTCGTAGTCTTTAGTGAAAGCACTCCTTTGGACGTAGCGTAGCAGCTTGTTTCGAGCATCTTGGATCTCGAATGCGGTCAGGAATGTGGGATTCCGTTGATCAGTTGTAGCTGAACTGATACGGCGTTTTAAACAATGGATATATCGACAACAGTAGCTGAGCACTCTCAGCAGGCGAGTCCATGATGAGAATCGGTTAATGATGTGCTCAAAAAACTCTTCTTCCTCAGAAGTGTGAAGAACAATTTGATGCTTTGCTTTCTCCTCAATGGCAGCAAACGAGTCAGTCGGCTGCATAAATTTGGCTTTTACAGGTGGCCAAATCGAGCGTGACTGCGACAGCCATGGTGGACCATTCCACCAGAGTTGATGCGTCTCAAGTTTAGACGGTAGCAGGCCTCTAGATGCACAATCGGCAGGATTGTCCTCCGATCGGACGTGTTGCCAACCGCTGCGGGGGCACACCTCCAGAATTTCAGCTGCTCGGTTGCATACGAACGTATTCCAGGTGCGAGGTGGTGCTGATAGCCAATGGAGAACTATTTCCGAGTCCGTCCAACAATAGGAACTGGAAATAGAAATCGTTAGTGCTTGTTTGACAATTAAGAGCAATTTAGATAGCAAATGCGCGGCGTTCAATTCTAGTCGCGGAATCGATATTGGTTTTAACGGCGCGACGCGCGTTTTGGATGCGATCATTGTGACCCGATAGTCATTTCCGATTTTGACTCTACTATAAACGACGGCGCCATAGGCGTGGGATGACGCGTCAGCGAATCCATGTAGTTCGATCTCTTGGTAGGGCGACGCGATGTAGCGAGGTATACGACAATTGGTGAGCGTTGCGAGCTCATTGAGAAATAGTTGCCAGCGAGCATTTAAAGCATCTGTGAGTGGTTCGTCCCACTTTAAAGCGCTGAGCCAACATTCTTGAAACAGGATTTTGAGCATTACTGTTGCAGGAGCGTAGAGTCCAAGGGGGTCATATATTTTTGCCAGTTCAGACAAAAGTGTTCGTTTGGTTGGTACCTCCTTGGATTCACAAACATTGAGATTGACACACAGGTCGTCCGTACAGGGATTCCAATGCAATCCTAGGATTTTCACAGTCTGAGTAATGTCATTTGAATCGCTGGCGATGGGTACAGATTGATATTCACACATGTCTTTGGGTAGCGTTCTCAACAGCGACCAGCAATTTGAGCTCCATTTGCGAAGAACGAATTTTGCTTCTCCCAGCAATTGAATGAGTTCATCCTTGAGGGCGATGAGTTCATCTGTGGAGTCGCAACCAGTGGGTATGTCGTCGACATAGGCATCCCGTGATAGAGCAATGGCAGCCAATGGGTAGGTGCTGCGATAGTCATCTGCGAGCTGCTTCAACACTCTCACGGCTAGGAAAGGCGATGGACCCAATCCATATGTGACAGTTAACAATCGATAGTGTTGAAGGGGTGCGCTTTCATCTTTGCGCCAAACAATGCGTTGGTAGTTGGTGTGCTTGGGTGACACCAGAATTCCCTCTAAACATTTTCTCTATATCGGCACAGAGAACATAGCGATGTTGACGGAATCGAATACAAACTCCAAACAAATCTCGTTGAATGGGTGGGCCTATGTTTAGGCGATCATTGAGGGAATATCCAAGAGCATCTTTCCCAGACCCGTCGAACACAACTCGACACCTTGTAGTCGAGCTGCCGGGTTTCAAAACAGCGTGGTGGGCCAAATAGACACAAGTTTCTGGGTCTTCATCTATTTGCTCACCTTTGAGGAGCTCCATATGTCCTCTGCGTAGGTAATCTTCCATGAAATCACAATATTGTTGTTTGAGTGATGGCGATCTTCTAAATTGACGCTCCAACGATCCAAAGCGCTTGACAGCTTGTGGCAACGTTGAGCTGATTGGTGGGGATCCATCTTTGAATGGATATTCAACAATGTACGCACCATCCTTGTTACATGCGTGGGTTGTAGCGAAGTGATGTTCAACAGGATCACTTGCCTCTATGGTAGCCTTCGGCGGCTGAACGTTGTCCATCTCCAAGAAAGATCGAACTAAGACATCTAAATCTTCTTGAGCATGATATGACATAGCGGGTAGTGTGGCGTCATTGGCAGCGATATGGGAACCTGCAATGACCCAACCAAATTTTGTATTTAAAGCAAAAGGACAATCTTTACCAAATGATTTTTGTTCTCCTGTGTAGAGATTCCAAAGGTGATCCGAACCGAGTATGACATCTATTGCACTCGGCTGGTTAAAGGTGGGATCTGCCAGCTCCATCTGACAAATCTGCGTCCAAAGGGGTGAGCTCGTGTTGATCGCTTGCGCTGGAATCGATGACGTTAGTACACTCATGATTAACGCAGTGACTTCAACAGAGTCGGTTGAGATCCGCGAAAGTAGTCGAATCTTGGCGCGCCCTCTAGTGACTCCAGCACTATTAGCGGCAAGACCTGCAACTGAGATTCGGGCGTGTGTTCGTGGAACACCAATTCTTTGTATGAACGCTTCTGTTGCCAATGTGACGGTTGAACCTGTATCGAGTAGCATCCGACAGGTAATCCTATTACCCCATGCATCGATCACAGTAGCTAGAATAGTTGGCAAAAGAGTCTGAGTTGTTGTGACGAAAGCAGTTTCAAAAGTGTGATGATTAACAACAGCAGGAGCAGCGTCTGCAATCCTAGCACTTGAGGTGAGATGGCTGGCGTCCGTACTCTGTGTTAACTGTCCATGAGAATCGTGTGGCTGCTCAACATGAACCAATGTGTGGTGCCTCCTCTTGCAGAGGCGACAAGTGTGGTTTGAGTTGCAATTCCTGACCATGTGTGAAATACTAAGGCAATTAAAACACAGCTTGTTTTCATTTACGAACTTTCGGCGAGAATTTATATCAATGCCTCTAAACTTTGTGCAGCCATTGATGGTGTGACCATTTTTGCAATATGCACATTGTCCATCAGCAGCTGTTTGCACTGTGGTGTGATGAACCGTAGCTTGGCGTCGATTATGCGTATTGCGTGGCGAAGGTGTCTGACATGATTCCAGAGCGTCACAACGACCCGTGAGAAATGCGAAGAAATCATCTAGGGTTGGTTCTTCATGACTGGATACACTGTTCTCTGCCCATACTTGACGTGTCTCATTGTCCAACTTTGACAACAAGATGTGTATCAGCCATGGATCACGTTGCTCACAACTTATCGCACTCAATCCGCGAACAGCTTCATCTGCGCCATCCACGAGCTTACGTAACGTAACCACGCTGGACCCACTCGCGCTGGGCAGCGTAAGAAAGTTGGTTATGAGAGAACGAACGATTAGCGGTTTTTTGTTGTATCTTTGCTCCAGCTTTTCCCATGCATTATCGTAATTGTCGTTGGTAACGGGGATGTGTTTTAAGAGACCCAAAGCATCACCATCCAGATAAGACTTTAGGTAGTAAAACTTCTGGCATTTGCTTAAGGTCGATTTATTGTGCACCGAACCTAAGAATAAATCTCTAAATGGAAGCCAGTCCTCATAGTTACCAGTAAATGTGGGGATTTTAATTCTCTCAAAATGTAAGCCTGAATTGCCATCCTTCTCCCGAAAGTTTTCCAATAACTGAGCATGGTCAGCTATTAGACGGTCGAGTTGCGGTCCCGGTGCAGGCGGTGGGTTGGCACCCTTTGCCCGTAACCCTTTTGTAGCCAATGCTAGCAAACTATATGTCTCGTAGTACTTCTCTTCATATTCGCCAAAGTCGATACTGGGATCGACAAAATCGGGTTCATCCTGGAAACGGCACAGCTCCCCTGTGAGCTCCACCAAAAGCTCAAAACTTGCTTTCAATCGATCCAGGCGATGTTCTAAGGCTTCTTCCGATTCATTGGCCTCGATGGCCTTGGCAGCGTTAGTGCAAGCGCGTGTAACTTGCGACTTACAAAACCCACGTTGTTGAAGAACACGCTTCATCTCCATTGCGTAACTTATATGTACAAACAAACTACACAAATCTGAATCAAGACTTTAATTAGGCTGGGATCCTTGCTGATCCTGTCCTCGATCCGGCTCGAAGGACCAAAATTTGATTATGGCTCGAAATAAGTGGACTGTATTAATCTTTTTGCGGTTTAAGTAATGAATTTATTTAGAATAGAATGTACATATTAAGTTTGAGACGTGCTGCAGGCGGGACTGTAGAAATGCAACTAAACTGAGATAAGAAACCAGCGTGCTGGCTAGGCTAGTTGTCGCGATCTTTGCCACCCACACTTTTGCCATGCGGTATGCAGTAACTGTTACAATTAGTGGGCAGCAACGATGCGTTCACAAACAAATTTGAGGGTGAAGAGTAGACTTTAAAATTACAATGGTTAGCATGAAAATAGGTAAAGCAAATATTAAATGGTCATCTAATTCCTAAACACAGACTAAAAATTAACTTAAACTATTACAATTATTAAGTTTATTACAATACAAGACATTGTTCCTAATGTGTGTACTTTATCTGATTACTAATTTTATTTCTATTATATGTTTGATGGTAAGCTTTATTCTGTATTCTGAAAGTGAATTTTAAGTTGTGCATGAAACTGCTGGGCGCTTTGAATTGTTTTTAAATTAAACGGAAGGTTTAATGTCCAACCTAAAAGAAGTATTTCGGCGACTGCAAGGGGCAAACTTAAGGAGTAACCCTGATAAGTGCGAGTTCTTCAAGAAGAAACTTAAATATCTAGGCCATGTGATAACAGACCAGGGTATTCGGACTGATCCCGAAAAGGTAGCAGCTATAGCAGAGCTAAAACCTCCAAAAATGTTAAAGAGTCAATATACGTCAATATATGGGAGTGGACGTTTTGTACCAGGTTTTGCAACATTGGTCCATCCCTTGAGCGCACTTCTAAAAAAAGGCACGAAGTGGGAATGGACTTCCGAACGACAAAATGCATTTGAGGAAGTGAAAGAAAAACTCATCTCGGATCCGGTTCTTACATGTCCTGATTTCGAAAGACCTTTCATTTTACAAACCGATGCAAGTGATTATGGCTTGGGGGCTATTCTCACGCAGGTGCCAGTAGGACTTTGAACGGAGCTGAGAGAAATTACTCAGCAACCGAAAAGGAGTGTCTGGCGATAGTTTGGACCATACGGAAATTGCGTCCGTATTAAGAAGGATACCATTTTACCGTAATCACAGACCATATGGCCCTGAAATGGCTAAATAGCATCGAAAGTGCATTAGGGCGGATATCAAGATGGACTTTAGAGCTTCAACAGTACGATTTTGAGGTAAAATATCGGATAGGGCCATTAAATGTAGTGGCAGACGCATTGTCACGCCAACCAATGCCTGATGAAAGATGCTTACGCATGTCTGAGGCTATCGGATCGCAAGAACAGCCAGTTGAAACCGATCCGTGGATCCAACAGATAAGGCAAAATATTAAGACAAACACACAAAAATTTTCGGATTTCGACACATTCCTCACCGAGCAGGGCATGAGGATGTGGTGGCAAGGGTTCTCCATGAAAAGCACGACGAAGCCACGGCTGGGCATACGGGAAGTCGAAAAACTACCGCTCGACTCGCATCAAGGTACTATTGACCTGGAATGCATCGAAATATCAGAGGTTACGTAAGCAGATGTGAAATCTGCCAGAAATTTAAAAATAGCCAACTAAAAACAGCAGGTAAAATTTTAACCCAAATACCAGAGAAGCCATGGGCAACCATTTGTGCCGACTTTGTGGGTCCATTACCAAGATCCAAACATGAAATTACCATGCTTTTGGTAATAATAGACCGATTTTCAAAATGGACCGAGTTGGTGACGTTGCGGAAAGCCACCGCTGCAGCATTGCAGAAGGCTTTCCGAGAAAGAATTGTAGCTCGGTTTGGAGTACCAAAAGTACTTATTACCGATAATGGAGCCCAATTTACAAGCAAAATCTTCACGAAGTATGTTGAAAATTTAGGGATGCGACATCAATTTACGGCCCCGTATACACCACAGGAAAATCCTACTGAGAGAGTCAACCGAACGGTTAAAACAATGGTAGCTCAATTTGCAGGAGAAGACCAAAGGATGTGGGATGAAGCGTTGCCTGAAATAATGCTCGCTTTTAACACCAGTGTGTTCGAATCCACCGGATATAGTCCCGCATTCGTGACTCAGGGACGGGAGCCCAGATTACCGAAAGCTTTGTATGACAAAACATCGCTGGGTACGGGGCAAGCTGTGCAAGATCCCACCAATAACGCGGGCAAGTTTAAGGAAATTTTTGAACTGGTAATGCGAAATTTGGAACAGGCTGCCCAAGATCAGGCCAGACATTACAATTTAAGTCGACGACAGTGGAAGCCAAAGATTGGAGATCAAGTCTGGGTGAAAGAGCACAAACTGTCAAATGCAGCAGATGGACTTGCTGTCAAGCTGGCACCCAGATTTGACGGACCATTTCAAGTCCTGAGCTTCATTTCGCCGGTCATTTGTAAGGTTCGGGAGAACGGTCAACGACGCACTAAGACAGCGCATGTCAGTGTGTTGAAACCATATGTCGCGGCAGAGGAAAAAGAACCCATACCAACTGTGGATAAAGAACCCGGAATAAGTAGCGAAGAGGACAATTGAAATAAAGAATGTAAATTTCCCACGCCTTGGCAATATGTACAGGGTTGCCCATATTCGACGGACCCATGTTTTTTTTTAAAAAATCAAAAAAAAAAAGAAAAATTTGGCGGTTGGCAATCTTAATCATTTAATTTGTTTCAAGTAGATTTGTTTACATCAATTTTTAAATATGATATCTCTCAAATGGCCGCCTCTGGCGTTGATGGCGTATTGTGCCCTATTTGCAGCATTTTCCATCGTTTTCGCCAACATTTCGGCCGGAATAGCGGCTATTTCTTCACGAATGTTGTCCTTGAGCTCTTCTACGGTCCTTGGCTTGTTAACGTAAACCTTTGACTTCAAATATCCCCACAAGAAGAAGTCAGGCGGCGTCAAATCGGGCGAACGCGGTGGCCAGTCCAAATCACCACTTTTCGACATCAAACGGCCCGGAAACAATTTCTTCAGAAAATCGATTGTTATGCGACTTGTGTGCGGTGGAGCGCCGTCTTGTTGAAACCAGAACTGCCTCATACGCTTTCGACGAATAATTGGCATCACAAAATTGGTCATCGCGTCGCGATAACGCTCCTGGTTGATGGTAACAGCATGGCCATTTTCATTTTGGAAGAAAAACGGCCCAATGACCGTTTTCGCACTAACGCCGCACCAAACTGTGACTTTTTCGTCATGAAGAGGCACTTCTTAAATCTCCTGAGGATTTTCAGTGGCGTAAATACGGCAATTTTGCTTATTTAAGGTCCCATTCAATGTGAAATGGGCTTCATCGGACATGATAATTTTGTTCCAAAATTGCTCGTAATCTTCGGCCATTTCGATGACTCTTTGGGCCCATTCCAATCGACGAGGCTTGTCCGCAGGCAACAATCTTTGAGTCAATTGAATTTTGTAAGGGAACAAATGCAAATCAACGCGAATAATCCGTTGTAAAGTGGACCGAGCCATGCCCAACTGCTGAGAACGGCGTTTTTGGGATGTTCTTGGGGACCTCTCAACACTGGCTCGTACGGCAGCGATATTCTCGGCCGATCGCCTTGGTCGACTTTTATTTGGCCTCTTCGGATTAGAAGAGCCTCACCAGTCGAAAATTTTTCGTATAAACGCTTAATGGTGTTCTTAGAAGGCGCACTTTTCACATTTTTTAATTTTTTAAAAGCACGTTGAGTTTTCACAATTGACTTGTTCTGTTGAATGTACATTTCAACTATTTTAGAGCGCTCGCGTGGCGTGTTGTTCCATGGTAAAAATCTGCTTGGACTGATGCTTCAAACGCGGTATGTCATTAAGAGATCTGACATCTCTGTCAAAAGTTATGGCGTTGCCAGATGGGTCCGTCGAATATGGGCAACCCTGTATATCAAAAAGTCGCAAGATACAAAAAGGATACAAAAAAAAAAAATATATATATATATGGAAAGGAAGAATGTAAAATTCTCCGCAAGTCATATAATTATCTAAAGACAGGAAAAATTTTGTAAAAGGTGAAGATGTTCAAACAAAAAAAAAAAATAAAGTCTCGAAAAAAAAAATAAATGGGTTGAAAATGTGCAAACAATTTGTATCAGAAAAGTCGCAGAAAAGGTGGGAAAATGTTGATTATGTTCAATGTTCAACAAAATAAAGAATTATATGGAACGGAAGAATGTGAAATTCTCCGAAAAAAGGAGAAGGAAAGAAAGGAAGAATGTAAAATTCTTCGCAAAACAAAAAAAAAGAAGTTAATGATATAAAAATAATCATTTTTGGAAAATTTAAGACAAAACAAAATTTTTTCTTTTGAAAAAGGAAGAATGTTAAATTCTCCGCCAAAAACAGAAAGGAAAAAATAATAATAATATGAACATATAATTATCTAAATATAATAAAATTATATATAATAAAATTTATATATAATATATTTTTTTTAAAGGATGAATGTGCAAATTTGGAATGTAAAATTCTCGGCAATAACAAAAGAAAATGTATCTAAATTGTTCGCGCGTAAAAGTATGCACCACGATCGCAGTGCAGGAAGCTTTCTCCTATCTCTCGTTCCACATTACCCGAGCTTTCGCTCATCTTAAACTTAGACTTAAGCTCGACTTGTATATGAATTTTAGTGCTAATTAAACACTTGAACTGAAAGATCGACGCCCCCGAATTGTTTTCTTCCAATTGAATTGTCTCGCGCCGGCATCAAGTTCATATTATAAATATAGCAGCTCTCTGTCTCTAAGTGCAAGAAGTCCGCCCCGCCACAAACATTGGTCCTACAGAGCCGGATTATTTATTTGGGTCATCGTATTCATCTGGAGTTTACATCCCCCCAATCCGATTACCCAGCAGTTTTCTTGGTGGACATAACCTTGCGCAACATACACATACATACATTCCATTCAATTGCCAGCTAAGTACATACATAACGTGCATAAAGATAAATATTTCCTTGCGAAGGTGTTCTGTGTGTTTTTGAATATTTAATTAAAAGTGATTTGGAATAATTATCAACTGCAAATATCGCCATATTTTTTCCATACGTATGTATATACACGTATATGTGTGTGAAATAGTCTCCAATTTTCCAGTGCTTCAAATCTCCACCATACATACATACGAGGGTGCTGACCTACGACATATGTATGTATGCAAAAACACACAGTTCCTAAAGTTACAGTTTAATTATAAAAACCTCCGCCAAGTGTTATATTTTTTTTGTATGTACTCATCCATATTTGCATGTTACACATTAACAGCAGCACATACAAATTCCTCATCCATATAATCCATACACATATCCACAGTCACTCTGCATATTAAAAATTAAAATCATTGCCAAATCACCACAAACGGCATATGTAACAGTTTTTACTAATACAAATTTATTACAAATATTTCAAAAAATTATTATACATTAACATACCCAATATATACATATGTGCATTTTGCCGGCATTTGATATATGCACATACTTACTCTTATTAATCAACATTTAACGGCATACACACTGCGTACTGTCTGTATACGGACACATCAAATAAATATTAAACTGATCAAAACATTATTGATAATCATTATTTTTGCCTATCCTTATTTTCCATTTATTCCATCAGAAGAGAAATAACATCTATATATAATAAAAACGAGAAGGCAAAGCTAACTTCGACTGTGCCGAAGTTTGAATACACTTGAAAAACTTTACTCCAGCTAATTTAACCGGTAAAATATATAGAGGATATAGATATCGGATATTTTAAATTTTTAAATCATTTATAATAAAAATTTGATACCATAAAAAAAAACTTTTCTTAGTAAAACACATTTTTCGACCGATCGGTCCTATGGCAGCTATATGCTATAGTCATCCGATTTTGATAAAATCTTCCAGAATTGTGTTAACGCATATAAAACTAATATATACCAAGATTGGTGACGCTACGAAGGAAAATAAAAAAGTTTTTCCCACTAGAACTAGTTTTTTGACCGACCGTTTATATGGCAGCTATATGCTATATTCATCCGATTTTGATCAATTTTTCCACAAATATGTAAAATCATCTAAAACTAATATATACCAAGATTGGTGACGCTACAATAGAAAATAAAAAAGTTTTTCTCACTAAGACTTATTTTCCGACCGATCGTTCCTATGGCAGCTATAAGATATAGTCATCCGATCCGGCCGGTTCCGACATATTAGTTGCGTGCAGAAAAAAGAAGACTCTGTGCAAAATTTCAGCTCGATAGCTTTAAAACTGAGGGACTAGTTCGCGTAGAAACAGACAGACAGACGGACAGACGGACAGACGGACAGACAGACAGACAGACAGACGGACGGACGGACAAGCGGAAATGAACTCGGCTCGTCGTCCTGATCAAGAATATATATAGTTTATGGGGTCGGAAATGAATATTTCTATGCGTTACAAACTTCTGGGCAAAATTAATATACACTTTTCAAGTGTATAAAAAAGGGTGAAACATAAATAAAAGTTATATTTTTTTAAAAATACAAATAACGAGAAGGCAAAGCTAACTTCGACTGTGCCGAAGTTTTAATACACTTGAAAAACTTTACTCCAGCTGATTTAACCGGTAAAATATATAGAGGATATAGTTATCAAATATTTAAAATTTTTAAATCATTGATAACAAAAATTTGATACCATAAAACAAAACTTTTCTTAGTAAAGCACATTTTTCGACCGATCGCTCCTATGGCAGCTATATGCTATAGTCCTCCGATTTTGATCAAATCTTCCAGAATTGTGTTAACGCATATAAAACTAATATATACCAAGATTGGTGACGCTACGATGAAAAATAAAATAGTTTTTCCAACTAGAACTAGTTTTTTGACCGACCGTTTATATGACAGCTATATGCTATATTCATCCGATTTTAATAAATTTTTCCACAAATATGTAAAATCATCTAAAACTAATATATACCAAGATTGATGACGCTACAATAGAAAATAAAAAAGTTTTTCTCGCTAAGACTTATTTTCCGACCAATCGTTCCTATGGCAGCTATAAGATATAGTCATCCGATCCGGCCGGTTCCGACATATTAGTTGCGTGCAGCAAAAAGCAGACTCTGTACAAAATTTCAGCTCGATAGCTTTAAAACTGAGAGACTAGTTAGCGTAGAAACCGACAGACAGACAGACGGACAGACAGACAGACAGACAGACAGACGGACAGACGGACGGACGGACAAGCGGAAATGAACTCGGCTCGTCGTCCTGATCAAGAATATATATAGTTTATGGGGTCGGAAATGAATATTTCTATGCGTTACAAACTTCTGGGCAAAATTAATATACACTTTTCAAGTGTATAAAAAACAGTTGTGTGTCGTCCAATTAAATAAAATAAACTTATCCAATATCAGCAGCTGCTGATCAAGGTGTTCCATTCCACCCGTTCCATATTGTTCTTATTTTCCTTTTTGGTTCAATCTGTTCGTAATATACTTACAACAAAAAAATTTTTCGTTCCGTTTCCATAACTCCAATTGTTCATTTCACTCCCTTCATAAATATTGATATTGTCCAAAACATTTGTCTGCAATTTCGGCTCCCTTAAGAGCCTAGTATGCCCATTGATAGTAATAAGGATATAAAAAAATAGAAGGCTAACATCGGCTATGCCGATGTTTTAAATACCCTTGCAGTTTTTGAAAGTCGCTACCATTGATAACCAAAAAGTTTTTCTCACTAGAACTATTTTTTTGACCGACCGTTTATATGGCAGCTATAAGCTACAGTCATCCGATTTTGATAATTTTTTTCCAGAATTGTGTGAAGGGCTATAAAACTAATATATACCACGATTGGTGACGCTACGATGGAAAACAAAAAAGTTTTTCCCACTAGAACTAGTTTTTGAACCGACCGTTTATATGGCAGCTATATGCTATATTGATCCGATTTTGATGAATTTTTTCTTAATTATGTGAAAGCAAATAAAACTAATAAATACCAAGTTTGGTGACGCTACGATGGAAAACAAAAAAGTTTTTCTCACTAGAACTAGTTTTTTTACTGACTGTTTATATGGCAGCTATATGCTAGAGTCATCCCATTTTGATAAATTTTTCCAGAATTGTGTAAAGGGATATAAAACTAATATATACCAAGTTTTATGACGCTACAATAGAAAACAAAAAAGTTTTTCTCACTAGAACTAGTTTATGGACCGATCGTTCCTATGGCAGCTATATGATATAGTCATCCGATCCGGCCGATTCCGACAAATGTGCAGCCTATGTGTATTTAAAGACTTTTTTGCAAAGTTTGGTCAAGATAGCTTTAAAACTGAGGGAGGAGATAGCATAGAAACAGACGGACGGACAGACGGACAGACGGACCGACGGACAGACGGACAGACGGACATGGCTATAAAGACTCAGCTCGTCATGCTGATCAAGAATATATATAGTTTATGGGGTCGGAGATGCTTCCTTCTATGCGTTACAAACATCGTGACAATTTTAATATACCCTCTGCAAGGGTATAAAAAAAAATTGTTTGTCCCAACCACGCAGCATAGAAGATCGGGTTCTCTGCCTAATACACAATTAGGAAGAAATTCGTCGCCCGCCACTGTAAGAAAAGTTCCCACTCCGGGAAAAGTTCCAATCAAAACTCAACCGTCTACGTCTACATCTGGAAAAGTGCCGTCAATTTTGATAAATAGCCATCCAATTACTCGAGCATTCGGTCAAAAAATTTCCATCGCAAGCAAAATGTCCTTGCAACAGTTTATCGCTGTCACTGACAGACTAAGTCAGTTTGAATCAAAAATCATCTCATCAGCTGACGTCTCTCTTCACACTCATAAAATCCGTTTGCAACAGATCCAGACTTTATGGGAAAAGGTAGAACATGAGCGGGAGAGTTGTTCCAATACATTCAGTCAGGCAGAAGGTAATATTCAAGATAAACAAGTTATGCAAGCAAAATATGACCACTGCTATACGGTGTACGAGCGATGTGCAACTCAACTAAGTGAAATAATAGAGAGCGCTATCGTTTCGGCACCTGCTTCCACAAGTTTTCAACCCAGAGGGTGTAGACTACCTCCAGTAGAAACAGAAGTCTTTAACGGAGACTATCTAAAGTGGCCCACTTTCCGAGACCTCTTCACAGCAGTCTATATCAGCAATCCCGGTCTGACGCAAGTCGAAAAGCTTTTTCACCTCAATGCTAGGACCAACGGTGAAGCGAAGGCAATTGTTTCTAAGTCCCCGCTCACGAACGAAGGCTTCGAATCAGCGTGGAAAGATTTGACTGATAGGTATGAAAATAAGAGGCTGTTAGTCAACAGTCAACTTAAGATACTTTTCAACCTACAGTCAGTTTTCCAAGAATCTGGAGCCGCTATCAAAGACTTACAAAGCACAATCCAAGGTTGCTTAACGGCTCTAGATCATTCCAAAATCAGCACGACAAATTGGGATTGTCTACTAGTTTTTCTATGCTCATCCAGATTACCAAAGCAAACCCTTTCTTTGTGGGAACAATCACTCCAGAATAAAGCAGATATTCCTACCTGGGCTGAACTGAACAATTTCCTATTAGAACGCTATCGCACTTTAGAGGCAATAGAAGACATGAGACCGAGTACCAGTACGCAACATCCAAAACTTGCTAGTAAAGAGCAACCCTCAAAAGAGTCAACTCTTTTTAAAGCCAAAGTCAACGACAAACCTCAAACTTGCAAACTTTGCTCAAAGGAGTATCACCCAGTGCGTCTGTGCCAAAGTTTCCTCCAAATGTGTTTTGATGAAAGATCCAAATTCATTAAACAGCAAAAGATATGTTTGAACTGTTTTGCAAGAGGCCATCATGTTAAAGACTGCAGAAGTCAGCATAATTGCTTTACTTGCAAAGGCCGCCACAACACGCTCCTGCACCGTGGTGGCTCGCCTTCTAAGCCTCCTGCAACATCTTCCTCCAGTTCTAGTGCGATAACACCCATTCCGAACATACAGTCTACTTCTTCCACCACAAATGTTCAAAACTATTTCTCGGCTAACACAAAAGGTGTCCTTCTTGGCACCGCCATTATAAACATTTGCTATTTGGGTACCTGTTTTAAAGCCCGAGCTTTGCTTGATTCGGGATCAGAGGCAACGTTCATTTCGGAACGGATGTTTAACATTTTCAAGCCTCCTTTTCAACCAGTCCAAGTCCAAGTTGCTGGCTTGAATCAAGCAATTGCTGCCAAGCCTCAGAAGTTATGTCACTTCAACATTGGTTCTCCAACGAAACCGAGGATCCAAATAGAAACGGCAGCCTTTGTGCTTCCCCATTTGGCAGGAAATTTACCTTCTTACCCTATTCCACAAAGTTTTATTAAAAACCTGCCAAGTATCCAGCTCGCTGACCCCTCGTTCTATCAGAGCTCGCAGATAGATGTGTCACTAGGCGCAGATATCCTTCCATCCATATTGTTAGGCGGCTCACTTCCAAATATTTGCGGATCCTTGTTAGGCCAAGAGACAATTTTTGGGTGGATCCTCACCGGGCCAGTGTCAAAGTCCAATTTTACAACCATTTCGTCCTTTACAACTAGGATCTCGGTCAGCCAAGAGGAAAGACTCGATGATCTTCTCACCAAGTTTTGGGTGGTGAAGGATCTACCAGCAAAACTGGTAAATGAGTCAGATTCCGTATGCGAAAACAATTTTGTCCGCACCACTACCAGAAATATTAGTGGGAGATATGTAGTTACGTTACCTTTCAAGAATCCTGAACATATTAAATTGGGACATTCAAGATCCATCGCACTCGCTCAGTTTTTAATGGTACCTCTAGCTCTTATAGTTCCTGAGATCTAGGTGTTCATACAGACGGACAGACAGACAGACAGACAGACAGACAGACGGACAGACGGACATGTCTATATCGACTCGGCTATTGATGCTGATAAAGAATATATATACTTTATGGGGTCGGAAATGCTTCCTTCTGCCTGTTACATACATTTGCACGAACTTAGTATACCCTTTTTACTCTACGAGTAACGGGTATAAAAATATTTGAACTTAGGTCATATGCGGCCAGTCCCTCCAAGTAACGATTCCAATAACTTCTATCTCCCACATCATGCTGTATTCAAACCTGACAGCACCACTACAAAAGTTCGCATTGTATTTCACGCTTCCAGTCCCTCGTCCAATGGGAAAAGTCCGAACGATGTCCTTCATTCAGGACCTGTCCTTCAGTCAGATCTGACAATTCAAATTTTGAAATGGCGTTTTTTGCGTTACGTTTTAAATGCCGATTTTACTAAGATGTATCGGCAAATTCTGGTAGACCCGAACCACACTCCTTTCTAGAGAATCCTATTCAGAAACAAGAATGGAGAGCTCTGTGATTATGAGCTCGACACAGTCACATTTGGCGTGAACTGCGCTCCGTTCTTGGCGATTCGGGTCTTACAGCAACTGGCTAAAGATGCAATATCACAGTTTCCACTAGCAAGCGACTTAATCTTAAATTTTATGTATGTCGATGATGTGCTTGCAGGATCGCATACCAAGCAGAATGCAATTCAGGCCATCGATGATTTACGACAGGCTCTTGATGTGGCAGGGTTTCCATTACGCAAATGGACCTCCAACCACAAAGATTTGTTAATTAATATTCCTAAAGATCATTTGCTGCGAACCGATTTCTTAGAAATTGAAGAAGCCAGCATTGCGAAGACTCTAGGTATCCGCTGGCAAGCAGACACTGACGAGTTCCTCTTCGCCCCCTCCATTGACGAAGTGAGAGGTGCTTTCACAAATTTCCAAACTTTTTGACCCAGCAGGCTGGCTAGCTCCATTCGTAGTACGTGCTTAGATATTTATGCAAGAAATTTGGTTGCATGAACTTGGGTGGGATGAATCTTTGCCAAAGGAACTACTTGAAAAATGACAAAACTTTCTTGAAAGCTATTCAAATCTCCAAAAGATCCGCATCCCAAGATGGGTTCGCTACCATCCAAAAGCGAAAGTGCAAGTGCATGGATTTTGCGATGCATCGCAGCGTGCCTATGGGGCAGCGGTTTATGTTCGCGTCGAAACTCCACTAGAGATCTCTGCCCATCTCCTTACATCTAAAACCAGAGTCGCCCCTGTCAAGACCATCTCCTTGCCGCGTCTAGAATTGTGCGGCGCTGTCCTTCTGGCGGAATTATCAACTGCACTCCTTCCGCAGCTGTCCCTCGATCATCACGAGTCGAACTATTGGACAGACTCGACAATAGTGTTAGCCTGGCTCAGCAAGACCCCATGCAAATGGACGACATTCGTGGCCAACCGAGTAGCTAAAATAACTCAATCCGTCAACTCAAGCAAATGGTCACACGTTAGATCCGAAGACAACCCTGCTGATCATGCGAGCAGATGTGTATCCGCTCAGGACCTGGTCGCAAATAGTCTTTGGTGGAATGGACCAGAATGGTTGCGATTGCCTCAAGGTGAATGGCCATCCTCTGCCCAGTCAATCCACGAAACCGATGAAGAACTTCGTTCAGTCAAATGCAATTTAACAAAGTTGCCTCCACAAGTAGCCTTAATAGATCGTTTCTCTGAATTTGGCAAAGCGCTTAGGGTCCTGTCCATCTCCTTACATCTAAAACCAGAGTCGCCCCTGTCAAGACCATCTCCTTGCCGCGTCTAGAATTGTGCGGCGCTGTCCTTTTGGCGGAATTAGCAACTGCACTCCTTCCGCAGCTGTCCCTCGATCATCAGGAGTCGTACTATTGGACAGACTCGACAATAGTGTTAGCCTGGCTCGGCAAGACCCCATGCAAATGGACGACATTCGTGGCCAATCGAGTAGCTAAAATAACTCAATCCGTCAACTCAAGCAAATGGTCACACGTTAGATCCGAAGACAACCCTGCTGATCATGCGAGCAGAGGTGTATCCGCTCAGGACCTGGTCGCAAATAGTCTTTGGTGGAATGGACCAGAATGGTTGCGATTGCCTCAAGGTGAATGGCCATCCTCTGCCCAGTCAATCCACGAAACAGATGAAGAACTTCGTTCAGTCAAATGCAATTTAACAAAGTTGCCTCCACAAGTAGCCTTAATAGATCGTTTCTCTGAATTTGGCAAAGCGCTTAGGGTCCTGACCTATGTGTATCGTTTCTTTAAAAGGTGTAAGAATCCTGATACTCTATTTCCGAACAATCTTAGAGCAATGAGCTCTCCGATGCTCAAGAGCGCCTTATCGTGCTTACTCAACGCAGTGAGTACGGCAGAGAGTATCAGTGCTTACTGAACAAGCAAAACATTCCGTCAGCAAGTACCATTCTGAACTTGAATCCATTCCTTGACACGAAAGGAGTTATGAGAGCGTGCGGTCGTGTGAGAACTTCCGATTCCTTAAGTTATGATGAGCGGCACCCGGTCATCCTCCCATATTCATGCACTCTCTCACGTCTCCTTGTCAAATTTACGCATCGTGTCTCGCTTCATGGTGGGAATCAGTTAATGATTCGCCTTATCCAATCCAAGTATTGGATTCCTAAACTCCGAAATCTCGTTAGAACTACTATAAGCTCTTGCCGAATCTGTGTTGTTTAACGAAAGAGACTGCAAACTCAACTCATGGGGGACTTGCCCATAGAGAGATCCACATTTTCGCGACCCTTTACTCATACAGGTGTCGACTTTGCTGGTCCTTTTGAAATTAAAAATTACACAGGTCGAGCCTGCCTCATCACTAAGGGCTACGTGTGTGTTTTTGTGTGCTTCAGCACAAAAGCGATTCATCTGGAAGCCACCTCAGATCTTACGACCGAGAAGTTCCTCGCGGCATTCGCTCGTTTTGTGGCAAGACGAGGCTGTCCGCGGCATGTGTACTCCGACAATGGTAAAACTTTTGTTGGAGCCTCTAAGTCCCTGTCCAGTGATTTCCTGTTGGCAGTTAAGACGTGTGCTACCTCGACGTATAGTCACCAGAGCTTATCATGGCGTTTTAATCCTCCTAGTGCTCCACACATGGGTGGGCTATGGGAAGCCGGAGTGAAAAGTTTTAAAACATTGTTCTACAAATCCACCTCCACTTTCAAGTACACATTTAAAGAGCTATCGACCCTCCTGTCAAAGGTCGAAGCCTGTCTGAATTCCAGGCCCATCTCCCCAATGTCAGAGGATCCAACTGATTTGTTGGCTCTGACCCCCGGTCATTTCCTAGTTGGTGGCCCACTCCTATCAATTTCCGAGCCAGAAATCAAAGATAACGCTGCATCAATCCTAAATCGTTGGCAGCGCCTCAAGGCTCTTAATCAACAGCTATGTTTTCGTTGGAAGGAGGAATATCTTAAGGAGTTGCATAAGCGCAATAAATGGCAACTTCCAACGAGGAACCTCCAAATCGGCGATGTGGTCATCATCAAAGAAGACAACCTTCCGCAAAATGAGTGGCGCCTCGGCCGAGTGCAAGCTACATATCCAGGCGTGGATGATTTGGTTCGCGTGGTAGATGTTATAACTGCCCGTGGTGCATCAAGCGGCCCGTGGCTAAATTAGTCCTCCTCCCAGTAGAATCCAATGTGCTCCAGCAATCCGACTAACATGTGCAGTCCGTTGTATGTGTATTTGTATCAGTCAACTAATATCTCTACATTCCATGTTTTTTTCTAGTTCCAAGATGTCTCCTCCAGTCGCCAACCGACCTTTCTCCAATCGTCCTTTCTCCAATCGTCGTCAACAGCCCAAAGGTGTGGGCTCATTCCGCTGCCGTGTCTGCATTGGTGTCCATGCCCTAAAAACTTGCCAGCGCTTCCTAAAGCTGAGCTCTGAAAAGCGCCTACGGGCAGTGCTAATCAATAAGTACTGTCCCAACTGTCTGGCACATCAGCACTCGGAGGGAACTTGTCGGAGAGGAGATTCCTGCCGGAAATGTCATGGAGACCACCACACTTTGCTTCACTTGGATGACCAGCAACCTCAAGAGACGATAACGTCCTCCCCACGGCACGGGTGATCTTGGATACTGGTTTTAAAACCTTCGAAACGATGGCACTTCTCGATCCGTGCGCTCCTATCAGCTTGATAAATGAGTCGATGGCGAAGGCCTTCGGACTCGAAGTCACGCGTGTGGGAGTTGAAGGTGCCTGCACTGCGATTGTCCGCTCCAAAAGCTCACCAACTCTAAAATTAGAGGTTGTGTTCCGGGTTGACCCCCAGGTGCAATGTCGTTCTCCCATAAGAGCCATCTCCAGTAGGGTGCGTGAGCAGTACGGCAACATAACGCTGGCCGATGAAGATTTATTCTGACCCTCCACAGTCTTTATAGTGTTGTGGTGCGATGTCTATAAGGACATAATTTTGCCAGGTGTTGTTCCAAGCCAAGATGGGCTGCCCGTGGCACAGAACACCGTGTTTGGTTGGGTGCTCTCTGGCACTTGAAGCCAATAAGTCCGTTTTAGCTCACCCCCATTGTTTTTTTTTAATAGAACTCGTTCCAACATCCTTTTCTGCTTTTTTTGCAATAGTATTGCAAGGGGGGCGGGATGTTCGCGCGTAAAAGTATGCACCACGATCGCAGTGCAGGAAGCTTTCTCCTATCTCTCGTTCCACATTACCCGAGCTTTCGCTCATCTTAAACTTAGACTTAAGCTCGACTTATATATGAATTTTAGTGCTAATTAAACGCTTGAACTGAAAAGATCGACGCCCCCGAATTGTTTTCTTCCAATCGAATTGTCTCTCGCCGGCATCAAGTTCATATTATAAATATAGCAGCTCTCTGTCTCTAAGTGCAAGAAGTCCGCCCCGCCACAAACATAAATAAATAATTAATTATATGCGGAAGAAAGTAACATTCTCAAAAAAAAAAAAATTAAATGGAAGGAAATGAATGAAAAAAAGTAAGAATGAAAAACAAAACAAAAAACAAAGGAAAAATTACACAAAACAAAAAACTATATAATAGAATATTAAAAAAAAACGAGAAGGCAAAGCTAACTTCGACTGTGCCGAAGTTTTAATACACTTGAAAAACTTTACTCCAACTGATTTAACTGGAAAAATATATATACGATATAGATATCAGATATTTAAAATTTTTAAATCATTGATAATAAAAATTTGATACCATAAAAAAAAAAATTTCTTAGTAAAACACATTTTCCGACCGATCGGTCCTTTGGCAGCTATATGCTATAGTCATCCGATTTTGATAATTTTTTTCAAAATTATGTGAAAGCATATAAAACTAATATATACCAAGATTGGGGACGCTACGATAAAAAACAAAAAAGTTTTTCTCACTAGAAGTAGTTTTTTGACCGTCCGTTTATATGGCAGCTATATGCTATAGTCATCCGATTTTGATAAATTTTTTCAGAATTGTGTGGAAACATATAAAACAAATATATACTACGATTGGAGACGCTACGATGGAAGTCAAAAAAGTTTTTCTCACAAAGACTTATTTTTCGACCGATCGTTCCTATGGCAGCTATATGCTATAGTGATCCGATTTTGATACATTTTTCCAGAATTATGTGAAAGCATATAAAACTAACATATACCAAGATTAGTGACGCTACGATGGAAAACAAAAAAGTTTTTCTAACTAGGACTTGTTCTTAGACCGATCGTTCCTATGGCAGCTATATGATATAGTTATCCGATCCGGCCGGTTCCGACATATTAGTTGCGTGCAGTAAAAAGAAGACTCTGTGCAAAATTTCAGCTCGATAGCTTTAAAACTGAGAGACTAGTTCGCGTAGAAACAGACAGACGGACAGACGGACCGACGGACAGACGGACAGACGGACAGACAGACGGACGGACGGACAAGCCGAAATTAACTCGGCTCGTCGTCCTGATCAAGAATATATATAGTTTATGGGGTCGGAAATGAATATTTCAATGCGTTACAAACTTCTGGGCAAAATTAATATACACTTTTCAAGTGTATAAAAAAGAATAGGTCAAGTATCAATTGGCACCATTGGGCCGCAATGGGTAAAGCAGCGGCGAATCAGAAGAAAGAGAAAGAGTAGCAGCCGAAGGTGCGAACGAGACAGCAGGCCGCGGAAGTGCCGCTAGTCCTGGGCTCTGGCAAGGCCGTTAAGAGAAAGCTTTTTATGTACGGTGTCGCGATTGCGCCGCGACAGCGTCTGGGTTCAAGAGCTAATTGAACAACCACGTGCCGACATTACGAAAAATGTCAAGCTTAGAGGAAGTCGCGTGCCAGGCCAATGGAGCTGAGTCAGCCGATCCCAGTCGACGAGACAGAGTTACATCTGACGGGTCAGGCGGAATGGGAGAGAGGCGACGTAACTCCAAGGAGACCGCGGAGTTGCGCGCTCGGTTAAGGGAGAAGAACCGAGTGGGACAGAGGAGCCGTCTGCCTTTCGCTAAAGGAAGACGAGCAGGCACTCACCCGGCGAAGACAAGGCAAAGGCAGCAACTCCTACGAAAGCGAAGGGATGTCCTGGTGCTGGATGCTTCCCCTATAAAATCCGGGGCGTCGGCGGTGTCCACGCCTTCGTGGTCGCTAGGGGAGACGAGTTGGTCCACGTCGGAGTGCTCGTCGCCGCAGTCGTCAGAAAGCGAGTCGGTAGAGACGCCGCATTGGGCCGTGGAAGGGGAACCAGAGGACGACCCACCCCAGTCGCCTTTGGGCCTGCGACCGGAGGAGAAAGTGGCCGACCCGACGTGGCAAAACTACCACTACCAACCGTCGATCCTACGGTGATTGTCATTTCAGATGACGAGGAGGAGACGCCGCAGGGGAACGCAGAGCCAGTGTTGTCTCGCCACCGGCGGTCGATCTTTAAAGGAGATCATTGGGAACGCCATGCGGCGTTGGTGTGGATCTGGCGAGAGGAGATTCGGGTTCCAGGGAAGAAAGGCGGTATCGTCATCGAGGAAATGCCGCCAAGTCCGCCTCGATGGAAAAGTCCACCAGCCAAATTGCGACCCATGCAGCAAGCGACAGCCACAGCAGCAGCCACAGTCGAAGCAGCAACAACAATACCACAAGCAGCCACAACAACAGCCCGACGAGCCACAACATCGCTCGCAGCAGCCACAACAGCAACAGACCGAGCAACGACCAGCTGAGTTTGAGCAGGCGGAGTTGCCAAAGGAATGGAGGCCAATTTTATTGCGGCAGCAATCTTGCCCAGGAGAGCCGACGAAGCCAAGACAGCGTCCACCAGTGGTTCGGCAGTACTCGATGGAGGAGAGGCGTAGAGAGCAGGCAACAGGTTCCGCCGATCAACAGCAGCAGCCATGGCAGCAGTCTGGGCCGTGGAAGCTGGCCAGATGGAGGTTGTTGCGGACGTCGGAGTGGCCAGCTGAGTTGCAGAGAGTGTTGGAGCGGCAGCGGTTCAAGGCAGGTGGGCCAAGGCGAGCGCACATAGTGATCTTGGCAACAGGACGCTATCGAGTCAAGCTCGGGCGCATGGGCGTCCGGGTGTTTGAAGAAGAGCAGGGGTAAGAAGTAGCACGGAAGAAGAAGCAGAAAAAAAATGAAACAAAAATATAGGGAAAATAATGAAATAAAGCCATTTTTGAAACCAAATTTTGAAATTTAAAAAACGGGTATCCGTTAAGGAAATGGTAAGAACTTGGTTTTGTTGTTACCAAAGAAAGGGTAAGTGTGAGGACTCAAGTAAAGAGTCTCACAAACAAAAGACATATGCAGTCGAGGGTTAACACGGTTGCGGCGAATTGGCCGCAGGAGCTGTGGGGCAAGGAGGGGTAGGGGTAAGGAGACGGGAACCGTTACGGACGGGCGAAAGAGGCCGCAGCAGCGGAACAAGAGCGATCGCAGTCACGTTTGTACAACGGCGAGATTGGCCACTGTTATGAAATCCCGATTGCACTTTTCTAAAAACCTACGTCCATCCACTTCCCGTTCCGGCACGGTGGTAGCCCGGCTTGGCTCGCCCGGCTTGACTCTGGCTCATTGCTCTCCAGAGCATTTAATTTTTGTCTTGAAAGGGCATCAGCCACGTAGTTCTCTTTACCTGGCTTATAGAAGATGTTAGCCCCTGTCTCATCAATACGCGCTTTCCAGCGCTTGATTTTTGCATTTGGGTTTCCATCAGACACCGCAAATGTAAGCGGTTGGTGGTCTGTAAAAATATTTATGTCTTTTACCCCATAGAGGTATTGACGAAGTTTCTCCAAGGCCCACACAATAGCTAGCAATTCTCGCTCGTTAGTAGCGTAATTTGCCTCTCTGTCTTTCAAAGTCCTGGATATCATAGTTACAGGACGACCGTTCTGGGAGATTACTGCCCCAATACCGTAGGCAGAGGCGTCCGTGGTCAGATCAAACGGTTTTTTATAGTCAGGATACATCAACATGACATCTTCCGATGCCAGGATGTTCCTGAGTTTCTCAAATGCGTGCCGCTGGCTCTCGCTTAGAATGATTGGGATTTTCTTTGACCTGTACTTGCTTACCGAACCGTTTTCTCCTTTCAGGATGTCGGACAAAGGTTTTGCTATTGCTGCAAAATCCTTTATAAAGCAGCGGTAGTAGCTGGCCAAACCCAGAAATTACCTAATTTCGAACAACGAGGTCGGCTCGACGTAGTGCTGAATGGCTTTCACCTTTACAGGGTCCGTCTTTGCGCCATTGTTTGACACAATAAAACCGAGGTATTCGACGCTCGTTTTAAAAAATTGCGACTTTTCTCGAGCCACCCTCATGTTCGCGTCATGCAGGCTCTTGAGGACCCAACCAACGTGTTTGACGTGGTCGTCCTCATTTTCTGAAAAGATGATGACATTGTCGACATAGACATAGGAAGTCTTGCCGATCTGTTCCCGCTGGACGTCATCGATGGCTCTCTGAAAAATGCTGCCAGCATTTCTGAGGCCAAAGGGAAGTCGACAAAACTCGTACTTCCCACCGTTCACTGAAAACGCCGTTTTTTCCCGGTCCTGCTCCGCTAGAGTTATCTGGTGGTAGCCGGACTTAAGGTCAAGCGTAGTGAAAAATTTGGCTTTACCGAGATTTGCCAAAATCATTGCTATGCTCGGCATAGGGTATCTGTCGGCCACCGTTTTCAGATTAAGCTTCCTAAAGTCATTTACGAAACGTTTATTCAAATTGCCATCTTTGTCGGTGCCTTTTTTATCGACCACCCATACCGGGTTGTTGTAGGGTGATCGAGACTTTCTTATAATGCCGTTCTGTAGTAGGTTTTGTACCTCTGCAGCGACAAAGTCATCTACGCCTCTTGGGTAGGGATATAACTTTGAGTATATCGGCTCATTGTCTGTAGTACGGATCGTAGCTACGACGGCCGTGTTGTATGGCAGCGACTCGTTAGGGTCAGCGAATGCCTTTTTATTGCTCTCCAGCATTTTTAAAAAATTAGTCATCGCGGCAGGCGGTGCCTCTCCGTCGAGGACTCTTGTGAGGTTCACATTAGTGCACCTGTGGAACTGCAAAATTTCTGATGCCGAACCGACTATCAACCTGCTGTCTTTTAGGTTGAGAACTGCGCCCACTTGCTTTAGCAAGTCAAGCCCAATTATTCCATCAAATGTGGACAAGGTGTTAAGTAAAAAAAAATTTGTCGATACCCCTAACATCGTCAATACGCATTTTTTTGTAATGCTGTTGGATCCGTGTATGGAGTGCACGACAAATAAAGACTCGACCGGGATACCACCCTTAAGGTGCTTACTAGGCTTGATGTAATTTTAAGCCGCGCCCGTATCGATAAGAAACGTCATTACTACCCCTGCTACTCTCCGAATGAACGGCAGCAGGGACTTTGCCCTAAAAAACTAACGTTGTCAGTTAAAAGGTTAATGCTGTCGCTCTCATATTCAGCTTCACTTTCGGCGTCGTTTTCGGCTACCGCCTCGTTGGCCTCATTGTAGTCAGCGTCTTGCCCTGACCCTGAGGCGAGATGATCTACCCTCTGTCGCCACTGGTCTGATATACGATCAGACGCGTTCGCACGCTTGTTGCCCTGACCCTGGTTTATGTTATGTCTACCCGAGCCCTGGGGCTTCTGAAAATTTGTCGGCTGCCTGAACTTGGATGACGTCGCATCGACCTCCATTGGTTCTGGAGCATTCCCATTTCCGGAGTTGGCTTGTGCCCTATCGGAACGATGTTGGCCCTTCTGCTTCTTAAAAAATGGACTTTTGCCATGACTCGTTTGAGGGTTTTCATTATTCTGTTGCGGGCGGCCCTGAGTCCGCTGATCAGCCTTGTAAGACTTTTCCTCTCGCCCGCGTGCCCATCTCTTGTTCGATGACGTGGATCGGGCGTTTGTCACAGTATGTAAAATCAAGACGCGCAATGATGGCCTCAAAATTCAGAGGTGTGTTAAAGGACGCGAGATAATGTCGGGAGCTCCCGTTAAATCTTGCAAAAATTTTATACGCGGCGAGAGCCGCTTGTCTCCAAGCCACGTATATCTCTTGGGACCCTTGGAATTCCGGAACTTTACCGCGTCTAGAGGCTCGTCGGGAGCATTGGGAGCCCTCTATAATCTCCACATCTTGGTATACCTTCACCTCAGGCACAGCAAGTTGGGTTTTATTTAAGCGACCTGTGAGCTCGTTAATTTGTAGTTCCAACTCACTTTTTAGTTGCGCGTCCCTTAAAGCAAAAGCATCTGCCTGTGTTTTCAGACTGAGTCTAGGTGAGGCTCTGGTTGATTATGTGGATCTTGGCTTGACTGCACTCGCAAGTTTCGTATGTCCCCCACTAAATTCAATAACTCGCTATCGTCACTGTCGTAGTTCTCGGCCAGTTTTTCCCTATAGCTCATGAGTAATAACCCCCTCACGCACACTGCTGAGACAGAATGTAAATAAAATTCGCACAAACACTGAAATGTAACTTTAATTTTGTCGCTTGCCGACACAAGAAAAAGAGTGCTTATTTATTTTTTAACGAAAAAAATTTTTATTATTTTTTTGATTATTTGACTCACGCTCAAACTGCCATTGGCCACTAAAATTATTTAAAATTGTATATTTTATACACTTGAAAAGTGTATATTAATTTTGCCCAGAAGTTTGTAACGCATAGAAATATTCATTTCCGACCCCATAAACTATATATATTCTTGATCAGGACGACGAGCTGAGTTCAATTCCGTCTGTCCGTCCGTCCGTCTGTCTGTCCGTCTGTCTGTCTGTTTCTACGCGAACTAGTCCCTCAGTTTTGAAGCTATCGAGCTGAAATTTTGCACAGAGTCTTCTCTTTGCTGCACGCAACTAATATGTCGGAACCTGCCGGATCGGATGACTATATCGTATAGCTGCCATAGGAACGATCGGTAGGAAAATAAGTCTTAGTGAGAAAAACTTTTTTGTTTTCCATAGTAGCGTCACCAATCTTAGCATACATGCTTCCACATAATACTAAACAAATTTATCGAAATCGGATGACTATATCATATAGGAACCATCGGAACGATTGGTCAAAAAACTAGCTCTAGTGAGAAAAACTTTTTTGTTTTTCATCGTAGCGTCACCAATCGTGGTATATATTAGTTTTATATGCTTACATACAATTTAGGAAAAACTTATCAAAATCGGATGACTATAGCATATAGCCAATTGAGACGAACGGTTGGTCAAAAAACAAGTTGTAGTGAGGAACACTTTTTTGTTTTCCATCGTATCGTCACCAATCTTGGTAGATATTAGTTTTATATGCTTTTACAAATTTTTCAAAATATTTATCAAAATCGGATGACTATAGCATATAGCTGCCATAGGACCGATCGGTCGGTGTGTTTTACTAAAAAAAATTTTTTTTTATGGTATCGAATTTTTATTATCAATGATTTAAAATTTTGTAATATCTGATATCTATATCCGATATATATTTCACAGGTTAAATCAGTTGGAGTAAAGTTTTTCAAGTGTATTAAAACTTCGGCCCAGTCGAAGTTAGCTTTGCCTTCTCGTTTTTATATTCCACGACGGCTGTGGTACCTCCTATTTTTTTTTAAATTTTACTTTAGAGGCGGAAGAAAATTTTAACCATATAAACTTTTTTTTTTTTTTTTAAAAACTGATCTTTAGCCTTAATCAGAACTTACTCACTTACATGATTTATAAACTTTTGTTAATCTTATTTCCTGGATGCCGCCGTTTTTAACTTTTCTTCTGTCGCTGCCCAATCAACTGGAACGTTGATTGGTGACACGCCGCTGCCCGAAGTGCTCCCGCGGCTTCGGTGATCTTTTTGTTTAAAAGTTTTCTTCTTTTTATACTCTGTACCGAAGGTACACAGAGTATATTGGGTTTGTGCAAATGTATGTAACAGCCAGAAGGAAGCATATCCGACCCCATAAAGTATATATATTCTTGATCAGCATCAACAGCCGAGTCGATATAGCCATGTCCGTCTGTCCGTCTGTCTGTCCGTCTGTCTGTCCGTCTGTCCGTCTGTCCGTCTGTCCGTATGAACGAAGAGATCTCAGAGATGGTAAGAGATAGAGGTTTGAAGTGTATGGAACATATATTTCTTATACTTGCAGGCAGATCAAGTTTAGTTTTGATTTTTGCCACGCCCCCTGCCTCCCCCGCAAATTAAAAAAAACTGAATATTTTCCACAATTTTGGAGTTACATTGTTCGAACCTTTAAGACATATATTCTACTCATCATTTCGTATCAAGCCCCCATACATCGTTTTCCGATCAGATGAACAATAGTGGCGCTATATGTAAAGAAAATTTAATGCAACGCCAACAGAAACACTGCAGCCACTTACTAGAAAGAGAGAGCGAGAGGGCAATAGCTTACTGGACTGCGCCGCTTTCAGTTTCCCCCTCCCTTCTTTCCAATAGATTGTGTAAGTAGGCAAAGACGAAGTATGAGAATAGCGATGCAATTGAGATGGCCTGCGGTCAGAAATATGATAGATATGATTATGTTAATAGGAAATTATATACAAATTTTATAATTTTACGAGTTATGTATTAGGGTAATTCTACCCATCATTACTTATCGAGCCCGTACATCGTTTTTCAACCAGATGAACGATAGTCGAAAGAGTTGCCACCCCCAGATTTTGAAAAAACCTCACACTTTAAAGTTATCAGTTACATACAAACAGGTACAGAGTATATTACAGTCGGGCTTGACCGACTTTCTTACTTGTTTTTTTTAGTTTTAATTGACGCGCGCGCCCGGTCAACTAACTCTTTTGTTGGTGGTGTATTATTTCTTTTTCTGCCGATTGGTCCTCGACTGTTTGTCACTTGTTTTTTTTTAGTTGAGAAAAAAAACTTGAGAAAAAAACTGATATTTTGTTTTAGCGATTGCTAAAGTTTTTGTTAATGTGTTTTACACAACGCGAGTACTATTAGTACGTTGGGCGCCAAATAAGTTAATTGTCTCCAATTGTTAGAATTGTTTCCCGTTTCACTTATCGAGTCACGGACACAAAGCGAGAATTATTTTTATACACTTGAAAAGTGTATATTAATTTTGCCCAGAAGTTTGTAACGCATAGAAATATTAATTTCCGACCCCATGAACTATATATATTCTTGATCAGGACGACCTGCTGAGTTCATTTCCGCTTGTCCGTCCGTCCGTCTGTCCGTCTGTCTGTCCGTCTGTCCGTCTGTCTGTCCGTCTGTCTGTCTGTCTGTCTGTTTCTACGCAAACTTGTCTCTCAGTTTTAAAGCTATCGAGCTGAAATTTTGCACAGAGTCTTCTTTTTACTGCACGCAACTAATATGTCGGAACCGGCCGGATCGGGTGACTATATCTTATAGCTGCCATAGGAACGATCGGTCGAAAAATAAGTCTTAGTGAGAAAAACTTTTTTATTTTCCATTGTAGCGTCACCAATATTGGTATATATTAGTTTTAGATGATTTTACATATGTGTGGAAAAATTGATCAAAATCGGATGAATATAGCATATAGCTGCCATATAAACGGTTGGTCGAAAAACTAGTTCTAGTGGGAAAAACTTTTTTATTTTCCATCGTAGCGTCACCAATCTTGGTATATATTAGTTTTATATGTGTCAACACAATTCTGGAAGATTTTATCAAAATCGGATGACTATAGCATATAGCTGCCATAGGACCGATCGGTCGAAAAATGTGTTTTACTAAGAAAAGGTTTTTTTATGGTATCAATGTTTTAGAAATTTTAAATATCTGATATCTATATCCTATATATATTTTACCGGTTAAATTAGTTTGAGTAAAGTTTTTCAAGTGTATTAAAACTTCGGCACAGTCGAAGTTAGCTTTGCCTTCTCGTTATGATCTTTTTTACGGACGATACGTCACGTTTGGATTCAACTTATAATCTAATTATACAAAAGAGTCATAAGCCTAAGCTAACCCCAAGACTGCCGGCTGCGCTGCCGCTCTTACATAAACACTCCGTCGCCACAGTCAAAGACCCAGCGAATATGTTGACAAATAAAGTTGCTGGCAATTATGCCAAAGTCGCTGACCCACCAATATGCGGAGTCAGCCAAGACGGGAACGAGGGCTGCTGGAATTCTTCCCACGTTCGATGGGTACTGGGAGTTAATTGTTAACTTCTACATACCATGATAGTCCAATTCAAGGAGGACATACAGGAATAACAAAAACGACGTCGAAAATAAAACGTTATTTCCATTGGAAAAAAATGTCACGAGATATAAAATCTTACGTGAGAAAATGTCCAAAATGTCCAAAATGTCAAAAAAGTAAAATTACTACACATACAAAAACTCCTTTAACAATAACTGAAAGTCCATTAATGGCATTTGATAGAGTAAAAGTGGATACAATCGGCCCATTACCAAAATCAGAACAAGTAAACGAATATGCTATCACTTTAATTTGTGACTTAACAAAATACCTTGTTGCCATACCCATACCGGACAAAAGTGCTCGAACAGTAGCAAAAGCAATATTTGAATCTTTCATTCTGAAGTACGGTCCAATGAAAACGTTCATTACGGACATGGGAACAGAATATAAGAATTCAATTATCAAAGATTTATGTAAATACCTTGGTATTCAAAACATAACATCAACTGCTTACCATCACCAAACTTTAGGAACTGAGGAAAGAAGCCATAGAACATTCAACGAATACATTCGTTCTTACATATCTGTTGACAAAACTGATTGGGATGTTTGGTTATTATTCTTTGAATATTGTTTTAACACCACACCATCCACAGCACACGACTATTGTCCATACGAATTAGTATTTAGCAGAAAACCAAGCATTAATAAATCATTTAATAGCACGGATAATCATATTAATCCGTTATATAATGTTGATGACTATGCAAAAGAGTCGAAATATAGATTAGAATTAGCATATAAACGAGCTAGAATTATACTAGAAGAAAATAAGAGAAAAAACAAAGAATTGTATGATTCAAAAGCAAAAGATATAAATTTATCGATAGGAGATAAAGTTTTATTAAAAAACGAAGCATAAGTTAGATTTTCAATATACAGGACCCTATAAAGTAGAAAAGATAGAAGATAGAGATAACATAATCATTTCAGACAATAAGAACAAGAAACAAACAGTTCATAAAGATAGGTTAAAAATTTGTATTTCATAATTTCTATTTTCTAAACACCATACATGGTACAATTTCTTTGCCTACTAGAATATTATTTAAAAAAAAAAACATTTTTAATAATTGCATTTAAATGCATGATAATAGAATATCTCTCCCTATATGGTAACAAAATATCATTTAAAAAAAAACGAGAAGGCAAAGCTAACTTCGACTGTGCCGAAGTTTTAATACACTTGAATAACATTACTCCAACTGATTTAACCGGTAAAATATATATAGGATATAGATATTATTTATTTAATGTTTTTAAATCATTGATAATAATTGATACCATAAAAAAAACTTTTCTTAGTAAATCACATTTTTCGTCCGATCGGTCCTATGGCAGCTATATGATATAGTCATCCGATTTTGATAAAATCTTCCAGAATTGTTTTGACGCATATAAATCTAATATATGCCAAGATTGGTGACGCTACGATGAAAAATAAAAAAGGTTTTCCCACTAGAACTAGTTTTTTTGCCCACCATTTATATGGCAGCTATATGCTATATTCATCCGATTTTGATAAATTTTTCCACAAATATGTGAAATCATCTAAAACTAATATATACCAAGATTGGTACTATGGAAAATAAAAAAGTTTTTCTCACTAAGACTTATTTCCCGACCGATCGTTCCTATGGCAGCTATAAGATATAGTCATCCGATCCGGCCGGTTCCGACATATTAGTTGCGTGCAGTAAAAAGAAGACTCTGAGCAAAATTTCAGCTCGATAGCTTTAAAACTGAGGGACTAGTTCGCGTAGAAACAGACAGACAGACAGACAGACAGACAGACAGACTGACAGACAGACAGACAGACAGACAGATGGACAGACGGACGGAATTGAACTCAGCTCGCCGTCCTGATCAAGAATATATATAGTTTATGGGGTCGGAAATGAATATTACTATGCGTTACAAACTTCTGGGCAAAATTAATATACACTTTTCATGTGTATAAAAAAAGAAAATAAAAATATATTTTTAATAATTCATTAAATTACTATATAAACAATACAAAAAAAAAAAAAAAAAAAAATTTGACTTTAAAACTATATATATACACAAAAAAAAAATATATATAAGTTATGGCCGGTCATGGCCAGGGAGGGTGTGACCCTCTGATATTACCTTATTAAATTAGATTCCATTCCTTTGTTCTCGATCTCCAATCCCCAAATAAAAAGACTTATTCTTTTAAACGTTATAATTGGATTTATTACACTCAGACGAGTGGTTGTACGTTGTTTGTCGTAACAAAAAGAACTAAACTTAACTTATTCTACAAGTGGTCGGTTGACCGACCCGCTGCCCAAGAATCCCACGGCGTCAGCACATTTCGGTGCCGGCAGAGCAGCGGAATCTGAGGCGTCAGCATAACTTTAAGTGCGGCGGATATTGTGCAACCGCCGGCGGCGGTTGTGTTTGCTCTGCAACATTGTTGGTGTTATTTGATGCTAATGCTGCAGTTCGATTCGGATTCGGACGGTCAGCGCACTTCCGTTGTTATGTTGCTGTCGCTGCTAGTATGTAGGTCGTGGATGTGGTGCGTGGGGTTGAAGAGAAGGGGGCCCTGGCTGGTGTTAACTCCTTCCCATCACAAAATCTGTGTCCCACAGATCAATTGGCCTTGGCTATAGGCTCACGAGGGCCTCGTGCTTCCAGGTCCAAAGGGGGGTCTCGTTCTTTTGGTATACCCCTTGTCGATGTTATTTTCTTCCAGACACAATACATTGCTGCCATGATGATTAGGGCTATGACTACTTCTGCGGAAAACGAGATTAAAATTTCATTTGATAAAGCGGACAATTTTTCAAGATTCTCCATGCTGAAATTGTGAACGTATTTTAGTGATAATTCGTAACCCGAGGTCGTAATATGGGTTAAAACGGCCGGCATTGCCATCAGGTGTGTTGACGAGTAGCTGCTGTAGTTTCGGTCGCCGATCGTGATCGTTTCGTTACCGAATTGAACGATTTACGAACCCTCCAAATGGTAATTCCTTGCCGGGTCGGTTACGGTTCCGTTGAAATTTGTCAGGAAAATGGTGCCATCTTCGATGAGTTCCACTACTTCTTGGTTGGTCCTTAGATAATCACAAGTTGACTGCCCTCCTTTCAAGAGTTTAGGAATGCAACTATCCTCCTCCAGTTTATGTAATTCCGCTTCTCGGCAAACTGTTGTGTTTCCAATGGACAAACAATTTCCAAGGACGGCGTATGTTTCCAATTGGTTCATGGCCAGTTTCCTGTATTTCAGCACGACTTGTTTGCCGTCCGATATCGTCGGGTAAATCCACATTAGTCGGTACTTCCTGTCTATTACTTTGGGTATTGCCATGATGTACAAAAGTGCCGTTCCATTCGTTAGTAATGTCGGCTTGGAGAATTCAACTGCCTCCACAGCATTTTGGTATGGGAGGTTGTCCGTTTCTGACAATATTGTGTCGATCTCGTCATGATCCAGTAGGTTTGTGTTGACCACTCCAGTCTTCGCGAGCTGGCAGGCTCTCATCATCTCGTTGACCTGATCCGCTATAACTATTGCTTTGTGCAGTACAGCCGTCGTCGCGTGGAGATCCCCGTCAATCGCATTATCCCTACCGATAACGTCATTGAGCCTCTGCAGTGATTCGTGTGTTGAGTCAAACAACTTTGTGTTGATTCGGATTTGTTGGTTGTTGTTCCTTGCCAGGCTGTCTTCCGCCCTCAGAATCGTATCCCAGTCAGATTTGTCTGGCGAACCCGCAACCCATTTCCAGGCCGACCCTAACCAATCGATAGAACATGGCTTGCGTCCCGGAGCGCTAGTCATCCGTAAAATGCCCTCCGATGCGTGTTGAAGGTAATAGCCAGCCAAAGCGTTGATTGCTGCATGCAACTCAAATCGATGACGTGAGCCAGTTTAAAAAACCCATTGGTGCGCCAGACGGTGCCTTGTTGCAGGGGGATAACCAGTGCGTCATACCTAAAGATATGTAGGGCCATCTTTATGTGGACCGCGGACACGCTTGTAGTGCCCGAAGAAGGTTAAATGTACATGAAATAGTAAATACTTATGATTAAATGTTTAAAATACGAAAGTGTTTTTTTTGTTTGGTGTGTTCGCTATGTTGCTGTTTTGCCTAAATTAGGTTGGGCTTAATGTCTACATTTTGTTTGGTATAAAAATTTTATGATTTGTATTTGTGCTCGCATTAGGTCATGTTGGGTTGGAGCCAATACCTGAGAGGTTGTGAAACGTTTAATCTCTACTTCCCCTCATAGTTGTAGTTTTTGAGTTAAAAATATTCAAGGTTTTTTTTGTTTTATCATTCTGCTATCTTCTTGCAGCGACTTCATATCAACTTCAAAAAAACGCAATAAGAGAATGTAAAATGAGAAGTAGGAATAGAAGAAAACACGAAAAAGTATAAAAATACAAAGTGAGCAAAGGCCTAAGATTTTGAAGTAGCCCCGTCCTTGGTTTCATACTCTAGGTATGGAACACTGGAGAGGCACCCGTCATAAAATTCGATTCCCCGTCGCTTACGCAACTTATTTCCTCTACAGAGGAATCTTGGCTTGCTTCCTGAGGCATGTTCTGGAGCTCATGAGCTTCGTCCTGCTGCCCAGGATCCTTGTAATATAGGTCTGGTTGTGGTTCAGGATAGTAATCGCCAGAGTAGTAATCGATGGAGGTGTGGATGGTTCGATATGGTAGAGTCTTTGAGCTTTACAGAAAGAGTTTAAGTTAGAATTGGCACTTGGACTACTCATGGTACCAGCGGAATGCTCTGGACGTGAGTTGAATCCTGATCTGTAACTTTGGCCAGATTGGTTAGATTCGTGCTTGATAGCTAATCTTGGTCCCTGAAACCTCTGCATACTCTGAGTGCTCCTGTCTGGGTTGTAGTTATAGGTCGGGTTCGTTTGAGCCCTGGCATTAAATTGGTGTGAAGGGGGGAACCTCTCCGGTAAATCTTTGGGTCTGCGAATCACTAACAACCTGGAAGCGTCGCCGCCAAGTCCCCTTATGAAAACATCCAACGCTTTACCCCTTTGGGCATCAATCAAGGCTTTCATTACCTCTGCGGGGTGATTCGCACTTTTCAATCTGTTCGTGATGAGTGAAATGTGATTATTTATCTGCATATAGAAATCTTCTACTTTCCTGTTGCCCTGTGTCATCTGGTTTAGTTCGTACTCTAGGGTACGGACGTCTCGCTTGTCGGCAGAAAGCAATGCCAGAATTCGCTTGACCTCCTGCCAGTCGTCGTCTTGTACATTATAAGAAATAAGAGCCAAATCAGCGTTACCTCTGATCTTTTGCCTAATGTGCACGAGGATGGATCTATACAAGGGCCTATCCCTAACGAGCTGGTAGTCATTCACTATGGACTGCGCCCTGTTAACCCAAGAAATATACCTGTCTACCTCGCCTTCGAATATCTGGAGTTCCTTGACGCAATCCGGTAAGATTGAAGCTTCTTTTAGGTCATACTCGTTGCGTGGGCGTGTCAGTGGCAACGGAATTTCCGCCACAGGGTTGCGTTGTTCATAGTCCGTTTCTAAAGTACTAATTCTTGCCCCAGTTTTCTTGATATCATCTTTCATTGCTACCATTTGAGTAGCCAATGCCGCGATTGTAGTGTCTAACCTGTTTAAAACCTCTTTCATTTCTTCCATTTTTCCTTCTTTTTCTTTTTCTTGTTTTTTATTTATTTTTTTAATTTTACTTTACTTTATTCGCAAGAAGATAGTAGATTTTTTTATTTTTATTTATTTTTTTCTTTTTATTTTTTGTCGGTCTTGTCTTTAAATAAAGAAAAATATTGAGAAATCGTTTCACTCACCCTTTTTTGTATCTTGGTACTCCTTGTGTGCGTTGGTGTGGTGTTGGTGTTGAATTCTTACAGGATTCTGGAAATAAAACATAATTAGTATTTGTTTTTTTTTTTAAATTTGTTACCCCTTTTGTGCGTTATGTGACTTTGTGTATTTTTGCATACTTATTTCTAAATACTTATTACTTATAAACTTATTTCTAAATTTAGCCAATTAATTTCGGCACTTGGGCGCGGTGGTCCGTATTTATCCGTTTTGGCATTTCGCCTACTAAGGTACGGATTTACACACAATCCACTAGGCAGCCTTTTTGAAATGCATTCCACATTCTTTGGCCTTTCTAGCAGACTGCCACTTTACCACTTTTTTGTTTATATTAAAAATCTTTTTTTTGTATTATTTTTTTTTTATGGTTGCAAACATTTGACGCTCGCGAATTAGCTACCCACTATGTGGGTAGACTAATCGCCGCAGCTTGTCGTTGCTTCTTTTTTTTATTACAATTTTTTGCGCCCGTGGGACCCTCTGATATTACCTTATTAAATTAGATTCCATTCCTTTGTTCCAATCCCCAAATAAAAAGACTTATTCTTTTAAACGTTATAATTGGATTTATTAAACTCGGACGAGTGGTTGTACGTTGTTTGTCGTAACAAAAAGAACTAAACTTAACTTATTCTACAAGTGGTCGGTTGACCGACCCGCTGCCCAAGAATCCCACGGCGTCAGCACATTTCGGTGCCGGCAGAGCAGCGGGGAATCTGAGCCGTCAGCATAACTTGAAGTGCGGCGGATATTGTGCAACCGCCGGCGGCGGTTGTGTTTGCTCTGCAACATTGTTGGTGTTATTTGATGCTAATGCTGCAGTTCGATTCGGATTGGTCGGGGGTCGGGGGGCGCGTGGCGAGTGAAGACGGTTCGTAGGTTTGTAGCTGACACAGCTAACGGACGGTCAGCGCACTTCCGTTGTTATGTTGCTGTCGCTGCTAGTATGTAGGTCGTGGATTTGGTGCGAGGGGTTGAAGAGGAGGGGGCGCTGGCTGGGGTTTGCTCGATTGGGGGGGTGGATTTGTTTTCCTTTAAAAGGGAAATATGGAAAAGGAGTGTGGTGTGGCGCGTTTTCCCTAAAAGGGGGAAAGGAGGGGGAGGGAGGTAGTTATTTTTTGTTTTTTCCCAAAAAATTTTTAGTTTTGTTACCAACCAACCAACAAAGGATACCCACAAAAAAATTTTTTTTTTTTTTTACTTTGGAATTTATTGGACATCTTGCTATTAGTTGACTTATAATTGGGTCTTCTTAAATAGATTAATTTAATAGCGTGTTGGTCGAGGAACTTCCGCTGCCAGTCAACGACGAAGCAGAGATGTGATTTGTTTTGTGTTTTAATATCCAGCGCACGATAGCAGTGAGAGCGCGTGAGGAGTGAATGTTGTATAAATTAGTTCGATTAGGAACAAGTCTTTCAATTAGTAATCCTAATTCGTTTGGCCCTTACGGCCACAAACACGAAGCGAGATGTGATTTTTATGTCATTTATTAGCGGACGATACGTCGCGCTTCAATCCAATTCATAATCTAAATCTTACAGAACAAAATGTACTTAAGCTAACCCTAAGACTGGCGGCGCGCCTGCCGCCCCCCGCGCTTACGTAAACAAGCCGCCGCCGCTGTCCAAGACTCGCAGCGTCAGCGCCTCGTGCAGGGTGTCCTATTACCCAGCGGATGTGCCAACTCCCAGTCGTTGACTTAAAGAAACAATTGCTGACCCATCACAATTTGAAGACAACTAAGAAGGGAGCGAGGGTTGGTCAAACTGTTCGCTCAATTGATGGGAGCTGGGAGTTAGTTATTAATATTGTTAACTACTCCCCCTCTTGAAGACCGACCGTCCTCGGTCGCGTTTAAATCTCTGACCAATTCTTTTATCTTGCCCGTGTCTCGCTGTTTCTTGATGAATTGGTAAAGAAATATGAGACTGCAAAGTACGGCGCAGACCCCTAGTCCAAGGCCAAACGTCACCGCAGATCGTGTTTGTGATGAAGCATCTTCCTGGACTTCCCTGATGAAGTTTAGGTTCTCCTCGCTTAATCTATGGAGATAGGGGAGGCTCAAGACGGTATTGTGACCGCTAATATTCAAGAGAGGGGCAGACGCCACTCCTGGGAACCGCCGTTGTACGTTGTTGCGGTTCACGAACTTAGACCCATTTATCATAGCGTATGAGTCAAACGTAATAAGGTGTGTGCCGACCACCTCGACTTTGGCACCCTGGTCACAACTTATCGTTGCCGGCCGATCATTGATGATGATGATGCCGTCGTCAACCACTGTGATGGGGTCGAGATGGCTAGGTTGAGTTTGGCAATGGGCTACGCCTCCGGAATGCAGGCCCTGGGCGCAAGTACCACTAGCTGCTTGTTTGCAAAAGGTTGCCGTTGGCGTCGAGGAGCAATTAGTTACAGCTAGTATCTCGGACTCGCATTCAGCCACGATGTTGTCGGGCATCTGCAGGGTGGAACCGTTGTGCGACACCGGGAATAGTGCCACCTTCTTACAGCGCTTCTTAACTTTAGGGTACTGAATGATTATCGTAATAACGCTATCGGATTGTAAAATCTTAATACTAGATACTTCTAAAACATTGGTGATAGTTGTCCCTGTGAGTTCGTTAGTGAGTAAGGATCCAAGATCAGCGTGGTCTAAAATGGTGGGGTTTATTACATTAATTTTTGCCAACGTTATTGTGAGCATAAGGCTTCCTATTTCCGTTATAAGCATTCTGTTCCTTGTTAGCAAGGTCTCGTATAGGTGAGCAGTATCCGTCTGCTCAATTTTAGAAGATTTGAGAATCTGATTCACGGTGTCTGTCAATTGATTTATCTGAACTTGGGTTCTTGAGTTTATAATGACCTGTCTATTGTTTGATTCTATCAGCAGTGCTTCGTTGACTTTTATGTTCTGCAGGTCATTGGCGTCTGGTGTGCCCGCGACAACCTTTAGGGCTGTTCCCAAGAAGTCTAAGCTCCTTGCCATGCGGTGGTGCACCCTAAGAGAGGACAACATGTCTCGTACGTGTTCGGTGTCAACTTCCAACAGTTTTCGCATGTGCGACTGAGGGAATCTGTCCGCCAGTTTCGTTGTCTCGTCCGTCATTCTAGCGTAGTCTGTCAGGTTTGTCGTATGTCTCAAGTAGTCTTGTCCGTCCCAAACTAATACGTCACCGTCTGTTATTGGAATGTAATTTGCGTGTGAGTAGTCCGTCATCCGTGCTATCGTCGTGGTGAGTAATAGAAGTATCGTCACGAAAAACCTGAAATATAAAAAATTCGTACACTATATCAGCTCCATATAAGGAATGTCCCGTAAACCTAATATTAACTCTATGTAAGTAAAAAAACTGTGTAAGGAACCGACTTCTATCGAAGGTTGTCTTTGTGGACCATCCTCCCTTTAACCCGGACCGTTGTCCCCAAGTCCGCCTCAACCTTTTCCTCATTGCATAATGGAGTGAGCTTGTTACCCAATCTCCTGTTTGTTTTAATCAATATTTTGTCACCGACATCAAAAACCCTGTTCTGTCTGTTCTTATTGACTCTGGAGTTCTGAACAACTTGTGCCTTCTCAATTCTGCCCTTAACACCTTGTTGAAGTTCCGGTGAAGTGGCATGCAATACCTCTGAGGGCTTTTCCTGTATCACTGAATGCACTGATCTGTTGTATAGTATCGTGGCCTGGAGTATGAGATCGACTGTGTCGAGAATCCCTTTCTGAAGTTTAAGGCACCTAGCTATTTCCGTAAGGGTACTGTGAAATCGCTCAACTTGGCCATTAGACGTGCTATGCATCGGAGGCGCGTTGGCAACTGTCACCCCAAAACTGTTTAGTAGGAGGGACGTTATGGTTTCTGACTTGAACGATGGCTCGTTGTCGCAATACACTTGCTTGGCTTGCGGAAAAACATTCATTAGCACTAGTAGTGGTGCTTTCACGTCCTGTATGGTACGGGAGGCTATAGGCTGGACAACAGCAAATTTAGAAAATTTATCAATGCACGTTAAAAAGTGCTGTCGAGCGGTAGAAAAGACGTCAATGTGTAACATCTCTCCCGTGCGCGCAGGAATAGGTGTTGTTCCGAGTTCCTGTTTTTTTGGATGTCTGTCATACTTTGCCTTCGCACAAATTTTGCAATTTAAGACCACCTCGTTCGCGAGCTTGGTCATTTTCGGGAAGTAATAGTCTGACAAGACCTGTTTTACATTCTCCTGTGCGGCTCTATGAGCTCGATTGTGCTCAGCCGTGATAATTTCCCTTCTTTCCCCGCTATCAATGACGTCAGCTACAATTTTCTTGCAGTGCCAGAACTTCGTCGTGGGGAAACTCTTCACTAGCTCGTGTTGTACGCAAGCCAGCGTTGGGAAATCGCAGTGAATCGCGTTCACAACACTTGGGTTGATAATGGATTTCACTTCTTCGACGAGGGAGTTCTTATCTACGAAGTTTATCGTGTGGCGTGTCTTTTCGCCAAATAAGATGAAGTTCCGTTTTAACGGAAACTGTGACTCCTCTAACAAGATCTGATTCCTAAAACAATTTACCGGTTTCTCTGTCGTTTCTATGGTGTAAGACAACGACACCTCGCTATGCATTGTAGCCGCGTCAGATTCTGGTTGGATGCTTTCCAAAGCATTCAACTTTTGTCTTGACAGAGCGTCCGCTACGTGGTTTTCCTTACCGGGCTTATAGAATATGTTAGCTCCGGTCTCATCAATGCGCGCTTTCCAGCGCTTGATCTTAGCGTTAGGGTTACCCTCAGACACCGCAAACGTAAGTGGTTGGTGGTCTGTGTAAATGTTTATGTCTTTAACCCCATATAGGTATTGACGAAGTTTCGCCAAAGCCCAAACGATAGCAAGCAACTCCCGCTCGTTAGTCGCGTAATTTGCTTCCCTGTCTTTTAGAGTCCTGGATATCATAGTCACAGGACGACCGTTCTGGGATAAGACCGCCCCAATGCCGTAGGCCGAGGCATCTGTGGTCAAATCGAATGGTTTCTTATAATCAGGGTACATCAACATCACATCTTCGGACGCTAGGATGTTCCTGAGCTTTTCAAATGCATGCCGCTGGTGGTCGTTCAGACTGATTTGGATCTTCTTCGACCTGTACTTGCTTACGGAGCCGTTTTCCCCTTTTAGGATGTCCGATAGAGGCTTTGCTATCGCCGCGAAGTCCTTTATAAAACACCGGTAGTAGCTAGCCAACCCCAGAAATGACCTGACTCCAAACAGGCATGTCGGCTCAACGTAATGTTGTATGGCTTTTACCTTTTCAGGGTCAGTCCTGGCGCCATTGTTGGTTACAATGAATCCGAGGTACTCGACGCTCTGCTTGAAAAACTGAGATTTTTCCTCAGCCACTCTCATGTTCGCGTCATGTAGGCTTTTAAGGACCCAACCCACGTGTTTTATATGGTCTTCCTCATTTTCAGAAAAGACTATGACATCGTCGACATAGACGTAGCAAGTTTTGCCGATTTGTTCCCGGAGAACGTCATCGATGGCCCTTTGGAAAATGCTACCCGCATTTCTGAGACCAAAGGGAAGTCGACAAAATTCGTACTTCCCACCGTTCACCGAGAACGCTGTTTTTTCCCGATCCTGCTCTGCCAAAGTTATTTGGTGATAGCCGGATTTGAGATCAAGCGTGGTGAAATACTTGGCTTTGCCAAGATTTGCCAAAATCATCGTTATGCTTGGCATAGGGTACCTGTCGGCCACCGTTTTCAGATTAAGCTTTCTGAAGTCATTCACGAAACGCTTCTTTCTGTTGCCCTCGTCATCGGTGCCTTTTTTATCGACAACCCAGACCGGATTGTTGTAAGGCGACTGTGACTTCCTAATTATGCCGTTTTTGAGCAGGTCTTGTATTTCTGCTGCGACAAAATCGTCTACGCCTCTTGGGTAGGGATATAACTTTGAGTATATCGGCTCGTTGTCAGTGGTACGGATTGTAGCCACGACAGCCGTATTGTAAGGCAGTGACTCGTTAGGGTCAGCGAATGCCTTCTTATTGCTTTTCAGCATTTTACAAAATTGTGTCATTGCGGCAGGCGGAGCCTCCCCGTCAACGACCCTTGTATGGTTCACGTTTTCGCATTTGTGAAATTGCAATGTTTCTGATGTCGAACCGATCACCAATTTGCTGTCTTTTAGACTGAGAACTGCGCCTACTTGTTTAAGCAGGTCGAGCCCAATTATCCCATCAAACGTGGATAAGGTGTTTAGTAAAAAAAAATTTGTCGACACGCCTAACATCGGCAATACGCATTTTTTTGTTATGCTATTTGAGCCGTGTATGGAATGGACGACAAATGAAGATTCGACAGGGACAACGCCTTTTAGCAGCTTATTCGGCTTAATGTAATTCTTAGACGCCCCCGTGTCGATCAGAAAAGTCATTACGACTCCTGCTATTCGTCGCCGAATGAACGGCAACAGGGACCTTGCCCTAAAAAACTGACGTTGTCAGTTAGAAGGTTTACACTGTCGCTTTCGTAACCGGCCTCACTTTCGGCCTCATTATCGGCCACCGCTTCGTTTGCCACTTCGTTATAGTCCGCGTCTTGCCCCGGACCTGCTGCGAGGTGATCCACCCTCTGCCGCCTCTGGTCAGACACGCGACCAGACGCGTTTGAACGCTTGTTGGCATGCCCCTGATTTGCGTTATATCTAACCGAACTAAGGGGTTTCTGAAAATTAGTAGGCTGCCTAAACTTGGACGAAGATGCGTCGACATCCATTGGCTCCGGAGCACCCTCGTTTCCGGACCTGGCCTGTGGCCTATCGGATTGTTGCTGACCTTTACCTTTCTTAAAAAAAGGACTTTTGCCCTGGCCTCCCTGTTGGTGGCCCTTATCCTCACTACTATGCTGCGGGCGGCCCTGCGACTTCTGTTCAGATTTGAAAGATTTTTCCTCCCGCCCCCTGGCGAAGCTTGCGGCGAAGGCGTACCTCTCGTGGTTCGCCTCGACCTCTTGGGCCAATGCCAAAGCTGAGGGCATATCTGGGGGGTGTGCTGCGAAGAGGACATCGGTCAAGCTACGCTTTAGACCTGAAATAAAAACTCTTAGGGCATCGGCCCTAAACTTTTCGCACATCCCTTTCGCTAGGTCCTTGTCGTAGGACATGTTTGCCTTGTTAGTGAGCAAGGTGAGTTTTTTCTCCACCTCGTCATAGTACTGCAAAATGGAAGCACCACCTTGCCTAAGCGTACCCATCTCCTGTTCGATAACGTGGATGGGGCGCTTGTCACAATAAGTAAAATCGAGGCGCGCAATGATCGCCTCGAAATTCAAAGGTGTGTTAAACGATGCTAGGACTGCATCAGCTGCACCTCTAACTTTGCTGCGAATTATGAGTACCGCCTGGTAGTGGCGGGAACTCCCGTCGTAGTCCGCAAAAATTTTATATGAGGCCATCGCGGCTTGCCTCCAAGCCACGTATGTCTCCTGAGTACCATGGAACTCAGGAATGCATTTAACCGCGTCAAGCGGCTCGTCGCAACTTTTATCCGGTAAAATTTGCACATCTTGGTATATCTTAATTTCTGGAGGCGCTATTTGAGTATCTTTAATACGCCCCGTGAGCTCGTTAATCTGTTTCTCTAACTCGCTCCTAAGCTGCGCGTCCCTCAACATAAAAGCGTCTTCTTGCGTCTTCAAAGCGCTAGCAACCGCCGCTTCGACGATTGCTCGTATCTGGCTAGCATCCATAACTGGAACTTGATTAGGTTGTGGTTGGGTAGGCGCGATTTGGTTTAACAAACTTTTGAGGCTTTTAGCTTCCCCAACTAATTTTAATAAATCACTGTCCGCACTATCGTCACTGTCGTAGTCTAAGGATTTTGCTTCCCTGTAGCTCATGAGTAATTACAATTGACACACACCGCTGAAAACTACAGGTAAATTCGATTCAACAAATAAATAGTAATTCACTTGGATCATGCCGTTTGATAACACAAAGAAAATGCTTATTTATTCAGAAACTTCGTTCTCACAAACAATGTTAGCTATCAATTTACTGCAAAAAAAAATTGTATTTTTACGTTTTGTCGTTTATCTTCTTAATTTTTTTTTTTAAACAAAAAACACTGATCTTCTACCCTTAATACTAAGTAGCTCACTTACATGTTTCTTGATCTAATCTTTTAAATTAGGCCTTTTAACTCCAGGACTGTGACTGCCGGGTTTTCTGCTCAATTGATGTTCTTCTCCGCTGCCCAGTCAACTAGTGCGTTGACTGGTGACACGCCGCTGCCCGAAGAGCTCCTGCGGCTTCGGTGAACTTTGATTTTGTTTGTTAACTGACCTGCACACGGTCAATTAATCGCTCTTGTTTTTCTTAAGCTCACTTGTTTTTTTTTTTTTTTTGAAAAAAAAAAAAAAACAGAAAAAAACTGATTGTTTGTTTATTGGTTGGTGGCGATTGTCGACCACTTTTCACTTGTTTCACCTCCGAAACCGTTTCGCGAGTACTTTAAAATACGTTGGGCGCCAATTAGTTCGATTAGGAACACTTCAAATAGAATCGTAATCCGTTTTGCCCTTACGGCCACAAACACGAAGCGAGATGTGATTTTTATGTCATTTATTAGCGGACGATACGTCGCGCTTCAATCCAATTCATAATCTAAATCTTACAGAACAAAATGTACTTAAGCTAACCCTAAGACTGGCGGCCGCGCTGCCGCGCTTACGTAAACAAGCCGCCGCCGCTGTCCAAGACTCGCAGCGTCAGCGCCTCGTGCAGGGTGTCCTATTACCCAGCGGATGTGCCAACTCCCAGTCGTTGACTTAAAGAAACAATTGCTGACCCATCACAATTTGAAGACAACTAAGAAGGGAGCGAGGGTTGGTCAAACTGTTCGCTCAATTGATGGGAGCTGGGAGTTAGTTATTAATATTGTTAACTTATATGTATATAAAGAAGGGACGGTCGCGCATGCTAAACATGCTGACTCGGCACTTAACTTTCTTTTATTTAATTCTTTGGGGTTTCATTTTTTTTTTGTACTTGAATTGTATATTGAACTTTGAGTTACGTAAACATTGCAGTTAAGTGCTACAATGTATTTGATATTAAAAGACACTGTGTATAGTTTTAACCTCCCCCTCCATTTGAAAAGTATACGTAATTTTTATTTATTTTATTTTTTTTTGTGTTTTTCCAAATTTTTTTTTATTTTTTTTTTTATTTAATATTAGTTTGGGGAAAAAATGTTTGAATAAAATTAAATTTTATTGTATATATATATATTTTTTTTTATTAATGATATAAATTTGTTTGTTGGCTTTTTTTTTTGTGGTATATATTTTTACTTTTGTATGCTTAACCAAATCACTATGAAATAAAAGTTTTTAGTCTATCCTTATTTACTTTTTGTTTTTTGTTTTTAATATCTGATATTATAATATTATTGTTATCTTCAATTCTTTCTACCTTATATGGTCCTGTGTATTTAAAATCTAGTTTATGCCCTTTTTCCTTTTTTAATAAAACTTTATCTCCTATTTTTAATTCTAAATCATTTACTTTCTTATCATATAGAAGTTTATTTTTCTGTTTGTTCTGTTCGAGCATTATTCTGGCTCTTTTATATGCTAACTCTAATCTATATTTTGATTCTTTAGCGTAATCATCTATATTATATAAAGGTTTAATGTCTTCATCTATACTATTAAATGATTTGATAATATTAGGATTCTTACTGAAAATTAATTCGTAAGGACAGTAATCATGCGTTGTGGATGGGGTTGTATTAAAACAATATACGAAGTATCGTATCCAAACGTCCCAGTCAGTTTTATCGACTGATATGTAAGAACGAATGAATTCGTTTAGTGTTCTATGGCTTCGTTCCACAGTTCCTAAAGTCTGGTGGTGGTGTGCCGTTGAAGTTATGTTTTTAATACCAAGGTACTTGCATAGATCTTCTATAACTGAGTTTTTATATTCTGTACCCATGTCCGTAATGAACGTCTTCATTGGACCATATTTCAGAATAAATTCTTCGAATATAGCTTTAGCTACTACTTTTGCACTTTTGTTTGGAATTGGTATGGCATCAAGATATTTAGTTAAGTCACATATCAGTGTAACTGCATATTCATTGCCTTGCTCTGATTTTGGTAGTGGACCGATCGTGTCTACTATTACTCTATCAAAAGCATTGATTGGGATTTCCGTAATTATTAAAGGAGTTTTTGTGTGTGTTGTCACTTTTGATTTTTGGCATTTTTGACATTTTCTTATGTACTCGGTAATATATTGAGTCATTCCTTTCCAAAAATAATGTTTTTTGACCTTGGCCAAGGTTTTTGCAATGCCTGTGTGACCTCCTTGTATTGGATCATTGTGAAATGTAGACATTATAGTTTCTTTTTCTTTCTCTGTTTTTATTATGGTCACCGGGTTGAGTAGCGCTACTCTTAATGAATTCAATATTTTATTGCCCATTTGTTTAAAATTATCAATCGAACTTTGTTCAAAGATATTTTCCCATGGTGCCACTTTAAGTTGGCTGATTTGGTGCATATCGGCTTGCATTTCAAGCCTTTGGAAAAACTGACCTAAGTCTAGAATTCCATTAATATACAAATCGCTAACATCATATCTTGCAGTAATTTTTTTTCCACGTTTAAAGAAACATATCATATTTTTTACTTGCAAGGTCACTACCTTACGTACTTCGTCATTGTTGATGACTTCATACACGTTGGGCTTTGAAACTTTTTCTATAGCTTGCCTAGGCAATTCTATTTCTTTATCTCCTGCGCAGGATTTTTGTCTACTTTGATATCTGGTAGTGACTTTCATTATATTTCTGGTAATATCTTGTAGTTCTTTGATGGTTATTCTTGATAACGCATCAGCTACATAATTATCTTTTCCCTTTAGGTATTCGACTGTAAAATCGTATTCTTCTAATTCGAGTCGCATGCGTGTTAATTTCGAACTTGGGTTTGTCATTGAAAACAAATATGTTAGTGGTCTGTGATCTGTTCTGACTGTAAAATGTTTGCCATAAATATATGGTCGAAAATGTGCAATTGCCCAGTGTATTGCTGCTAGCTCTTGTTCTGTTGTACTTTTATTACTTTCGCCCTTAGTAAATGAGCGTGATGCGTAAGCTATTGGGAGTTGGAGTCCATTATGGCTTTAAGTTAAAACCGCTCCACAAGCTTGTTTCCTTGCATCAGTTATTATGCAAAATTCTTTGCTGAAGTCTGGATATTTTAATAATGTTTGGTTCATTAAATTTTTTCTTAAATAGTCAAAAGCTTGTTGACATTGAGGTGTCCATACTAATTCTACGTTCTTTTTACATAAATTTGTAATGTGGCGGGAATGATCCGCGAAATTTTTAATAAATCTTCTATAGTAATTGCAAAATGCAACAAATCTTCTAGCGCTGTCCGCGTCATGTGGGACTGGATAATTTTGAATGACTTCAAATTTTTTGTCATCTGGCAAGATACCTTTATCTGTACATTTATGACCAAGAAAGGTCACTTCATGCATGAAAAATGAGCATTTTTGAGGATGCAATTTAAGATTGTATTTTCAACATTTGTCAAAAACATCTGTTAAATTTTTGAGCATATGTTTTTCAGAACATCCTATGACTATTAAGTCATCCATGTAAAGGAATGCTTGAGAAGGTTCAAGTCCAAAGAAAGCAATAGTCATCATTCTTTGAAATGAATTTGGCGCTATTTTTAAACCAAAAGGTAATCGCGTAAAGCGGTATGAGCCATTGCTCGTTGAAAATGACGTTATATTTCTTGAACTTTCTTCAAGTTCAATTTGATGAAAACCTGACATTAAGTCAAGGCATGAAAAATACTTTGCTCGACCTAGTTGATCTAGAATATCATCAATTCTAGGGAGTGGAAATTTATCTGACAAGAGTTTTTTATTAATTTGACGATAGTCAATTACCAATCGCCATTTCTTTTCTTCTGAGCCTGGGAGTGTTTTCTTTGGAACTAGTAGGAGAGGGCTGTTGTATTCAGACACTGACGGTTCAACAATTTTGTCGGTGATCAATTTTCCGACTTGTTTTTGAATTTCTTCTACCTGGCTATGCGGGCTTCGATAGTTTTTTATATAAATTGGTTCAGTATCTTTCAATCTTAATTTTTGTTGATAAAAGTTATTTGTTGATATGGATTCGGTTTCAAGTCCGAATACATCACTATACTTGGTGCATAGTTCTACTAATTGTGGTTTGAATTGTTTTGGAAAGTTTTTACTTAATTGAGATATTACTGTCTTTTCTCTGCTTTCTGGGGTGGTTTGAAATACATCATAGTTTGAAAGTGGTTCAAATTTTAGATTATTTATATTGATTAATTGGTCTGTGTTAGTCGTATTTAGTAATCGGACAAATGTATTTTTTGATGTTGCAACTGTGTTTGCAACGTAAATACCAGGTTGAATTTCCTGATTTGGGATTAATATACTTTCTTCGCTTGTAGTTATTTCGACTTTTCGGACAACTTCTGATCTTGCTGGTAGGAGTATTGAGTTGTTACCAGAACTGAATGTTAATGGAACGTAAATTTGGACATTTATATTGTTTGGTCTTATTATAAACCAATCCTCGGACTGTTCTAGGTTAATTTGGCAATTAAGGCCTTTAATGAAATCTATACCAATTATTCCGTCACATGGTATAGCGAAATTTTTATCAACTATATGAAAATTGTGAGGAATTATATAGTTGTCTGTTTGTAGCTCTATTGGAGCGAGACCTTTGGATTTTATTACTCCTTGACCTATACCTTGAATTTCGATAGTGTTATTTATTTGGATGTCATTAAAGACATCAGAATCTTCTTTTAGAATAGAGATATCTGCGCCTGTATCTAGTAAAAATGTTAGTTTCTTTCCTGATTCCACATTATAAAATGAAACGAAAATATTAAGATTGAAGTTTATTGCATGAACTTTTTTTAATTCGCTGTACCTAAAGGGTGTTATTGGTTTCCCGAATTATTTTGGGCTACTCTAACATTGTTTCCCTGCCTTTGTGAATTGTCATTTCTTTGGTTGTTGTAGGAATTGCCGTTATTACTTTGGTTGTTGTAGGAATTACCGTTATTACGATTATTTCCTCTGAATCCTCCACGGCCTCTGTTATTGTTGCCTCCGTAGGTGTTATTATTATTACCTCCGTAGTTGTTATTATAGTTACCTCCGTAGTTGTTATTATTACCACGGTAAGAACCACGGCCATATGATCCGTTGCCATAAAAGCCATTTCCCCTTCCTCTGTTATTACCTCTGTTGTTATTATTTTGGAAGTTTTGACGGCCTCCTGTATAGAGAATGGAATTCGTGCTACCGGTCATTTCGGTGCTGTGGTGAACGTATTTGGCTACCGCTTCATTCATTGTTTTGAATGAACCAGCTTCCAGAATTGCCTTGAGCTTTCCATTTTCACAATTTCTTGTCATGGTGGTTATGGCTTCTTTTGTACTGAAAATGTCTGCATGTTCAGCACCTAGGCCTTCATCAATGTACGATGCTTCTAACAATTTGCGTAAATTGTCTATTTCATTCGTAAATTGTGTAGCTGTTTTACCTTTTGATACACATTTGCCATTTTGGCTTTTACCACGTCGGATGTTTCACCGACAATTTTCTCTTGCAATATTTTAATAATATCCACGATCTTAGTCTCATTTTGGACTTTGTGGAGGGTGGAGCCAATTATTTTTGATTTTATTACCTCGATTGCAATGCTTTCGTAGGGTCCCTTTGTCAGATTGACCAATTTTATTGCTGTTAGAAATCTTTGCAGATGCAATTTTTTTCCATCAAATTCTGGAATTGCATGAGAAATGTCTTTTATGTATGCCCTTTGGACAGCTGATTCGTCTGTCATTGTAGTAAATTTCTGTTCTATTATACTGGAATTTACATCAGACTCTGAATCTTTGTCTGAAAATTCTGCAACTGTTAGGACAGCTGGAATTGTCAGGTCATTTAGATCCTTTTCCTCTATATCGGTATCTGATTCTATCTTGTCCTGCTCTGTCAATTCAATGTCTTCCTGATCTGTTAAATCAATTTTTTCCTGATCTCTCAATTCAGATTTTTCACCTGTTTCGATTGTAACTGAGGTATTTAGTACTGTTGGGATTTCTATTTCCAAATTAAATTTTCCTTTTATTGATATCAGGTTTGATCGAAATCTGATTAAAATTTTGGATACCTCTGACCAATGTTTAGTGTTTAACTTTTCCTTATTGTCATGTATCAGTATGCGAGCTTCATTAAAGCATTCTACTAATATTTTAGCATGTTTATTAACAGTTATTTCTTGAATGGGTCTGTTTTGCGCTAGTGACTTACAAGATTTTTCAAATTTATTTTTGATTTCAATCAAGGTGATACGAATTTCTTTCCATTCCATAATAGGAATCTGATTGCTGAATAGTCATTATTTATTCCCTACATTATTTTTTGGTTTTTAGATTATTTTTATTTTTTTTAAACTCTATCAAGTTCATCTGCTCTGCTGCTATATCTTTTCTTTAGGCACCTATTGTGCAACTTATACAACTTAGTGAAAGTGTTAGCACACAATAGTACGACAATAATTATTAGCAATATGGTTATTAATTTCAATTCGGGTTGTGAAACCTCGACTGTATTTATAACATTTGCGGTTGAATCCGCGACTTTTGAACTATGGTCTAACATATTGAATAGCTCGTTATTAACAATTAAAGGGGTATCCGATTTCGAAATTCTATTGCCATTAATTACTTCGAGATCCAGTTTTGTAATTTAAGTTTAAGTTTTGTTTCTATCAAAAAAAATTTTATATCATTTATATGACCATTGTTGTCATTTAAAGTGAAAAAAAAATATTTTCTTTTCTTTGCTCTTTTTATACCCGTTACTCGTAGAGTAAAAAGGGTATACTAAGTTCGTGCAAATGTATGTAACAGGCAGAAGGAAGCATTTCCGACCCCATAAAGTATATATATTCTTGATCAGCACCAATAGCCGAGTCGATATAGACATGTCCGTCTGTCCGTCTGTCCGTCTGTCCGTCCGTCCGTCTGTCCGTCTGTCCGTATGAACACCTAGATCTCAGAGACTATAAGAGCTAGAGCTACCAAATTTTCAGTGTAGACTTGTATTGTTTGCAGGCAGATCAAGTTTGTTTCAAATTTTTGCCACGCCCCCTCCCGCCCCCGCAATTTAAAAAAACCTCATATCTCCAACAATTTTGAAAATAGACTGTTCAAACCTTCTAGACATATATTTTAATCATCATTACCTATCGATCCGCCATACATCATTTTTCGATCAGATGAACTTTAGTAGAGTTGCCACCCCCGCAATTTGAAAAATACCTCATATCTGCCACAATTTTGAAAATAGATTGTTTGAACCTTCTAGACATATATTTTAATAATTATTACCTATCGATCAGCCGTACATCATTTTTCGATCAGATGAACGATAGTAGAGTTGCCACCCCCGCAATTTGAAAAAAACCTCATATCTCCCACAATTTTGAAAATAGACTGTTCAAACCTTCCGGACATATATTTTAATCATCATTACCTATTGATCCGCCATACATCATTTTTCGATCAGATGAACTATAGTAGAGTTGCCACCCCCGCAATTTGAAAAATTCCTCATATCTCCCACAATTTTGAAAATAGATTGTTTGAACCTTTGAGACATATATTTTAATAATTATTACCTATCGATCAGCCATACATTATTTTTCGATCAGATGAACGATAGTAGAGTTGCCGCCCCCGCAATTTGAAAAATACCTCATATCTCTCACAACTTTAAAAATAGATAATTCGAACCCTCTATACATATATTTTAATCATCACTACCTATCAATCCGCTATGTATCGTTTCCTGATCAGATGAACGATAGAAAAGTTCACGCCCCCGCAATTTAAAACATACCTCATATCACCCACAATTTTGAAAATAGATTGTTTGAACCCTCTAGACATATATTTTAATAATTATTACCTATCGATCAGCCATACATCATTTCCTGATCAGATGAGCTATAGTAGAGTTGCCTCCCCCGCAAATTGGAAAGAAACTCATTTCTTCCACAATTAGGACATGTTTATATCCTGAGTAACGGGTATATCGAAGTCGAGCAGGGCCGACTTTAACTTACGCTCTCGTTCAAATATATATTCGCTTTTGATAAAGTTTTAATTTTTTTTTTTTATTGATTGAAATGGAAAATTTGTGTTTTTAGTTAGAAGACATATGACTGGTTTACATTATTGGGCTCTATATAAAACAATACCAGCCATATGTTGTTAGTAGAAAAGCCTAACAGAGATTAGTAGTTAACAAGCAGAGATTATACTCATTCGCTTGTGGTTTATGGGTTTGGTTTTTTATACCCGTTACTCGTAGAGTAAAAAGGGTATACTAAGTTCGTGCAAATGTATGGCAGAAGGAAGCATTTCCGACCCCATAAAGTATATATATTATTGATCAGCATCAATAGCCGAGTCGATATAGACATGTCCGTCTGTCCGTCTGTCCGTCCGTCCGTCCGTCCGTCCGTCCGTCTGTCTGTATGAACACCTAGATCTCAGACACTATAAGAGCTAGAGCTACCAAATTTTCAGTGTAGACTTGTATTGTCTGCACGCAGATCAAGTTTGTTTCAAATTTTTGCCACGCCCCCTCCCGCCCCCGCAATTTGAAAAAAACCTCATATCTCCCACAATTTTGAAAATAGACTGTTTAAACCTTCTAGACATATATCTTAATCATCATTACCTATCGATCCGCCATACATCATTTTTCGATCAGATGAACGATAGTAGAGTTGCCGCCCCCGCAATTTGAAAAATACCGCATATCTCCCACAATTTTGAAAATAGATTGTTTGAACCTTCTAGACATATATTTTAATAATTATTACCTATCGATCAGCCATACTTCATTTCCTGATCAGATTAGCTATAATAGAGTTGCCTCCCCCGCAAATTGGAAAAAAACTCAAATCTCCCACAATTTGGACATCTTGATATTCTGAGTAACGGGTATATCGAAGTCGAGCAGGGCCGACTTTAACTAACGCTCTCGTTTTTTTTTGGCAACATAAGGCATTCGCATTACTGCAGCCTTATTCGCGTTACTTTGCTCTTCTGCAAAGCTTCGATTTCCTCCAGTTTTTTAGGGTGCTTATGATTTCATCAAGTTTTTCCTGGTACTTTCGTCTTTCCTCTTCAGTTGTGGACGCTTTGATCATATTTAGGGTTAGTCTTCGTTCTTCTAATATCCTGTGTTCTCTTCCGCCTCGCTTCTTTTTGGGTTTTGTTTTTGGTCGTTGGCGTGCCCTGTACTCAGCTATTGTGAGTGGGCGTGGTCCATCGTTGGGACATACCTCAAGAGCCTCTTGTAGGGTTGGTGCGTCCCTTTGCTCAGTAGGAGCAGAATCCTGTAGAGCGACATGCTCCGGTTGTGGGTGTCTGGACATAGACAGGTCGTTAGTGTTTGTTTCCACTGTAGTACATACTTGATTTTATTTGCCGCTGTGTTGAAATTTTTGTTGGCCGATTCGCTTTAAGCTGTAGTTGCTTAGATGTTGTTGCTGCTGGTGTTGCTGCCCTTTTATGTTAAATATAATTCCAGGTCCTGGTCTTTAGACCTTCGTCACGGTCGCCATGTAGTGTAGCAAGGTTACTCCATAAAGTTTTAATAGCGTGTTGGTAACCATCCAACCAACCAAGGATATTTCCCAGAGACAGAGTTGATTTAGTTTTGTGTTTTAATTCATTGGCAATCCTTTTGAGGATGCATATTTATTGGACATCTTTCTTTGTGGAAACACATAATTGGTTCTGTCTTAAATAGAGTTAATTCTAAGCGTCGCGAGTTGATCGAGGAACTTCGCTGCCAGTCAACGCCGACAGAGACGTTGCTGCATTATGTATTACTTATATGCTCAGCGCAGATAGCAGTGAGAGCGCGAGAGAGAATGTTGTATATGTATATAAAGAAGGGACGGTCGCGCATGCTAAACATGCTGACTCGGCACTTCTACTATGTGTAGCATACTTGTGCGATCATATTACTTTTGCACTTGAATTGTATATTGAACTTTGAGTTACGTAAACATTGCAGTTAAGTGCTACAATGTATTTGATATTAAAAGACACTGTGTACAGTGTGTATTCGATATGGTTACTACAGTATACTACAGGAGTATCGGGTCGAAACTTTCAATCCCGAAAAGTTTGCAGATGCTCTCATATCTTTTACACCCAATGGATCCGCAGAAGATAGAGCCCAACAGACTGCCTTATTAATAGAAAGGGCCTGTGATGCTAGCATGGCTAGGCGCAGACCTTACAGACGGCACGAACCAACCTATTGGTGGAACAAGCGTATCGCCGACGCCCGACGTGTGTGCCTTCACGCCAGGAGGCTTTACCAACGTGCACGTGATAGGCCACAATTTGCAATAAGACAGATAGAGTACCAGTCAGCTAGAAAGGTGCTGAAACACGAAATAAGAGCCAGTATGGCGTACCGAACCGGATGGCGTACCGAACCGTGCATTAAAACTTGCCATCACACTGCACCCAGCAGGGTTTGTGAATACATTTAATCAGTGCCTGCGAGAAGGCGTCTTCCCATCCATTTGGAAAAAACAGCTTCTTGTACTCCTTCCTAAGCCAAGAGGACAATCAAGCGATCCACCGTCATATAGACCCATCTGCCTTCTCGATTCGATCGGTAAGGTACTGGAGAAGCTCCTGAGTCAAAGACTAGATGTGGCCATTAGTGGAGCAAGGGGGGCTATCTCCAAACCAGTACGGGTTTAGGAAGGCGAAATCTACAGTGCATGCAATTGATAAGGTGGTCGCAATAGCACGCAGTGCTATAAGCTGGAAAGAGGAACTAAGGAGTACTGCATTGTGGTTACCTTAGACGTAAAAAACACTTTCAACAGCGCTGATTGGAACGGAATTCTAAGAGCACTAGGCGAATTTGGCGTCCCGCAATACCTCCAGGCCATAATTCGCTCATACTTCAATGGTAGAGTCTTAACGTACCCCACGGCAGAGGGTAATAAAACACATGCTGTGTCTGCAGGAAATCCACAAGGCTCCGTGCTGGGACCTGTCCTATGGAACGCCATGTACGATGGGGTCCTTCGACTTCCTCTTCCTCCAGGCGTCCATTTAGTGGGCTTTGCAGACGATGTGGCACTTGTTGCTGTGGGCAAAGTGCTTCGCAGAACCGAGGAGGCTTGCAATTCTGGCATTGAGAGCATTCAACGGTGGCTTAGAGGCTGGTCTAGAGCTTGCGGCGCAAAAGACGGAGGCTGTGCTAATAAGCAGCCGTAAAAAGGTGGAAACAGCTTTGATCAGAGTCAATGGCACAACGATCCAATCAAAAAGAGCCATTAAATACCTTGGAGTAATGCTAGACACCAGGCTATGCTTTCGGGAACACTTGGCCTACGTCGGTGAGAAGGCTGCTAAATCAAGCAACGCGCTTGCTCGAATTATGCTGAATATCCTTTATGCAGCACCAATCTGGTATCGATCCATGGCGTTTTCAAGCTACACCAAAGGTATATGCGGGGCTTATCGCCTAAGTGCGCTCAGGGTCACTTGTGCGTATCGCACGGTGTCGGAAGATGCTGCTCTGGTCATTGCCGGGATGATTCCACTTAGCGAGTCGGTCACGGAAGCAAATGAGAGATATAGGGCCTCACGGTTGAGTTCCCCTAGACAACCCAACAGTGATATACAGCAGCAGGAAGCAAGGCAGCGGAGTATCGAAAGCTGGCAAAACCGCTGGGATCAATCCGCTAAGGGTCGCTGGACCCATATCCTTATCCCGAAGCTACTACCATGGCTATTGCGGAAACATGGTGAGGTCAATTTCCACCTAACTCTGCTTCTCACGGGACATGGGTGCTTTAGGAGCTACCTAAAAAGAGTCGGACATGATGAAATCGAGGAGTGTACGTGGTGCGAGGAAGGCCCTGTGGAGGACGCCAGACACGTCCTGTTTCAGTGTGGAAGGTTCCACACGGAAAGGATGGAACTATCCAGAGTGATGGGTGGCGATATTGCGGAGGATAATTTAGTCCCATTCATGCTTCAGTCAAAGCAAAAATGGGAGGCAGCTTGTGACTTCGCAGCCTCTATTATGGCCGAACTTCGAAGACAAGATGCGCAGCGTAGATCCAGGGAGGAGGCGGGCCATCCAGCCTGCGAAGCAATGCCTTGCGGCCGTCCCGCAGGTTTAAGATGTTTCTGTTTACTGTCTGTATCTTGTGCCAATGTGCTTATATGTGAATAGTAGGTAATAATTTAATAAAAAGAATTAAGAAAAAAAAAAAGTCTCTTGCCCCATTCCCAGTAAGAAGAATAAGAATATTTAGTTTCTTCTGGGCCGTCAGCCGTCAGGTATACAGGGGGATCAACGTACATCGTTGATGCAGCGCAGGGACTCCAGAATCAACATCTGATCAGTGCATGCACTTGTTCAGATGCTTGATACTGATCCACGCGCGGCATCAAATATGTACGGCCGTAACTGTATACACCGTCGGAAGTGTGACTATACTCTCCACGCGAGGGCGGCTGGAAACAGATCCTTGGTACGGTCATGTCTCTGCCAAGGGTGCTGGCGAATGGTAGTCAGGCGAGAGAGACAACTCTTAAAAACCCTCAAATCTAAGGTGGAACAGCATATGCCGATAGATGAATGGCCGAGGGTGCGTCTCTGGTCTTTAGTATGCGGACTCTGGATACCTGCCGACCTCCAGTTTTAATTAGGCTTCCCACGGCACTGCGGGCTATGTCGTGGGTGACATGCATTCCCGCCTACTCGTGGGACTTCAAAATGAATGCAATTACCAAACCTAAAGGGGAGCCCGGTTCTTCCCAAAACAAACCGGAAGGGAATATTATTCCCTCTAAATCTGGAGGCAGCCTGCCTGTCACCAGTCAAGCGCTGACGAAGGATAATGCTAATGAGCCGATCCTTCGTCACGAGACGGAAGGTGTTGGAAGTGGGGAGCCGGTGAATGCACCGACTTCCTCCCTATCAGGAAATACCCGGGATACACCACCATCGAGTTGGAACACCACCTGCAAACGTGCATCTGGGACTAAGCTCGGTGTTGGGGTATCCAGGGGGCATTCTGCCAACGCTCCTGTCCCGAAGCAAACACCAGGAATAAAGCCGACGTTTAGAGAAAAACGTCGGGCGGCCTTTATCCTGGGAAGAAACCTCCGCGGAGATCCTGACACATCTCCGGAGGGACTCAAGCTGATGGAATGGGCGAGGAGTGTGATCCCAGACTTTCAGCCAGGCAAGCCACGCACTCAAGTGGCCCCGCAAACGGCGAAGAGGCAGCGGTCGCCAGAGCAGACTGCGACGAAGCCCAAACGACCTAAGACGCAGCCGGCGAATCGATCGTTCGCGGAGGTCGCGAGGGATAAGGTCATCATTGGTGTTCTTGACAAAGGCAACCTTGATGGTCAGATCCCTCGTGACAAGTGGAACATCGTTGAGGCCGAGCTGCAGAAGAGGTTCCTTAAGGACGCGAAGGCATGCGGGGGAGCTCCGCACTCTTGTGAGGACGCCGGGTGGCATCAAAGCTTCGTGAAAGTTATCGCGTGCGATGATGTCCGCTCGGCCGAAATCTTTAAGGGTGTGGTGGCTTCCCTTGGAGAGGTTTACCCGGGCGCCCAGCTAGTCGCTGTTGACTGGAAGGACGTCCCTGTTAGACCTCGAGCACGTGTTTGGGTGTCTGTGCAGCCGGAGGAAAAGGGAGAGATCCTGGAGATGTTCCAGCTCTGTAACCCTCACTTACCCACGAGCAACTGGCGTGTGGTAAAAGTGGAAGAGGCGTCAGGCAATGCACGCCAGATCATTCTGATTCTCAATAAGGAGTCAGTGGACCTGCTAGAGCAGTCGGACGGTACAGTCAAGTACGGCTACCGAAGGGTTAAAGTACGAGTGTATCGTTCGGATGTTCCAGCGGGAAAACCGACTACCGAGGAGCCTGATCTGGAGATGGATGTCGACGTCTCGGACGCTGAGGAGGAGCTGGACACGGACCTTGACGTGGTCCTCTCAGACGTTGGCGAAGAGGAGGAAAACTCACTGATTGGTGATCCCTTCGCTGACTCTGATAAAACGACGGTGGAGGTGGTTCCTGGAGCTATTCTTCCGGATCCTCCAGATAAACCTCCACCACTGTAAAGCAGCAGCAGCTGCTCTCCTGCTTCGTCTCGCCAAAGACGGAGCAGACATCGTCCTGATTCAGGAACCCTGGGCAAGCGGAGGCAGGGTTCTAGGACTTAAATCACAGGACTACACGCTAATAGTAGCCCCCAACCAAGGTAAAACTCGTACCTGCATTCTTGCAAAAAAGGTCTCCCTGTATTTTTGCTTAACAATTTCAGTAATGAAGACAACACTGCGATTAGTCTGGAAGGTGCTGTACCGATCAGACTAAGCGCTACTTACATGGCCCACGACCACCACGGACCTCCACCACACGAACTTCTCCGAGCATTTATCGCGGATAGCGAGGCCAGGAGGATTGGACTCCTGATCGGTTGCGACGAAAATGCTCATCACAGCCAATGGGGAAGTACAAATACAAACGAACGGGGTGAGTTACTTTTTGAATACATCCTGTCCTCCAAGTTGGTCATCTGCAACAGAGGCAATGAACCGACATTTATAACCAAAAATAGGAAGGAGGTCCTGGACCTCACTCTTATTTCCCACGCCCTTCAAGATCAGGTGGTGTCTTGGAGGGTACTTGAAGATCACTCTTTCTCCGACCACCGTTACATTGAAACAGTCATTAATTTTCTCTACACCTTCACCAGTTCAGTTCCGAAACTTTAGACGAACCAACTGGTCAAAATATTCAGACATTCTACATCGAACGCTACCCGAGTCCCCTCCGATTGGAGAAAACAGTCCAGAGCGTACGATGTCCCTCATCAGCACTTTCACGAATGCGTGCAATACTGCCCTGAAAAGATCCTGTCCCCTTAGCACCTCGAAGGGGAAGGGGAAAAAGCCCCCCTGGTGGAACCCAACACTAGGGGAGCTTAAGAAAAACGCCAGGCGTTTATTTAATTCTGCAAAAACCAGTGGAGGCGAGCAGGCCTGGCAGAACTATAAAGTTGGCCTATCCACCTATAAGAAGGAGCTTAGGAAAGCCAAAAGATCTTCTTGGCAAAAGTTCTGCAGTGAAATAGAAGACACTTCGGAAGCCGCAAGGCTCCGGAAGATTCTATCCAAGAAAACCCCCTCCCTAGGCTATCTAAAGAAACCAGATAATTCCTGGACCACTTCCAGCGAGGAATCTTTAGACATCCTCATGAACACACACTTTCCGGGATGTTCGCTCACGAAGCAGGACTACGATCCCCAAATCATCATTGACAACCCATCAATTCCTAACTTACTCTCAGGTAACAACATAAGCTGGGCTATTAGAAGCTTCGGCCCCTACAAATCCCCTGGACCGGATGGAATTATTCCGGCCCAGCTCATCCATGCAGGAAAAACAGCCATCAGATGGCTTCAAACCATCTTCGAGGGTGTACTCTCGGATGGCATAATACCAGAACCATGGCTACAAACCAAGGTGGTCTTCATACCCAAGGCGGGCAAAGCCTCGCACGTCTCCCCCAAGGACTTTAGGCCCATCAGTCTATCGTCCTTCATGCTCAAGACCATGGAACGACTTCTAGGTCTTCACCTCAGAGCAACCATACCGCTCTCTCACCTGTCAGAATCCCAGCACGCCTACCGGAAAGGCAGATCTACTGAGACAGCTCTGCACTCAATTGTCACGATTATAGAAAAATCTCTAGAATGTAAGGAATACACCCTCGCGGCATTCCTGGACATCGAAGGCGCATTTAACAACATTCTCCCATCCGTAATCACAGAAGCGCTAACGAATCTGAGGGTCGACTCCCAAACAGTGAGTCTTGTCAGTCAGTTACTTATATGTAGGACAGTCAAGGCATCACTGGGGACGTCGACATGCAGCAGATTCGTCAGTAGAGGTACCCCACAAGGAGGGGTACTCTCGCCTCTTCTATGGAACGTAGCTGCGAATGCGCTACTGCGTTCAATGGAAGGGGGTGGCTGCAAAGTGATCGCGTATGCGGATGATGTTGCTATCGTCTTCTCGGGAAAGTTCCCTCAAACCTTATGCGATCGCATGACCGCATCCCTTCAAACCCTAACCAACTGGGCAAGGAAAAGTGGACTGAGCGTTAACCCATCCAAAACAGAGCTTGTACTCTTCACTAGGAAGTACAAAATCCCCCTTGTTGTCCCTCCAAAGCTCAGTGGAGAAACTCTTAAACTCAGTAACAGCGCCAAATATCTAGGCCTCACATTAGATAGGAAGCTTGATTGGAACCTGAACTCTGATGAACGGGTCAGGAAAGCAACCGTCGCCCTCTACGCGTGTAGGAAAACTATCGGACTTAAATGGGGTATGACCCCAAACATAGTTCGATGGATCTACACGGCAATCGTTAGACCGGTCCTACTGTACGGAGTAACAGTATGGTGGCCGGTCCTGGAAAAGACAGCCCAGCAGCGCAGATTCTCCAAGGTTCAGCGCATGGCTGAAATTTGCATCACTGGTGCACTCCGCACCACTCCTAGTGACGCTCTCGATGCTATCCTGAACATATCCCCTATTGAGCAGATGGGATATAGGGTAGCTACCTTCTCTGCTCTTCGCTTGAGAGAATCGAAACAATGGCGCACAGCCAACTTCGGTCACTCTAGCATCCTTCAGGGAAACTCCCTCCTTCCTACAGTCACTTACTACTGTATCCCAACAGAACACCTCTCTACCCCCTTCCACATCTTCATCCCTTCTAGAGAAGAGTGGAATCAGGGTCCGCCAGGACCGCAGAACTCAATACAAATATATACTGATGGCTCGAAACTCGATAATAGAGTGGGTGGCGGTGTATACTCCGAAGTAATCGGCATCAGTCATTCTTTCAGACTACCGGACCACTGTAGTGTCTTTCAGGGCGAAATCCTTGCGATCAAGGAAGCCTTAATATGTGCACAGTACTCATCTCAGACGCTGAGTACAATAAGCATCTACTCTGACAGCCAAGCCGCCATTAAAGCACTTGGCTCAATATCCACCAACTCGGTATCAGTTAGCGACTGTCGCAGATCTCTCCAGGAGATGGCAGAACAGTCCTATATAAGCCTTATCTGGGTCCCAGGTCACAGGGATATAGAGGGCAATTGCAAAGCAGACGAACTCGCGAGACAAGGGACTACCACCGACCTCCTTCCTGATAAGGAAAATGTATGTATGCCCATGGCTACGTGTAGGCTCATCATTAAGGAACTTTTCGACCAGAAAGCTACTCAAAAATGGCGGTCAGTCAGTACCTGCAGGACAGCGCGACTGACTTGGCCAGATCGCAGCGAAAAACGCTCTTTGGACCTATGCAAGCTCGGCAGAGCAAACTGCGCAGCAGTTGTCAGGTCAATCACAGGACACTGGCTGGTCGGTACACATGCCGCCAGACTTGGTGCCCCTACAACGACTTCTGCAGAAGCTGTAGGGACGAGGAAGAAGTGGAATCTACCTCACACTTTTTCTGCTCGTGCCCTGCTCTAAGTCGTCGAAGAAAGAAATTCCTAGGCTCATACTTACTAACCGATATTTCCGAACTCTCGGTCATATCCCCAAGACAAATCTCAGGATTCATACAGGCATCAGGATGGACCTAGCCCCATAATATGTTCCTACAATAATGGAACTATATAAATAAGTTGTAAAAATTTTTAGGCCCCATAAATAGGAGGAATGGATGCGGAAAGAGTCCGCAAGCGGCATCACAACGGGTCAACTCAATGGCCTAAGTGTGTTGAAGGGTCTCCCCCTTCAGCAACCGCCCTAACCTAACCTAACCTATTTTATTAATAAATATTTTTTTTTTTATAATTTAATTTTTTTTTTTGTTTGTTTTTTTTTTTTTTTGTAAAAAAAAAATTTTTTTTTTTTTTTTTAAAAAAAGTAAAGGGAAAAAAAATAAAATTAGTTTGTGTTTGTTTTTTTTATATATAAATAAAAATTTTTTGGGGATAAGAAAAAAAAAAAAAAAGGGAGAAAAAAAACTTTGGGGGGGGTTTTTTTTTTTTTTTTTGGGGGGTGTAAAAATTTTAATAAAATATTTGTTTAGTTTTTGGTTCAATTAAGTGCAACAATGTTCATGTATATTTGTTTCTATATGACTGTTTAATGTATTTAAATGTATATAAGTTCCTATGTATATATGTATATAATATGTGTGTAGTCTCACTACAACTCTATGTCAATAAGAATATTGGTTTCTCTGTCTGGGATCCTTTTTCAAGTCTTCAGCATCGTAGGCCTTTATTACTTACTAAATGAGTCGATATCTCCACCCGTTGAAGTTAGACTAATTCAATCTAAACAACATTAGCAAGTCTGATATTCCAAAATTAAACACAACGTTTTATTTAAAAAAAAAAAATTCCAATCAAATGGTTGTGCGCAAAAAATTATGTCCCCATCACATGCCTCTCGGTTGGGCGTCAAAAATTTTTTAACCCTCGCATGCCCCACGTTGGGCGCAAAAATTATGTAATCTTCTGCTGTAAGCAAACAATTAAGTTTGTTCTAAAGTTGCTCACGACAACGACGAGATCGAGACGGACGGGGTCCCCTAGTTTCCTAGCTCTTTCGGGTGGGGTGGGTTTTTGTCAAGCTCCGACGTCTGCATCACATAAGTTTATTTTTATAGGGCCCCTTCAGAAACTACAACGGAAGCGATTCTTCCAAAAACATACTTTTCTCACATACAAACTATAAATTTACTCAACTGTATTACTTGTACAAAAACGGGGTTGATTTTGTTGATATCAGAAAATCATTGTGGACGAGGTCTATAGATGGAGGTCGACACTTGCTTTCTCTACCCTACCCAACCTTGATCTTCAACATTTGCTATTAATGAAGATCCCCTTGAAAGATTTCCACCTACCCTATTACATCACCATGTCACCAGGAAACACAAACTTAGACGTTCATTTTCTCAGGCATTATTCCCAAAATAATATTTGTTTTATTTAACTGAATATTTGTAATAAACTTCATTTCTCTTTCATTTCATGTAACTTCAACTTAAATTCGTTAAATTATTCATCCTTAATCCGAACAAGGTTTTTATTCTGTTATTGTTTATATTAACATTAAGAAAAATCAATTACTTTATCAAAAAACATAACTTTAAATTTCTTTAAATTTAAACAAGTTCAATACTCTTTGAACGTAATCAATAAAATTGCATATAGTCGATCTTCACTGTAGTTGTTCAGTGCCAATAGCTAACAAGCTAAGGTGCAGGGTTTAGACAACCAAAAGATAATTTGTTCAAACACACAAAGGTTAACACCAAGAATCTGAGCTGGCGATCAGCTGTTCAGCAAATGTATTTACAAAAAAGGTCATTGACCCAACAAGAGGGTAGGTGTGTTGTGGTTGCTGTAATCGTTGTTGGTCTTATTTTTCAATTTTCTTTTAAATTAAAGCCTGGGCTTGGGGTACATCATCTGAGAGGATTCCAACAACTCTTACCAAGTTAACAGCGTTGTAACGGATTAGCCAAAAGCTTCGAGTATAAGAGTCACATTCAAAATGTATGCGTACTTACATAAATACGTAGGAATATGTATGTACCATTAGGAGAGTGTATGCATGACAAGTTGGATCAGCTGTTTTTATATATGCATGTAGGCAAAATATGGAAAAATTAACAATAAAAGGCAAACTTACATATGTACATCAGGGATCCCTCGATGAAAAGCCTTTCAAAGCGATACTTGTTGTTTTTGATGTTAATTTGTATATTTAAGATATTTTTATTGTCACTTTCATTTGTTAGTTTTTCCTACATGCCTAGAAATTCTCACTTTTTCGCAGATTGATACACATTCACTTTTCCAGCAGGCAATTTGTATTATAAAAAAAAAAAGAACAACAAGAACATCAGCGGTGCTCATCTTCCTCTTACTGACGTACAACTTTAACACACACACATGACTTAAGCAGGGCTTTGCCTTTGGATTTGACCAGATATAGACTTTTCTTTTAAAGATTTTACTTTCACAGACTTTGGCGAATGCCACGGCTCTTCGAGCAAAGGGGGTTGTAACTACTTGGTATATTCACTTTTTCACACAGTTGATAGATTGACTTTTATGCATTTTTTAATAGAACGATATTTTAGATTTTAAATACATTTCTATGGAACATAAAAGAAAGATTTTTACGCCAGGATTTACCGCTCTCTACAGTGGGTACTCTCACTACACTGGGACTCTGGATGCGTTTATCTGCGTTTTTTGGCTATGTTGCTCCTCCTTAGTGGATCACCAGGCAGTCCATTACAATTTAGGGATCGCATCATTCCTTGTTTTGAATGAGCCTGCCTCAAGTATGGTTTTTAATTTACCATGCTCACAATTTCTGATCATTGTTGTTATGGCTTCTTTAGTGCTGAAAGTATCAGCATGTTCTGCATTTAAGCCTTCATCTATATACGATGATTCTAACATTTTACGCAAGTTTTCGATTGCGTGGCTGTTTTTCCTTTTTGGAAAACATTAGCCATCTTGGCTTTTACTACATCTGATGATTCGCCAACGATTGTATGCTGAAGTTTTTTGATAATAGCGGCAATTGTTGTTTCATTTTGGACTCTATGAAGAGTTAAGCCGATTATTTTTGATTTTATTACTTCAACAGCGAGATTCATATGGTCCTTTTGTAAGGTTTACCAGTTTTACTGCTGTTAAAAATCGTTGTGAAAGCAATTTTTTCCGTCGAATTCCGGAATTGCTTGGGCGATTTCTCTTATATATGCGATTCGGCGACTGATGTGTCAGTCATTGTGATTGGTTTTTGTTCGATTACACTAGAAGTTGAAGCTGAATCTTCTTGATCAGACAACTCAGGTAATGTAAATACAGCTGGAATTGTCAAATCGTGTAAATCTTTTTCGCCTTTCTGTTTCTGATTCATCAACAGAATCAATTATTTCTTGATCTATCGATTCTGGTTGTTCACCTGTTTCGATTGTTAGATCGGTTTTTATAATAGTCTGAATTGAGATATCCAAGTTATGTCTTGTTTTTACAGTTATTAAGTTTGATCGTAATTTGATTAAAACTTTAGATACCTTAGTCCACTGTTTGTTTGCTAATTTTTCTTTATGGTCGTAAATGCTTTTTCGTACTTAGTTAAAGCAATCTACCAGTATGGTTGCATGTTTTTTTCACAGTAACCTCTTGTACGATTCTGTTTTTGGTTATGCATTTATAAGATTTTTCGAACTTTGATCTAATTTCATTTATATTATTAACAATATCTTGCCATATTATGGATAATAATCTTATTCATTTTATTTATTTTTTTATTATTATTTATGTGCGGATTGTACCATAATAAGAAGTGTACGTCCCAATAGAGTATTTTCACTTATTACTGAACTTACTTTTATATCTGGGATAGTTGAAAGTACTATTCCCTTTTGAGTATCAGTACAATGTATTAAAGGGGATATTTCTGTTGTGAATTTGCTCATGTATTGATTTTCATATTCATATACAGTTATGGGCTTTTCATTTTCTGAAATAATATCTATTGCTCTATTTCTGAAATGAGGGTCTTCTAAAAAGGTAATCCTTATTATGTCTTTTGTGTTTATTTTAGACTCTATCTAATTAGTAAAAACTGCCCTATGCTACCTATTGTCAGAATCAAAAGTAAAATCCACAGAGATTGTGTGTCATATGTGTGAATTATTATTTTTATAATATTGACCACATTGGCCGTATTGTCCTTAGACTGGGTGTCGTCTGAACCGAACCAACCCATGATTTCTGATATGAAAAAATATCAAATTTAATAGGATTGCTTTTTTGTTTTGTTTTTTAATTTGAATATATATATATTTTTTTTTTAATTTTTAAGGTATATTTTTTTGAATAATATATATATATTCGCAATGTTCTTTTTTGCTTATAATTTATTGTTAATTTTTTTTTTAAGTTCCCTAAGACAGTGGGAAATTGGTTGGGGATTTGGGTTTTTGTGGTACATGTTTCCTTACCTAGTTCCATTATTTTCGGGCCGTTTTCATGGACAGCTCAAAATTACAATGGGTCTTACAATTTTGCTTATGACATATGAAATTTCATTATTTAAAATTAAATTTAGGTATATATTTGTTTTGGGTTTTTTTTATTAAATTTTTTATTTTTACTAAATTAATCTGCTTTATGGTCTGGTCATCCTTCAGCTGCTGCTGTTGTCCGAGGCCTTTTTGATTTAGCCGTTGCCGGTGCCGGTTGCACAGGCTGCTGCTGTTGTCCGGGGCCTATGAGCTCAGGCGGGGCCGGTGCAGGTCTGCACAGGCTAATTGTTGGTTTGTTGGGGAGCTGGTTGTGTGTGGCTGCAAGTATATTCACACGCCGGTGTGTATAGTGGGCCACTGCAGTCTGTTGGGCACTTCTTCTTGAGTGCCGGAATAGATTTTTCTGTTGGTAATTCAATAAAATGTATGTTTTTGAAATCGATTTAATGTTTTTGATGGAGTTTTCGAGCGAAGGGTTTCTTTGCGATTTGTTATTTAATTGGTTTTTTAAAAATTCTAACTCCTGGAGTTCACAAGCTTTTTCCCATGTTGGGAGTTTTTCATTATTTAATGTCTTTCTTATTTCGGCAATTCTTTTGAGGATTTTATTTCTAAGTCTTCCTTTTTTTCATTTTGCTTGTTCATTACTGATTTTTCTTCGGAATTTTTTTTTTCATTGAAACCTCTTGCACTCTACTCACTCAGTTTTTTTTCAAGTCCTGGGTGTTCCTAGACCCAATCCACGGTCGAAAATATTATTCGCTTAGATTCATTCTGTTCGGCTGAGAGTTAAGTCGAAGGTCCCTTTTCACTCGGTCCTCCAATTGCGCACCTAGGACTGCGGCGCATAACTCCAGCATTGTTAACGTTTGAGTTGCCAGTGGTGCCACCTTAGACTTCGCACACAACAGTTGTACAGACGGTTTGTTGCTTTTATAAGTTGCGCGCAAGTATACTGCTGCTCCATATGCCTTTTTTTGATGCGTCTGCGAAGGTGTGAATTTCTACGCACTCGGGTACCTTCCCGTTATATATGTGTGGAGGAATCTTCACCTTATTTAGTGCTTGAAGATCGGCTCTGTAGCTCAGCCAGGTATTCATAAGATGGGCAGGTAACTCCTCATCCAAACCTAGCTGCTCCTTGCTGAGTGCTTGCAAAAATATTTTTGCATTGATAATAACTGGAGCGAACAGCCCTTGTGGGTCGAAGATTTGCGCTATCTCTGACAGTATGACTCGTTTAGTAATATTTATTTCTGTGGTCACATTTGCTCGTCCGCAAAGCTGGTCAGCTTGTGGCATCCAAATGATGCCTAGTGTCTTGACGCTTTGAATATTTAATAGCTCTCCAAGTTCCAAGTTAGTTACGACATCCTCTTTTGGAATTCCTTGTAACATTTGCGTGTGGTTGGCGCACCATTTTCTCAGCTTAAATCTTTGGTTTGGTTTGATTTGATTAGCCTTTTGGAGTGAATTGGCCCCAGTTAGGCAATCATCCACGTAGAAGTCATCTCTCAGTGCTACTGCTCCTGATGGAAACTGGTCCAGGTTGATGTTGGCCAAGTGGTTTAGGCATTTCGTTGCCGAATAGGGTGCAGATGGGGTGCCGTATGTGACAGTCTTTAGTCGATAATGTCGTAAATCATCGTTAGGACTAGTTCTCCAAACTATTAATTGGAAATCTTGATCTTCTGGACTTACCCAAATTTGTCGGTACATTTTCTCAATGTCGGCCATGAAGACGTACTTGTGCATCCTGAATCGCAGAAGGATCGAAAATAACTCACTCTGGGTAGTTGGGCGAGTGTGAAGGATTTCATTTAACTACTTGTTGGACGACGTTTTTGCTGATGCGTCGTATACCACCCGAAGTCTTGTAGTAATGCTATCGGGTTTTAAGACGCAATGATGTGGTATGAAGTAATGTTTCTTGGGGATATCCTTGGGTTCCACCAGCTTGGGTCCTGTCACGGTCGCCATGTTGTATCACCCACTTTCCATTAAATGTTGCTCTCCATTTAAAACAATTTTAAGTTGGTTCTTTATTTGATTTCATTTGATGGTTTTATTTCGATACATGTGTATCGGGCATAGGCAGAATTGTCTCTGAATTAAAGTTAACTTAAATGCTAAGGCCGCGCAGCTACGCTGTCGGAAACGCCGACCGCGAAAAGAACACTTTTCAGGATGTAATTTAAGATTATATTTTCGACATAGATTAAAAACGTTGCTAAGATTTTTAACCATATGTTTTTCTGAACAGCCGATTACTATTAAATCATTCATGTATAGAAAAGCTTGTGATGGTTCTAGATCTGAGAATGCAATTGTCATCATTCTCTGAAATGAATTTTTAGCTATTTTTAAGCCGTATGATAATCGCGTGAAACGACAAGAGCCGTTGCTCGTTGAAAATGAAGTAAGATATCTTGAACTTTCTTCGAGTTCAATTTGATGGAATCCAGACATTAAATCTAGACACGAGAAGTATTTGGCACGGCCTAATTGATCGAATATATCGTCAATTCTTGGTAGCAGAAATTTATCTGATAGTAATTTTTTGTTTATTTGGCGGTAATCTATTACTAAACGCCATCTTTTTTCTGTTGAATTGGGCAAAGCTTTTTTTGGAACAAGTAACAGTTGGCTATTGTGTTCTGATACTGAAGGTTCAACTATATTATCTTCGATTAGTTTTTTGACTTGTTTTTCGACCTCCTCCTTGTGACTATGTGGAATTCTATAGTTTTTTATATAGACTGGTTCATCATCTGTTTTTCTTAGTGTTTGTTTATAAAAATTAGTTATTGCTTCGGTTTCAAGTCCGAATACATCGACATATTTTGTGCATAACTCTGTTAGAGTTTCGTTGAATAGTGGTGGAAAATGTTTAGATAATTTTTTCATAACTTGTGTTTCTCTTTCTTTTGAACTGATGCTTAATATTTCGTATTCTTGTAATGACTCAGTTTTGACTTTATTGAGATAAACCATTACTGTATTGTTAGTTGTGTTTAAAATTCGAACGTAAGCATTTTTTGAAGTTGTTATTGTGTTTGCAATATATATACCATTTCTATTTCTTGATTCGGAATAAGAATATGATCATCTTTTGTAATCACATTTATTTGACGGACTATTTCGGATCTTGCTGGTGGAATGGTGGCATTTGAATCATTTGAATGGACAATTGAAATTGAAATTTCAAAGTCAATGTTATTTGGACGAAGGACAAATCTGTCTTCGTATGGGTTTATATCCAATAAGCAATTATATTTTTTAATGAAGTCCATACCAAGAATGCCATCACCTGGTATAGGAAAATTGGGTATATATATATTTGTCTGTTCTTAGTTCAACGAAAGCTAAACCTTTGGAGTCGGTTACGCCTTCACCTATTCCTGATATTTTTATAATATTATTTTGATCTAAATTTGTATAATGATTTGAGTTTTCTTTTAAAATTGATATGTCTGCACCTGTATCGATTAGTTGAGTAAGATTTTTGTTTGTGTTTTAATTTTTAATTTTTATAAAAGCAGAAAGTTTTGGATTGATGGTGAATACGGTTCCTATTGGTTTTGAGTACCTAAAGGTGCTTGCTGGTTTTCCGAATTTCCTTGTGCAGTTCGAACATTATTATTGTTTCTGTTATTGGTGTTGTTTTGGTTGCCTCGATTTCCATTATTGAAATTTCCTCGATTGGCATAATTATTGTTCTGGTTGTAATTTGGATTGAAGCTTCTAGAATTTCCTGAGAAATGTCCACGGCCTCTGTAGTTACCTCTATAATTATTATTTTGGTAACCATTATTGTTTTGGTGGTTGTTGTTATTATTTTGGAAGTAACCCCTTCCTCGGAAGTTACCTCGGAAGTTATTACCTCTGTAGTTTTTTCTGTTTTGGGTGTACAGTACCGAGCTGGTATTGCCCGTCATTTCCGTTCTGCAGTGTATATATTTGGTTATTGCATCATTCATTGTTTTAAATGAGCCTGCCTCAAGGATGGTGTTTAACTTACCATGCTCACAATTTCTGATCATTGTTGTTATTGCTTCTTTAGTGCTGAAAGTATCAGCATGTTCAGCATTTAAACCTTCATCTATATATGATGATTCCAACAGTTTACGCAAGTTTTCGATTTCGTTTGTGAATTGCGTGGCTGTTTTTCCTTTTTGGAAAACGTTAGCCATCTTGGCTTTTACTACATCTGATGATTCGCCAACGATTGTATCCTGAAGTTTTTGGATAATCGCTGCAATTGTTGTTTCATTTTGAACTCTATGAAGAGTTGAGCCAATTATTTTTGATTTTATGACCTCAACAGCTAGATTTTCATATGGTCCCTTTGTAAGGTTTACCAATTTTACTGCTGTTAGAAATCGTTGTAAATGCAATTTTTTTCCGTGGAATTCCGGAATTGCTTGGGCGATTTCTCTTATATAAGCTCTGTCAGCGACTGATGTATCAGCCATTGTGAAATGTTTTTGTTCTATTATGCTTGAGGTTGATGTTGAAGTTGAATCTTCTTGATCAGACAATTCAGGTAATGTTAATACCGTTGGAATTGTCAAATCATGTAAATATTTTTCTTCTAACTCTGCATCTGATTCTTCTTCTGAATCGATCGTTTCTTGTTCTGTATCAGGTTGTTCTCCTCTTTCAATTGTTAAATCTGTATTTATAATAGTTGGTATTGAAATATCCAAACTATGTCTCTTTTTCACAGATATCAAATTTGATCGAAATCTTATTAAAACTTTTGATACTTGCGACCAATGTTTATTAGTAAATTTGTCTTTGTGGTCGTGTATTATTTTACGTGCTTCGTTAAAACAATCTACTAACGTTGTTGCATGTCTCTTTAAAGTAGCCTCTTGTATGAGTCTATTTTGATTTATGCATTTATAGGCTTTTTCGAATCTATTTCTATTTTCTTTTATATGATCTGCAATTTCTTGCCATTCCATAATACATTTTATTAAATTTTGAGGGTCTTTTAAATTAATTTACTGTTGATTCTTTCTTTTTTTTATACCCTATCTAAATCGTTTGCCCTGCTAATATATCTTTTCTTAATAATTTTGTTATGCTTGACATATAATGTTAGCAAGAACTGACATACGCTTGCTATTGTAAGTATAAGAAGTGGAATCCACAGAGATTTTATGTCATCTGTGTAAGCAGTATTTATTAGAGGTACGCTTTATTCAGAAAGGTTAATGTATTGGTACATAGAGATGGTCTTAGAGATGGGACAAAACATGAGCAGTGTTGTATATCGTTAACAGTATTGTCTTTCGACTGAGTGTCGTCGGATCCAAACCAACCCATGGTGATGAAATATTTATGAAACTATGAACATTATCATGGAAATATTTATGGAAATTTTAAAGCTTTTATTTAAGTTTTTTTTTTGAATTTTCAATTTTTATTTATAATATATATATACTAGCATATAACCCGGCGCGCTTCGCTTCGCCACCATCAGTATAGCCGCAAAAATAATGAAAAAAACGTTGGCAATGATACCACCCCCGCCCCCATTTTCCGACCATCAGAAATGAGAAAATTATTTTCCACCTACTTGGCCCGTTAAGCGTACAAACGCTAAAACCACCCCCGTCACCCATTATCCGACCTTGAGGGTGAGTAAGCGCAAAGCTAGAAACTTTATCCTATTTAATTGGCCCATAGAGCTTTCAAACCAAATTGAATACATATCGGCTAAAAACCCACCCCCGCACCCATAATCCGACCTTTGCAGTGAACTTCCCGAAATAAAAAAACACGTGTTTCCATTTATTCTGACCCTAGATCTTACAAAACGAATTTTATTCAGATCGGGTCACAAATAGCCATTGTCACTGAACCGAAATACGCCCACCATTATTCTTGCCTGTGGGCAGAAATTCTACCACCGAGAAATCAAATGTATAATTATTTTCTATAATGTGTTCACAAACCGATTTTGAAGCCAATCGGATTAAAAATAGGTTTTACTATATAGCATTTTCCGACTTTTCGTGCGGATTTTCCATTGGAAAATCTTATGTCTAATTATTTTGCATACTATCCATACAAACCGAGTTTGAAGTCAATCGGATGAAAAATAGTGATTTCCATATAGAATTTTCCGTCCATTTTCCTTGTGGGTGGATTTTCCACCAACAAAAAATCACATGCCTAATTATTTAGCAAACTACCCTTACAAACCGAGTTTGAAGCCAAACGGATGAAAAATAGTTTTTTCCATATGGAATTTTCCGGGAATTTCCCGACTTTTCGAACAGATTTTCCATCATCGGAAAATCTCAAGTCTAATTATTCTGCTTACCATCCTCACAAACCGAGTTTGAAGTCAATCGGATGAAAAATAGTTTTTTCCATGAAGAATTTTCCGGCCATTTTCCTTGTGGGTGGATTTTCCACAATCGAAAAATCACATGTCTAATTATTTAGCATACTATCCTTACAAACCGAATTTGAAGCCAATCGAATGAAAAACAGTTTTTCCCATATGGAATTTTCCGGCAATTTCCCGACTTTTCGGGCGCATTTTCCAACATCGGAAAATCTTATGTCTTTTTTTTTTGCTTTCCATCCCCACAAACCGAGTTTGAAGTCAATCGGATGGAAAATAGTTTTTTCCATGAAGAATTTTCCGGCTATTTTCCTTGTGGGTGGATTTTCCACAATCGAAAAATCACATGTCTAATTATTTAGCATACTATCCTTACAAACCGAATTTGAAGCCAATCGATTCGAATGGAAAACCATATGGAATTTTCCGGGAATTTCCCGACTTTTCGGGCGCATTTTCCAACATCGGAAAATCTTATGTCTAATTATTTTGCATACTATCCTTACAAACCGAGTTTGAAGTCAATCGGATCGAAAATAGTTTTTCATATAGAATTTTCCGGACATTTTCCTTGTGGGTGGAGTTTCCACAATCGAAAAATTTCATGTCATCTTATTTTGTATACTATCGCTGCAAACCGAGTTTGAAGTCAATCGGATCAAAAAATAGTTTTTCATATAGAATTTTCCGGGTATTTTCTTTGTGGGCGGATTTCCCAACATTTGAAAATGTCATGTCCACTTATTTTGCATACTATCCTTACAAACCGAGTTTGAAGTCAATCGGATGAAAAATAGTTTTTTCCATGAAGAATTTTCCGGCCATTTTCCTTGTGGGCGGATTTTCCGAAAATCTGGGAAACAGGTGTTCAATTATTTCGCTTACTTTACTTACAAACCAAATTTCAAGTCAATCGGATGAAAAACAAAATTTTCCCCATAGTAGCTTTTCCCGGGAGTTTTCCACCCCTTAGGGGTGGAATTTTCCAAAACCCCGCCTTAGTGCTCACTTTCAACTCATAAGGAAACTTCTGTGAAAATTTCAGCTTTCTATGTCTTACCGTTTAGGCTCTACGTTGATTGCCAATCAGTCAGTCAGTGAGTCAGTCAGTCAAGACAAACTCTTTTATAAAAGAAAACCTCGCTTCGCCACCATCAGTATAGCCGCCAAAATAATGAAAAACGTTGGCAATGATACCACCCCGCCCCCTTCCGTCCATAATGAGAAAATTATTTCCATATTGGCCCGTTAAGCGTACAAACGCTAAAACCACCCGTCACGAAAGCTAAAAACTTATCCTATTTATTGCCCATAGAGCTTTCAAACAAATTATAAACCCCCACCATAATCCGACCTTTAGTGAACTTTCCAAAATAAAAAACACGTGTTTCATTATTCTGATAGATCTTACAAAACGAATTTTATTCAGATCGGCTCACAATAGCCATGACTAACCGAAATACGCCCACCATTATCTTGCCTGTGGGCAGAAATCTACACCACCGAGAAATCAAAGTCTAATTATTTTCCGATTTTGAAGCCAATCGGATGAAAAATAGGTTTTCCATATGGAATTTTCCGGACTTTTCGTGCGGATTTTCCAACATCGGAAAGTCTCAAGTCTAATTATTTTGCTTACATCCTTACAAACCGAGTTTGAAGTCAATCGGATGAAAAATAGTGTTTTCCATAAGAATTTTCCGGCCATTTTCCTGGGATTTCCAACAAAAAAAATCACATGCCTAATTATTTAGCAAACTACCCTTACAACCCGAGTTTGAAGCCAAACGGATGAAAAACAGTTTTTCCCATATGGAATTTTCCGGCAATTTCCCGACTTTCGGGCGCATTTTCCAACATCGGAAAATCTTATGTCTAATTTTTTTGCTTACCATCCCCACAAACCGAGTTTGAAGTCAATCGGATGAAAAATAGTTTTTTCCATGAAGAATTTTCCGGCCATTTTCCTTGTGGGTGGATTTTCCACAATCGAAAAATCACATGTCTAATTATTTAGCATACTATCCTTACAAACCGAATTTGAAGCCAATCGTCGATGGAAAACTCATATGGAATTTTCCGGGAATTTCCCGACTTTTCGGGCGCATTTTCCAACATCGGAAAATCTTATGTCTAATTATTTTGCATACTATCCTTACAAACCGAGTTTGAAGTCAATCGGATCAAAAATAGTTTTTCATATAGAATTTTCCGGGTATTTTCTTGTGGGCGGATTTTCCAACATTTGAAAAATCTCATGTCAACTTATTTTGCATACTACCGTACAAACCGAGTTTGAAGCCAAACGGATCAAAAATAGTTTTTCCATATGGAATTTTCCGGGAATTTTCCTTTGCGGGCGGATTTCCAACATCTGAAAATGTCAGTCCACTTATTCTGCTTACCATCCTCACAAACCGAGTTTGAAGTCAATCGGATGAAAAATAGTTTTTTCCATGAAGAATTTTCCGGCCATTTTCCTTGGGCGGATTTTCCGAAATCTGGGAAACAGGTGTCCAATTATTTCGCTTACTTTACTTACAAACCAAATTTCAAGTCAATCGGATGAAAAACAAAATTTTCCCCATAGTAGCTTTTCCGGGAGTTTTCCACCCCTTAGGGGTGGAATTTTCCAAAACCCCGCCTTAGTGCTCACTTTCAACTCATAAGGAAACTTCTGTGAAAATTTCAGCTTTCTATCTCTTACCGTTTAGGCTCTACGTTGATTGCCAATCAGAGTGACAAGACAAACTCTTTTATATATAGAGAGATATATTTTTTTTTTATTATATTTCCATTAAATGATTTTAAAAATTAATTAGAATTATTATATTTTTTTCATTTGAGAAAAATTACTTTGTATTGAAGATACGAATATTTGTGTTAAAACGTCGTAGGACGGTGAGAAGTTTGGGGAATCGGGTTTGGTGCTACATGTGTATTATGCCTGATCCGCCTGGTTGTAGTCCTTCAAAGCCATCAGGCATCCGTCCAATGTTCCCAATGAGTTTAACTTATTGTGTTGGTTTTTATTTCATTCTTTATTCAAATAAATGTATTTAGTTTATTAAGGGTGGCGCTGTGGCCAGTTAGAGCTCTCATATATATCTGTTCTTACAATTATCACTTATGCGCTCATGCAGCTAAGTCTCGTAGCTGCGCTGCCAACAGCGGCAGCGGAAAGACGTTTATATATTTTTATATATGGCTATGCTCGCTTAGGCTGGAGCGCAAGGGTCTATGTATATGCACTTGAGTTTATTGCATGGGGGGTCCGCGTGTGACAGAAATGCTGACACTTGCATTTTCCGTTAAGGAATAAAGGCTGGCTCGTATTTCGGCCACTTGTGTAAATGAATTGGGACTTGGACTTTGTAGTTATGTTTATTTATATATATGCATCAATGTATGAAGTACAGTGTGCATTCACTATATGTGCATAGTACATCTCCCTTCTTTTGAAAAATAACGTAATATAATGAAGTTATTTTCTAAGGAATTATTTTTTGTATGTATATGTATTTGTATGTTCTTTCTCAAACGTCCCAGTCAAAAAATGAAAATTTTTTGATTTGCTTCATACTTTGGTGAATTGTTATCCTATATAAAGGTAATAAATTCCCAAGATATTAACTCATTGATAAAAAAAAATTGTAGAAATTAGAGGGGGTGGAAGTTTTGACATTTTAAGTGACATTGGTATTTTTAAAATCGTATAACTATGACAAAACTTTATCGATTTGATATTGTGAATATGTCATTTTAAAGCATTTTTCATGTACTTTTTGAAAAAAATAACAAAAATAAAAAACGAGAAGGCAAAGCTAACTTCGACTGTGCCGAAGTTTTAATACACTTGAAAAACTTTACTCCAACTGATTTAACTGGAAAAATATATATATGATATGATATCAGATATTTAAAATTATTAAATCCTTGATAATAAAAATTTGATACCATAAAAAAAAACTTTTCTTAGTAAAACACATTTTCCGACCGATCGGTCCTATGGCAGCTATATGCTATAGTCATCCGATTTTGATAATTTTTTTCAAAATTATGTGAAAGCATATAAAACTAATATATACCAAGATTGGGGACGCTACGATAAAAAACAAAAAAGTTTTTCTCACTAGAAGTGGTTTTTTGACCGAACGTTTATATGACAGCTATATGCTATAGTCATCCGATTTTGATAAATTTTTTCCGAATTGTGTGGAAACATATAAAACAAATATGTACTACGATTGGAGACGCTACGATGAAAATCAAAAAAGATTTTCTCACAACGACTTATTGTTCGACCGATCGTTCCTATGGCAGCTATATGCTATAGTGATCCAATTTTGATACATTTTTCCAGAATTATGTGGAAGCATATAAAACGAACATGTACCAAGATTACTGACGCTACGATTTAAAACAAAAAAGTTTTTCTAACTAGAACTAGTTCTTTGACCGATCGTTCCTATGGCAGCTATACGATATAGTCATCCGATCCGGCCGGTTCCGACATATTAGTTGCGTGCAGAAAAAAGAAGACTCTGTGCAAAATTTCAGCTCGATAGCTTTAAAACTGAGAGACTAGTTTGCGTAGAAAGAGACAGACAGACAGACAGACAGACAGACGGACAGACGGACAGACGGACAGACAGACGGACGGACGGACAAGCGGAAATGAACTCGGCTCGTCGTCCTGATCAAAAATATATATAGTTTATGGGGTCGGAAATGAATATTTCTGTGCGTTACAAACTTCTGGGCAAAATTAATATACACTTTTCAAGTGTATAAAAATTAAAATTCACCCCCTATTTTCCAAAATTAACCGTTATTTTTCAATTTTGTCCCAAATGGGTATTTTTTTTTTTAAAAATTTTAATTTTTTTTGAAAAGCTTAGGTCATTTCCTATAAAATGTGTCAATATGATAGTGGGACAACAGATACTTGAGGAGAAATGTAATTACAAAATTAATAATGTCCTTATGTCCGTCTATTTCTATGCTATCTTTTCCCTCAGTTTTAAAGCTATCTTGACCAATCTTTCCAAAATGTCTTTAAATGCAAATACGCTGCACATATAGGAAATGATCTAAGCTTTTCAAAAAAAAATACAATTTTTTTTTTTAATACCCATTTGGGACAAAATTGAAAAATAACGGTTAATTTTGAAAAATAGGGGGTGAATTTTAATTTTTTTAATTTTTTTTTTTTTCAAAAGTACATGAAAAATGCTTTAAAATGACATATTCACATTTTCAAATAGATAAAGTTTTGTCATAGTTATACGATTTTAAAAATACCAATGTCACTTAAAATGTCAAAACGTCCACCCCCTCTAATTTCTAAAAATTTTTTTTCAATGAGTTAATATCTTGGGAATTTATTACCTTTATATAGGATAACAATTCACCAAAGTATGAAGCCAATCCAAAAAATTTTCATTTTTTGACTGGGACGTTTGAGAAGAATGCCCCATATATATTTTATTTTTGTATTTTTTTTTTTTTTTTTTTTTTTATAAAAATTTTTTTTTCGAATCAAAAAAGTATTAATATTTTCCTCTATAAATTTTATGTATATAATTTTGTGAATTATAATTTTTCACTACATGGAGTTTTTACTTATTTTACTGTATGGATATTGTTCTTTAGTTTAATGTATGGTTATTTAGTCTATTGTATGGCTATTGTTATTTAATCTATTGTATGGCCATACAAGATATATTTATAAAAGTACGAAATAATTATGAAATAAAAATTTTCAATATATCTTTATGTACTATTTGTTTTTTATTTTTATTGCTTGATATTGTTATATTATCCCTATCTCCTAAATGTTCCACCTTATATGGTCCAGTATATTTAAAATCTAGCTTATGTCCTGCTTCATTTTTCAATAAAACCTGATCTCCTATATTTAACTCAAAATTTAAAATAGTCTTGTCGTAATTAATTTTTTATTTTGCTTAGATTCTAACATTAATCTAGCTCTCTTAAATGCTTGTTCTAGTCTAAATTTCGATTCTTTTGCATAATCTTCTATATTGTATAGTGGTTGTATCTTATCTATACTATTAAAATGTTTTGGTAAATTTGAAGTTTTACCAAAAACTTACTCGTATGGACAATAGTCATGTGCCATAGATGGTGTTGTGTTAAAGCAATATACGAAGTATTGGAGCCACACATCCCAATCTGATTTGTCAACTGAGATGTATGATCTAATGAACTCATTAAATGTTCTGTGGCTTCGCTCCACGGTACCTACAGTCTGGTGATGGTGTGCGGTAGAAGTTATGTTTTTGATATTCATATATTTGCATAAATCTTCTATTATTGAATTTTTATATTCTGTTCCCATGTCCGTACTTCAGAATAAAATCTTCAAATATAGCTTTTGCTACTGTATTTGCACTTTTGTTTTTTATTGGTATTGCTACAAGGTATTTTGTTAAATCGCAGATTAGTGTTACTGCGTATTCATTTCCTTGTTCAGATTTGGGTAGTGGACCGATCGTATCCACAATTACCCTGTCGAAAGCCATTTGTGGCGTTTCAGTTATTGTTAATGGGGTCTTTGTGTGTTTTGTAACTTTTGACTTTTGGCATTTGGCGCATTTTCTTATATATCTTGATATATCTCTGGTCATGTTTTCCAGTAATAATGCCTTTTTATTTTTTGCTTATGTTCTAGCTATGCCTGTATGACCTCCTTGTATTGGATCGTCATGGAATGTAAACAGTATTGCTTCTTTTTCTTTATCATTGTTTGATAATATTGACACTGGCTTGAGTAGCGCTACCCTTACAGATTTTAATATTTTATTGCCCATTATTTTAAAAGATTTTATTGATATGGTGTCAAAGATCTTTTCGCTCAGTGCAATTTTGAGTTGGCTAATATTTAATAGACCGGCTTCTGTTTCAAGCCTTTGAAAGAACTGACCTAAGTCGAGAATTTCATTGGTGTACATATTGCTAACTTCAATTCTTGCTATAACTTTTTTCCCACGCTTTAGTAAGCATAGTGAATCTGTTAATCGCAAGGTCACTACTTTTCGTACCTCATCATTTGTAATGACTTCGTATACGTTGGGCTGAGAAGCTTTATTTAGATTTTGCTTATGCATATATATTTTTTCATTTTCTTTTCCTGCGCAGGAATTTTTCTGTTTACTCTGATTTCTGGTAGTGACTTTCAGAATTTTATTGTTCGTCTGTATATTTTTTAAATCATCTATTGTGATTCGTGATAGCGCGTCGGCTACATAATTGTCTTTTCCCTTTAAATATTCTCTTGTGAAATTATATTTACCATTGAAAATAGGTAAGTGAGTGCTTTGTGATCTGTTTTTACAGTGAAATGTCTACCATAAATATATGGTCTGAAATGTGTTAATGCCCAATGAATAGCTGATAGTTCTTGTTCTGTTGTACTTTTGTTGCTTTCGCCTTTTGTAAAAGATCTGGATGCGTATGCAACAGGGAGCTGTAGTCCATCTTTGTTTTGAGTTAGGACTGCTCCACATGCTAATTTACTAGCATCTGTGATTATGCAAAATTCTTTGCTGAAATCTGGATATTGCAAAAGTGTTGGGTTTATTAATGCTGATTTTAGATGTTCGAAGGCTTTCTGGCATTCAGATGTTTATTCAAATTTTACATCTTTTTACATAATCTTGTTATGTGACGGGAATAGTCGGCAAAATTTTTTATAAATCTTCTGTAATAATTACAAAATGCAACAAATCTTCTAGCGCTGTCCGCATCGTGTGGGACTGGATAATTTTGAATGACATCGTATTTTTTGTCGTCTGGCAAGATTCCTTTGTCTGTGCATTTATGTCCCAAAAAAGTGACTTCATGCATAAAAAATGATCATTTTTCAGGGTGTAACTTTAGATTGTGTTGCCTACATTTCTCAAAAACATCGGTTAAGTTTTTGAGCATATGTTTTTCGGAACAACCAATGACTATTAAGTCATCCATATAAAGGAATGCTTGCGAAGGTTCCAGTCCAGAGAAAGCTATAGTCATCATTCTCTGAAAGGAATTTGGCGCTATTTTTAATCCGAATGGTAGTCGCGTGAAGCGATATGAACCATTGTTTGTTGAAAAAGATGTTATATCGCGTGAACTTTTTTCGAGTTCAATTTGATGAAAACCTGACATTATAGTACGTATGTATTTGTAGCATTGGGATAATATTAATAAAATTACAAATTACAAATTAAGTCAAGGCATGAAAAGTATTTTGCTCTACCTAGTTGATCTAAAATACCATCAATTCTAGGCAGCGGAAATTTATCAGACAACAGTTTTTTATTAATTTGATGATAGTCAATTACTAATCGCCATTTTTTCTTGTCAGAATCGGGTAGTGACTTTTTTGGCACTAATAAAAGTGGGCTATTATAAGCTGACACAGATGGTTCGACTATTTGGTCTTTTATCAATTTTTGGACTTGTCTTTCAATTTCATCTTTCTGACTATGAGGACATCTATAATTTTTTATATAAGTTGGTTCATCATCTTTCAATCTCAGTTTTTGTTTATAAAAATTGTTAGTGGTTATTGATTCGGTTTCTAGTCCGAATACATCACTATATTGGGTGCATAAAGTTGTGAGTTGTTTATGAAATTGTGGTGGGAAATTTTTCGAAAGTTGTTTTAATACACATTGTTCTCTGTTATTTAAGTCTGTTTTAACTACATCGTAGTTTGAAAGTGGTTCATATTTTAAATTTTTTATGCTGACTACTTGATCTGTATTTGTTGTATTTAGTAGTCTTATGAATGCATTTTTTACTGTTACCATGGTATTTGCTATGTAAATACCATGCTGTATTTCTTGGTTTGGAATCAATACACTGTCTTCTGTTGAGGTTAGTTCAATTTTTCGGACAACTTGGGATCTTGCTGGCAGAACTATGGAATTGTTGCCAGAACTGTATGTTATTGGAACATGAACGGGTATTTAAAATTATCTGGCCTAATTATAAGCCAGTCCTCATTTGGCTTGAAATCCAATTGACAGTTGTATTTTTTAATAAAATCGATTCCCAGTATTCCATCACAAGGAATAGCGAATTCTAAATTTACAATGTGAAAATCATGTGGAATTATATATTCTGAAGTTTGTATTTCAATAGAAGTTAAACCTTTTGATTTGGTAACCTCTTGACTTATTCCCTGTATATTGATAATATGATCATTTTGGATGTATTTAAAAACATCCGAATTTTCTTTTAATATTGATATTTCTGCACCTGTGTCTATCAAAAAGACTAATTGATTTCCTGTTTCTACATGTATGAAAGTTACAAAAGTATTTAAGCTGAGATTGATTTTGTGAACTTTACTTTTTCCTACTGTTGAGTATTTAAAGGGTTTGGGGAGTTTCCCGGTTGGTTTCCCGGTGCATTTTGGGCTATTCTAACATTGTTACTGTTATTATTATAACCTCCATTTTGGTGGTTATTTTCGCTGTAGCCTCCTCTATTATTTTCTCTATTGTTTCCTCTGTAATTATTGTTGTTGTTATTTCCGTTATTGCGATTGTAATTATTGTTATTGCCGTTATTTCCGTTATTGCGGTTGTAATTATTGTTATTGTTGTTATTTCCGTTATTGCGGTTGTAATTATTGTTATAATTGTTGTTATTATAAGAACCGCGGCCATTGCCCCTTCTGCGAGAATTACGTCGGTAATTGTTACCTTGATAATTTTGTCCTCCACGGGTGTACAATATGGCATTTGCATTGCCTGTCATTTCAGTACTACATTGTATGTACTTTGATACGGCTTCTTTCATGGTTTTGAAGTTTCCGGCCTCAAGAATCGTTTTGAGCCTTTCGTGATCACAATTTTTAATCATTGCTGTAATGGCTTTTTATACACTTGAAAAGTGTATATTAATTTTGCCCAGAAGTATAGAAATATTCATTTCCGACCCCATAAACTATATATATTCTTGATCAGGACGACGAGCTGAGTTCATTTCCGCTTGTCCGTCCGTCCGTCTGTCTGTCCGTCTGTTTCTACGCAAACTAGTCTCTCAGTTTTACAGCTATCGAGCTGAAATTTTGCACAGAGTCTTCTTTTTACTGCACGCAACTAATATGTCAGAACCAGCCGGATCGGATGACTATATCATATAGCTGCCATAGGAACGATCGGTCGAAAAATAAGTCTTTGTGAGAAAAACTTTTTTGATTTCCATCGTAGCTTCTCCAATCGTAGTATACGTTTGTTTTATATGTTTCCACGTAATTCTGAAAAAATTGATCAAAATCGGATGACTATAGCATATAGCTGCCATAGGACCAATCGGTCGGAAAATGTGTTTTACCAAGAAAAGTTTTTTTTATGGTATCAAATTTTTATTATCAATGACTTAAAAATTTTAAATAATTGATATCTATATCCTATATATATTTTTCCAGTTAAATCAGTTGGAGTAAAGTTTTTCAAGTGTATTAAGACTTCGGCACAGTCGAAGTTAGCTTTGCCTTCTCGTTTTATTATGGAAATTATTGTGGTCTCGTTTTGTACCTTATATAGGGTAGACCCTAATATTTTCGACTTTATGACCTCGACTGCTAGCTCTTCGAATGTACTTTTGGTAAGGATAACTAACTTCAAAGCCGTTACGAATCTTTGAAGATGTAACTTCTGTCCATTAAATTCTGGAACAGCATTCGAGATATCTTTTATATACGCCCTTTGGGCAGCCGGGTCTGTCATTATGTCTTGCTTTGTTTCTATTTCACTGGTATCAAATATTTCTTCAGGTATTTCTTCCTGTTCCGGTAATGAGATTACCGCAGGGATTGTTAGATCGTGTAGATCTTTTTCTTTTATTTTAATCCCTTCGCTCAGTTCAGGATCTTCATCTTCCGATGTATCTGTTTCTTGTTTGTCTGATGTTTCCTCAGTGATATCTATTGTCAAAGGGGTATTTAAGATATTCGGTATCGATATATCTAACTGGTACCTCTCCTTGATGGTTATCAAATTCGAACGTAACTTGATCAATAACTTTGATATTTTTGACCAGTTCGTTTTACTTATTGATTTCTTATTCTCATGCACTAAAATTCTTGCCTCATTAAAAGAATCAACAAGGATTGTTGCGTGCCTATTTAAAGTGTCTTTTTGAATTGGTCTATTCTGGCTTACGCACTTGTAGGATTTTTCAAAAGTATCTTTTATTTCTAGGAAATGGTGAGTTAGTTTCTCCCATTCTATACTAAGAGTTTGTATTCATTCGAATCAACCGTTCTAATAATTGTGCGTGTCCTAACTTTGTTTTTGCAAACTAATAACCTATTATTCGTATTTACTTACTTTTTTCCAAAATTATTTCGTTTAGTCATGGTTTTGAATTTTTTTTTTTATTTTTATTCCATTAAAAATCAGTGAAAAATTGAATATATATCTTCTTTTTTTTTTTATTTTTTTCCATTAAAAATCAGTGAAAAATTTAATATATATCTTATTTTTTTTCCATTTAAGTCATTTGTGAAAGTATTGTTATTATAATTGTTTGCGGTCGAAAAGTAAAAAAATTTTGTTTTATATATTATCTAGACCGTTGTCATGGATTAAGGCCCTTTGTGTGAATCTTTGTGTCTATTAAGGCCATATCGAAAATTTTTTTTTGTAATGTCTGATTTTGATATTTTGTTACTTAACATGTATGTTTGTTTTATTAATTCTTTTTTTTTCCTTTTAATTCTTATTTTTATTGGTGTGACAAGTATGTTCAAAACCGGGATTTTCAAGAGGTCCCATACAATCTGCTGGGCACTTAGGCTTTCTTGCCTCTTTTAAATCTTGCTTATTTCTATAAGCTTCTAATTCCCTATACGTGTTTTCTAATTCTTTTCTTGTTTCAACGTTTTGCTCCCAGGATACTGCTGTTGCATCTGCAGAATATAACTGCCTATTCAGTTCCCTAATTTTTAAATTGAGGAAGTTCTTCTGTCCTCCTCTCCTACTTTTCTTTACTTTGCCTTCTTTAGGCATTTGTGCTTCTGATATACATTTGATCCCTACCTAGGTAAAAAAAAAAAATGATAAACCGCAGCTAGAAACTGCCAGGTTTGTACAAATTTTGTTAATATTTAAATTATGCAGCGCAGTGCAAATAAGATTAGAGAAAAAAAATGGTAACTGCATGCTGCTCATCCTTCTTCGGGCTGCTTCAGTTAATTTTGGGCTGAGTTTAATTTCGGGCTGGAACTCTGGCCATTCCGGATCTTGCTGCACGGGCTGCCAGGAACTCGCCTTTATCTCGGTGGCCGGTGCTGGCTGCACAGGCTGACATCTATCGCTGGGTTAAAGTTGATTTAGAAAAAATTTTTGTTTTTGAACGTTGTGGTGTCCCACGATGGCAAGGCTTGTTTCTCTTCCTGAAGTTGACGTTTCCCTCGTTGAATGTTGATTTCGTTGTGTGTGAAAAAATATTTTTTAATTTTATCTCTACACAGAAAAAAAAAAGATCAAATATCAAGTTGTTATTTCCATATAATTTCTATAATATCCATATTTTCATATCAAAGTGATACTATTAATCTCAATGTGATCCTACAGTATTACATTGATACTAAAAATGTTATATCGATACGAGAATGATCAAAGTGATATGAAAAATGACCTATCGACTCGATTTCAGATCAAAGTAGACATCGAAACTCGGAAAGCAGTAAGAGATACACAAAAAACTTGAATTAGAGAGAGAGAACTGCTTTGGCATAGCAAGCGCGTGTGCGAGTGCCGGTCGTTTCTTTTCGTCAAATTTTTGAGGTTAGAGTCGGGAGTGCAGTCAGCTTCTAACTTCCTCTTGCAAATTTTGTCATTCGTTGTTTGGAAGTGCGGTGAGTAAGTGGTCAAAAATTTGTAAGTGCGTAAAAGTGTAAAACGGCAAAAGTTAAGAAAGTGGTATAAAGTGTGTGTGGTAGTAATTTTGTAATTTAATGTTACTGAAAATTTGTTTTAAAAAATATAATATACATATAAAATATAGATAAAATATAATATACATATAAAATATATATAAAATGTTATAAGTTACAAGTACACACATACATACATAATTCGTGCGAATATTTTTACCTCTACCGTTTTTAATATGTGGGTTCTACACAAAATGCGCAATTAATTTGTGACCGCGTGCTTATGTACATATACATGTATGTATATGTATGTATGTACATACATATACGTATATGCATAAGCAAGCTTTACCAAGGGCATATGTATATGTATGTACATACATACATATACATACATGCATATGTACATAAGCACGCGGTCACAAATTAATTGCGCATTTTGTGTAGAACCCACATATTAAAAACGGTAGAGGTAAAAATATTCGCACGAATTATGTATGTGTGTACTTGTCTATGTACATGCATTTGTACATAAGCACATACGTATCTACATAATTATTTGTGACCGCGTGCTTATGAACATATGTATGTATTACATACATATGCGAATATGCAAGCTGTACCAAGGCTAAGGGCAGAGACAAAAAAGCATGGCAAAAAAAAACAGTGTGACCGCGTTTCAAGAAAATACCAAAAAGAACAGATCGTTTTTGAGCTCTGCCTTTGCTTAGCCCTTATTTACGTAAAATACCAGAATGTTTTTATATATTATTTTTTTGTCACACTTGATTTTTTTTTTGGCCACACTCAAATTTTGTAACTATTGTTTGGTGTTTTATCTTTCATTTGCTAATTTTGTTTCTTTTATTTGCTAATTTTATTTCTTTTATTTTTTTAAATTTTCAGTTCAAAATGGAAGATTTACAACTACTTGAATTTATAAAAAAACTTCAACTTGATCATGTGGTTTATGAGAAGTTAATAGGTAAGTTTTGTATTACAACACTTCTTCAAGATAAATTATCTGTACTCTTTACAATTTTCAAGATTGTGGGTTTAATTTCGACCGAATTCATTATATTTCAACAAGCGATGTTGAAAACATTTTTCCGGAGCGGAAATTCTTTGGTTTGCGCTCTGAGTTCAGAGAAAAATTGTTTTTGTGGAAAAAAAAATAATGTTAGTATTTAATCAGATCAAAAGTAAATAGAAAAATATTTATAACATTTTTATTTTTAATTTAGAACTTTGGCTCAACACATTTGACATCTCCCGCAAAATGTGCCACAGAAAAGGTTAGATTTTTCCATTCTTTTTTAGAATATGTGAATATTTGTACATAATTTTACTGTTCTATCTATAGAGTATTAAGTCACTTCTACTGTCTTGCGACATTGGGGAAAGAATTCTTAAAGAATACGAAACAAACGCAAAATTATCAGATGCCAACAGAGACAAGGTCTTGGCAATTATTTCGGATAGCTATTATGTTCCTGCTACTAATAGTTATACCGTCCCAAAGCAGGCCGAAATTAAAAACATAGCTGACCAGCTAGTTTCAATCTTCCCAAATGAAAAACAAGATGTATATTTCATTTGCAGTGGAGAAAACGGAAAACCCAATCCAAGCGAAATTCTTTTCAATAAGCTTCATAATTTGAATAGAAAGCGCAAACGTCCAGTTTTGAAAGACGCAAATCAACTACAAAAAAATAGAAGGCTAACATCGGCTACGCCGATGTTTTAAATACCCTTGCAGTTTTTGAAAGGCACTACCATTGATAACAAAAAAGTTTTTCTCACTAGAATTAGTTTTTAGACCGATCGTTCCTATGGCAGCTATATGCTATAGTCATCCGATTTCGATAAATTTTTCCAGAATTATGTGCAAGTATATGAAACTAATATATACCACGATTGGTGATGCTACGATAGAAAACAAAAAAGTTTTTCTTTCTGGAACTAGTTTTTGCACCGACCGTTTATATGGCAGCTATATGCTATAGTCACCCGATTTTGATAAATTTTTCATGAATTGTGTGGAAGCATATAAAACTTATATATACCACGATTGGTGACGCTACGATGGAAAACAAAAAAGTTTTTCGCACTAGAACTAGTTTTGGTACGACCGTTTATATGGCAGCTATATGCTATAGTCATCCGATTTTTCTAAATTTTTCCAGAATTGCGTGGAAGCATATAAAACTAATATATACCACGATTGGTGACGCTACGATGGAAAACAAAAAAGTTTTTCTCATTAGAACAAGTTTTTGGACCGATCGTTCCTATGGCAGCTATATGCTATAGTCATCCGATTTCGATAAATTTTTCCAGAATTGTGTGGAAGTATATGAAACTAATATATACCACGATTGGTGATGCTACGATGGAAAACAAAAAAGTTTTTCTTTCTGGAACTAGTTTTTGCACCGACCGTTTATATGGCAGCTATATGCTATAGTCATCCGATTTTGATAAATTTTACCAGAATTGTGTAGAAGCGTATAGAACTAATATATACCACGATTGGTGCAGCTAAGATGGAAAATAAAAAGGTTTTTCCTACAAAAACTAGTTTTTGGACCGATCGTTCCTATGGCAGCTATATGATATAGTCATCCGATCCGGCCGGTTCCGACAAATGTGCAGCGTATTTGTATTTAAAGACTTTTTGCAAAGTTTGGTCAAGATAGCTTTAAAACTGAGGGAGGAGATAGCATAGAAACAGACGGACAGACGGACAGACGGACGGACAGACGGACAGACGGAAATGAACTCAGCTCGTCATGCTGATCAAGAATATATATACTTTATGTGGTCGGAAATGCTTCCTTCACTGCGTTACAAACATCGTGACAATTTTAATATACCCTCTGCAAGGGTATAAAAATACAGAGCCAGAATTTTTTTCGGCTGACACTCTTCAGGTCGTTAAAAACTTAAAGTTTTGCAATGGTACAGAGGACGAATGTATTGAAATGTGGAAAAATTCGTATGATTATCGTCAACATTTTATAAAGCAAGAGTCAAACACCATTATATCTATTTTGGAGGAGTTTCCTTTGTATAGGCAATCTAAGGGATATCAATTTGTAAGCATAAGCCTTAAATTGTTTGAACTAATTTTGTGGACAGAGTTCATATACGGTAGAACTTTACTAATACACTCTTTTGTGCGGTTGCTGTGTAGTTGTAATTAGTTTTGTGTCGTGCTGGTCAATTATTTATCATATAAATTTGTTTTTTATACCCTTGCAGAGGGTATATTAAAATTGTCACGATGTTTGTAACGCATAGAAGGAAGCATCTCCGACCCCATAAACTATATATATTCTTGATCAGCATGACGAGCTGAGTCTTTATAGCCATGTCCGTCTGTCCGTCTGTCCGTCGGTCCGTCTGTCCGTCCGTCTGTTTCTCTGCTATCTCCTCCCTCAGTTTTAAAGCTATCTTGACCAAACTTTGCAAAAAGTCTTTAAATACACATAGGCTGCACATTTGTCGGAATCGGCCGGATCGGATGACTATATCATATAGCTGCCATAGGAACGATCGGTCCATAAACTAGTTCTAGTGAGAAAAACTTTTTTGTTTTCTATTGTAGCGTCATAAAACTTGGTATATATTAGTTTTATATCCCTTTACACAATTCTGGAAAAATTTATCAAAATGGGATGACTCTAGCATATAGCTGCCATATAAACAGTCAGTAAAAAAACTAGTTCTAGTGAGAAAAACTTTTTTGTTTTCCATCGTAGCGTCACCAAACTTGGTATTTATTAGTTTTATTTGCTTTCACATAATTAAGAAAAAATTCATCAAAATCGGATCAATATAGCATATAGCTGCCATATAAACGGTCGGTTCAAAAACTAGTTCTAGTGGGAAAAACTTTTTTGTTTTCCATCGTAGCGTCACCAATCGTGGTATATATTAGTTTTATATCCCTTCACACAATTCTGGAAAAAAATTATCAAAATCGGATGACTGTAGCATATAGCTGCCATATAAACGGTCGGTCAAAAAAATAGTTCTAGTGAGAAAAACTTTTTGGTTATCAATGGTAGCGACTTTCAAAAACTGCAAGGGTATTTAAAACATCGGCATAGCCGATGTTAGCCTTCTATTTTTTTTTTTTAATTTTGTCCAAATGAATATTTGCAGATTGATTTGGACTTCGAAGAATTGTTTCCAGACAAGTCGTTCAAGCTAAATACTGCATGGATGGAGTCATGGGAAAAGCTTGCTGCGTACTTTGGAAGCCACATTAAAGATGACTACTACATGGAACTCTTTAAGAACTCAATAAATGATTGTTCTTGCAACTACAGTACGTACATTTTCTCTCCTCAAAACTAGCTTAAGCTGTCTTAATTTTTCTTTTCTTCCCTAAAGATTCGAAAGATTGCATTTTTTTTATGCTTCTCCACTATTGCCTGAAGCCGTCGTGTCGCTTAACAAAGATAGACGGACCTAACAAATACATCCAGAAGATGACAATACAGGATTCCATTAATGCATCCGTTATTCATCTCAAATGCGTAAGCGACCTGCAAAACCAAAAGGAAATCAAAACTAAAAACTCCATTCAGCGGAAGTTAACCATTCAGCCCTACATTATAGTGGTTGGCAATGATCTGAAGAGCCTTACAGATTTCTACGTCTGCATTGGCAATACATTATTAAAAGTCAGCTCTTTTATTAAAGCTTTGGACTGTTGCTTTAAAGCTTTCCATGTATTTAACCTAAAGTATGCCGAAGAGTCCCTTTTTGTTTGGAATTTCATTCAAAATTACTTTTTATACACTTGAAAAGTGTATATTAATTTTGCCCAGAAGTTTGTAACGCATAGAAATATTCATTTCCGACCCCATAAACTATATATATTCTTGATCAGAACGACGAGCTGAGTTCATTTCCGCTTGTCCGTCCGTCCGTCTGTCCGTCTGTCCGTCTGTCCGTCTGTCCGTCTGTCTGTCCGTCTGTCTGTCTGTTTCTACGCGAACTAGTCACTCAGTTTTAAAGCTATCGAGCTGAAATTTTGCACAGAGTCTTCTTTTTACTGCACGCAACTAATATGTCGGAACCGGCCAGATCGGATGACTATATCATATAGCTGCCCTAGGAACGATCGGTCGGAAAATAAGTTTTAGTGAGAAAAACTTTTTTGTTTTCCATCGCAGCGTCACTAATCTTGGTATATGTTAGTTTTATATGCTTCCACATAATACAGGAAAAATTGATCAAAATCGGATGACTATATTATATAGCTGCCATAGAAAGGGTCGGTCAAAAAAATACTTCTAGTGAGAAAAACTTTTTTGTTTTCAATCGTAGCGTCCCCAATCTTGGTATATATTGGTTTTATAAGCTTTTTACATAATTTCGAAAAAATTTATCAAAATCGGATGACTATAGCATATAGCTGCCATGGGACTGATCGGTCGGAAAATGTGTTTTTCTAAGAAAAATTTTTTATGGTATCAAATTTTTATTATTAATGATTTAAAAATTTTAAATATCTGATATCTATATCTTATATATATTTTACCGGTTAAATCAGTTGGAGTAAAGTTTTTCAAGTGTATTAAAACTTCGGCACAGTCGAAGTTAGCTTTGCCTTCTCGTTTGACATAAAAACAGCTCATGATATAAAAATTTCGAGTGTAATTCAACTTATAGAGCGCTTAAGCCGTTAAATATTTTTATTACTTTTAAAATTAATTTAAAAATGGAGTGCTTTAAATGTAACAAAAATTTTAATTTTTTACAAACTCTGTATCACCATTTTAAATTTGTCCATGGTCTTTCCCAAAATGATATATATAAATGCAAAATCAAAAATTGCACCCAAGAGTTTACGCGCTTAAAAAAATTTTAAAGACCATGTAAAAAACCATTTAAGTTTAAAGCCAAGCGATACAAAGCCAATATTAAATAAAACTGATAATGATAATGAACATGTCAATAAAGAGCACAACCTATTAGTTTCATTAAACAGTGAGAATTTAAATGTGTATACTAATGAGCAGAAGGAAGTTCCGAATTGTTTTGCATTGCCTAGTGACTCATATGAAGAAACAAGTTTTTCAACACTCGAGAATAAATTGACTACATTGTGCTCTAATACTTTAATTGAACTTCATTCTAAAAATTCTTTTTCCAGAGAAGATGTTATTTTTGTCCAAGAAAAAATTCAGGGTATTACTTCAGCTATAATAAAAGCTATTAAGCAGGTAGTTTTGTCTGAGAACATAGAACCTGAAAAGGAAAATTTTATGAATTTTTGTGAAAATCCATTTAAAAACGTTGGTACAGAACACAGATTATTAGGAAATCTTTCAGGAGAAAATTTATTTGCAAGGCCCATTTCCTTTAACGTCAACAATGAAATTACGGAAACCGTTAAAAACAATAAGCCAGTTTTAGATGATGGGAATGTTAAAGGCTGCATAATGCCAATAGAATTTCAAATACGAAAGTTTTTTGAGCTGCCAAATGTCTTAGACAAAACCTTGCATACAATAGCAATGGAAAAGTCAAATGAAAAAAGCAATCATTTTGTTAACTCTATATTTAAAAAAAAAAAAACATCTCATTATGATAATGATAAACACGTCATTCCGATATTTCTCTATTTAGATGGTTTTGAAATAAACAATCCCTTGGGGAGTAATGCCAACACAGATAATATATGTAGTATTTACTACACTTTTCCCACAGCACTTGCTTTCAAAATTGGACTTTATTTTTATTGCAGCATATTTTAAGACCATGCAGGCGAAATTTTTTGGAAATGACCCATTTATTAAGCCTCTGATTGAAGTCCTTAAACTGTTAGAAACTGATGGATTAGAAATTCATTCTAGTACAGGAAAGAATCGAGTTTACTTCGTTTTAGGCAACATTTTGGGGGACAATCTTGGTCTTAATGATATTCTCGGTTTCACTACATCTTTTAATGCGAATTATTATTGCCGGTTCTGCACAAGATCAAAAGTTGAAATGAGTAAAGATATTGTTTGTTACCCCGATTATTCACATAACAAAGATAATTACGAAAATGCTCTTGTTCAGAATGATGTCACTTTGACTGGTGTAAAAAAAATTGCTTGTTTAATGAGTTGAAAAGCTTTCATGCTACTGAAAATTATGTTGTAGATATTATGCACGATTTTTTCGAAGGCATTTGTAAATACGATTTATCTGAAATTCTATCTCATTTCATTTTAAACGAACGTCTTTTTACTCTAGAAAATTTTAATTTTAGAAGGAATATGTTTGATTATGGTGAAACAGAAATTGGAAGCAAGTCAAATGAAATTGAAATTAAACAGTTAAAATCGCATTCTATAAAAGCATCTGCAAATGATGAATCTTGTTCATTTTTTCACTCTCATAATAGGAGACTTAGTACCGCTGTAAAATAAGGTGTGGAAATTCACTGTTAATCTTATAAGAATTGTAGATCTCTTACTTCAAAGTCAAATCGACTCCAATAATTTGATAGAGCTATCGAAACTCATTGTACAACTTAATTCTGATTATTGTAAGCTCTTTAACGCTAAACTTAAGCCCAAGTTTCATATTTTGTCACATTATCCTGATATTATTAAGCTGAATGGCCCACCTAAACATGTCTGGAGTCTAAGATTTGAGGCGAAACATAAAGAAGCCAAAACGTATGCTTATAATGTTTCAAGTAGAAAATATATTTCTTATACTTTAAGTATGAAAGGTGCGCTAAAATTTTCAAATTTTATAAATAAGTATCGAAATGGCTTACCACCCAATTTTGTAATTCTGAAAAGCGAATATTCTTCAATAGAGAAATGTTATTTTTCTTTTGCCATTGAAAACAAAAACAATTTTAAAAATATTATCATCAATGAAATGGAATTTAAGGGAAGTATTTATAAGGAAAATTTTTTTGTTACTAAAAATATTAATCAATGCATTGAATTCCATAAAATTGTTAAAATACTACTAAGTGTTTTTGATGAACCATATTTACTTACACACAAATATGAAGTTATATCTTTTAATACCCACTACCAAGCATATGAAATAGGGTCACAAATCGAAGAATTAAACATTGTTTCATTAATAAGTTTCGATGGCCCTCCCATTCATTTAAATTGTACTCCAAGTGGCAAAAAAATGATCCGTACAAAATATTTTTAAAAAGTGAACCTAGAATTTAAGGATTACATTATACGATTACTATCTTTAAGAATATGAAGTTTGAAATGAATAAATAATAAGTAAATATACCATACTGAATGGATTTAAAATTTGTAATTTTGTACTGGGGAATAATGGTATTTTAAAAATGTCCAGTTGATATTACGGTGATGTATTACTGATCTTAAACACATATCCTTAACATATTAAAAATGTAGCTTTAATATTTGTAAAAGATAACATTGGTATTATAAAAATACCCTTTTAAAATTATTAAAATGTAACTTTGATATTTTTAAGATGTAGCATTGATCTTAAACACTTATCCTTAACATATTAAAAATGTAGCTTTGATATTTGTAAAATATAACATTGGTATTATAAAAATACTCTTTTAAAATTATTATAATTTCGCTTTTATATTTTTAAAATGTACCATTGATATTTAAAAATATTAAACTGTTGATCTGAAAAAATATCACTTGGAAATTTTCGAAATATAGGTGATATATTCGAACATATCATTTAGGTATTTTTCAGATAAAGGCCGATTTGAAACTAAAAAATACCCGATTGATACTAAATATCGTGATATTTTTATTCTGTGTATAAATATAAAAGAGTTTGTCCTGACTGACTGACTGACTGATTGGCAATCAACGTAGAGCCTGAACGGTAAGAGATAGAAAGCTGAAATTTTCACAGAAGTTTCCTTATGAGTTGAAAGTGAGCATTAAGGCGGGGTTTTGGAAAATTCCACCCCTAAGGGGTGGAAAACTCCCGGAAAAGCTACTATGGGGAAAATTTTGTTTTTCATCCGATTGACTTAAAATTTGGTTTGTAAGTAAAGTAAGCAAATTAATTGGACACTTGTTTCTCAGATTTCAGAAAATCCGCCCACAAGGAAAATGGCCGGAAAATTCTTCATGAAAGAAAATATTTTTCATCCGACTGACTTCAAACTCGGTTTGTGAGGATGTTAAGCAGAATAATTAGACTTGAGCTTTTCCGATGATGGAAAATCCGCCCGAAAAGTCGGGAAATTCCCGGAAAATTCCAAAGGGAAAAAACTATTTTTCATCCGATTGGCTTCAAACTCGGTTTGTAAAGAGAGTATGCTAAGTAATTGGACATGAGATTTTCAAATGTTGGAAAATCCGCCCACAAAGAAAATACCCGGAAAATTCTATATGAAAAACTATTTTTGATCCGATTGACTTCAAACTCGGTTTGCAGCGATAGTATACAAAATAAGATGACATGAAATTTTTCGATTGTGGAAACTCCACCCACAAGGAAAATGTCCGGAAAATTCTATATGGAAAAATCTATTTTTCATCGGATTGACTTCAAACTCGGTTTGCAAGCATAGTATGCAAAATAATTAGACATGTGATTTTTCGATTGTGGAAAATCCACCCACAAGGAAAATGACCGAAAAATTCTGTATGGAAAACACTATTTTTCATCCGATTGACTTTAAACTTGGTTTGTAAGGATAGTATGCAAAATAATTCCAACATTGGAAAATCCATCCGAAAATTCGGGAAATTCCCGGAAAATTTCATATGGTAAAACCTATTTTTAGACTGATTGGCTCCAAAATCGGATTGTGAACACATTATAGAAAATAATTAGACATTTGATTTCTCGCTGGAGGAATTTCCGCCCACAGGCAGGAATAATGGTGGGCGTATTTCGGTTTAGTGACAATGTCTATTTTTGAGCCGATCTGAGTAAAATTCGTTTTGTAAGCTCTTGGGTCAGTATAAATGGAAACACGTGTGAAACACAAGTTCACTGCAAAGGTTGGAATATGCGTGCGGTGGTGGGTTTTTAGCCGATATGTATTAAATTTGGTTTGAAAGCTCTATGGGCCAATTAATTAGCTTTGCGCATACCCACACTCAAGGTCGCATAATGGGTTGCAGGAGTGGTTGCAGGGTTTGTACGCTCAATGGACCAAATAGGTGGAAATTAATTTTCTCAGTTCTGAAGTTCGGAAAATGAATGGCGGGGGTGGGATCATTGCCAAACGTTTTTTTTTCATCATTTTGGCGGCTTTACTAATAGTGGCGAAGCGAAGCGCGCCGGGTTATATGCTAGTATTTTTATATATGGCTATGCTCGCTTAGGCTGGAGCGCAAGGGTCTATGTCAGTGTAGGGCGCGTCCGTATAGCGTGTGCATATGAAAGGCCTCAGTCGCAGCGACGTCGCTCACATACAGCATACGAACGTTTCGCTGCTGTCGACTTCGTATCGGCCGCCACGCACACATACATAGCTAAAATATGATAGTATTGTGTGCCCTGCACTGGTCTATGTATATGCACTTGAGTTTATTGCACACTTGTATTTTCCGTTAGGGAATAAAGGCTGGCTCGTATTTCGTCCACTTGTGTAAATGAATTGGGACTTGGACTTTGTAGTTATGTTTATCTCTATATGGCCGGTCATGGCCAGGGAGGGTGTGACCCTCTGATATTACCTTATTAAATTAGATTCCATTCCTTTGTTCTCGATCTCCAATCCCCAAATAAGAAGACTTATACCTTTAAACGTTATAATTGGATTAATTAAACTCGGACGAGTGGTAGTAGCCTGCTTGTCGTAACAAAAAGAACTAAAACTTAACTTATTCTACAAGTGGTCGGTTGACCGACCCGCTGCCCAAGAATCCCACGGCGTCAGCACAATTCGGTGCCGGCAGAGCAGCGGGGAATCTGAGCCGTCAGCATAACTTGAAGTGCGGCGGATATTGTGCAACCGCCGCACAGTGGCTCGTTTGGCCGATTTAGCGTTGCAAAAATCAAATTTTGACGTTCGAATTTTTTTACCAAAATAATTTATTTCAATAAAGAAAACTCCAGATAGCCAGAAAAACTTTTGTTTTTGGAATTTGGTCGATTACTTTAGATTTTACAGTGGTTCGAAGTTTAATAATTTTTTAAAAATTTGAATTTGTGATTTTTTTGGTTTCAAATGTTATCTTTGGGAGCGTATAAAAACCAAACGAATATTCCGATTTGAATTTGGTTGATTTTATTCAAAAGATGAATCAATTCTTAATTGAAATGCATTTACACATTTTTATTATTTCAAATACGGATGTTGGAACTCAGGTTTTGGGTGGACACTATTTATGGGTCAATTTAGTTCCATTAATAGTCTCGGAAAAAAAAGGTTCGCTCGTCGCCATAAATTTGAACCATGAAAATCATGTTGTAGATAATAATTAATGTATTGTAAAAGTTGCAGCTGCATATCCTCGCATAACTAGTCGCAGCAATGATAAATGCCAAGTAACGTGCAGGTAAAGCAGGCCAATCCCAGTCGAAAATAAAAGAGGAAAAAATGTTCTGATTGGATTTCAATGCTTCTTGACTATAATTAAAGGAAAAGTCTTGAGCGATATCACAATGCCAAATCAAAATTGGCATGTGCTATCAGCAAGAGGAAGCAAAAGGACTTTCAGGAGTTCGAGACATCGGAAACGGACGAGCATAATTATGAATACGGCATTTCTCCATTGAATGCAAGGATCTTACGTATGGAGTTCATGCTTAAATGGGAATATACTCTTCCACAACAAAGAGGCGACTCTGATGACAGTGCCAACACAAAACCAGGGAAATTATTCGATAACCGGATATATAAAAAAAGTTCTTAGCAGAGCTCGGGCTAAAAGTCGACTACCCCAAGCAGGGCTATTGAAACACAAATGATGGATATAACGATGAGGCAACTGCTCAGATAACAGAAATTCATTTGGATGTCATCAAAAGGTAAAAGATCATTGTCAATGTCTTAAGCTGTGGTGAAAATGTTGATGCATGCAAATATGGAAAATATGCTAAGGAGACAAGGAATCTTTTATGTACAGAATATCCGAAAAAAACTATCTCCTACTGTTCATAAAATATTAGATCATGGTGAGCAGATAATACAACGACAACTATAATCGATAGGAGAGTTGTCTGAAAAAGCCCAAGAAACTAAAAACTTTTCAACATGTTGTCGGCCTCCTCTGATCCCCGTATCTCATCTCTCAGACACATCCGAACACTCGACGAATTAACTGAAGAATATTCACCAGAAATATTATATATATTAAGTACTAATAATATGAACACCTATATTGACAACATTTTTAAAGAAAATTAACAATTTCAATGTTAAAACTAATTTTTTATGAAAATACATTTTTTTATGTAATTTCAAATTATATTTTTATTAAATTTAGTTAATTTTAGTTAGTTTTAAAACATAATTTTCAATAAATCGTTAAAAAAAAAATTAAAATGTTTTGCCTATTTCATGAAATCTTTTTAGTGTATTCAAATATGAACTTTAGCAGCCGATCCTGAGTTACCCTGTTGACCTACAAAGACATGCTTTAGCTCATTTTAAAGCTACATCAATTCTCTTTAATCGTCCCTTTGAAATTTTTCAAATATCTCTTTCCGTTCAAAAGTTATGATTTTTGCAACGCTAAATCGGCGAAACGAGCCACTGTGCGCCGGCGGCGGTTGTGTTTGCTCTGCAACATTGTTGGTGTTATTTGATGCTAATGCTGCAGTTCGATTCGGATTGGTCGGGGGTCGGGGGGCGCGTGGCGAGTGAAGACGGTTCGTAGGTTTGTAGCTGACACAGCCAACGGACGGTCAGCGCACTTCCGTTGTTATGTTGCTGACGCTGCTAGTATGTAGGTCGTGGATGTGGTGCGAGGGGTTGAAGAGGAGGGGGCGCTGGCTGGTGTTAACTCCTCCCCATCACAAAATCTGTGTCCCACAGATCAATTGGCCTTGGCTATAGGCTCACGAGGGCCTCGCGTAATTTTGGTATACCCCTTGTCGATGTTATTTTCTTCCAGACACAATACATTACTGCCATGATGATTAGGGCTATGACTACTTCTGCGGAAAACGAGATTAAAATTTCATTTGATAAAACGGACAATTTTTCAAGATTCTCCATGCTGAAATTGTGAACGTATTTTAGTGATAATTCGTAACCCGAGGTCGTAATATGGGTTAAAACGGCCGGCATTGCCATCAGGTGTGTTGACGAGTAGCTGCTGTAGTTTCGGTCGCCGATCGTGATCGTTTCGTTACCGAATTGAACGATTTACGAACCCTCCAAATGGTAATTCCTTGCCGGGTCGGTTACGGTTCCGTTGAAATTTGTCAGGAAAATGGTGCCATCTTCGATGAGTTCCACTACTTCTTGGTTGGTCCTTAGATAATCACAAGTTGACTGCCCTCCTTTCAAGAGTTTAGGAATGCAACTATCCTCCTCCAGTTTATGTAAGTCCGCTTCTCGGCAAACTGTTGTGTTTCCAATGGACAAACTATTTCCAAGGACGGCGTATGTTTCCAATTGGTTCATGGCCAGTTTCCTGTATTTCAGCACGACTTGTTTGCCGTCCGATATCGTCGATATCGTCCACATTAGTCGGTACTTCCTGTCTATTACTTTGGGTATTGCCATGATGTACAAAAGTGCCGTTCCATTCGTTAGTATTGTCGGCTTGGAGAATTCAACTGCCTCCACAGCATTTTGGTATGGGAGGTTGTCCGTTTCTGACAATATTGTGTCGATCTCGTCATGATCCAGTAGGTTTGTGTTGACCACTCCAGTCTTCGCGAGCTGGCAGGCTCTCATCATCTCGTTGACCTGATCCGCTATAACTATTGCTTTGTGCAGTACAGCCGTCGTCGCGTGGAGATCCCCGTCAATCGCATTAACCCTACCGATAACGTCATTGAGCCTCTGCAGTGATTCGTGTGTTGAGTCAAACAAGTTTGTGTTGATTCGGATTTGTTGGTTGTTGTTCCTTGCCAGGCTGTCTTCCGCCCTCAGAATCGTATCCCAGTCAGATTTGTCTGGCGAACCCGCAACCCATTTCCAGGCCGACCCTAACCAATCGATAGAACGTGGCTTGCGTCCCGGAGCGCTAGTCATCCGTAAAATGGCCTCCGATGCGTGTTGAAGGTAATAGCCAGCCAAAGCGTTGATTCTCTGGTCGGTGATTATCGTTGTCTCGTCGGCTACCTCGTTGATGGTGTGCTGCATGCGACTCAAATCGATGACGTGAGCCAGTTTAAAAAACCCATTGGTGCGCCAGACGGTGCCTTGTTGCAAGGGGATAACCGGTGCGTCATACCTAAAGATATGAAGGGCCGTCGCTATGTGGACCGCGGACACGCTTGTAGTGCCCGAAGAAGGTTAAATGTACATTGTTATGAAATCCCGTTGCACTTTTCTAAAAACCTACGTCCATCCACTTCCCGTTCCGGCACGGTGGTAGCCCGGCTTGGCTCGGCGTATTTATGGTGGGTTTTTGGAGTGGGGACACTGCGGGAAACATGAAAATAAAAAAAATTTTCGTGCCGTGAAAAAAAAATAGTAAAAAAAAGAAATAAGAATTCTCTAGTCCGTCACTGATGAGTAAAAAAAATTAGATCGGTCTTTGGCTTTCCAGCCCATCGTCAAAGAGTGACCATGAGGGTTAGCCTGGCACTACCCACCCCTACACACAAAGCTGTGTGACCTATGGATCAACTATTGGCCACATTTCTGTTGATCCCCTAATGTACAAAGTTGCGTCCGTCTAGCTTATGTCGTCATCCCTGGCTATGTATTCCCCACCCGCATACCCCAGCACCCTCCAACTTTTCTATTTAATGACACATTTTTCTTTTACTGCTCACATTCATATTATGGTTTTATTGGGGATTGATCATAACAGATTTTCACACCAGTTCCAGAAGGGAAATAGTGTACACGTCATAGCCCGAACTACGACTCACGAGCCTCGAAGTGAGGACACGCTCTGTTGGCCCATGCGTAAACATGGACTTACAAAAACACAGACGGACTTAAACATAATCACAAAAGAAATACAAATTTTTACGTTAACCAATTATATTGAATCTGAAGAAATTTAATAAAAAACAATTCAATTGTTAGAAAAATTCAAAAATATAAGATGAGCATAAAAGATAAATTTATTAATATTACAAAAAAACTCAAATGAAAGGTAAAAAAATTTTGGTCTTGGCATTACCGTGGAAACCGGAAAAATAATAAGAAAACTGTTGGAAAATATGGAAAGAGAATTCAGAAAGACATAACTTTAAAGATAAACGAGAAAAAAAAATGTAGCAATAAAAGAGAAATAAATAAAAAAAAATAATAAGCAAAAATAATAAAAAATTAGGTCAATATGTATATACATAATTTACTTTTATATCCGGACTGGCCGGTCACTTACCCAATTTGAAGAAAGCGCTTTCTGGGGGTTTGTTTTTACAGAAATTTAAAAAAAAATTATTTTTTTTTTATTCACACATTGACACAAAAAAAAAGAAAAGATAAAACAAAATATTATAGGCATTAAAAAGGAAGCAGGGGCACTTCAGAGTGACACAAAACACAAAAAACGAGAAGGCAAAGCTAACTTCGACAGTGCCGAAGTTTTAATACACTTGAAAAACTTTACTCCAGCTGATTTAACCAGTAAAATATATAGAGGATATAGATATCAGATATTTTAAAATTTTAAATCATTGATAATAAAAATTTGATACCATAAAAAAAAACTTTTCTTAGTAAAACACATTTTTCGGCCGATCGGTCATTTGGCAGCTATATGCTATAGTCCTCCGATTTTGATAAAATCTTCCAGAATTGTGTTAACGCATATAAAACTAATATATAGCAAGATTGGTGACGCTACGATGGAAAATAAAAAAGTTTTTCCCACTAGAACTAGTTTTTTGACCGACCGTTTATATGGCAGCTATATGCTATATTCATCCGATTTTGATAAATTTTTCCACAAATATGTAAAATCATCTAAAACTAATATATACCAAGATTGGTGACGCTACAATGGAAAATAAAAAAGTTTTTCTCACTAAGACTTATTTTCCGACCGATCGTTCCTATGGCAGCTATAAGATATAGTCATCCGATCCGGATGGTTCCGACATATTAGTTGCGTGCAGAAAAAAGAAGACTCTGTGCAAAATTTCAGCTCGATAGCTTTAAAACTGAGAGACAAGTTTGCGTAGAAACAGACAGACAGACAGACAGACGGACAGACAGACGGACAGACGGACGGACGGACAAGCGGAAATGAACTCGGCTCGTCGTCCTGATCAAGAATATATATAGTTTATGGGGTCGGAAATGAATATTTCTATGGGTTACAAACTTCTGGGCAAAATCAATATACACTTTTCAAGTGTATAAAAAGAAGAAGACAAACTAGGCTAATATTAGAAAATATTAAAAGAAAAGGAAAACTTTGAATTTAATATGTTCAAAAAAGGAAAAACTACGCTAACATATAATCTACCCTACACTGGACTTCTAGTGCCGTTCTTCAGAGGGGAGGAGGGGGCGAACTCTGCTTCACACACTTGCATTTGAGTGCTCTTTAGAGCACTTATTGGGATCACTTTTTATACCCGTTACTCGTAGAGTAAAAAGGGTATACTAAGTTCGTGCAAATGTATGTAACAGGCAGAAGGAAGCATTTCCGACCCCATAAAGTATATATATTCTTGATCAGCACCAATAGCCGAGTCGATATAGACATGTCCGTCTGTCCGTCCGTCCGTCTGTCCGTCTGTCCGTATGAACACCTAGATCTCAGAGACTATAAGAGCTAGAGCTACCAAATTTTCAGTGTAGACTTGTATTGTTTGCAGGCAGATCAAGTTTGTTTCAAATTTTTGCCACGCCCCCTCCCGCCCCCGCAATTTGAAAAAAACCTCATATCTCACACAATTTTGAAAATAGATTGTTTGAACCTTCTAGACATATATTTTAATCATCATTACCTATCGATCCGCCATACATCATTTTTCGATCAGATGAACTTTAGTAGAGTTGCCACCCCCGCAATTTGAAAAATACCTCATATCTCCCACAACTTTAAAAATAGATAATTCGAACCCTCCAGACATATATTTTAACCATCACTACCTATCGATCCGCCATACATCGTTTCCTGATCAGATGAACGATAGAAAAGTTCACGCCCCCGCAATTTAAAAAATACCTCATATCACCCACAATTTTGAAAATAGATTGTTTGAACCCTCTAGACATATATTTTAGTAATTATTACCTATCGATCAGCCATACAACATTTCCTGATCAGATGAGCTATAGTAGAGTTGCCTCCCCCGCAAATTGGAAAGAAACTCATTTCTTCCACAATTAGGACATGTTTATATCCTGAGTAACGGGTATATCGAAGTCGAGCAGGGCCGACTTTAACTTACGCTCTCGTTATACACTTGAAAAGTGTATATTAATTTTGCCCAGAAGTTTGTAACGCATAGAAATATTTATTTCCGACCACATAAACTATATATATTCTTGATCAGGACGACGAGCCGAGTTCATTTCCGTCTGTCCGTCCGTCCGTCTGTCCGTCTGTCCGTCTGTCTGTCTGTCTGTCTGTCTGTTTCTACGCAAACTAGTCCCTCAGTTTTAAAGCTATCCAGCTGAAATTTTGCACAGAGTCTTCTTTTTACTGCACGCAACTAATATGTCGGAACCGGCAGGATCGGATGACTATATCATATAGCTGCCATAGGAAAGATCGGTCTAAGAACTAATTCTAGTTAGAAAAACTTTTTTGTTTTCCATCGTAACGTCACTAATCTTGGTATAAGTTAGTTTTATATGCTTCCAAATAATTCTGGAAAAATGTATCAAAATCGGATCACTATAGCATATAGCTGCCATAGGAACGATCGGTCGAAAAATAAGTCTTTGTGAGAAAAACTTTTTTGATTTCCATCGTAGCGTCTCGAATCGTAGTATATATTTGTTTTATATGTTTCCACACAATTCTGAAAAAATTTATCAAAATCGGATGACTATAGCATATAGCTGCCATATAAACGGTCGGTCAAAAAACTACTTCTAGTGAGAAAAACTTTTTTGTTTCTTATCGTAGCGTCTCCAGTCGTAGTATATATTTGTTTTATATGTTTCCATACAAGTCTGAAAAAATTTATCAAAATCAGATGACTATAGCATATAGCTGCCATAGGACCGATCGGTCGGAAAATGTGTTTTACTAAGAAAATTTTTTATTGTTATTAAATTTTTATGATCAATGATTTAAAAATTTCAAATATCTGATATCTATATCTTATATATATTTTTCCAGTTAAATCAGTTGGAGTAAAGTTTTTCAAGTGTATTAAAGCTTCGGCACAGTCGAAGTTAGCTTTGCCTTCTCGTTTTCTTTGTTTTTTGTTTTGTTGTTTTGGCTTTTGGTTTTGTTTGTTTTACTTGTTGTTTTGATTCGCTGGTTGTTGTTGTTTTTGTCACACTTGCATTTGGTTGCCCTTTATTGCACTTATTGGGCTCACTTTTTTTCTTTGTTTTTTGTTTTGTTGTTTTGGCTTTTGGTTTTGTTTGTTTTACTTGTTGTTTTGATTCGCTGGTTGTTGTTGTTGTTTTTTTTTTTTTTTTTTTGTATGAAAAAAAAGTGTCACTTTATTTTCACTTAAAAAAAAAGAACTTTGCTTTTGTTGATTATTTATTGCGCCCGCCCGATTAAGTTATGATTTTTAAAATTCGATAGGGAACTGATATTTTTTTTGATATTTTTTTTTTTTTTTTTCACTTTTCACTTTTCATATATTGCTACCCCGTTCCGAAACTTAGGCCGGTTGTCATGTGAAGCGCGCAAAAACAAAAATCGAACTAATTACTCCGAATAAAAATCTTTAGCTCCCTACCGAACTCCGCTATATTTCGCGCTACAGAGCTGCGTCGCGAACCGCGCTGCCTCTGTTCTTCTACCCTCCCTTTTTGCAAGGGTCAGGTTACGAGCGAGCTTTGGGAGCCGCTACCGTAATTTTGCTGACCTATGCAGAAAACTCAAGTCGATAGTGGAATTCGCTAGCGAGTCTGGGAAAATTTTGTTTGACCGTTTCCCAGATCTTCATCGGAATCAGATTACTCGCGTACCAACTAATTCATACCTCTGTAACAGAGTCGACCAGTTGATATCCTGTCTTCTTGATTGCCGGGTACACATAACAACTCGAGTTGGACGATGGCTACAGCCATGCAGCAAACTCGAAACAAGATTGCGGCACGTCTTCCGTAGTTCTTGCTCCTACTTAAGCTGTATCGCTCTTTCCTTTAAACCCAACGTGTGGCCTCGACCCATAACCCTGAGATTAAGAGTCTCATGCTTGACCGACTGAGCTAGCCAACGAAAAGATCCTTGGCATGATAAATACCCAGGCTTTTACCAGAGTTGTTGCCCAACTCATAAAGCGAATTGCCCTTCCTTTTCAGAATTATGCACTTCACTCTATTGGGGCCTAGTTTGGCATTATACCCTTCGGCCAAATTACTCTGTTTGAAATTTTTCCGCTATCTGTCCCTCCGTGTATTCTATTTTTCTGGAACGAGTATTATATACCTTCTCACCTAGTTTATGCATACGCTCAAGTCCCTGGTAAACCTTCTGTCGGATAAGTTGTAGTTTGTCGCTCAGTACCAGCTCTTGTTCGCCAGAACTAATCCCGCCTAGCCGCCGTAAAATTGGATACGCGCTCCCATGTGTAACCATCCTCGCCCCAAACAAGGCATAGTATGGCTCCATACCAATCGCGGAATGAGTAGCACTACGCAGTGCGCACGAAATGTGGCTGAGATAAAAATCCCAACTTTTCTGGTCGCCGTCAATCAACACCCGCAACATTTGCAAGACGGAACGATTTACCCTCTCAGAAGCATTAGCCTGAGGAGAGTAGAAACCAGTTTTCACGTGCTGAACTTCGTATCTACCAAGCAACTCTGCAAAGGTTTGCGAAATAAACTGCTTGCCGTTGTCGGAGTGGATAAATTCGGGCACACCAAATTGATGAAAAACTTGTGTTTCCAAAAATCGAACTACCTCGGTAGCCACCGCCTTGCGCATCGGCTGTAACCAGACAAACTTAGTGAAATGGTCCAAACACACAAATATTACCGTGTTACCCGTCTTAGTTCTAGGGTATGGACCCATGAAATCGATGTATAACCTTTGTAGTGGCCTGTCAGTGACGAGCTGTTGGCCCATTGGAGGTCTGGTAGTTCTATTCGTGGTCTTGCTGACCTTACACGCTTCGCAATTTTTCACTACTTCAACAATTTCCATCCACATCGAAGGCCAGTAATAGAACTGACGGAGACGTGCGGCTGTTTTATGTACGCCCCCATGTCCAGTGGTAGCGGCATGATGTGAACCCCAAACTAAATCAGCTCGTAATTCTTCTGGAACCCATAATTTCCAGGCTCGATCATCCTCTATCAAGTCACCAGTTCGAAAACCGGTTCGCTTGTAGACGTAACCATCGGACACGCAAGTATCCGGTAGTTTTTCACCTTGATCCGTCACACTTTGGACCAAAGCCTTATAGCCCGGTGAATCGAATGCGGAGGCTTGCAGGTCGACCTGGAGTTCTTCTTGAGTATTTACCCTCAACTCATCCATATGTACTCTCGACAGAGCATCTGGAACCACATTTATTGCCCCTTTTCGGTGCTCTATGGTGAAATCGAAGGCTTGCAGCTTCAAACTCCAACGAGCCAACCGCCCAGCTAAATCTTTCTGTCCCATCAGCCACTTAAGGCTCGCATGATCGGTGATGACTTTGAATTGCATCCCCTCTACATACGGCCTGAACTTGTATATACTCAATATGGCAGCATAACACTCCAATTCCGTAATACTATAGTTTCTTTGGGCTTTATTCAGCTTAGCGGACATATAGGCGATCGGGTGCTCCTCGCCGTCTTCGTCCATTTGAAACAACACCCCCCCCTACCCCTGTAGTCGACGCGTCACACTGGATTACAAATGGTCTTCTAAAGTCAGGCGTGGTCAGCACGGGGGCGGACATCATGCTTGCTTTTAAAAGCTCAAATGCTGCCACTTCAGCTTCCCCCAACTCAAATTTTTTTTGTCGGTCTTTTTTCAGACTATCATGAAGTGGGGGCTGCTATCAGCGCGTAATTTAGTATGAATCTCCTATACCACGCAGTCATACCTAGAAACCTACGCATTTGTTTCGCACTTGTGGGCAACGGAAATTGTTGTATGGCCTGTATTTTGGACTGGTCGGTCTTAATCAACCCACCTCCAACCACATAACCCAAATATCTAGCCTTACTGTAGCAAAACTTACTTTTTTCTACGTTGATCGTAAGTTTAGCTCTGGTGAGACAGTCCCCCACCTGTCTAAGCATTTCTAAATGCTCAGTGAAGGTAGAAGAACAAACCAATAAGTCATCTAAATACACGAACACATGTGATCTGAGCTTTGCCGGAATAACCTTATCCATCAGTCGACACATACGCTGAGCTGCATTGCACAACCCAAAAGGCATACATGTGAACTGATATAAAGGTCTTCCTGGAACGGTAAACGCAGTTTTCTCCCGGCTTTTCTTTTCTTAGGGTATTTGCCAAAAAGCATCCTTAAGGTCTATAGCCGAAATATAATGGGTATTTTGGAGTCGACTTAATATCCCTTCGATATGAGGCAGAGGGTAAGCGTCCTTGGTCGTCCGTTCATTGACCTTACGAGCATCTAGGCACATCCTTGCTTTCGGACCCTTTACCTCCAATGTTACTGGTGAACTCCAACTGCTGTTACTTTCCTCGATGACATGACTTCGATCACATGCTCCTCTAGATCGGGTTTTCCTAATCCTAGGACATTACAAGATGGATACCCTTCCTTTACACTTTCCAAAAGTCTTGTTTGTCCGGTAGTTAGGCAATGCGGGGTGCACGCAGTTTCTTGAGGCGTCACTTCATCCGGTGAACGTATTTCATTTATCTCCATACATCCGGTTTCCTTTGTTCCGTTTGTGGAAAAGGTTTTTCTTCCAAGTAATTCCAATCCGAAAACTTTCCAGAACACGATCCCGAAATAGAAAGATTGTTGAAGAGTTGGGACAATTAGGAATTCCATATCCTTTACTATTCCTTCCCATAGCACAGGCAAAGTGATCGTCCCGACTACCGCGTTTTCTCCTCCATTGGCGGTGCACACTCTTTGCCCTTTATTCCTATGGATTAAATGGGAACGCCTCTCCAGGAATTCTTCGGTCCCTCTTCCTATGCAGTTTACCGCGTCGCCGGAATCCAACAGTGCTTTTATTTCCTCGCCGTCTACTTTGGTTTTGGCGAAAAGTCTATTGTCCTTGGCTTTTGTCACGACCGCTGCAATGACACTTCTTCGAACCTCTCTTGCCTCAGCTGTTTTTGCATGTAGTTGTAATATTTTCTTGTTGCTTCGAGCCAGTTTATCCGAGTTTTTGGGAACTCCCTCTCCCTCAAAAATCCTTCTCCGTGCAGCTTCATACTCTACTTGTCGTTCATGTAAGCTTTCATAGGAACAAATCTGCCTCGGGTAGGGTTCCACTCGGGTCTGCTTTAGTTTCTTTGGGCTGGCCTGGTCTGTCCAGAAGTCCCCGGGGCTCCTGGCAGACTGGTCGCTAAAAACGGTACCTCGAGGGAGTGGTACGAGTCCGACCTTCCACAGGCAAAACATTGTGTCTCATGGAAAGCAGATCCACATACTGCCTCTTTGGAATCCGATCCCCGTTTCCGGTAGAAATCGCTCGGCTTATTACAAGTGAAACACAGATACATGTGGAAGGGAGATGAGCACATCTGATTACCATCACCCGTGCGCGGTATCTGCTGGTTTCTATCGTCTTTATGAGTCGGGGACGGCGTTACGTTGTTCCTACCGCCTTTTGACCCGTTTCATCCCCTTGGACCTCTATGTATGGCCTCGACGGATTGATCTTGACCATCTAGGCTCTCTTCCTCCTCCTCTGCGATTTCGTTGAATTGCCGCCTACCACGCCTTTCTTTGAGCCATTTCTCTATTTTGATTCCTTCCCTCTTGAATCCTGCCAGGGTTTGTACTGGGGATGCCAGTAAGAACCCTCCCATTTGGACATTCAGATTGTCCTTTAAGATCCCTACAAAGCTTGCCTCGGGGATCTTGGTCTTCAGCTTGAAATGTAGGCTGTGCATTTCCGAAATGAAAGCTTCGAAACTTTCATTATAACCCTGTCTACGTTCCATTATTTCCTTAATGGTAACGTAATCGTTATGAGAGGTGGAAAAAGCCCTCTTCATCTCATCCTTTAGAGAGTGAAGACCAAAGTTAAAATCCTGTGCTTTGTCTTCAGTTGCCAATACCATTTTGCAGCTGGCCCTGACAGAAGACAATGGAATTCCCTGAAAAGCTGGCCTCCGGTCAAACCGTACAGGCTTTGCATCCGTTCCACACGGAAGAGAAAGCTTTCTACCGTCATTCCCTTTTCGTGTCCATCGAATTTGATGTTCCAACGATCCAACCCAATTGGACGCGGAACTCCCCATCTCACCGGAGAGTTGGAGTAAGATCTCTCATCGGAAATACCTGCATCCCCATTAGCCCAGGGACCTAACCGAAGAGCTGGTTCCGGCGTAAGCAGGGTCTGTCTCTGTACGGGCTGTGGTCTTGGCCGGGCTACCGGCTCTGGGTTGGCAGGCTGACCAGCCTCTTGATTGGGAAGCGAACCAAGACCTTGACCCCTATGAATTGGGTGTGCTCCCTCTGTATGGATCGGAGTTGAGACCTCCACTTGATTTGGATTGGCTTGACCTCTATCTCCTGCTCTTGAAACGGGATTCATTCCGATCCAGGACATCTCCATATCGTTTACCCGGTTTTCTATTCCGGCCATTTGAGCACGGAATCCCGCCATCTGTAAGTTCAATGTCGTTGCCAAATTTGTGTTCTGCAGCGTGATAGCCGCTAATATCCTCTCCAACCGGTCCTCCTGTCCCTCACTGCTAGGTACTGTTTCGGTACCCGCAGGTGCCAAACTTGATCTCGCCTGTGGAGGCCCAATGTTTACTCCTCCCACAGCCCCTTCTTCCTCCCCAGGTAGACTCATATCGGACAGGGTATTCATACGGTCCAGTCCACTTGTAAAGTTTATGGACTGGTCAGAAAGGGCTGGAGTCTCCGGCCTGTAAATTCTCCGAGAATTAGGGGATGGACCTGGAGTTCCTCCTCCCGCTGCTGCTCTCGCGCGAGCAAACGAAGCAGCTACTGCGGCTGTTATACTCCGCGTCACTCGCGGTGGAGGCAGTTGGATACTAACCCTCTTTCGTCTCCCCATAAAAACTGTAAACTATCGCTAAGAGTTTTATTTCTGCTTTCCTATTTCCTAAAACTTAATTTCTATTATTATTTCTATTATTCCTCTTTTTTTTCTCTCTCTTTCGTGTTTATATTCCTACCTACTAATACTCTATTCTACTTTCACTCCAAATTCTTACTGTTTTTATTTTAAGTCCCTAATTCCTAAAATCCTAGTTTAGTCTATCTTTTAAATATCCTAATTTTGATTTTTTTTTATTTATTTTTTTTTTATTTTAAGTTCCTAATTCCTAAAAACCTAGTTTAGTCTATCTTCTAAATATCCTTATTTTTTTTCCTTTATTTTCTTTCTATTTGATTTTTTTTTTTTTTTTTAGACTTTATAAGAAATATTCTTCGTTAACAATAATTAGGTCAAAGTTAAAAGATAGAGGTTGGAAATCAAGGGTAGAAAAAAAAAATATTTTCAGGAGCCAAAAAGAATTGCAAACTTGCAAATCTCAAAAAAAAACAATACACAAAGATAAAAAAAATCATTAAAAAAATAACGAAATTATTTTACAAGCAATTTTAAAATTCTGATTAAAAAAATGTTACACAGTATACTAGTGTATACATATGAGTACAAAAATGTGTGCTGTTGGGGTGTTGTGTTATGCTGGAATGGGGCCTCTCACCAGAGGTCCGTCCAAAATTTAAGCCCCCGTTAAAAAAACAAAATTTCCGCTGAGACTCAGACACCACAGAGCTCCACCGGAGTCACCTGTTACCTTTGAATACCCAGACCGGAACCTAACTTGACTACCAAGGTGACTCACCTCCCACCGGAAGAATGAATTTCCCATAGTAGCCCCTAACACTGACCTTCCCCTAGCCAAACAAGCCTATCTCCACCGAGTATAAGTCTTATTTAGAGGTCACAGATCATCTGTCCAATTTCCCCCTCCCACCGTCGTTTGGAACTCCTCGGACTCGAACCTCTCAAGCCGGCCTGGCATTTACACAGCTCGGCGGCGGCGTCGGCCTCAGATGTTTCCCTGTACACCCCCTCTAGTCATTTGGAGCTTGATCGAGAGAACCTCTCAGGAGACCTGGCATTTACCTAGTTCAACGGCGGCGTCGACCCAATCAAACTCACCTGTCCGTATCCCCTCACCCCCTGTCAATTGAAACCTGATCGAGAGAACCTCTCAGCCGGCCTGGCATTTACCTAGCTCGGCGGCGGCGTCGACCCTTCAGGATCAGCTGTCCTTATCCCCCACTCCCGTCTTGGGACCATCAATAGAGCCTACCTCGGACCGCCTCCTGACACCGCCAGGAAGTTGCGTAGCCAGCTCTACTAACGCTCATTGCTCCCTCTGAACTCGAACCTCTCAGGAGACCTGGCATAGCCTAGTACAACGGCGGCGTCGGCCAGAAAGAGCGAACCAGTAAAAAAAAACATTAAAAACAAAAATTTTACTTTACAAAACAAAAAGTCGGTCTGCACGAGTTAGCAAGATACTAACTAAAAGAGAAACTGCCAAAAAATATTGCCAGTCCCTATCAGCCAAAAAAAATTAAAACGAGAAGGCAAAGCTAACTTCGACTGTGCCGAAGTTTTAATACACTTGAAAAACTTTTCTCGAATTGATTTAACTGGAAAAATATATATATTATATAGATATCAGATATTTAAAATTTTTAAATCATTGATAATAAAAATTTAATAAAAAAATACCATAAAAAAAAATTTTCTTAGTAAAACAAATTTTCCGATCGATCGGTCCTATGGCAGCTATATGTTATAGTCATCCGATTTTGATAATTTTTTTTTAAATTATGTGAAAGCATATAAAACTGATATATACCAAGATTGGGAACGCTACGATAAAAAACAAAAAGTTTTTTTTCACTAGAAGTAGTTTTTTTACCGTCTGTTTATATGGCAGCTATATGCTATAGTCATCCGATTTTGATCAATTTTTTCTGAATTGTGTGAAAACATATAAAACAAATATATACTACGATTGGAGACGCTACGATGGAATTAAAAAAAGTTTTTTTCACAAAGCCTTTTTTTTCGACCGATCGTTCCTATGGCAGCTATATGCTATAGAGATCCGATTTTGATACATTTTTCCAGAATTATATGGAAGCATATAAAACTAATATATACAAAGATTAGTGACGCTACGATGGAAAACAAAGAAGTTTTTCTAACTAGAACTTGTTCTTAGACCGATCGTTCCTATGGTAGCTATAGGATATAGTCATCCGATCCGGCCGGTTCCGACATTTTAGTTGCGTGCAGTAAAATGAATACTCTGTGCAAAATTTCAGCTCGATAGCTTTAAAACTGAGAGACTAGTTCGCGTAGAAACAGACAGACAGACAGACGGACAGACGGACAGACAGACAGACGGACAGACAGACGGACGGACGGACGGACGGACAAGCGGAAATGAACTCAGCTCGTCGTCCTGATCATGAATATATATAGTTTATGGGGTCGGAAATGAATATTTCTATGCGTTACAAACTTCTGGGCAAAATTAAGATACACTTTTCAAGTGTATAAAAATTAATATTGACTCATAGAGAACCGTCAAGAAACTTGTCAGCTCCCGTTTTGCGCCAATTGTTATGAAATCCCGTTGCACTTTTCTAAAAACCTACGTCCATCCACTTCCCGTTCCGGCACGGTGGTAGCCCGGCTTGGCTCGCCGTATTTGGGGTGGGTTTTTGGAGTGGGGACGCTGCGGGAAACATGACAATAAAAAAATTTTTCGTGCCGTGAAAAAAAAATAGTGAAAAAAAGAAATAAGAATTCTCTAGTCCGTCACTGATGAGTAAAAAAAATTAGATCGGTCTTTGGCTTTCCAGCCCATCGTCAAAGAGTGACCATGGGGGTTAGCCTGGCACTACCCACCCCTACACACAAAGCTGTGTGACCTATGGATCAACTATTGGCCACATTTCTGTTGATCCCCTAATGTACAAAGTTGCGTCCGTCTAGCTTATGTCGTCATCCCTGGCTATGTATTCCCCACCCGCATACCCCAGCACCCTCCAACTTTTCTATTTAATGACACATTTTTCTTTTACTGCTCACATTCATATTATGGTTTTATTGGGGATTGATCATAACAGATTTTCACACCAGTTCCAGAAGGGAAATAGTGTACACGTCATAGCCCGAACTACGACTCACGAGCCTCGAAGTGAGGACACGCTCTGTTGGCCCATGCGTAAACATGGACTTACAAAAACACAGACGGACTTAAACATAATCAGAAAAGAAATACAAATTTTTACGTTAACCAATTATATTGAATGGGAAGAAATTTAATAAAAAACAAGTAAGAAAGTCGGTCAAGCCCGACTGTAATATACTCTGTACCTGTTTGTATGTAACTGATAACTTTAAAGTGTGAGGTTTTTTCAAAATCTGGGGGTGGCAACTCTTTCGACTATCGTTCATCTGGTTGAAAAACGATGTACGGGCTCGATAAGTAATGATGGGTAGAATTACCCTAATACATAACTCGTAAAATTATAAAATTTGTATATAATTTCCTATTAACATAATCATATCTATCATATTTCTGACCGCAGGCCATCTCAATTGCATCGCTCCTCTCATACTTCGTCTTTGCCTACTTACACAATCTATTGGAAAGAAGGGAGGGGGAAACTGAAAGCGCCGCAGTCGAGTAAGCTATTGCCCTCTCGCTCTCTCTTTCTCGTAAGTGGCTGCAGTGTTGTTGTTGCCGTTGCATTAAATTTTCTTTTACATATAGCGCCACTATTGTTCATCTGATCGGAAAACGATGTATGGGGGCTTGATAAGAAATGATGAGTAGAATATATGTCTTAAAGGTTCGAACAACGTAACTCCAAAATTGTGGAAGATATTCAGTTTTTTTTAATTTGCGGGGGAGGCAGGGGGCGTGGCAAAAATCAAAACTAAACTTGATCTGCCTGCAAGTATAAGAAATATATGTTCCATACACTTCAAACCTCTATCTCTTACCATCTCTGAGATCTCTTCGTTCATACGGACAGACGGACAGACGGACAGACAGACAGACGGACAGACGGACAGACGGACATGGCTATATCGACTCGGCTGTTGATGCTGATCAAGAATATATATACTTTATGGGGTCGGAGATGCTTCCTTCTGGCTGTTACATACATTTGCACAAACCCAATATACTCTGTGTACCTTCGGTACAGAGTATAAAAATTCAGTTGTTAGAAAAATTCAAAAATATAAGATGAGCATAAAAGATAAATTTATTAATATTACAAAAAAACTCAAATGAAAGGTAAAAAAAATTTTGGTCTTGGCATTACCGTGGAAACCGGAAAAATAATAAGAAAACTGTTGGAAAATATGGAAAGAGAATTCAGAAAGACATAACTTTAAAGATAAACGAGAAAAAAATGTAGCAATAAAAGAGAAATAAATAAAAAAAATAATAAGCAAAAATAATAAAAAAATTAGGTCAATATGTATATATATAATTTACTTTTATATCCGGACTGGCCGGTCACTTACCCAATTGGGGGTTTGTTTTTAAAGAAATTTAAAAAAATTATTTTTTTTTATTCACACATTGACACAAAAAAAAAAAGATAGAAATAAATATTATAGGCATTAAAAAGGAAGCAGGGGCACTTTAGGGTGACACAAAACACAAAAAACGAGAAGGCAAAGCTAACTTCGACTGTGCCGAAGTTTTAATACACTTGAAAAACTTTACTCCGGCTGATTTAAACGGTAAAATATATATAGGATATAGATATCAGATATTTAAAATTTTTAAATCATTGATAATAAAAATTTGATACCATAAAAAAAACTTTTCTTAGTAAAACACATTTTCCGACCGATCGTTCCTATGGCAGCTATATGCTATAGTCATCCGATTTTGGTAATTTTTTTTCGAAATTATGTGAAAGCATATAAAACTAATATATACCAAGATTGGGGACGCTACGATAAAAAACAAAAAGTTTTTCTCACTAGAAGTAGTTTTTTGACCGTCCGTTTATATGGCAGCTATATGCTATAGTCATCCGTTTTTGATAAATTTTTTCAGAATTATGTAGAAACATATAAAACAAATTTATACTACGATTGGAGACGCTACGACGGAAATCAAAAAAGTTTTTCTCACTAAGACTTATTTTTCGACCGACCGTTCCTATGGCAGCTATATGCTATAGTGATCCGATTTTGATACATTTTTCCAGAATTATGTGAAAGCATATAAAACTAACATATACCAAGATTAGTGACGATACGATGGAAAACAAAAAAGTATTTCTAACTAGAACTTGTTCTTTGACCGATCGTTCCTATGGCAGCTATATGATATAGTTATCCGATCCGGCCGGTTCCGACATATTAGTTGCGTGCAGTAAAATGAATACTCTGTGCAAAATTTCAGCTCGATAGCTTTAAAACTGAGAGACTAGTTTGCGTAGAAACAGACAGACAGACGGACAGACGGACAGACGGACGGACGGACAGACGGACAGACGGACGGACGGACGGACAAGCGGAAATGAACTCAGCTCGTCGTCCTGATCAAGAATATATATAGTTTATGGGGTCGGAAATGAATATTTCTATGCGTTACAAACTTCTGGGCAAAATTAATATACACTTTTCAAGTGTATAAAAAGAAGAAGACAAACTAGGCTAATATTAGAAAATATTAAAAGAAAAGGAAAACTTTGAATTTAATATGTTAAAAAAAGGAAAAACTACGCTTACATATAATCTACCCTACACTGGACTTCTAGTGCCGTTCTTCAGAGGGGAGGAGGGGGCGAACTCTGCTTCACACACTTGCATTTGAGTGCTCTTTATAGCACTTATTGGGATCAATTTTTTTCTTTGTTTTTTGTTTTGTTGTTTTGGCTTTTGGTTTTACTTGTTGTTTTGATTCGCTGGTTGTTGTTGTTTTTGTCACACTTGCATTTGGTTGCCCTTTATTGCACTTATTGGGCTCACTTTTTTTCTTTGTTTTTTGTTTTGTTGTTTTGGCTTTTGGTTTTGTTTGTTTTACTTGTTGTTTTGATTCGCTGGTTGTTGTTGTTGTTTTTTTTTTTTTTTTTATGAAAAAAAAGTGTCACTTTATTTTCAATTAAAAAAAAAGAACTTTATTTTTGTTTATTATTTATTGCGCCCGCCCGATTTAGTTATGATTTTTAAAATTCGATAGGGAACTGTTATTTTTGTTGATATTTTTTTTTTTTTCACTTTTCATATATTGCTACCCCGTTCCGAAACTTAGGCCGGTTGTCATGTGAAGCGCGCAAAAACAAAAATCGAACTAATTACTCCGAAAAAAAATCGTTTGCTCCCTACCGAACTCCGCTATATTTCGCGCTACAGAGCTGCGTAGCGAACCGCGCTGCCTCTGTTCTTCTACCCTCCCTTTGTGCAAGGGTCAGGTTACGAGCGAGCTTTGGGAGCCGCTACCGTAATTTTGCTGACCTATGCAGAAAACTCAAGTCGATAGTGGAATTCGCTAGCGAGTCTGGGAAAATTTTCTTTGACCGTTTCCCAGATCTTCATCGGAATCAGATTACTCGCGTATTAACTAATTCATACCTCTGTAACAGAGTCGACCAGTTGATACCCTGTCTTCTTGATTGCCGGGTACACATAACAACATAAAATAGTAAATACTTATGATTAAATGTTTAAAATACGAAAGTGTTTTTTTGTTTGGTGTGTTCGCTATGTTGCTGTTTTGCCTAAATTAGGTTGGGCTTAATGTCTACATTTTGTTTGGTATAAAAATTTTATGATTTGTATTTGTGCTCGCATTAGGTCATGTTGGGTTGGAGCCAATACCTGAGAGGTTGTGAATCGTTTAATCTCTACTTCCCTTCATAGTTGTAGTTTTTGAGTTAAAAATATTCAAGGTTTTTTATACTCTGTACCGAAGGTACACAGAGTATATTGGGTTTGTGCAAATGTATGTAACAGCCAGAAGGAAGCATCTCCGACCCCCATAAAGTATATATATTCTTGATCAGCATCAACAGCCGAGTCGATATAGCCATGTCCGTCTGTCCGTCAGTCCGTCTGTCTGTCCGTCTGTCCGTCTGTCCGTATGAACGAAGAGATCTCAGAGATGGTAAGAGATAGAGGTTTGAAGTGTATGGAACATATATTTCTTATACTTGCAGGCAGATCAAGTTTAGTTTTGATTTTTGCCACGCCCCCTGCCTCCCCCGCAAATTTAAAAAAACGAAATAACTCCCACAATTTTCAAGATAGATAGTTCGAACATTCTAGACATATATTCTACTACTTATTTTGAATCGACCCGCCATACATCATTTTTCGATCAGATGAACGATATTAGAGCTATATGTAAAAGAAAATAAAAACCAACGCCAAAAACAACACCGTTGCCATTGGTAGAACTTACGAGAAAGAGAGAGCGCGAAGGCAATAGCTAACTGGTAATTTCCCAATTGGACCTTGCTATGAGTGGAGCGATATAATTGAGATGGCCTGCGGTCAGAAATCACGCGTGATTCCCGCGTGACTAATATAGATACGTTTTTATACTCTGTACCGAAGGTACACAGAGTATATTGGGTTTGTGCAAATGTATGTAACAGCCAGAAGGAAGCATCTCCGACCCCATAAAGTATATATATTCTTGATCAGCATCAACAGCCGAGTCGATATAGCCATGTCCGTCTGTCCGTCTGTCCGTCTGTCTGTCTGTCCGTCTGTCCGTCTGTCCGTCTGTCCGTATGAACGAAGAGATCTCAGAGATGGTAAGAGATAGAGGTTTGAAGTGTATGGAACATATATTTCTTATACTTGCAGGCAGATCAAGTTTAGTTTTGATTTTTGCCACGCCCCCTGCCTCCCCCGCAAATTAAAAAAAACTGAATATCTTCCACAATTTTGGAGTTACGTTGTTCGAACCTTTAAGACATATATTCTACTCATCATTTCTTATCAAGCCCCCATACATCGTTTTCCGATCAGATGAACAATAGTGGCGCTATATGTAAAAGAAAATTTAATGCAACGGCAACAACAACACTGCAGCCACTTACGAGAAAGAGAGAGCGAGAGGGCAATAGCTTACTCGACTGCGGCGCTTTCAGTTTCCCCCTCCCTTCTTTCCAATAGATTGTGTAAGTAGGCAAAGACGAAGTATGAGAGGAGCGATGCAATTGAGATGGCCTGCGGTCAGAAATATGATAGATATGATTATGTTAATAGGAAATTATATACAAATTTTATAATTTTACGAGTTATGTATTAGGGTAATTCTACCCATCATTACTTATCGAGCCCGTACATCGTTTTTCAACCAGATGAACGATAGTCGAAAGAGTTGCCACCCCCAGATTTTGAAAAAACCTCACACTTTAAAGTTATCAGTTACATACAAACAGGTACAGAGTATATTACAGTCGGGCTTGACCGACTTTCTTACTTGTTGTTAATAGGAAATTATATACAAATTTTATAGTTTTACGGGTTTGTACTAGGTACTAGCCCCCATACATCGTTTTTCAACCAGATGAACGATGGTTGAAAGAGTTGCCACCCTCAGATTTTGAAAAAACCTCACACTTTAAAGTTATTAGTTTCGTACAAACAGGTACAGAGTATATTACAGTCGGGCTTGACCGACTTTCTTACTTGTTTTGTTTTATCATTCTGCTATCTTATTGCAGCGACTTCATTTCAACTTAAAAAAAAACGCAATAAGAGAATGTAAAATGAGAAGTAGGAATAGAAGAAAACACGAAAAAGTATAAAAATACAAAGTGTTTTGAGGAAGTATAACGATATATACACCTTATTAGAATTAATCAACGACACGGGTTGGATCAATGTTTAAATGTTTATTTGCTGATCTCTGGAGTTGCAGTGCTTGGTAAAATGCAATTGCCGGCGGCCGATGGCCAGCTGCAGCAGAAAGCTCAGCTCAGATAAATGGTAAAGCTCCCAAGATAAAAGCTTTGAGCGTAAGATCTGACTGCGTGAGGCATTTAGTTGTTTACAAAAATTCAGAACAAAACAAACAAAAGCCAACGGGCATTTACATTTAAAATATATAACTTATTCTAATATAACCAAAAGGCTTCTGCTCCGAACATGCTCCCCCCGTTGAAGAATCATTCTTCAAGCAGTTTTAGATTCGTCGGGCAGAACGGCAATTTTGGCAACGGCTCGCTTGATAAGACCCGTCGCTGTGCGGATCATAGCGACTCTGATGATGCCATCTTTGCCTGAGATGACTTCCTCGATGCGACCAAGCTGCCATTTGAGAGGTGGAAGGTTGTCATCTTTTAGCAGCACGATGCTGCCGACCTGTAGATTTGTGGAATCAGCTCGCCATTTGCCTCTCTCTTGCAACAAGGAAAAATACTCGGTGCTCCACTTCCTCCAGAAATTTTGTTGCATCTGGGTCACCAGCTGCCAACGACTAAGACGGTTAGCGTTGAGATGGGTGACATCTGGATCAGGAAACTTCGTGAAGCTCGAGCCTTTGAGAAAGTGCGCAGGCGTCAGCACATCAAGATTTTCTGGACCTTCTGTAATTGGACAAAGTGGACGAGAATTAAGAATTGCAGATATCTCGTATGCAAGGGTGCGAAGTTCATCAAAGGTCAAAATGGATGGGCCGACGACTCGATAGAAATGATATTTTGCTGCCTTAACAGCAGCTTCCCACAAACCCCCGAAATGGGGCGCACGAGGAGGGATAAATTTCCATTGGATGCCATCAGAAAGGCAGGATTGGGTTACAGCAGATGTGTGAGGCTCGCTTAAGAACAATTCTTTAAGCTCTGCCAACTTATTTTTTGCACCAACGAAATTTGTGCCGTTGTCGGTCCATATGGTGTGCGGTTTGCCTCTCAAGCTGATGAAACGTCTCAAAGCTGCGATGAACGACGAAGTTGACAAATCCTGAACGACCTCCAGGTGGGTAGCCTTTGTTGAAAAACAGACGAACATCAAAATGTAGCACTTGTGAGGTGGTTTATTACGAGTCTCTGCTTTGTGATGAAATGGTCCACAAAAATCAATGCCAGTAGTGTGAAATGCTGGGTTCGGCTGAACGCGATCTGCTGGTAGTCTTCCCATCACATGCTCGAGGATCGTTGGTTTCATCCGAAAACATCTGACACACTTGTTGATCACGCTTGCAACAAATTTTCGTCCTCCGACTGGCCAATATTTTTGACGCATCGAAGCGAGAAGAACTTGCAAAAATTTATGATAGTACCAGTTGATTATAGCCTTGGTGACTGGATGATCCTTAGGAAGCAATATGGGATGCTTTGCATCATAATCCAAGTTAGAGTTTTGGAGTCTCCCACCAACTCGAAGCAGTCCATCGGAGCCAAGCTCTGGCCTAAGAGAAAGCAACTTGCTCTTTGGAGGAAGTGGCTTGTTGGCGGTGCATGTATCAAATTCCTCGGCAAAGTGAACTTGCTGAATGCTCCTAAGAAGAATCCGTGTGCCCATGTTGATATCCTGTAGAGTGAGCGATCCTCCTGCTCGAGGACAGCTTTTGCTTCGAAGGGATATAAAACGATGTACATAAGCGAATACACGTTGAAGCTTGGAAAATGTGTTTTGATACTTGCTGTCGATTGAAATATCCTGCCGAACTGATCCAAGTAACACCGCATGACGTCGCTCTGGAAGCTCCTTCAGTGATTGCACCTGAACAGGCCATTCAGAAGAGCTCAAAAGTAGGAATGGAGGTCCTTTTTGCCACAGACTCAGATCCAAAGCTGCAGGATTCAAGTGTGTTGGAACATGATGCCAAATCATGTCAATTGTCATCTCCTGGATTTGCGCAATTCTGTTGGATACAAAAATGTTAAAATTTGACGGTGGTTCACGTATCCAGGACAACACAATAGTCGAATCCGACCAACAGTGGAAATCACAGGGAAATGACAAGCTTTGCTTTACGCTAGAAACCAGCTCAGCCAGCAATAATGCTGCAGGCAGTTCCAATTTGGGAATAGTCAACGTTTTTAGGGGCGCAACCTTTGACTTTGAGCAAAGTAGTTGCGATGAAACCAATCCTTCGGTTTCCGATCTCAAATAGATGCATGCTCCATACGCTGACATACTAGCATCACAAAAGGCATGCAACTGGAAAGACGCCTTTGGCAGCATAACAAATCGAGGGAATTTGAAATTTTGGACCACGGATAATTGAGATGTCAGCTCACACCACGCCGACGACAATGGCTCTGGCAAAGTTTCATCCCATTTTAGACCTTCTTTCTATAAATTTTGCATAAATATCTTGGCTTTAGAGAGAATAGGCGCTATTAAACCAAGTGGATCGTAAAATCTTGCAATTGTGGACAAGACAATACGTTTGGTAGGTTGGCCATCGGGTATAATTTGAGAAAAGTTAAGTAATAGGGTATCCGAACTAGGATCCCATACCAGCCCCAAAGCTTTTGCGATGTCAGTTCCATCGTGGAACTTGATAAGCTTCTCCTTGTCACATTCCGGCTCTCCATCGAGTATGCTTGGCTCGTTGGAGCACCACTTGCGTATAGGAAAGTGAACTCTGAGCAGTAATTCCTTAACTTCGCATCGTATCTGCTTCGCTTCTTCGATCGTATCACCTCCAGACATGAGATCGTCCACATAAAAATCTCTTCGCGCTATTTTGGCACCAATCGGAAAAGATGCCCCCTCGTCATAGGACAGTTGGTGCATGGCACGAATTGCCAAAAACGCTGCAGGCTTCGTTCCATAAGTTACCGTATCCAGCTTGTAAACCTTGATTTCGTCAGTGGGATTCTCACGCCAGAGGATGCACTGCAAATATTCGTCAGGGTGAGACACAAGTACGCATCGGTACATTTTGCAAATGTCTCCACAAAGTGCAACCCTGAAAAATCGAAAACGAAGTAGAGTGTTGAATATTTTTGGCTGAATGGTTGGCCCTGCTAGCAACAAATCGTTAAGAGAACGCCCAGATGAAGTTTTAGCCGATCCGTCATAAACAACACGAAGTTTCGTGCTGGTGCTTTCAAGCTTTTGCACGCAATGATGCGGTAGAAAATATTGGGGCGTGTCGACCTGACTGGAAGCTAAAGACACGTGCTTTAAGTCGATATATTCTTGCAGGAATGCGACATTGAGCCTTGAGACCAGGATTTTTTGCAAATTTTGCCTCCAAACTCTTTAAGCGACGAAGAGCGATGCAATAAGAGTCCCCAAGAGCCTCAAATCCAGTAATGGCTGGTAGCCGAACGGAATATTGACCGTTTTCCAAGCGGGAGTAGTTCTTCTGAAACAAGTGTTCGCAGAGCATATCCTCGTTCGATACTGCAGGCTGGGCAGAGTAGCAATCCTCGATCTCCCAAAAACGCTTCATAGTATCAGCCAGTGAGTCCTCATCAATGTTCGCGTGAGGCGACCTTGTAATGACAGCCAACGCTGAGTGTTTGACTGGCGCGTTTGCAAACCCTCCAGAGACGATCCAACCAAGTTTGGTGTTCTGAAGTGTTGGCAAACTGTCAGCCAAATGGATTTGCCCAATGCAAATCAGATCAAAAAAGAGACCAGCGCCAATTAAAAGATCGATGCGCTGAGATCTGTAGAAAAGCGGGTCTGCTAACGCTATGTTTTGCGGTATATTCCACCCAGTAGCATTAATATCGAAGTGTGGCTGATAGTCGGTAATGGTTTGGGTCCCAACAGCAGCGAATGAAGCACGATAGCTAGCATCCTGTGATTGAGCCACAACATCAACCGCTTTGTCGGAATCCAAAGTCGATTTTCCAATGCCAGATATCGATATATGAGATTGTCGGGTTTTAAGGTGGAGCTGGCTAGCAAGACGCGAGGTTATAAAGTTCAGTTGTGATGCTGAATCTAATATAGCGCGGCATGGAATGAGCGAGCCAGCGCGATTTTTTACCATAATGTTGGCAGTGGCAAGCAACACGTAACTATTAGGGATAATATTTTGGATAGGTGGAGGAATTGGTAATGAAAATGAGCATGAAACTAATGAAGATGATGGTGGATTTTGTGAATTTGATGATGAGGATGATTGTGATGGTGTGGGTGCAGTCGAAGTCATGTGAAGCAAAGAATTGTGCTTCATATGACAATTCTTGCAGTGGCCTGACTTGCATTGCTGCAAACTATGCCCCTTGCGCAAACAATTTAGGCAGAGGTGCATTTTCTTCGCCTCCTTGTACCGCAAAGTGGAGCTTAGGTTCAGAAAACGAGAACATTTTGTCACAAAATGATCTCTAGCATCACAAAAAACACAAAGAGGATGATTGGAGTTAGTGGATGAGGCAATAAGCGCACTTTGGTTAGGTTTGTACGTGTTTTTCCCACCTGTTGGCTTGGTGTCTGAGTTACCAAAGCACTTTCCAAGTTTTCCATCATCCTGCATCGCTTTTCCAAAAATAAAGCGAGTTCCAGGTCAACAGCTTATTGGTTGGTAAATCCTCTTCCCATTTCTCCCGAGTCCTTTGGTCCAGTTTGTGGGCAACAATGAGGATCAACAATCCGTCCAAAATCTCCTCCGAATTCGCCAGGGTGCGAATTGCACGTAGATGTGAGTTAATCTTGTCGCTCAGCTCTCGAAGACTTTTTGCCGATCCCATCTCGACACCATTTAATCCAAATATCGCCTTTACGTGTGCCTGAAAATGAAGAAGCTTGTTGTCGAAACGGTTAGTGAGAAGTTCTTTAACCTTATCATAGTTCGCATCAGATGGCTCGAGCGAACGTATGGTATCCAGGGCAACACCGTCCAAACTGGCACGGAGATACTGGAATTTTTCGATATTACTTAGCTCATGATCATTGTCCACGACAGTAGTAAACATTGCAAAGAAATCAGGCCAATCCGAATATTCACCACTAAAGCGAGGCAGCGCAAGATTAGGCACCCTTGATTTCCGAGAGGAAGTGTTAAACGTTGATTTTCCTTGGAAATGGTAAGCAATCACCGTTGAATTCGCCTTACTCAGCTTCCTTTGATGAGCAGTTAACTCCCGAGACAGCTTGGCGTCGACCTCTAAATACGCGTTCGCGAAATTTGTACGTGTGTCACCTGCGAGTTCCATCAGGTCAAGCTTATCCAAACTGGTTTGTGCGACATTAAAATCTGCGTTTAGATTTTCGACAAATTTAATGCGTGCAAGCAAATCAGTCTCGTCGAAGTGATTTAGCGCATCACAAGTCAAAAACTCATTTAACGCAAATGCTTGACGCATGATGGACTGCACTTTGGCTCTATAAAAGTCAATGTCACTCGGAGCCGATGGTAATACTTGAGCATCGTCACGCTTATCAGGCATTTTTTGACAATTTAAATTCAAATATTTACGCCACGCACAAATTTTCTGCAAATAATTTAAATTTCACGCGAAACGAGTCACCCTGTTTGTGTGCGCGCGCCAAATGCAACTTAAGCAAAGCAAGCGATCGAAACTAACGGAATGTTTTTCCTCTGCTTTGCTTTTAACTGCTCAGGACGGCCGTTGCCCCGCGGTTGAATAACACGAAAAAAAAAACGAAAATCCACTTTGCAACAGCAGTAAAATTGCAAATGCACTTTGAATGTTTGGCCGATGAATTTTTAAAATGTACACATGTAATTTTCCGCACAGATATTGTTTTTTAATTTGCTCACAAATAAATGCACGCACTCGGATTGTAAGATTTTTGTTTATTGTTTATACAAATGTACGCGACTGTACATATGTATGTCTGTATGCATGTGTGTTTGGCACCGACTTGTGCACAAACAGCAGCGAAACGAAAATAATTGTTTCAACGATAGGAAAACAATTTTAAAAAAAACGACTTGCAAACTCCAAGATCAAGATCACGTTCGAGGGTCACCAAATGTTTTGAGGAAGTATAACGATATATACACCTTATTAGAATTAATCAACGACACGGGTTGGATCAATGTTTAAATGTTTATTTGCTGATCTCTGGAGTTGCAGTGGTAGGTAAAATGCAATTTCCGGCGGCCGATGGCCAGCTGCAGCAGAAAGCTCAGCTCAGATAAGTGGTAAAGCTCCCAAGATAAAAGCTTTGAGCGTACGATCTGACTGCGTGAGGCATTTAGTTGTTTACAAAAATTCAGAACAAAACAAACAATAGCCAAAGGGCATTTACATTTAAAATATATCTCTTATTCTAATATAAGGCTTCTGCTCCGAACACAAAGTGAGCAAAAGCCTAAGATTTTGAAGTAGCCCCGTCCTTGGTTTCATACTCTAGGTATGGAACACTGGAGAAGCACCCGTCATAAAATTTGATTCCCCGTCGCTTACGCAACTTATTTCCTCTACAGGGGAATCTTGGCTTGCTTCCTGAGGCATGTTCTGGAGCTCATGAGCTTCGTCCTGCTGCCCAGGATCCTTGTAATATAGGTCTGGTTGTGGTTCAGGATAGTAATCGCCAGAGGCGAGAGTCGATGGAGGTGTGGATGGTTCGATATGGTAGAGTCTTTGAGCTTTACAGAAGAGTTTAAGTTAGAATTGGCACTTGGACTACTCATGGTACCAGAGGAATGCTCTGGACGTGAGTTGAATCCTGATCTGTAACTTTGGCCAGATTGGTTAGATTCGTGCTTGATAGCTAATCTTGGTCCCTGAAACCTCTGCATACTCTGAGCGCTCCTGTCTGGGTTGTAGTTATAGATCGGGTTCGTTTGAGTTCTGGCATTGAATTGGTGTGAAGGGCGGAACCTCTGTGTGTTCATTGGGCGATAGGTTGGGTTAAAATTTTGTTTGAACGTGGAGCCCGTTTGTATCATGTTTTTGGGTCCCACATTCTGCAACTCTAAGCAAAGGGAGAATGCCTCCGGTAAATCTTTGGGTCTGCGAATCACTAACAACCTGGAAGCGTCGCCGCCAAGTGAAATGTGATTATTTATCTGCATATAGAAATCTTCTACTTTCTTGTTGCCCTGTGTCATCTGGCTTAGTTCGTACTCTAGGGTACGGACGTCTCGCTTGTCGGCATAAAGCAATGCCAGAATTCGCTTGACCTCCTGCCAGTCGTCGTCTTGTACATTATAAGAAATAAGAGCCAAATCAGCGTTACCTCTGATCTTTTGCCTAATGTGCACGAGGATGGATCTATACAAGGGCCTATCCCTAACGAGCTGGTAGTCATTCACTATGGACTGCGCCCTGTTAACCCAAGAAATATACCTGTCTACCTCGCCTTCGAATATCTGGAGTTCCTTGACGCAATCCGGTAAGATTGAAGCTTCTTTTAGGTCATACTCGTTGCGTGGGCGTGTCAGTGGCAACGGAATTTCCGCCACAGGGTTGCGTTGTTCATAGTCCGTTTCTAAAGTACTAATTCTTGCCCCAGTTTTCTTGATATCATCTTTCATTGCTACCATTTGAGTGGCCAATGCCGCGATTGTAGTGTCTAACCTGTTTAAAACCTCTTTCATTTCTTCCATTTTTCCTTCTTTTTCTTTTTCTTGTTTTTTATTCATTTTTTTTTTAATTTTACTTTACTTTATTCGCAAGAAGATAGTAGATTTTTTTATTTTTATTTATTTTTTTCTTTTTATTTTTTGTCGGTCTTGTCTTTAAATAAAGGGAAATATTGAGAAATCGTTTCACTCACCCTTTTTTGTATCTTGGTACTCCTTGTGTGCGTTGGTGTGGTGTTGGTGTTGAATTCTTACAGGATGCTGGAAATAAAACATAATTAGTATTTGTTTTTTTTTTTTTTTTAAATTTGTTACCCCTTTTGTACGTTATGTGACTTTGTGTATTTTTGCATACTTATTTCTAAATACTTATTACTTATAAACTTATTTCTAAATTTAACCAATTAATTTCAGTACTTGGGCGCGGTGGTCCGTATTTATCCGTTTTGGCATTTCGCCTACTAAGGTACGGATTTACACACAATCCACTAGGCAGCCTTTTTGAAAAGCATTCCACATTCTTTGGCCTTTCTAGCAGACTGCCACTTTACCAGTTTCTTGTTTATATTAAAAATCTTTTTTTTTGTATTATTTTTTTTATGGTTGCAAACATTTGACGCTCGCGAATTAGCTACCCACTATGTGCGTGGACTAATCGCCGCAGCTTGTCGTTGCTTCTTTTTTTTTATTACAATTTTTTGCGCCCGTGGGGAATGCTTGCTCTGAAAGGCAGCATCCCCACCGCGGCGGGTTATTGTATTTCACTCTGGCTTCATTTTTAATTCTTATCTTTTTTTGTTTTGCACTTAATTTTTTTGTTTAAATAACTAATATTTTTTGTCATTTTTTTTTTACTTTTCTCTTATTTTTTGCTTTGCAATTTTTTCTAGATTTTCTTGTAATTTTTATTTTTTGTTTGCACTTGAAGGGGAAATGTTGGATTATTTGTACCTAATTATGGCACAAAAAAGGAAAAATATTTAAATGTTTTTTTAAAAGGGGGTGCATTCGTAAATGCGTAGGTTCCACTTTCGTGCGAACTGCTCGGGCGCCAGTTATGGCCGGTCATGGCCAGGGAGGGTGTGACCCTCTGATATTACCTTATTAAATTAGATTCCATTCCTTTGTTCTCGATCTACAATCCCCAAATAAGAAGACTTATACTTTTAAACGTTTTAATTGGATTTATTAAACTCGGACGAGTGGTAGTAGCTTGCTTGTCGTAACAAAAAGAACTAAAACTTAACTTATTCTACAAGTGGTCGGTTGACCGACCCGCTGCCCAAGAATCCCACGGCGTCAGCACATTTCGGTGCCGGCAGAGCAGCGGGGAATCTGAGCCGTCAGCATAACTTGAAGTGCGGCGGATATTGTGCAACCGCCGGCGGCGGTTGTGTTTGCTCTGCAACATTGTTGGTGTTATTTGATGCTAATGCTGCTGTTCGATTCAGATTGGTCGGGGGTCGGGGGTGTGCGTGGCGAGTGAAGACGGTTCGTAGGTTTGTAGCTGACACAGCTAACGGACGGTCAGCGCACTTCCGTTGTTATGTTGCTATCGCTGCTAGTATGTAGGTCGTGGATGTGGTGCGAGGGGTTGAAGAGGAGGGGGCGCTGGCTGGTGTTAACTTATATAAAAGAGTTTGTCCTGACTGACTGACTGACTGATTGGCAATCAACGTAGAGCCTGAACGGTAAGAGATAGAAAGCTGAAATTTTCACAGAAGTTTCCCTAAGGGGTGGAAAACTCCCGGAAAAGCTACTATGGGGAAAATTTTGTTTTTCATCCGATTGACTTGAAATTTGGTTTGTAAGTAAAGTAAGCGAATTAATTGGACACCTGTTTCCCAGATTTCAGAAAATCCGCCCACAAGGAAAATGGCCTGAAAATTCTTCATGAAAGAAATTTTTTTTCATCCGACTGACTTCAAACTCGGTTTGTGAGGATGTTAAGCAGAATAATTAGACTTGAGCTCTTCCGATGATGGAAAATCCGCCCGAAAAGTCGGGAAATTCCCTAAAAATTCCAAAGGGAAAAAACTATTTTTCATCCGATTGGCTTCAAACTCGGTTTGTAAAGAGAGTATGCTAAGTAATTGGACATGAGATTTTCAAATGTTGGAAAATCCGCCCACAAAGAAAATACCCGGAAAATTCTATATGAAAAACTATTTTTGATCCGATTGACTTCAAACTCGGTTTGCAGCGATAGTATACAAAATAAGTTGACATGAGATTTTCCGATGTTGGAAAATTCGCCCCAAGAGTGGGGAAATGCCTGGAAAATTGTATATGTATATGTATATAAATTGTAAGGATAATATGCAAAATAAGTGGACATGAGATTTTCAAATGTTGGGAAATCCGCCTACAAAGAAAATACCCGGAAAATTCTATATGAAAAACTATTTTTGATCCGATTGACTTCAAACTCGGTTTGCAGCGATAGTATACAAAATAAGTTGACATGAAATTTTTCGATTGTCGAAACTCCACCCACAAGGAAAATGCCCGGAAAATTCTATACGGAAAAATCTATTTTTCATCGAATTGACTTCAAACTCGGTTTGCAAGCATAGTATGCAAAATAATTAGACATGTGATTTTTCGATTGTGGAAAATCCACCCACAAGGAAAATGACCGGAAAATTCTGTATGGAAAACACTATTTTTCATCCGATTGATATGTATTAAATTTGGTTTGAAAGCTCTATGGGCCAATTAAATAGGATAAAGTTTTTAGCTTTGCGCATACCCACACTCAAGGTCGGATAATGGGTTGCGGGAGAGGTTGCAGGGTTTGTACGCTCAATGGACCAAATAGGTGGAAAATAATTTTCTCAGTTCTGAAGTTCGGAAAATGGGTGGCGGGGGTGGGATCATTGCCAAACGTTTTTTTTCATCATTTTGGCGGCTTTACTAATGGTGGCGAAGCGAAGCGCGCCGGGTTATATGCTAGTTTATATATATGCATCAATGTATGAAGTACAGTGTGCATTCACTATATGTGCATAGTACACATGTTTCCCTACCTATTTGATAACTTTTTGGGCCGTTTTTGTGGACAGCTCAAAATTATAATATTTTTTACAAAAATGTTTTTTTTTTTTAAATAATATGTTTTAAATTCATTGTTTAAAAATATTTAATAGTATAAACTGCTTCCTTCATCCAGTGTTGTTCATCAGGTAGAATGTCGGTTGGGGTTAAGTATGTTGTGTTATCCTTCAGCTGCTGCTGTGGTTGCCTATCTTTGTATATGGTTTTGCCGGTGCTGGTCCACACAGGTTGAGTTTTACTTTTGGTGTCTTCTTGGATTATGTGGTGTGGCGGCACGTCTACTTACAGGCCGGTGTGTACAGGGGCCAGCGCATTCCGTGGGCAAGTCCTCTTGATTGCCGGGATTGGTTTTTCTGCAGGTGTGATTTGATTAGTTTTTTCTTTTGCAAGCGATTTAATAAATTTGTGGGAGTTTTCGAGTGGTGTGATATTGTTTTGCGTTTTTTTTTCTTTTGCACTTTTTTTTTTTTTTTTTAGAAATATTAACTCCTCATGGAGTTCAGTCGATTCTTCCCATGTTGCATTTAATGCCAGTCGTATTTGGGCGATTCTTTAAAAAATTTTTCTTCTTACACCTCCTTTTGTCATGTTAATTATTTTGGAACATGTTTTTTTTCGCAAAAAAAATGTTTTCTCACACACGCACTCTACTCACTCAGTACTTTTTTCCTTTGTCATCAGTTAATCCGGGGCTAGGTCATCGGTGTGCAGAAACGTGTCAACTGTCATCGGTGAGCAGAAAGGTGTCAACGGTCATCGGTGTGCAGAAAGGTGTCAACGGTCGCCATGTTGTATCACCCACTTTTCATTAAATGTTGCTCTCCATTTAAAACAATTTTAAGTTGGTTTTTTATTTGATTTCTCTTGATGGTTTTATTTCGATACATGTGTATCGGGCATAGGCAGAATTGTCTCTGAATTGAAGTTAACTTAATTCTAAGGCCGCGCAGCTACGCTGTCGGAAACGCCGAGAGAGGATGGCATGTGCACATAAACAAATATGTATTAGCTGCGCCACTGGCTTATGCTCAGTTATGCTGACGCTGAATTTGTGTATTAGTTGCCCAACAAAAGATCGTATTTCTTTGCACTTGAAATGTGCTTGGGTCTTGGACTTTGCGACAAAGTGTTACAATGTGTATTTTATTTAAAATACCGAGTACAGTGTGTACTCTATATGTGTGCATATTACAGTGTCCTAAATTCTCATATTCAGCCATGAACTTTATATATTCTGCGTGTACTTCGGAATTTTCTTTGAGCCTTTGTTTAAGGGCCATATATCTACGCTTCGCCATTTTGAGCGACTCCCCCAGGGCTGTAGCTGGTTCAGAATATGGTAATCTTACGATGAACCTTCCATCAGCTGCAATTTTTAGGTTTTCCAGAAAATGGGCTTTACAGTGTTGTTCGGTTGGAGTGTAGTAACGAGCCTGTGTTTCTAGATCGTCTAGCTTCCAAAAGCGTTCCAAGCATGCTTCGACATCCATGGTTGATACTGCACATACTGCCACAGTGCATGCGGCTGTGCTAATTCTTCCTGCTACGATCCATCCCAACTCTGTGTTTTGTAACACTGTCGTGGATGGACCGTTCCGTATTTGTTCTGGACGCATTAGAGAAAAGTAATGATCTGCTATAATTAGCAAATCAATCTTTCCTGGGTTATCGAATCTAGGGTCGTCCAATTGAAGATTATTTGGGACTTGAAACGAAGCTTCCTTCAGGAATTAAGTAGGTTGGTCTGCCAGAATAGAAGTCAATACAAACGCCTCCACTCTGGTTGTAAATTTTCCATGTCTCGACTTTATTAGCAGGTTAACGCGCGCTTTGCTAATACGTGCCTGGCCTCCACCTCCCTCAATGCGAAGCGACGAGCTGTGTACCTTTTAGTGTTAATTTTTTTACTTACCTTTCCGATACTAGATTGAGTTGCGATGCTGAATCCAATAGTGCTCGAAATTCTCCCTTTTGACCATTGGCTCCTTCCACATCTACGCATGCTGTTGCTAGCAATGTATATTCCCTCTTGTTGCTGTGAGCTGATGCTACCGTTCTGGCATCTTGATGACGCACTTTGCTCCAAATGCAGAACTGTATTGTGTCTTTTGCCGCATTTCTGGTATCTTTTTGATGCGCAATTTTTTCCAGCGTGATCACTCTTGAAGCAATTGACACACAGCTTGTTGTCTTGAGCCCAGGCTGGTGATTTGCTTTTTCCGGTCCTGGCATCTGGCATTTATATAGCCAGTGCCCAGATTTCTTGCAAAACCAACAAGATCTGCTTTTCTGTTGTTGACGTAGCCCAAGTAGAGCCCTTTGGTCGGTCTTTGAATGTCGTTTTTCCATTCCTCGCGACACTCAGCACTCGCCAACGTTGCTCTAAAAACTGGAGCAGAGAGTCCAATGTTGGAATTTTTTTAGAATTTCCCAACGACTGTTCATAGAGTGTTTTATTTGAATCGTTCAACTTCAGTCTTAGGCTGAGTTCACACTGTTCGACGCATGAGACATGATAATCTAGTAGGGACCTTATGTTGTCTTGTTTTCATTGAGAATAATTTGTTATTTGACAATTAAAACAATACAACATGAAGGCTAACTAGATTATCATGTCTCATGCGTCGAACAATGTGAACTCAGCCTTAGGATTGATACCAGGATTGGGTCCCAAGTTGAAATGTCTAGGTTTAGACCTCTTAATGATGCAAGTACTGCCCTGTGACGCTTGTTTTCAAGTGCCACATTTTTCTCAATTGAGGCATGCAGCTCTGGTAAATCATTCGAGCGAACATGTCATGAAACCGTGGCCATTTCATTGTATCACCATCAAATTTCGGTATACTTACTCGAGGAAGCTGTACTTCTTCGATTATGGCCGAGGAAGAACCTTTTGTCTGCGTCTTTTGAAGTTCCGTTTCCAGACTCAAGTATCCAGGTAAATCATACCCGTTCAACTCCGGTTTCTCACATTCTTCATGGATGAGAAAATGAACTTCCTGAATTTGTTCCCAAAGCTGCTTTACTATTTGGATACTTGAATGAGTCTCCATTGTGCGACGCATGGATGCAATCATTGCCTGCTGCCGTCTAAAAAGAGACCCAAGTCTTCCGTTGCCACGGTCTGCTGGTGGATTTGCTGGTAGTTCAGCTAATAACGATTTGGAATCAGCGACTTCTCCAAACGTAAGTGTCTTTGGAACAGCACCTTTCCCAATTGTCGGTGTTCCCTTTGGTCCTTGCTGTCCAGCATGAATCCGTTGTTCTGCGGCTTTTTTGAAGTATTTGCTGTACTTCAGATACGTTCCTTGGACATCATCGAAGTATTTGAAGTATTCACCTGTGTCATCAATTTCCTCTTGCTCATCGAGCAGCAGCTTGATCGGCTCCATTATCGTTGTCTATTATTGAGACAACTAGTTGAGCAGTTGTAAAACTTTGGTCGCCAAGTTGACCAATTACTTTCTTGGTTTCTTTCAGAAAGTCGAAGATTGTCGGGTTACTACTCCTTTGCTTTCTTCAATCACAATTTGTAGATTGATTTTGCGGAGAGATGTACCTTTGTGGATTCTCTGGGTTTGTCTCCCCAGAGATGTTTCCACCGTGCTTACTAGAGGATACGGTCGCCTTGTTGACCGAGTGTCCTTCTAGTTTGTTCAGAGAAAATTGATCACTTTATCACAATTTCTCTATCGGGGTCACCAAAATGTTAACGTATGGGGTCAAAGTCACTGCGATGATCACCCGTCGAACGTTATTGAATACTCAAGACGTCGATTGAATACTGAATACTAATTTATTGATTAATTAGCAGGGGTTTATATACTATTTGGGCTAAAAGAAAAGTGTTTATGATTACAGAATTGGTGTAGGAAGTGTAAACGATTGATGTCAGCAGTTGCTTAACTATGTCAATCGAAGTATGCTTAATCATCAATTTGGCTACTCAACAGTTCTGTATGGTAATGCTGATTCAATAATATTGTGTAATATATGAAAGCGGTTATTGACCAATTAATTATTATGTTAAATGTGCATAAATGTAAAGATATTCTGCTTAACTTATTCTATGGTTGTATGCAAATACAACACCGTCACTGACCGGATTAGCCAGTTCGAAGCTAGAATTAACACCCCAGGTGAGACCGCTCCATCGCTCTCTGCATGTCAAATCCGACGAGACCAAATCCGAACTTTATGGGAAAAAGTTAAGCCCGAATATGAGTGTTGCTCTTCGATGGTTACTAAAAGCGGGGCTGCTGATGATCTTCAAGTCATGCAAGCAAAAGATGATTATTGTTACTCGGCCTACGAGCGATGCGCTGCCAGTTTAAAAGAGACAATAGAAATCGCAACTGTCCAAAACAGGGTCTCCTCTCAAGTCTCAGTCCAGGGATATACCACGAGCGGGTGTCGTCCCACCCATGCGATACGGAGATCTTTAGAGGGGACTACCTACGGTGGCCTACATTTAGAGATCTCTTTACCGCTGTTTGTGGCGGGGCGGACTTCTTGCTATATTTATAAACAGAACTTGATGCCGACGCGATACAATTCGATTAGAAGAAAAAACAATTCGGGGGCGTCGATCAGTTCACTTCAAGCATTTAATTAACACTAAAAATTCATATACAAGTTAAGCTTAAGTCTAAGTTTAAGATGAGCGAAAGCTCAGGTAATGTGGAACGCGAGATAGAAGAAAGCTTCCTGCACTGCGATCGTGGTGCATACTTTTACTCGAACATCCCGCCCCCTTGCAATACTATTGCAAACAAAAAAAACAGAAAGGGATGTTGAAACGAGTTCTATTAAAAAAAACAATGGGGGTGAGCTAAAACGGACTTATTGACTGCAAGTGCCAGAGAGCACCCAACCAAACACGGTGTTCTGTGCCATGGGCAGCCCATCCTGGCAAAATAATGTCCTGATAGACATCGCACCCCAACACTATGAAGACTGTGGAGGGTCGGAAGAAATCTTCATCGGCCAGCGTTATGTTGCCGTACTGCTCACGCACCCTACTGGAGATGGCTCTTATGGGAGTGCGACATTGCACCTGGGGGTCAACCCGGAATACAACCTCTAATTTTAGAGTTGGTGAGCTCTTGGAGCGGACAATCGCAGTGCAGGCACCTTCAACTCCCACACGCGAGACTTCGAGTCCGAAGACCTTCGCCATCGTTGCATTTATCAAGCTGATAGGAGCGCACGGATCGAGAAGTGCCATCGTTTCGAAGGTTTTAAAACCAGTATCCAAGATCACCAGTGCCGTGGGGAGGACACTGACGCTCTTACGCTGCATAAGCGATGCCAGCGAGATGGAAGGACATGCGGATTGTGGTAGTGTCAGTGTCGATGGAGAGCAAATTCTGCCAGATGGGGCATGGCTCCTGGATCGATTCGGGGTAGCAATTGAGCCCGAGCTTGCTGATGCAGAGCTAGTCCTGAGGCGTGTTATCGTCTCTTGAGGTTGCTGGTCATCCAAGTGAAGCAAAGTGTGGTGGTCTCCATGACATTTCCGGCAGGAATCGCCTCTCCGACAAGTTCCCTCAGAGTGCTGATGTGTCAGACAGTTGGGACAGTACCTATTGATAAGCACTGCCCGTAGGCGCTTTTCAGAGCTCAGCTTTAGGAAGCGCTGGCAAGTTTTTAGGGCATGGACACCCCTGCAGATACGGCAGCGGAATGAGCCCACACCTTTGGGCTATTGACGACGATTGGCGAAAGGACGATTGGAGAAAGGTCGGTTGGCGACTGGAGGAGACATCTTGGAACTAGAAAAACATGGAATATAGAGATATTAGTTGACTGATACAAATACATATACAACGGACTGCTCATGTTGGTCGGATGGCTGGAGCACATTGGATTCTACTAGGAGGAGGACTAATTTAGCCACGGACCGCTTGATGACACCACGGGCAGTTATAACATCTACCACGCGAACCAAATCATCTACGCCTGGATATTCTTAAGATATTCCTCCTTCCAACGAAAACATAGCTGTTGATTAAGAGCCATGAGGCGCTGCCATCGATTTAGGATTGATGCAGCGTTATCTTTGATTTCTGGCTCGGAAATTGATAGGAGTGGACCACCAACTAGGAAATGACCGGGGGTCAGAGCCAACAAATCAGTTGGATCCTCTGACATTGGGGAGATGGGCCTGGAATTCAGACAGGCTTTGACCTTTGACAGGAGGGTCGGAGCTCTTCAAATGTGTACTTAAAAGTGGAGGTGGATTTGTAGAACAATGTTTTAAAACTTTTCATTCCGGCTTCCCATAGACCACTCATGTGTGGGGCACTAGGAGGATTAAAACGCCATGATAAGCTCTGGTGACTATACGTCGAGGTGGCACACGTCTTAACTGCCAACAGGAAATCACTGGATAGGGACTTAGAGGCTCCAACAAAGGTTTTACCATTGTCGGAGTACACTTACCGCGGACAGCCTCGTCTTGCCACAAAACGAGCGAATGCCGCGAGGAACTTCTCGATCGTAAGATCCGAGGTGGCTTCCAGATGAATCGCTTTTCTGCTGAAGCACACATTTAAAGAAACGTATTTGGTCGTGTGAATTAATTTCAAAAGGACTCGCATTATGGGCAAGTCCCCCAGAGTTGGTTGTCTTCGGATCTAACTTGTGACCATTGGCTTGAGTTGACGGATTGTGAGTTAAAGAAAGATCTTAGGGGTTTTTAGCTACTCGGTTGGCCACGAATGTCGTCCATTTGCATGGGGTCTTGCTGAGCCAGGCTAACACTATTGTCGAGTCTGTCCAATAGTACGACTCGTGATGATCGAGGGACAGCTGCGGAAGGAGTGCAGTTGATAATTCCGCCAGAAGGACAGCGCCGCACAATTCTAGACGCGGCAAGGAGATGGTCTTGACAGGGGCGACTCTGGTTTTAGATGTAAGGAGATGGACAGAGATCTCTAGTGGAGTTTCGACGCGAACATAAACCGCTGCCCCATAGGCACGCTGCGATGCATCGCAAAATCCATGCACTTGCACTTTCGCTTTTGGATGGTAGCGAACCCATCTTGGGATGCGGATCTTTTGGAGATTTGGATAGCTTTCAAGAAAGTTTTGCCATTTTTCAAGTAGTTCCTTTGGCAAAGATTTATCCCACCCAAGTTCATGCAACCAAATTTCTTGCATAAATATTTTAGCACGTACTACGAATGGAGCTAGTCCAGCCTGCTGGGTCAAAAGTTTGGAAATTTGTGAAAGCACCTCTCGCTTAGTGTAAGAGGGCTTCACTTCGTCAATGGAAGGGGCGAAGAGGAACTCGTCAGTGTCTGCTTGCCAGAGGATACCTAGAGTCTTCGCAATGCTGGCTTCTTCAATTTCTAAGAAATCGGTTCGCAGCAAATGATCTTTAGGAATATTAATTAACAAATCTTTGTGGTTGGAGGTCCATTTGCGTAATGGAAACCCTGCCACATCAAGAGCCTGTCGTAACTCATCGATGGCCTGAATTGCATTCTGCTTGGTATGCGATCCTGCAAGCACATCATCGACATACATAAAATTTAAGATTAAGTCGCTTGCTAGTGGAAACTGTGATATTGCATCTTTAGCCAGTTTCTGTAAGACCCGAATCGCCAAGAACGGAGCGCAGTTCACGCCAAATGTGACTGTGTCGAGCTCATAATCACAGAGCTCTCCATTCTTGTTTCTGAATAGGATTCTCTGGAAAGGAGTGTGGTTCGGGTCTACCAGAATTTGCCTATACATCTTAGTAAAATCGGCAATAAAAACGTAACGCAAAAAACGCCATTTCAAAATTTGAATTGTCAGATCTGACTGAAGGACAGGTCCTGGATGAAGGACATCGTTCAGACTTTTCCCATTTTACGAGGAACTGGAAGCGTGAAATACAATGCGAACTTTTGTAGTGGTGCTGTCAGGTTTGAATACAGCATGATGAGGGAGATAGAAGTTATTGGAATCGTTACTTGGAGGGACTGGCCGCATATGACCTAAGTTCAAATATTTTTGTATAACGGAGTCGTACTGCTCTTTTAAAGAAAAGTTTCTATTGAGACGACCTTCGTTTCTTAAAAACTGAGCGAGTGCGATGGACCTTGAATGTCCCAAATTAATATGTTCAGGATTCTTGAAAGGTAACGTAACTACATATCTCCCACTATTATTTCTGGTAATGGTGCGGACGAAATTGTTTTCGCATACGGAATCTGACTCATTTACCAGTTTTACTTACTAGTAGATCCTCCACCACCCAAAACTTGGTGAGAAGATCATCGAGTTTTTGCTCTTGACTGACCGAGATCCTAGTTGTAAAGGACGAAATGGTTGTCAAATTGGATTTTGACACTGGCCCTGTGAGGATCCACCCAAAAATGGTCTCTTGGCCTAACAAGGATCCGCAAATATTTGGAAGTGAGCCGCCTAACAATATGGATGGAAGGATATCTGCGCCTTGTAACACATCTATCTGCGAGCTCTGATAGAACGAGGGGTCAGCGAGCTGGATACTTGGCAGGTTTTTAATAAAACTTTGTGGAATAGGGTAAGAAGGTAAATTACCTGCCAATTGGGAAGGCTGCCGTTAAGCAACCTTGGATTGTGCTTTGTAAGTCTTTGATAGCGGCTCCAGATTCTTGGAAAACTGACTGTAGGTTGAAAAGTATCTTAAGTTGACTGTTGACTAACAGCCTCTTATTTTCATACCTATCAGTCAAATCTTTCCACGCTGATTCGAAGCCTTCGTTCGTGAGCGGGGACTTAGAAACAATTGCCTTCGCATCACCGTTGGTCTTAGCTTTTCGACTTGCGTCAGACCGGGATTGCTGATATAGACTGCTGTGGAGAGGTCTCGGAAAGTAGGCCACTTTAGATAGTCTCCGTTAAAGACTTCTGCTTCTACTGGAGGTAGTGCACACCCTCTGGGTTGAGGGAGCAGGTGCCGAAACGATAGTATGATAAGATAGAATTAATCCCAAGTGTCCAGATCCCAGGAATAACACAATCAGTAGTGTTCTGTATTTTATTAAGGTAGATTTAAACATACACATGGAGACGTCATCTCCGTTTCATACATCAAAAGGTTCTGCTATCTTAATGTTAAAATAATTCGGCTGAGCTGACCAGCTATGCGGTCAGCGGCGCCGGCAGTGAAAACGGCTGCTATGTATATGTGTTTATATATTTATTCTTACTTGGCTATGTCGCAACGTTTGAAGGCGAAAATGTTATATGCACATAGTGGAATGGTAAATGACAAATATGCTAACGCTGCATATCTGTATGGATCATGTTACGAGCGTTTGCTCAAGTACTGCAACAAAGTGTTACAGTTTAAGTACAGTGAGTACTCAATATGTGTGCATACCACATCTCCCTCCTAAATAAAAATAACGTAATATAATGAAGTTATTTTATATATAGATGAATAAAATTTATATGAATATTTTTAAAAAATTATTTGAATATTTTTTTTTGTTTTCTTTGTTTTTTTTTAAATGGATCATTGTTCCATCAGAGTTCTTCTGGTTATAGTTACCGTTAAAGATTTAACTGTAAAAAAATTTTAACCTATCTTTATGGTCTTCTTGTGGTTTTTTCTTTCCTAACCTAATTGTTATATTATCGTTTATCCCAATATTTTCTACTCTTTATGGGCCTGTGTAGTTATTTTCTAGCTTGTGCCCTGTTTCGTTTTTTAGTAAAACTAAATCTCCTATTTCTAGCTTAAAATCTTTTGCTTTCTTATCATACAGAGCTCATCTTTTTTCTTTTTCTATCATTATTATTGCTCTTTTGTATGCTACTTCTAATCTATATTTTACTTCCTTAGCATAATCTTCTATATTGTAGATAGGATCTACTTTTTCCTTATTAGTATATATAAATTGTCTCGGTGGTCTACTGAAAACAAGTTCGTATGGGCAGTAGCCATGGGCTATCGACGGTGTCGTATTGAAACAATATGTGAAATAATTCAACCATATGTCCCAATCATTTTTGTCAATCGAAATATAAGAGCGAATATACTCATTAAATGTTCGATGACTACGCTCGATGGTACCAAGTGTTTGATGATGGTACGCAGTCGAGTTTATATTTTTCACTTTTAGTAGCTTACATAATTCAGTGATTAGTGAATTTTTATACTCAGTACCCATATCCGTAATGAACGTCTTCATAGTACCGTACTTGAGAATAAAAGATTCGAATATTGCTCTAGCAATTGTGTTGGCACTTTTATTTGGTACTGGAATCGTGACTAAATATTTTGTTAGGTCACAGATTATTGTAACTGCATATTCATTGCCATTATCTAGCTTCCAAAAGCGTTCCAAGCATGCTTCGACATCCATGGTTGATACTGCACATACTGCCACAGTGCATGCGGCTGTGCTAATTCTTCCTGCTACGATCCATCCCAACTCTGTGTTTTGTAACACTGTCGTGGATGGACCGTTCCGTATTTGTTCTGGACGCATTAGAGAAAAGTAATGATCTGCTATAATTAGCAAATCAATCTTTCCTGGGTTATCGAATCTAGGGTCGTCCAATTGAAGATTATTTGGGACTTGAAACGAAGCTTCCTTCAGGAATTAAGTAGGTTGGTCTGCCAGAATAGAAGTCAATACAAACGCCTCCACTCTGGTTGTAAATTTTCCATGTCTCGACTTTATTAGCAGGTTAACGCGCGCTTTGCTAATACGTGCCTGGCCTCCAACTCCCTCAATGCGAAGCGACGAGCTGTGTACCTTTAGTGTTAATTTTTTTACTTACCTTTCCGATACTAGATTGAGTTGCGATGCTGAATCCAATAGTGCTCGAAATTCTCCCTTTTGACCATTGGCTCCTTCCACATCTACGCATGCTGTTGCTAGCAATGTATATTCCCTCTTGTTGCTGTGAGCTGATGCTACCGTTCTGGCATCTTGATGGCGCACTTTGCTCCAAATGCAGAACTGTATTGTGTCTTTTGCCGCATTTCTGGTATCTTTTTGATGCGCAATTTTTTCCAGCGTGATCACTCTTGAAGCAATTGACACACAGCTTGTTGTCTTGAGCCCAGGCTGGTGATTTGCTTTTCCGGTCCTGGCATCTGGCATTTATATAGCCAGTGCCCAGATTTCTTGCAAAACCAACAAGATCTGCTTTTCTCTGTTGTTGACGTAGCACAAGTAGAGCCCTTTGGTCGGTCTTTGAATGTCGTTTTTCCATTCCTCGCGACACTCAGCACTCGCCAACGTTGCTCTAAAAACTGGAGCAGAGAGTCCAATGTTGGAATTTTTTTAGAATTTCCCAACGACTGTTCATAGAGTGTTTTATTTGAATCGTTCAACTTCAGTCTTAGGCTGAGTTCACACTGTTCGACGCATGAGACATGATAATCTAGTAGGACCTTATGTTGTCTTGTTTTCATTGAGAATAATTTGTTATTTGACAATTAAAACAATACAACATGAAGGCTAACTAGATTATCATGTCTCATGCGTCGAACAATGTGAACTCAGCCTTAGGATTGATACCAGGATTGGGTCCCAAGTTGAAATGTCTAGGTTTAGACCTCTTAATGATGCAAGTACTGCCCTGTGACGCTTGTTTTCAAGTGCCACATTTTTCTCAATTGAGGCATGCAGCTCTGGTAAATCATTCGAGCGAACATGTCATGAAACCGTGGCCATTTCATTGTATCACCATCAAATTTCGGTATACTTACTCGAGGAAGCTGTACTTCTTCGATTATGGCCGAGGAAGAACATTTTGTCTGCGTCTTTTGAAGTTCCGTTTCCAGACTCAAGTATCCAGGTAAATCATACCCGTTCAACTCCGGTTTCTCACATTCTTCATGGATGAGAAAATGAACTTCCTGAATTTGTTCCCAAAGCTGCTTTACTATTTGGATACTTGAATGAGTCTCCATTATGCGACGCATGGATGCAATCATTGCCTGCTGCCGTCTAAAAAAGAGACCCAAGTCTTCCGTTGCCACGGTCTGCTGGTGGATTTGCTGGTAGTTCAGCTAATAACGATTTGGAATCAGCGACTTCTCCAAACGTAAGTGTCTTTGGAACAGCACCCTTTCCCAATTGTCGGTGTTCCCTTTGGTCCTTGCTGTCCAGCATGAATCCGTTGTTCTGCGGCTTTTTTGAAGTATTTGCTGTACTTCAGATACGTTCCTTGGACATCATCGAAGTATTTGAAGTATTCACCTGTGTCATCAATTTCCTCTTGCTCATCGAGCAGCAGCTTGATCGGCTCCATTATCGTTGTCTATTATTGAGACAACTAGTTGAGCAGTTGTAAAACTTTGGTCGCCAAGTTGACCAATTACTTTCTTGGTTTCTTTCAGAAACTCGAAGATTGTCGGGTTACTACTCCTTTGCTTTCTTCAATCACAATTTGTAGATTGATTTTGCGGAGAGATGTACCCTTGTGGATTCTCTGGGTTTGTCTCCCTCAGAGATGTTTCCACCGTGCTTACTAGAGGATACGGTCGCCTTGTTGACCGAGTGTCCTTCTAGTTTGTTCAGAGAAAATTGATCACTTTATCACAATTTCTCTATCGGGGTCACCAAAATGTTAACGTATGGGGTCAAAGTCACTGCGATGATCACCCGTCGAACGTTATTGAATACTCAAGACGTCGATTGAATACTGAATACTAATTTATTGATTAATTAGCAGGGGTTTATATACTATTTGGGCTAAAAGAAAAGTGTTTATGATTACAGAATTGGTGTAGGAAGTGTAAACGATTGGATGTCAGCAGTTGCTTAACTATGTCAATCGAAGTATGCTTAATCATCAATTTGGCTACTCAACAGTTCTGTATGGTAATGCTGATTCAATAATATTGTGTAATATATGAAAGCGGTTATTGACCAATTAATTATTATGTTAAATGTGCATAAATGTAAAGATATTCTGCTTAACTTATTCTATGGTTGTATGCAAATCCAACACCGTCACTGACCGGATTAGCCAGTTCGAAGCTAGAATTAACACCCCAGGTGAGACCGCTCCATCGCTCTCTGCATGTCAAATCCGACGAGACCAAATCCGAACTTTATGGGAAAAAGTTAAACCCGAATATGAGTGTTGCTCTTCGATGGTTACTAAAAGCGGGGCTGCTGATGATCTTCAAGTCATGCAAGCAAAAGATGATTATTGTTACTCGGCCTACGAGCGATGCGCTGCCAGTTTAAAAGAGACAATAGAAATCGCAACTGTCCAAAACAGGGTCTCCTCTCAAGTCTCAGTCCAGGGATATACCACGAGCGGGTGTCGTCTCACCCATGCGATACGGAGATCTTTAGAGGGGACTACCTACGGTGGCCTACATTTAGAGATCTCTTTACCGCTGTTTGTGGCGGGGCGGACTTCTTGCTATATTTATAAACAGAACTTGATGCCGACGCGATACAATTCGATTAGAAGAAAAAACAATTCGGGGGCGTCGATCAGTTCACTTCAAGCATTTAATTAACACTAAAAATTCATATACAAGTTAAGCTTAAGTCTAAGTTTAAGATGAGCGAAAGCTCAGGTAATGTGGAACGCGAGATAGAAGAAAGCTTCCTGCACTGCGATCGTGGTGCATACTTTTACTCTCGAACATCCCGCCCCCTTGCAATACTATTGCAAACAAAAAAAACAGAAAGGGATGTTGAAACGAGTTCTATTAAAAAAAACAATGGGGGTGAGCTAAAACGGACTTATTGACTGCCAGAGAGTGCCAGAGAGCACCCAACCAAACACGGTGTTCTGTGCCATGGGCAGCCCATCCTGGCAAAATAATGTCCTGATAGACATCGCACCCCAACACTATGAAGACTGTGGAGGGTCGGAAGAAATCTTCATCGGCCAGCGTTATGTTGCCGTACTGCTCACGCACCCTACTGGAGATGGCTCTTATGGGAGTGCGACATTGCACCTGGGGGTCAACCCGGAATACAACCTCTAATTTTAGAGTTGGTGAGCTCTTGGAGCGGACAATCGCAGTGCAGGCACCTTCAACTCCCACACGCGTGACTTCGAGTCCGAAGACCTTCGCCATCGACGCATTTATCAAGCTGATAGGAGCGCACGGATCGAGAAGTGCCATCGTTTCGAAGGTTTTAAAACCAGTATCCAAGATCACCAGTGCCGTGGGGAGGACACTGACGCTCTTACGCTGCATAAGCGACGCCAGCGAGATGGAAGGACATGCGGATTGTGGTAGTGTCAGTGTCGATGGAGAGCGAATTCTGCCAGATGGGGCATGGCTCCTGGATCGATTCGGGGTAGCAATTGAGCCCGAGCTTGCTGATGCAGAGCTAGTCCTGAGGCGTGTTATCGTCTCTTGAGGTTGCTGGTCATCCAAGTGAAGCAAAGTGTGGTGGTCTCCATGACATTTCCGGCAGGAATCGCCTCTCCGACAAGTTCCCTCAGAGTGCTGATGTGTCGGACAGTTGGGACAGTACCTATTGATAAGCACTGCCCGTAGGCGCTTTTCAGAGCTCAGCTTTAGGAAGCGCTGGCAAGTTTTTAGGGCATGGACACCCCTGCAGATACGGCAGCGGAATGAGCCCACACCTTTGGGCTATTGACGACGATTGGCGAAAGGACGATTGGAGAAAGGTCGGTTGGCGACTGGAGGAGACATCTTGGAACTAGAAAAAACATGGAATATAGAGATATTAGTTGACTGATACAAATACATATACAACGGACTGCTCATGTTGGTCGGATGGCTGGAGCACATTGGATTCTACTGGGAGGAGGACTAATTTAGCCACGGACCGCTTGATGACACCACGGGCAGTTGTAACATCTACCACGCGAACCAAATCATCTACGCCTGGATATTCTTAAGATATTCCTCCTTCCAACGAAAACATAGCTGTTGATTAAGAGCCTTGAGGCGCTGCCATCGATTTAGGATTGATGCAGCGTTATCTTTGATTTCTGGCTCGGAAATTGATAGGAGTGGGCCACCAACTAGGAAATGACCGGGGGTCAGAGCCAACAAATCAGTTGGATCCTCTGACATTGGGGAGATGGGCCTGGAATTCAGACAGGCTTTGACCTTTGACAGGAGGGTCGGAGCTCTTCAAATGTGTACTTAAAAGTGGAGGTGGATTTGTAGAACAATGTTTTAAAACTTTTCATTCCGGCTTCCCATAGACCACCCATGTGTGGGGCACTAGGAGGATTAAAACGCCATGATAAGCTCTGGTGACTATACGTCGAGGTGGCACACGTCTTAACTGCCAACAGGAAATCACTGGATAGGGACTTAGAGGCTCCAACAAAGGTTTTACCATTGTCGGAGTACACTTACCGCGGACAGCCTCGTCTTGCCACAAAACGAGCGAATGCCGCGAAGAACTTCTCGATCGTAAGATCCGAGGTGGCTTCCAGATGAATCGCTTTTGTGCTGAAGCACACAAACACACACGTAGCCCTTAGTGATGAGGCAGGCTCGACCTGTGTAATTTTTAATTTCAAAAGGACCAGCAAAGTCGACACCTGTATGAGTAAAGGGTCGCGAAAATGTGGATCTCTCTTTGGGCAAGTCCCCCATGAGTTGAGTTTGCAGTCTCTTTCGATAAACAACACAGATTCGGCAAGAGCTTATAGTAGTTCTAAGGAGATTTCCGAGTTTAGGAGTCCAATACTTGGATCGGATAAGGCGAATCATTAACTGATTCCCACCATGAAGCGAGACACGATACATGACACGATACGATGCATGAATATGGGAGGATGACCGGGTGCCGCTCATCATAACTTAAGGAATCGGAAACACGCTCTCATAAGTCCTTTCGTGTCAAGGAAAGGATTCAAGTTCAGAATGGTACTTGTTGACGGAATGTTTTGCTTGTTCAGTAAGCACTGATACTCTCTGCCGTACACACTGCGTTGAGTAAGCATGATAAGGCGCTCTTGAGCATCGAAGAGCTCATTGCTACTAAGATTGTTCGGAAATAGAGTATCAGGCTTCTTACACCTTTTAAAGAAACGATACACTCGCATGATCAGCAGGGTTGTCTTCGGATCTAACTTGTGACCATTGGCTTGAGTTGACGGATTGAGTTATTTTAGCTACTCGGTTGGCCACGAATGTCGTCCATTTGCATGGGGTCTTGCTGAGCCAGGCTAACACTATTGTCGAGTCTGTCCAATAGTACGACTCGTGATGATCGAGGGACAGCTGCGGAAGGAGTGCAGTTGATAATTCCGCCAGAAGGACAGCGCCGCACAATTCTAGACGCGGCAAGGATATGGTCTTGACAGGGGCGACTCTGGTTTTAGATGTAAGGAGATGGACAGAGATCTCTAGTGGAGTTTCGACGCGAACATAAACCGCTGCCCCATAGGCACGCTGCGATGCATCGCAAAATCCATGCACTTGCACTCGCTTTTGGATGGTAGCGAACCCATCTTGGGATGCGGATCTTTTGGAGATTTGGATAGCTTTCAAGAAAGTTTTGCCATTTTTCAAGTAGTTCCTTTGGCAAAGATTTATCCCACCCAAGTTCATGCAACCAAATTTCTTGCATAAATATTTTAGCACGTACTACGAATGGAGCTAGCCAGCCTGCTGGGTCAAAAAGTTTGGAAATTTGTGAAAGCACCTCTCGCTTAGTGTAAGAGGGCTTCACTTCGTCAATGGAAGGGGCGAAGAGGAACTCGTCAGTGTCTGCTTGCCAGAGGATACCTAGAGTCTTCGCAATGCTGGCTTCTTCAATTTCTAAGAAATCGGTTCGCAGCAAATGATCTTTAGGAATATTAATTAACAAATCTTTGTGGTTGGAGGTCCATTTGCGTAATGGAAACCCTGCCACATCAAGAGCCTGTCGTAACTCATCGATGGCCTGAATTGCATTCTGCTTGGTATGCGATCCTGCAAGCACATCATCGACATACATAAAATTTAAGATTAAGTCGCTTGCTAGTGGAAACTGTGATATTGCATCTTTAGCCAGTTGCTGTAAGACCCGAATCGCCAAGAACGGAGCGCAGTTCACGCCAAATGTGACTGTGTCGAGCTCATAATCACAGAGCTCTCCATTCTTGTTTCTGAATAGGATTCTCTGGAAAGGAGTGTGGTTCGGGTCTACCAGAATTTGCCGATACATCTTAGTAAAATCGGCATTAAAAACGTAACGCAAAAAACGCCATTTCAAAATTTGAATTGTCAGATCTGACTGAAGGACAGGTCCTGGATGAAGGACATCGTTCAGACTTTTCCCATTGGACGAGGAACTGGAAGCGTGAAATACAATGCGAACTTTTGTAGTGGTGCTGTCAGGTTTGAATACAGCATGATGAGGGAGATAGAAGTTATTGGAATCGTTACTTGGAGGGACTGGCCGCATATGACCTAAGTTCAAATATTTTTGTATAACGGAGTCGTACTGCTCTTTTAAAGAAAAGTTTCTATTGAGACGACCTTCGTTTCTTAAAAACTGAGCGAGTGCGATGGACCTTGAATGTCCCAAATTAATATGTTCAGGATTCTTGAAAGGTAACGTAACTACATATCTCCCACTATTATTTCTGGTAATGGTGCGGACGAAATTGTTTTCGCATACGGAATCTGACTCATTTACCAGTTTTGCTAGTAGATCCTCCACCACCCAAAACTTGGTGAGAAGATCATCGAGTTTTTGCTCTTGACTGACCGAGATCCTAGTTGTAAAGGACGAAATGGTTGTCAAATTGGATTTTGACACTGGCCCTGTGAGGATCCACCCAAAAATGGTCTCTTGGCCTAACAAGGATCCGCAAATATTTGGAAGTGAGCCGCCTAACAATATGGATGGAAGGATATCTGCGCCTTGTAACACATCTATCTGCGAGCTCTGATAGAACGAGGGGTCAGCGAGCTGGATACTTGGCAGGTTTTTAATAAAACTTTGTGGAATAGGGTAAGAAGGTAAATTACCTGCCAATTGGGAAGGCTGCCGTTAAGCAACCTTGGATTGTGCTTTGTAAGTCTTTGATAGCGGCTCCAGATTCTTGGAAAACTGACTGTAGGTTGAAAAGTATCTTAAGTTGACTGTTGACTAACAGCCTCTTATTTTCATACCTATCAGTCAAATCTTTCCACGCTGATTCGAAGCCTTCGTTCGTGAGCGGGGACTTAGAAACAATTGCCTTCGCATCACCGTTGGTCTTAGCTTTTCGACTTGCGTCAGACCGGGATTGCTGATATAGACTGCTGTGGAGAGGTCTCGGAAAGTAGGCCACTTTAGATAGTCTCCGTTAAAGACTTCTGCTTCTACTGGAGGTAGTCCACACCCTCTGGGTTGAGGGAGCAGGTGCCGAAACGATAGTATGATAAGATAGAATTAATCCCAAGTGTCCAGATCCCAGGAATAACACAATCAGTAGTGTTCTGTATTTTATTAAGGTAGATTTAAACATACACATGGAGACGTCATCTCCGTTTCATACATCAAAAGGTTCTGCTATCTTAATGTTAAAATAATTCGGCTGAGCTGACCAGCTATGCGGTCAGCGGCGCCGGCAGCGAAAACGGCTGCTATGTATATGTGTTTATATATTTATTCTTACTTGGCTATGTCGCAACGTTTGAAGGCGAAAATGTTATATGCACATAGTGGAATGGTAAATGACAAATATGCTAACGCTGCATATCTGTATGGATCATGTTACGAGCGTTTGCTCAAGTACTGCAACAAAGTGTTACAGTTTAAGTACAGTGAGTACTCAATATGTGTGCATACCACATCTCCCTCCTAAATAAAAATAACGTAATATAATGAAGTTATTTTATATATAGATGAATAAAATTTATATGAATATTTTTAAAAAATTATTTGAATATTTTTTTTTGTTTTCTTTGTTTTTTTTTTTAAATGGATCATTGTTCCATCAGAGTTCTTCTGGTTATAGTTACCGTTAAAGATTTAACTGTAAACAATTTTTAACCTATCTTTATGGTCTTCTTGTGGTTTTTTCTTTCCTAACCTAATTGTTATATTATCGTTTATCCCAATATTTTCTACTCTTTATGGGCCTGTGTAGTTATTTTCTAGCTTGTGCCCTGTTTCGTTTTTTAGTAAAACTAAATCTCCTATTTCTAGCTTAAAATCTTTTGCTTTCTTATCATACAGAGCTTTTCTGTTTTCTTTTTCTTTTTCTATCATTATTATTGCTCTTTTGTATGCTACTTCTAATCTATATTTTACTTCCTTAGCATAATCTTCTATATTGTAGATAGGATCTACTTTTTCCTTATTAGTATTTATAAATTGTCTCGGTGGTCTACTGAAAACAAGTTCGTATGGGCAGTAGCCATGGGCTATCGACGGTGTCGTATTGAAACAATATGTGAAATAATTCAACCATATGTCCCAATCATTTTTGTCAATCGAAATATAAGAGCGAATATACTCATTAAATGTTCGATGACTACGCTCGATGGTACCAAGTGTTTGATGATGGTACGCAGTCGAGTTTATATTTTTCACTTTTAGTAGCTTACATAATTCAGTGATTAGTGAATTTTTATACTCAGTACCCATATCCGTAATGAACGTCTTCATAGGACCGTACTTGAGAATAAAAGATTCGAATATTGCTCTAGCAATTGTGTTGGCACTTTTATTTGGTACTGGAATCGTGACTAAATATTTTGTTAGGTCACAGATTATTGTAACTGCATATTCATTGCCATTATCAGTTCTTGGTAATGGTCCAATGGTATCGATTAAAACAGTATCGAATGCTGCCGCTGGCGTTGGAGTTATCGTCATTGGTGTTTTTGTATGTGTTGTCGTCTTTGCTTTTTGGCATTTCTGACATTTTTTGACATACATTTTAATCGTTTTTGTCATTCTTGGCCAATAGAAATACTTTCTAATTTTAGACAGGGTTCGCGAAATCCCTGAATGGCCTCCCTCAATAGGGTCGTCAGGGTATTTGGACAGGATTGCTTTAATTTGAGCTTCATCTTTTATGTCTATAATGTTCACCTTTTGTAGCATGCTTATTTGTACCTTCTTGAGAGTACTATTGCCCATTTCTTTAAATAATTTTAGTGAGACAGATTCGAAAATTTGTTCACTTGGTGACATTTGTACTTTTGTAATTCCTTGAAAACCGGCTTCCGAATCAAGCCTTTAAAAGAATTGACCTAAGTCGAATTCCTCATTAGAAAACAAGTCATTAACTGAAAATCGTGAAAGAACTCTTTTTCCCATTTTAAACATGCATTTGTTTTTATCGAGTTTTATTTTCACTAATTTTTTGACATCATAATTACTAATAGTGTCATAAACATTGGGCAAATATTTTTCTTTTTCTTTTTGCTAAAGCAATTTATTAGTTGTGTCAGGCCTGACATTTTCCTGTCTTGTTGAAGATCTTGTTGAGACCTTTAATATTTGTCTATTCATTGTAATTAGCTCTCCAATTGTAATTCTGGATAGAGCGTCAGCGACATGATTGTCTTTCCCCTTGAGGTATTCTACCTCAAAATCATGTTCTTCTAAGTCTAATCGCATACGCGTTAGCTTAGTGCATGGGTTTTTCATTGAAAACAGGTACGTTAGTGACCTGTGCTCTGTTTTTACTAAGAAATGCTTGCCATAGACGTATGGTCGAAAGTGTTTGATTACCCAGTGAATAGCAGCTAATTCCTGCTCTGTTGTGGATTTATTGCTTTCACCTTGTGTAAAAGTTCTTGATGCATATGCAATTGGTAATTGCGTGCCGTTGTGATTTTGAGTAAGTACGGCACCACAAGCGTGCTTACTGGCATCAGTAATGATGCAAAATTCTTTCGAGAAATCGGGGTATTGTAATAATGTTGGTTTCATTAAGGCTTCTTTAAGATATTCAAATGCGTTATTACATTCGGGAGTCCATTTAAATTGAACATTCTTTTTGCAGAGCCTCGTTAAGTGGCGTAAATGTTCTGCGAAATTATTTATGAAACGTCTATAATAGTTACAGAAGGCTACGAATCTTCGTACACTATCTGCGTCTGTTGGTACAGGATAATTTTTAATTACGTCGTATTTTTCTCATCCGGAAGGCTGCCTTTGTCGGTACATTAATGACCGAGATATGTAACCTCATGCATAAAAAATTAACATTTCTCTGGATGTAGCTTTAGATTGAGTTTGCGACAAAGTTCGAAGATATTTGTCAAATTTCTGAACATATCTTGTTCGGAACATCCGATGACTACTAGGTCATCCATATAAAGAAATGCTTGTGATGGTTCTAGACCAGAAAATGCGAGTGTCATCATACGCATAAAAGAATTTGGGGCTACTTTTAGTCCATATGGTAATCGTGTATAACGATATGAGCCTGAACTCGTTGAAAATGACGTTAAATTTCTTGATTTCTCTTCTAATTCAATCTGGTGAAATCCAGACATGAGGTCGAGGCATGAAAAGTATTTTGCACGACCTAATTGATCAAGAATATCTTCTATTCTTGGAAGTGGGAATTTATCAGCAAGTAGTTTTTTATTAATTTGGCGGTAATCCACTACTAAACGCCAACTTTTTTCTGTTGAATTTGGAAGTGGTTTCTTGGGAACCAAAAGAAGTGGGCTATTATATTCGGATATTGATGGTTCGACTATTCCATCTTTAATTAATTTTTGAACCTGTTTGTCTATTTCAGGGTTTTCTGAACGCGCATTTCTATAATTTTTAATGTATACTGGTGTTTTGTCACTTAATCTGAGTTTTTGTTTGTAAAAATTGTTGGCTGAAATGGGCTCTGATTCGAGACAGAAGATATCAGCGAATTCTGTACACAGTGCCGTTAGTTTTTCTTTAAATTGGTTGGGGAACTTTAATTTAGCCAAAATATCATTTGTCTTGACATTATCCGTATAAGATGGTGACAGAATGTCGTAGTCATTAAGAAATTCAAATTTGATATTATTGCACTTTAATTGTGCATCTTTATTCGTTGTATTTATTATACGAATAATAGCGCAGTCGCTGTTGACGATTGAACTGGCTATGATTATGCCTGGTTCTGGTTCCTGGTTTGGTACCAAAACTGATTTTTCTGTGGACGATATCCGGATCTGTCGATTACTTCCGATCTAGATGGTAAGAGTAACGTATTATCGTTAAATGAATGTTTTATTGGTGTCCGTATTTAAGTATGAAAGTTGTTTGGCCTGATTACCAGTTCTTTTTGTTGTTTAAATAGTCCATTAAAAAATTATATTTTGTGAAGAAATCTAAACAAATAATACCATCATTTGGTATTGGAAAATCTTCCGGTACGACATGAAAATCATGTGGTACAATATAATTATTGATGTGTAAGTCTATTTGAACTAGACCTAAAGATCGAATTGGTCCTTCCCCTATGCCTGTAATATTGGCGATAATGTTATTATTCACAATTTTGAAATTGCTTGACTCTTTAATTAGTGAGGTGTCTGCACCTGTGTCCACTAATAAAACAATTGGTTTATGATTATCGGCATTGTGTACTGTGATTAGGTTGCACAGATTAAGATTACATGTATACAGTTTTATTGTTGGGAGCTGTTCTTGCTCAAGGGGACTTGTTGGTTTTCCGAATTTGCAATTCGTACTTGTTGGTTGTTGTTTCGGCCGTTGTTATAATTATTGCCGTTTTGATTGTTTTGGCCCCGGTAGTTTCCATTATAGGAACCACGGCCACGGTTGTTGTAACCGTTATTATTGTTATTGTTGTTGTTGTAATTGTTATTTCCTCTATTTCCTTGGTTACCTTGGTAACCTCTTCCTCTATTGCCGTTATTTTGATATCCACCGCGTCCATTGTGTCCGCGGTTGTTTCGATTTGAATAATAGAGAACAATGTCTGTTTTGCCAGTTGCCTCAGTGCAACTGTTGACAAATGGCATCGTTCATTGTTGTGAACGTGCCGGCCTGCATGATCAATTTGACCTTATCAATGCTACAATTTTGTGTCATGGCTTTTATTGCCTGTTGGACACTGTATTTTGTGGCTAATTCTGAGGTTAGTCCATCGTGTATATAAGCACCTTCTAGAGCTTTTACTAGTTGCTCTACTTCCTTTGTATATACGTTGGCAGTCTTACTTTTCTGCTGCAAATTTAGAAGCCTGGCTGAAATTACTTCAACCGATCCTCCTTTTACTGTTGCTCTTAACTTTTGTATAATCTGTGTAATGGTACTCTCGGTACTAATCAGATTTCTTGCATGCCCTTTTAATTTGGTTTTTATCAGTGAAACAGCTGTCAACTCGTGGGTCTCTTTGATAGAGTCCACCAGAGTAAGTGCGTCTACGAAGCTTTGTAAATTTTCGGCCTTACCATCGAACTCAGGTAGTAGGCTCGAAGCTGTTTTAAGAAACGCAATCACTGTTTGTGACATGTTTATTGTTTGTCTTATGGTAGGTGTTGGTGGGGTTTCTATACTTTCTGCCGCTGCTATCGGCGGTGTTGATTTTACTTCCTCTTCTGGTGTACTGTGTCCTTCGTCCATCAGTACCGAGGGGTCAAAATATGCTGGTAAGTTAAGAACATTTGGACAAGACAACTGTAAGCTATGTCTTTCTGAAATATAGTTAAAATTTTCTCTTAGTCTTCTGACTTCATCCGCTGCTTGTGTATAGTGCGATGAGGTAAGTCGTATTCTATTGGTGTATACCAATTCTCTTACTATATTGTATTTCCGTATTAATATGTCTATGTGCTTCAATTTGGTGTCATTTGAGATAAATGCCCTTTTGTTGAGACACTTAAATGACTTATCGAATCTATCTCTATTTTCCCTTATGGTTTCCGCTATTTGCTTTCATTCCATGTGTACGCACTTTGGGTACTTGGCGGTTTGACTACTTTCCATATTTTGTCTAACTCATTTGCCCTGCTTAGGTATTTTTTCTTTATGCACTTATTGTGCATCTGATATGCCTTTAAGCATGTGTTAATTAGTAGTAGGACTACAATAACAATTAATAGGATTTTTACTATCTCAATGTCAGGTGAGGTAACCTCAACCTTATTGATAACGTTAGCGGTCGAATCGACCGTCTTGGTATCTATTAAACCCATTTTGGGTAAATATCTAAATATAACTATCGGGAGATCCAGAACTGTAAATATAACCAGTTTGCTTCTTAATTTATGTTAAAAAAAATTTTTTGTTTTCATATAATTTCTTTATTGTTATATTAATTTTTTTTTTCAATTTTGCCTTTAATGGCTTATATCGAATACCTATTGTAAACGATCCTGATACACCTCATGGGTGGTGAGAAAAAAATGTATTATACCGCACTTGACGGTTCACAATATCCCTGCCTACCGGAAGCTATTCGGGCCGTTTTCATGGACAGATCGAGATTACAATATTTCGTACAATTTTTCTTAAATGTATTAAAATTTCATTTTTTTTTTTTTTAACTATTAAATTAAAAATATTTCTGCTGCCATCAGTTCTCTAGTGGTTTCGCGCAGTCGTCTACCCTGATCTTGGATCAGGTTCTACCGGTGCTGGAGCACAGGCTTTTTATTTCTTCCTTCTGCCATGACCTGTGGTCATGTTCTACCGGTGCTGGGGCACAGGCTTTTTGATTTCTTCCTTCTGCCCTGACTTGTGGTCAGGTTCTACCGGTGCTGGGGCACAGGCTTTTTGATATCTTCCTTCTTACTGCGTATGTCCGCAGGTGTACACGCACGCCGGCGTGTACAGTGGTCCCTCGCAGTCTGCTGGACTTCTTTTCTTATATTTCGGTATTGTTTTTGCTGCTGGTGGCATTTGATTAAATGTTTGTTTTACATGTCTTACATATGTCTTTGGTTTTCGAGTGTTTGCGTTTGTTTATTTGTGGCATATAATTTATTTGCCTTAGTGCTTAGCTTTTCTTTCAGGAAAACTAGTTCCTGTTGTAATTCACATGCACACTCCCATGTTAGAGTATTTGGTGCATTTAGAATTTTGCGGATTTCGGCTATTCTTTTGCCGATTTTCCGACGCCTCCCCCCTTTTCTCTAGGGGTACTTTATTCGTTCATTTTTTAAATTTTTTTTTTTTTACTCAAACACTCTACTCACTCAGTCTTTCTCTTTGGGTCCTTTGTTCCTCGTCCTAGGTGCTGGGGACCCATGTTACGGTCGCCATATGATAAGATAGAATTAATCCCAAGTGTCCAGATCCCAGGAATAACACAATCAGTAGTGTTCTGTATTTTATTAAGGTAGATTTTAACATACACATGGAGACGTCATCTCCGTTTTATACATCAAAAGGTTCTGCTATCTTCATGTTAAAATAATTCGGCTGAGCTGACCAGCTAAGCGGTCAGCGGCGCCGGCAGCGAAAACGGCTGCTATGTTTATGTGTTTATATATTTATTCTTACTTGGCTGTGTCGCAACGTTTGGAGACGAAAATGTTATATGCACATAGTGGAATGGTAAATGACAAATATGCTAACGCTGCATATCTGTATGGATCATGATACGAGCGTTCGCTCAAGTACTGCAACAAAGTGTTACAGTTTAAGTACAGTGAGTACTCAATATGTGTGCATACCACAATAGCGCTCTCTATTATTTCACTTAGTTGAGCTGCACATCGCTCGTACACCGTATAGCAGTGGTCATATTTTGCTTGCATAACTTGTTTATCTTGAAGATTACCTTCTGCCTGACTGAATGTATTGAAACAACTCTCCCACTCATGTTCTACCTTTTCCCATAAAGTCTGGATCTGTTGCAAACGGATTTTATGAGTGTGAAGAGAGACGTCAGCTGATGAGATGATTTTTGATTCAAACTGACTTAGTCTGTCAGTGACAGCGATAAACAGTTGCAAGAACATTTTGCTTGCGATGGAAATTTTTTGACCGAATGCTCGAGTAATTGGATGGCTATTTATCAAAATTGACGGCACTTTTCCAGATGTAGACGTAGACGGTTGAGTTTTGATTGGAACTTTTCCCGGAGTAGGAACTTTTCTAACAGTGGCGGGCGACGAATTTCTTCCTAATTGTGTATTAGGCAGAGAACCCGATCTTCTATGCTGCGTGGTTGGGACAAAAAAATTTTTTTTTTATATCCTTATTACTATCAATGGGCATACTAGGCTCTTAAGGGAGCCGAAATTGCAGACAAATGTTTTGGACAATATCAATATTTATGAAGGGAGTGAAATGAACAATTGGAGTTATGGAAACGGAACGAAAAATTTTTTTTGTTGTAAGTATATTACGAACAGATTGAACCAAAAAGGAAAATAAGAACAATATGGAACGGGTGGAATGGAACACCTTGATCAGCAGCTGCTGATATTGGATAAGTTTATTTTATTTAATTGGACGACACGCAACTGTTTTTTATTTTTATTTTTAAAAAAATATAACTTTTATTTATGTTTCACCCTTTTTTTATTATATATAGATGTTATTTCTCTTCTGATGGAATAAATGGAAAATAGGGATAGGCAAAAATAATAATTATCAATAATGTTTTGATCAGTTTAATATTTATTTGATGTGGCCGTATACAGACAGTACGCAGTGTGTATGCCGTTAAATGTTGATTAATATGAGTAAGTATGTGCATATATCAAATGCCGGCAAAATGCACATATGTATATATTGGGTATGTTAATGTATAATAATTTTTTCAAATATTTGTAATAAATTTGTATTAGTAAAAACTGTTACATATGCCGTTTGTGGTGATTTGGCAATGATTTTAATTTTTAATATGCAGAGTGACTGTGGATATGTGTATGGATTATATGGATGAGGAATTTGTATGTGCTGCTGTTAATGTGTAACATGCAAATATGGATGAGTACATACAAAAAAAAATATAACACTTGGCGGAGGTTTTTATAATTAAACTGTAACTTTAGGAACTGTGTGTTTTTGCATACATACATATGTCGTAGGTCAGCACCCTCGTATGTATGTATGGTGGAGATTTGAAGCACTGGAAAATTGGAGACTTTTTCACACACATATACGTGTATAAACGTATGGAAACGAGAAGGCAAAGCTAACTTCGACTGTGCCGAAGTTTTAATACACTTGAAAAACTTTTCTCGAATTGATTTAACTGGAAAAATATATATATTATATAGATATCAGATATTTAAAATTTTTAAATCATTGATAATAAAAATTTAATAAAAAAATACCATAAAAAAAAAATTTTCTTAGTAAAACAAATTTTCCGATCGATCGGTCCTATGGCAGCTATATGTTATAGTCATCCGATTTTGATAATTTTTTTTTTAAATTATGTGAAAGCATATAAAACTGATATATACCAAGATTGGGAACGCTACGATAAAAAACAAAAAAGTTTTTTTTCACTAGAAGTAGTTTTTTTTACCGTCTGTTTATATGGCAGCTATATGCTATAGTCATCCGATTTTGATCAATTTTTTCTGAATTGTGTGAAAACATATAAAACAAATATATACTACGATTGGAGACGCTACGATGGAATTAAAAAAGTTTTTTCACAAAGCCTTTTTTTTCGACCGATCGTTCCTATGGCAGCTATATGCTATAGAGATCCGATTTTGATACATTTTTCCAGAATTATGTGGAAGCATATAAAACTAATATATACAAAGATTAGTGACGCTACGATGGAAAACAAAAAAGTTTTTCTAACTAGAACTTGTTCTTAGACCGATCGTTCCTATGGTAGCTATAGGATATAGTCATCCGATCCGGCCGGTTCCGACAGTTTAGTTGCGTGCAGTAAAATGAATACTCTGTGCAAAATTTCAGCTCGATAGCTTTAAAACTGAGAGACTAGTTCGCGTAGAAACAGACAGACAGACAGACGGACAGACGGACAGACAGACAGACGGACAGACAGACGGACGGACGGACAAGCGGAAATGAACTCAGCTCGTCGTCCTGATCATGAATATATATAGTTTATGGGGTCGGAAATGAATATTTATATGCGTTACAAACTTCTGGGCAAAATTAATATACACTTTTCAAGTGTATAAAAATATGGCGATATTTGCAGTTGATAATTATTCCAAATCACTTTTAATTAAATATTCAAAAACACACAGAACACCTTCGCAAGGAAATATTTATCTTTATGCACGTTATGTATGTACTTAGCTGGCAATTGAATGGAATGTATGTATGTGTATGTTACGCAAGGTTATGTCCACCAAAAAAACTGCTGAGTAATCGGATTGGGGGAATGTAAACTCCAGATGAATACGATGATCCAAATAAATAATACGGCGCGAAGGAGCAATGTTTGTGGCGGGCGGATTTCTTGCACTTATAGATATAGATATAATCGATACAATTCGATTAGAAGAAAAAACAATTCGGGGGCGTCGATCAGTTCACTTCAAGCATTTAATTAGCACTAAAAATTCATATACAAGTTAAGCTTAAGTCTAAGTTTAAGATGAGCGAAAGCTCGGGTAATGTGGAACGCGAGATAGGAGAAAGCTTCCTGCACTGCGATCATGGTGCATACTTTTACGCGCGAACAACCGCAATGTCAATAATCCAGGCTGACCAAAGTTTAAAAATTATTCCATTTAAGTGCCAAGACGAGTGGTGACGCAAAAGAGATTGTTTCCAAGTCCCCATTGACCAACGAAGGTTTTAGCTTTGCATGGTCGAATCGTTCAGAAAGGTTCAACAGAAGGAGGCTGCTTGTAAATAGCCAACTAAAGATTCTACTAAACCTGTCGATGGTCCCCCAGGAGTCAGGAATAGCCTTAAAGGAGCTTCAGAGCAGGATCCAAGGGTGCTTTAAGGCTTTAGAGATGTCCGAGGTTAATACTGAAAGTTGGGATTGTCTTCTTGTCTATCTATGGTTCTCAAAATTATCAAAGGCTACTCTATCGTTGTGGGAGCAGTCCCTCGCAGACATTCTGCAATGGGCAGACATGAATTTATGCCTACTCGAGCGCTATCGCACTTTGAAAGCAATTGAGGATTTGAAACCCAGTCCTAGCACGCACATTCATCTAAAGGTGGTCGAAAAGAGTACTTAGCTAAAGTTGTCAACGCCTACGAGCCAAAAGTTAGTGTAAAGCCCAAAGTATGCCATCTGTGCAGCAAAGATAATCATCCTGTGCGCCTTTGTCCCCGGTTTCTCCAGATGTCGGTAAAAAACCGGAGTGGTTATTTTAAATCTAGACGTTTGTGTCTGAATTGTTTCGAAGGGGGCACATTCTTAAGCATTGCAGAAGTACACATAACTGTTTCCAGTGCAAAGATCGTCACAATACACTCTTGCATCGTAACGACCCTCCGTCATCCCGTATTCCCACGCCGACTACTTCCTTAAGCCATCATATACAGTCCACATCCGTAAATCCAGCTCCAAATTCCCATTACTTTGCAACAAATTCCCAAGGATACTTCTTGGTACAGCGATTGTGAACATTTGCCATCTTGGGCTTTGATAGACTCAGTTTCAGAAGGAACGTTTGTAACTGAGCGTCTGAGCGTAAAACTTCCCTACCAAATGAGCGAAGCTTTAGTCTTCGGTCTGAATCGTACGGTAGCAGCTAGATCGCAGAAGCTGTCTACCGTCTGCCCAGCCAAGCCGGCAAGTGACAACTTCTGCCTTCGTTCTATCACAGTTATCAGGCGATCTGCCATCGCACACTATTCCTCGGAGTGCCTTGCGAGATTTGCCTAATATCTCCTTAGCTGATCCGAACTTTTACACAAGTTACACAGTTTACACAAATAGATATCCCTATCGGCGGAGACATTCTGCCCTCAACCTTGCTGGAAGGCTTAAAACTTAAAATCTGCGGCACTCTCTTAGGCCAGGAGACGATTTTTGGGTGGATACTTACTGGTCTATTGTTGCCAATTGCTCAGAGATCCATTTCGTCATTTTCAACCCAAGTTTTTTACACTTCAGAGTCACAATTAGATGCACTTCTCACCAAATTTTGGGAAGTGGAGGATCTTCCGATGAAACCAGTTAACGACTCCGATTCTTTCTGCGAAAATCATTTCGTTCGTACTACGAAAAGAACCTCTTCCGGAAAATAAATTTTCACAATCCTGCTAGCAACCAGCTAGGGCTTTCGAGAGCGATAGCACTCGCCCAGATCATAAAAAACGAAAATCGTTGGAAAAAGAATCCAAAGTTTAAGGAACAGAACGATTCGGTAATTCTATGGTATATCGATCTTAATCACATGAGTCAGGTCCCAGCATCCGATGACTTTTGCAGTTTTTATCTCCCGCATCTCGCTGTGATCAAACCAGAATGTACTACCACGCAAGTGCGTTACCCTTCCACCAACGGTAAGAGTTTAAATGAGTTTTTGAGTTTTATGCTGGCCCTGTTGTGTGATTTTAAGCTCAGAACTGTTACTTATGGTGTCAATTGTGCTCCGTTTCTTGCAATCCGAGTGCTGCAGCAGCTTGCAGAGGATGTGCAAGTACGATATCCGCGCGCTAGCAGCATAGTCCGTCAAAACATGTATGTCGATGATGTACTAGCAGGAGCACATGACGAAGAAGAAGCGCGGTGTGCAATCACAGAACTTCGCGAGGCCCTCCATAAGGCAGGCCTCGCATTAAGAAAGTGGACTGCCAATAAAAAAGAAGTTCTACGAGATATCCCCAAAGACCACTTGCTTATTTTAGAGTTCCTTAAAATTGACGACGCTAGCACTGAAAAACTACGTCCGACAAATTCTTTTTTGTTCCAGCAGCTTTAGAGCTGCGATCCTCCTATACTAAGCGCGAAGTTCTTTCGCAAATTTCCAAACTATTCGATCCAGCAGGATGGCTCGCCCCCTTCATTGTAAACTCGCTGCAAGAGCTAGGGTGGGACGATCAACTGCCTGACAGTCTAATTCAAAAATGGCGTAAGATTCTTCTCTGCTATTCCGCGTTAAGCGAAATCCGCGTCCGCAGATGGATCGGTAGTCAACCAGGTGCAAAGGTCGAGCATTTTTGTGATGCTTCACAGCGGGCTTATGGAGCAGCCATTTATATTCGGGTTGAGTTTGATGATAAAATTTTACTGAATCTCCTCACAGCTAAAACGCGAGTAGCTCCGTTAAAGACCGTTTCACTTCCACGCCTAGAGCTGTGCGGTGCGGTTCTTCTGTCCGAGATGGTAGAGGCTTATTTAGGTGACATGATTCCACCATCGTTCTGGCTTGGCTTCGCAAGCCCCCATGTCAATGGACCACGTTCGTAGCGAACGTCTGAAAAACGACCGATTCCATCTTCAAGTTCGATTTTAAACTTGAATCCGTTCCTCGATCAATTTGGAATAATGAGAGCCTGCGGTCGTGTCAGGTCCTCCACTTCGCTGCAATACGATGAGCAGCATCCCATCCTTCTTTCGGGAAAATGCCTATTTCTCCTCCTAGTCCATTTCACCCATTGGATTAATCTTCACGAAGGTAATCAGCTAATGGTGCGCATGATCCGATTCAAATACTGGATCCCCAAACTGAAGATTGAGGTGAGAACAGTCACCGGTTTATGCAAAGTATGTATTATTCACCGAAAGAAGCTCCAAACTCAAATGATGGGTGATTCGCCGGTAGAACGCGCATCCTTTTCCAGGCCATTCACTTATACTGGTGTGGACTTTGCAGGCTCCTTTAATATAAAAAACTACAATGGCTGGGCCTGTCTCATTACTAAAGGATATGTATGTTTGTGTGCTCCGCTACTACAGCCATTCATTTCGAAATCACCTCGGATCTAACGACTAAGAAATTCTTAGCGGCTTTTGTCCGTTTCATTGCTAAAAGAGGCTGTCCGTACCGTATCCATTCAGGCAACGGAAAAACATTCGTCGGTGCTGCAAAGCAACTCTCTCGTGAATTTTTGGAAACACTTCAAACGTCTGTTATATCTTCGGATAGCCATCATATTTCTTCTGTCTTTTCATACCACCTGGTGCTTCACACATGGGGGGCTCTGAGAAGCTGGAGTCAAAAGTTTCAAGACCTTATTTTATAAATACACAGCAGTCATGAAATACACCTTTGTAGAACTCTCCACAGTTCTCGCTAGAATCGAAGCTTGCCTCAACTCCAGGCCTGATATATGAAAGTTGGTGACATGGTCGTCGTAAAGGAGGATAATTTTCCGTCTACTGAATGGCGCCTCGGGCGAGTCCAATCAGTTCATCCGGTGATCGATAGTAGAGTACGGGTGGTAGACATTACCACCACGCGCGGCGTCATCCGGAGACCGATCGCAAAATTACTGTTTCTTCCTACCCAATCTTCAGACGTCTAAAAATGAGCCTGTTCATCCTTACAATCTTACAATCTCCTCGACTATCAGAGCGATCTCATCTGTCGCGGGCTACGGAGAGAACCCGATCCCAACCTTCAATCCAGCGTTTCCAGGCTCCGGTTCTGCCTCCATCCTTGACGGTCCTTTTACAGCACCAGAGAAAAACGTACTTCCGACAACATCGTTGCTCATAGACAACGGCATGACCACGTACGACCCAAAGGCGCTGATCGATCCGTGCACTCCATTTAGTCTCATCGACTCTTTCTTAGCAGCGGCATTCCATCTCTCCACAACTAATGTGGGCTCCAAGAAGGTATGCACCGCCGTTATCCGATCGACGCGGATCTTCGTCAGTCTGGTTTCATGGCGAGCCAAGATGGGCTACCCATGGGCACAACGTACGGTGTTTGGTTTAATATTATCTGGATCTTGCAGTCAGTAGAGTCACCTTGTGCCATTCGTAAAATCTAAGTTGATCAAATAGTAGAGTCATAAGTCCGTGAAGTCCTAGTCATATTATAGAGTCATAAGTTACTGAAATTCTTGTCATATCATAGAGTCATAAGTTACTGAAGTCCTCGTCATATGAAAGAGTCATAAGTTAATGAATTCCTAGTCATGAAGTATGAACGATCCTTGCAGCTCCTGTGCTTTGTTTTTTTTTTTTTACAACGGATGTTGCGAGGCGGCCGCAATGTTCGCGTACCGATTCCGTGGTTCCCAACGGAACAGAAATTGTTATGATTAATTAAAATTAGATTCAAGTGATCGATAAGTCGTACATTTTTGTTATCGGTGTATGGGCAATCACGAAGTGACCGGCATCAAGTTTACGTACATGCGAGCAGCAGCACATCTTTATTTCACATTAAAATATACAGAGAGAATACAACGACGAAAACGTGTTTACACCCAATAAACAGGGGGTGAACACTTTGTTCCACTTGTTCTTGGTGCACTTCTTGTTGTTGTTGTTGGTGCCGTTGTTGTTGTTTTTTGCGGACTTGTTATTACTTTTTATTGCCGCACTTGTTGTTGTTGCAGGTGCACTTGTTGTTGTTTTTTTTTTTCTTGCCGAACTACGACCGCCCGATTTCATTTGTTTTCCAAAACTGCGCCGCCGGCGTCAACGTTTTCGAGTTTTTGTCCCGCTCTGCAAGTGTCAGCTTGCGCGCAAGCCTTGGAGCCCCGCTACATTCATATAAACATAAGTCCAAATATATACATAAATATTTCCGGACTAAGCTGACCTTGCAGAAAAATCGTTCCCCGATAGAATTCGCTGGTGGGTAAGGGAAAATTAATTTTCGATGGTTCGCATCTTGAAACCCACTAATTTTGAACCAAACACACGTACCTCGCAGCGCATGGTTGACTTGTTGATACCCTGCCTCCCTTCACAATGAGTGTTCGTAACAACTCGACTTGGCCGATGGCTTTAACCATGCACCAAACTCGAAACGTTTAGTCCAATATCAGACGTGCGACTGTTTTATGTACGCCCCCATGTCCAGTGGAAGCGGCATGATGTGAACCCCAAACTAATTCGGCGCGTAACTCTTCTGGAACCGATACTTTCCAAGCTCGATCGTCCTCTATCAAGTCACCAGTTCGAAAGCCGGTTCGCTTGTAGACGTACCCATCGGATACGAAAGTACCCGGCAGCTTTTCATCTTGATCAGTCACACTCTGGACCAGAGCTTTATAATCCGGTGAATTGAATGCGGGGGCTTGTCGGTCGACCTGGAGTTCTTCTTTAGTATTGACCCTCAACTCATCCATATGTACTCTTCACAGAGCATCTGAAAGCACATTTAATGCCCCTTTTCGGTTCTCTGTAATCAAATCGAAAGCTTGTAGCTTCAAACTCCAACGAGCTAAACGCCCAGCCAAATCTTGTTGTCCCGTAAGCCACCTAAGAATGGTCGGTGATGACTTTAAATTGCATCCCCTTTTTACAAATGGTATCTTGTAAATACTTAATATGGCAGCATAACACTTTAATTCAGTAATGCTGTAGTTTCTATGGGCTTTGTTCAGCTTTGTGGACATATAGGCAATCAGATGTTTCTCCCCGGCTTTGTCCACTTGGAACAACACACCCCCTACCCCTGTAGTCGACGCGTCTCTCTGGATTACAAATGGCTTTTTAAAATCAGGAGTGGTGGTACTTGCTTTTAGCAATTCAAACGCTTCCACTTCAGCTTCCCCTACTCAAACATTTTAGGACGCTCCTTTTTCAAACTGTCATGGAGTGGGGCCGCTATCAGTGCGTAGTTTAGTATGTATCTCCTATATCACCCAGTCATACCTAGAAACCTACGCATTTGTTTCGCTCTCGAGAGCACCGAAAAATGTTGAATGGCTTGTATCTTCGAATCGTCGGTCTTAATAAAGTCACTCTCAACCACATATACCAAATATCTAGCTTGACTGTAGCAAAACATACTTTTTTCCAGATTAAAGGTTAGTTTTGAATGAGTAATAGCCTATTTCCACTGGCACATATATGTACATTTGAAAATATTAAAAATCCAAAACATTCTAAGCCGATAAGTGAAAGTTGACCAATCCTTGGGTAAGTTTAGCAACTATGTTTGCATTGACGTCGCACATGTTGAAAAAAACGCGAATTTAATGTAATGTAAAAATTTCGAATGTAACATATATGCCAGTGGAAATAGGCTATAAGACAGTTCCTAACCTGTCTAAGCATTTCTAGATGCTCATTGAAAGTTAAAGAACAAGCCAGCAAGTCATCTAAATACACGAATACAAGTGATCTGGGCTTCGCCGGAATAACCTTATCCATCAATCGACACTTACGCTGAGCTGCATTGCACAACCCAAAAGGCATACATGTGAACTGATATAAAGGTCTTCCTGTCACGGTAAACGCGGTTTTCTCTCGGCTTTTCTTTTCTAAGGGTATTTGCCAAAAAGCATCCTTAAGGTCTATAGCCGAAATAAAATGGGTATTTTGGAGCCGACTTAATATCCCTTCGATATGAGGCAGAGGGTAAGCGTTCTTGGTAGTTCGTTCATTGATTTTCTAAGCATCTAGGCACATCCTTGCTTTCGGTCCCTTTACCACCAAGGTTACTGGTGAACTCCAACTACTATTACTTTCCTTAATTGCGCCCATCTCTTACATCCTGTCTATCTCTGCAAAAAGAAGTTCCTGCTTGGCTGAAGATATCGGGTAATACCGCTGTTTGACGGGAATGTCTTCGTTGAAGACTTCGATCACATGCTCCTCTAGATCGGTTTTTCCCAATCCTAGGACATTGTAAGATGGATACCCTTCCTTTATTTCCTAATTCCAGTCAGAAAACTTTTCAGAGATCCGGAAATAGAAAGATTGTTGAAGAGTTGGGACAATTAGGAATTCCATGTCCATCACTACTCCTTCCCAAAGCACAGGCAAAGTGATCGTCCCGACTACCGCGATTTCTCCCCCATTGGCGGTGCACACTCTTTGCCCTTTAATCCTATGGATTAAATGGGAACGCTTCTCCAGGAATTTCTCGGCCCCTATTCCTATGCAGTTTACCGCTGCGCCAGAATCCAACAGTGCTTTTATTTCCTCGCTTTGTTTTCCGAGTCCGACCTTCCATAAGCAAAACGTTGTGTATCGTGAAAAGCAGACCCACTTACTGCCACTTTGGAATCAGATCCCAGTTTCCGGTAGAAATCGCTTGGCTTATTACAGGTGAAACATAGATACAGGTGGAAGGGAGATGCGCACAGCTGATTACTATCACCCGTGCGCGTTACCTGGTGGTTTCTATCGTCTTTTTGAGTCGGGGACGGAGTTACCCTGCTTCTACTATCATTTGACCAACCGCCTCCCCTCGGACCACTCTGTATGGCCTCAACGGATTGATCTTGCGCATCTAGGCTCTCTTCTACCTCCTCTTTGATCTCGTTGACTGGCCAGTGTCTAACCCGCCTTTCTTTGAGCCATTTTTCTACTTTGATTACTCCCCTCTTGAACCCTGCCAGGGTTTGTACTTTGGATGCCAGTAAGAAACTTCCCATTTTGACATTCAGATCAAAAGTTTGCTTCGGGGATCTTGGTCTTTAGCTTGAAATGTAAGCTGTGCATTTCCGCAATTAAAGCTTCGAAACGTTCATTATAACCCTGTCTACGTTGCATTATTTTTTAATGGTAACGTAATCATTATGGGAAGTGGAAAAAGCTCTCTTCGTCTCATCCTTTAGAGAGTGAAGGCCAAAGTTTAATCCTGTGATTTGTCTTCCATCAGGTGCTAATACCATTTGGCCGCTGGCCCTGAAAAAAAAACCGTGGAATTCCCGGAAAAGCTGGCCTCCGGTTAAACCGTACAGCTCCTGCATCTGTTTCACCCGGAAAGAGCTTTTTACCGTCATTCCCTTTTCGTGTCCGTCAAAATTGATGTTACACCGATCCAACCCTATTGGTCGCGGAACACCCCACCTCACCGCAGAGTTGGAGTAAGATCTCTCGTCGGTAATACCTGCATCCCCATTAGCCCAGTGACCTGTCCAGAGAGCTAGTTCCTGCGTAAGAACGGTCTGTCTCTGTGCGGGCTGTGGTCTTGGCCGAGCTACCGGCTCTGGTTGGGCCTGCTAACCAGCCTCTTGATGGGGAAGCGAACCAAGCCCTGACCCCTATGAAGTGGGCGCACTCCCTCAGTGTGGATAGGAGTTGAGAATTCCACTTGATTTGTATCGTCTCTATCCCATGCTCTTGAAACGGGATTCAGTCCGATCCAGGACATCTTCATGTCGTTTACCCGGTTCTCTATTCCAGCCATTTGAGAACAGAATCCCGCCAAATTTAACGTCGTTGCAAGATTTGTATTCTGCAACGTGATGGCCGCAAACATCATCTCTAACCGGTCCTCCTGCCCTACACATCTGGGTACTGTTTCGGTCACCGCAGGTGCCAAGCTTGATCTCGCTTGTGGTGGTTCAAGGTTTATTTTGTTTTTTATGTTTTTGTTTTTATATTCCTACTACCTAATACTCTATCCTACTTTAATTATACACTTTCCTTCTTTTACAACTAATTCTTACTGTTTTTATTTTAAGTTTCTAATTCCTAAAGTCATAGTTTAGTATTGTAGCGAAATTTGGTCAACTCAGTTGATTTCGCCTTGATGGGTTAGCCGAGCGGAACTATTTAGTTAGGTTTTGGGGAAAAGCGATGCAGCAGTTGGCCAGGCAAGCTAAGCGATGGAGAGAAAACAGGCAGCCAATAGTTTAGTTGAGATCCTGAGGTTTTTATTCGTTCACGTGTGTCTTCGTCACGTGTCTTATTAGATCTACTGAAAAGTTAAAGAAATGAGTAAAGCTTGCTATGTGAAAAGTACTCGAATCGTTACTGTTTGTATATGTTTTTCTACAGACAGTACATAAACTGCCTGTAATTGACTTTGTAAGCAAGTGTAGGAAGCTGGGATGCATACAGTACATAAACTGTTTGCAAGTGGTCCTCGTTTTCTTCGTTGCGCAATATTAAGGTTCTGAAGACACAGCGACAGACTTTTTGCTGGGTGCAATGGAAGAAATGAGTAACAGTTGATTGTTGTACTGAGACTGATTTTATTGATCAGACTTACTGCTATTTATATCAAAAAACAATGGGTCCAAATAGCTTATAGTTAATTACTGATTAGTTGATGCCAGTGGCATAGTCAATCTGAATATGGCATGAGTATTAGTAATTGCTCCTTCGGCTCTCATGATACTGTATAGTTGAATTGCATTTGCCGTAGTAACTGGCAGCATTTGATCAGGTGGCAGATGATCCCGAATTTGATCAAGTAGCTCTTTTAATTGTTCAAGAGACACAAGTATTGGACTTATTGTGTGGTGGCGGATGCCGGTTATCACATCTAGAATTTCCGATTGCATACGTTGCAGACTCGCTGAGAGCAGCGTCAGTTGCGCTGTAAGAACCAAGAATGATTGCCTAAGTGGGCGCCGGTGTATTTTCCTCTTTGTTTACTGAATGCATCCAATTGCTTCTCCAATATTTTGAGGCGCTTATCAGTGTCGCTTTTGGTTTTCCTGACTACATTTATTGTGGAGTCAACAATTGATGTTTGATTTTAGAGTAAATGTAGTAAGAATTCTTCATTGGTTTTTACCTTTTCGATGACTTCGGACATTTTTTGAGCGTAATTAGAGTCTAGTACCCCAAAGAGACTGTTCGCAAGATTTCCCACAATATCTAGTGGAGATCTACTTGATCGCGAACTGTTCATTATCGTACTTTCTGCATGTAATTCGTTGTGTAGATGCTGAAAGTGTAGAAGCATTCACTCGCATGCTTATCTATTTTTCAATTCGGGGCACATATGACCAAGTTTCATAATTCCCGATGAAAATGTTTTCATGTCGCTCCAGTATGGACCCAAGTCATAGTAAATTACCATTGTCCATTCAGATACAGCCATTTTTGTAGTGCCCAGTTTTTTGAAAAATATTCCTGGCTTGTTGGTAATTTGGGTCACAGTTATTGGTTGCGCTAGTGCTAGTGGTATCATAAGCAACAACACTAGTAGCGTTGAGGTAATTGTAGGTGACATTAATCTTTTTCTCTGTGCAGGTGGTTCATCGGGTTCCGTTAAGTCTTTAATAAGATTAATGGGACGCTTAATTGCCAAATCTTCTGGAAATAATGGCGCAAGGCGACTTATGGGATGCTTGTATAAGCCTGAGGCTGTTTTCTCGTCTACTACTCGTACGTAGTTATCCTTTCCGGGGTATGTTTTGATGACACGACCCATTGGCCACTGCTTTATCGGCAGATTGTCTTCCTTCACCAAGACAAGTAATCCATCTTTAATATTTGGGGAGGCTGTTTTCCATTTGTGACGAACTTGGAGTTCTTGGAGGTATTAGTGCGACCATTGTCTCCAGAATCCTTGCTTCAGTCTAGAAACCAATTCCCAGCATTTTGCTAATGATTTTCCATCACGCTCACAATTAGGGTCGGGTGAAGCGGTTAATGGTTCACCAATCAGCAAAAGTGTCCTGGAGTAAGGGCGGTTGTATCCGTAGGATCATTTGACATCGGAGTAATGGGTCGTGAATTGAGAATTGCTTCAATTTCAACGATGACCGTATTTAGTTCCTCAAATGTCAGAGATGCTGTTGCTGTCGTTGTAACTAGTAATCGTTTTGCAGATTTAACGGCAGCTTCCCAAAGGCCGCCAAATGATGGCGCTCTGGGAGGTATGAACTTGAATGCCAATTGTCTCTTGCTGCAGTGATTTATAATTTGGTACTGAGCCTTGTCAGTTAAGAGGCATCTTCCAATTCTTTTAATTTATTATTTGCACCAATAAAATTGGTCGCATTATCGCAGTGAATGGACTGGCATTTCCCGAGTCGGCTCAAAAATCGTCGAAGAGCAGCCAGAAATGCATCGGTCGTTAGATCACTCACCAACTCCAGATGCACCGCTTTTGTTGTGAAACAACAGAACACGGCGATGTATGCCTTATCAGGCCTTTTGCCGCGGATTTTTGACGAATCCAAATTGGTCCGCAGTAGTCTACGCCTGCATTGAGAAATGGACGGGCTTGAGTGACTCTTTCTACTGGAAGATTCCCCATGATTTGATGCATCAACTTCGGCTTCGCCTTGTTGCATCTGACACAACTGTGGATGATGCTTCTCGCCATGGTCTTGTCGTTTATAATCCAATATTGTTGTCTTGCAATGGCGCGAAGTGCCTGGGCGCTGCAATGCATGTTGTCTTCATAGATTTCTCATAGTAGCATCTTTACTATTGGATCATTGTATGGCAACAAAATCTGGTGTCAGGAGTTGTATGGAAGTTCAGGTTGCTCCAATCTCCCACCGACTCGGACGATTTCATCTGATCCCAGTATGGGAGACAATGAAGTAATCGGGCTTTTATTGTCCACTGTGTTGTGGCGCTGTAATTGTTTGAGGTCCGTCGCGAACTCTGCATGTTGTATGTTCCGTAGTATCAAAATTCAAAAATTCGCGCCTCATTCAATTCCTCTATCCGTAGTGTGGTTTTTGCTGCTCTGTTATTCTTTTTGCAGAAGCGCAACATATTTGCTACAATGCGTTGTAGCTTATGGAAAGAATTACTGTGTTTGCACATATACAGCTCTTCTCCTCTAGCTGTTGGTGTAACTGGCAGACTGACGTGTTTGCCTTTCGTTCCAGGTTACTATGGGAAATGGGTGGAGAACTTTTCCATTTATCCCGTGGACCATGCAAAAATAGTGGTCCATAAAGCCATAAGTTATGACTCGCAAATTGTCGCGCAGTGGTTTCTCGTGACAGAACGTCGGCTGCATTTTTGGCCGATGAAACATGACGCCATTGGATTTGGCTTGTCAATGCCTGAATTTTGGCTATCCGGTTTGCGAAAAATGTATGGTATGTAGACGCAGTGGCGTAAATCCAAGCAATCACGACTGTCGAGTCCGTCCAATGGTATCATGCAAAGTTCTAGTCGAGGAAGAGATTGCTTTGCTGTTGGTGCCTCACTAGACTTTGAGCACATTAGGCGAACAGAAATCTGTTTGTTCTTGTACGTAGATCGTACGTAGACTGCTGCTCCATATGCCTGTTCTGATGCATCTACAAAAAAGTGTATTTCTACAGTTTCTGGGGTTTTGCCATCATGAATATGCCTTGGAATCTGCATTGAGTTTAGTTTCTGCATGTCATTACGATATTCCTTCCATTCATTTTGAAGTTTAGTTGGCAGTTCGTCATCCCAATCCAGTTTTAACTCCCAAAGCTGTTGCATAAATATTTTTACCTTGACTACTACCGGGGCAAACAATCCCAACGGATCAAAGACTTAAGAGAGTTCTGAACACACTACTCGTTTGGTAATATGTATAGCTTGACTCTTTTGTGCTCGCCCACAAAGTTGGTCTTCCTTTGGCTTCCAGATGACGCCAAGAGTTTTTACACTGTGATGAAAATGTTTGGGTATGTGTTTCTACAGACAGTACATAAACTGCCTGTAATTGACTTTGTAAGTAAGTGTAGGAAGCTGGGATGCATACAGTACATAAACTGTTTGCAAGTGGTCGTCGCAACTTGAACTTGAACCAGTTGCACTGCGGAGAGGGTTTTCTTTGTTGCGCACTATTAAGGTTCTGAAGACACAGCGACAGATTCTTTGCTGGGTGCAATGGAAGAAATGAGTAACAGTTGATTGTTCTACTGAGACTGTGTAAAATGTCGCTTAACGATTTTCCGGTCGACGTTTTGCATGATGCGTCAAAGACAACTCTTAGTGGTGATGTGCTGCTTTCCGGTTTCTGGGCGCAATGATGCGGGATAAAATAATGGTTCGTTGGAATCTCGGAAGTCCGGGCATCGAAACAGCCTTTTTGCAAAACTGACATCTGTGTTTCTTATCAGAGGCAGCCGACGCGCATGTCGTGCCCCTTGACTCTTTTTTGGATTCTTGTGTCTTTTTTCCAGCCCCTAGAACTCTTATTCTTTGTTCAAACGAGAGCGTAAGTTGAAGTCGGCCCTGCTCGACTTCGATATACCCGTTACTCAGGGTAAGGTTACCCAAATTGTGGGAGATATGAGGAATTTTTGAAATTGCGGGGGCGGGAACTTTTCTATCGTTCATCTGATCGAAAAATTATGTATGGCGGATCGATAGGTAATGATGATTAAAATATATGTCTAGAAGGTTCGAACAATCTATTTTCAAAATTGTGGGAGATATGAGGTTTTTTCATATTGCGGGGGCGGGAGGGGGCGTGGCAAAAATTTGAAACAAACTTGATCTGCGTGCAAAAGATACAAGTCTACACTGAAAAAATGGTAGCTCTAGCTCTTATAGTTCCTGAGATCTAGGTGTTCATAGAGACGGACAGACAGACGGACAGACAGACAGACAGACAGACAGACAGACGGACAGACGGACATGTCTATATCGACTCGACTGTTGATGCTGATCAAGAATATATATACTTTATGGGGTCGGAGATGCTTCCTTCTGCCTGTTACATACATTTGCACGAACTTAGTATACCCTTTTTACTCTACGAGTAACGGGTATAAAAATTGGAGCATGGTGTCTGTTCGGCTAAGCGCCTTCCCCAAGCAGCTCAAACTAATAGCTTAAACTAAGAGATTGTTCTAACTAAAGAGAATTGTAATTTGCTTCTTCCTTTAACTGCTTGCTCTCATTTGTCGCTTTGTTTTGGTCGCTTGTTGCTCGCCGTCTGCACAACAAGCTGCGCCAGCCACTTTGGCTGCTGCGCTCAGTCTCGTTTCGTATTCAATTGCAACCGGCAGGGATCGCGTCCGATTTGCCTATCGCGCTGTTCAATTATTCGACAAAATTGTATTAACTAAAACCTTGCTAAATTCAATAATAAACCTTGTTAATAACATACATATGCACATGCATAACTGTTGAGTTTGGCGCCGACCTTGGAGGGGCGACTATCTAACAGCAGACCACAGAAATAACTTTCTCACAAATACGCTTAAACTTCATTTTATTTTAATTAACTTCAGTATGCGTACAGGTTATAATATTACAAATATGTGTTAACTATATGGCAATGTCACTTATATGGAGACGTGGTGACGCTTTAAAAAGAATCGTTTCCTTCGGTATCTGCAGCCAAACTAAACTCAAGTTCACGTGGCAGTCTGTTGCTAATCTCGTAGGCGAGCTTAAAGCATCTCAGGAAACGGTTCTTTTCCCAGCAGTTATGCTGGCGCTATTGAATTTGACAAACAAATATGATTAAAAGGGAAAGAGTGATAACAGGGTTAACCCTATACTGGCTGTGTGGGGTCTGCCTGGGTATTGGCAGATTTCGGCGGCAACATTCTCCCCCCAGTAAACTTGTCCTCAGGGGCTGGTTTTACTCCATTATTGCCGACATCCAGCACAGCTACTTTGGCCACGGGTCGTTGAAAGGTCCCGCTGGCTGTTTTGATGATCACTCGCCTGACCTGTATGTCCTTGGCCAATACTGTTTGCTCGACTATACCTTTGGGCCAACTATTGCGCGGCAAGTTTTCGTCCACTACCAAGACGACATCTCCGACTGCTATTGGTGGCCTCTTCGTAAACCACTTCCCACGTCGAGCCAGATCTGGGACATACTCCCGCACCCAACGTCGCCAAAACTGATCAGCGAACAGTTGTGCGGAGTGCCACATATGCCGCACGGCGAATGTTGTGTCGAAGATGGGCTTATAACCACTTGGTGATCCCATTAGCAGATGGTTGGGTGTTATAGCCTCGTCGTCCTTGGTTTCCAGGGATACAAAGGTAAGAGGCCTCGAGTTAAGGATAAACTCGACCTCTAATAATGCGCTTTGTAGGCCTTCATTGGTAAATTTCATCGTCGGGCAAATCGCGTAGAGAACCTTTTTGACGGAGCGGACTAGGCGCTCCCATGCTCCCCCCATATGAGGAGCTGCTGGTGGATTGAATCTCCACTTGATGTTATCAAACGACGCCCCGACTTCATTAAAGTTGACCATATGGAGCTCGTCGCAGATAATTTTTTGGGCAGCTTTAAAGTTGGTACCATTGTCAGTGAAAATCTCCCTAGGAGTTCCACGCCGATTGATAAAGTTGCGGATGCTCATTATGCATGACGCAGTATCCAGAGAATGCGCCAGTTCCAGATGTACTGCCCGTTTGGTTAGGCAGGTGAAGATGACGCCCCATCTTTTTTCCCGTCGTCGACCCACAGTGACGAAAAGAGGCCCAAAATAGTCGATTCCGACGTAGGTGAAGGGACGTTGATAGGATGCCAGCCTAGCAGCTGGCGGCGGCGCCATCTGAGGAACGTCTGGTTTGGCATTCTCGTTTTTGCAGCGCTGACAGGACCTTCGCATGCCTTTATACAGAACCCGTAGACGCGGTATGAAGTAGACGCCTCGGATTCTGTTGATACACGCCTCGTGTGATGAGTGATGCATATTTTGGTGGTGCCACCTCACTATGAGACGGGTTATGTGGTGCCCATGAGGAAGCACCAGTTGTTGTTGACTGCATAGATTTTCCGTTCGCCCCCGGACTCGTAGCAGCTTGTCCTTATCTAGGAATACATTCAAACATATTAGTTTTGAATTGGGTTTTATACTTTTACCTCGAGCTAGGTTGGAGATTTCTGGGCGGAATTCGGATGCCTGTGCGTGCCGCAGCAGAATTTTTCGCGCTCGCTGGATCATCTCATAAGAAACCTCCTTAGGTGGCGGCGCCTTTTGTAGTTTTGCTCGAAGTATTTCGATGTAGAGGATATACACCGCTATGGCTCTGTATAGCCTTCTCCAGTCGGAGAAATATTCCGTGTTAATAATTGGCTCCAGTGACGAATTGTCGATGAAGAATACGTTATGCCTGACTTCGGCATTGTTTGGTGGACCCAGATCGTTGCAGCTTGGCCACTCTGACTTGTCGAGTAGCAGATATTCTGGACCTCCAAACCATTTATCGACCATATTTGGGCTGGATGGTTTCGTTGCGTAGTCCGCTGGGTTGAGATTTGTTGGCACCCAGTTCCATTGGTTGATGTTGGTGTATTCCAGAATTTCGCCCACGCGATGCATGACGTACTGCTGGAATTTTCTAGGATCCATCCGAAGCCACTTTAAAACCGTCTTAGAGTCGGACCAATACCAACTCGAATTTATTGAGAGCCGTGTGTTGCTTAGTATCAGCTTACTCAGCCTGGTTCCGATGACAGCAGCCTGAAGCTCCATCCTGGGTATGGACATCGGATTTAGTGGTGCCACTTTTGCTTTGGCGGCCACGAGGCTAAGGTAAATTTCATTGCCTTGGCAAATACGCAGATAGGATACGGCTGCATATGCCATTTCGCTGGCGTCCACAAAGGTATGCAGCTGTACATCGTATACTTGCTCGTTCGTTCTAAAGTAGCATCTTGGGATAGTCACAGCAGCAATCGCTGATAGGGATCGTTTCCAACGGGTCCATTTTGGACAGAGCTGATCAGGCAGGTTGTCATCCCAGTGGATTTTGCTCCGCCAGACATCTTGTAATAGGATTTTCAACTCTATGGTGAAGCACGAAATAAATCCCAGCGGATCGTACATTGACATAAGTACTTGCAAGAGTTCGCGCTTAGTTGGAGCAGTATCGTCTTCGAAAACATTTCGTTTTAGCCTGGCAAATTTCAATATGAATTTGAAATCATCTGGCTCCGGGATCCAGTACAGGCCAAGCACCTTTTCGGTGGCAGTAATTTCAACGACCTTGGGAGGAGTTGATTCGCTGTCCAGCTCGTACAAGACTTCTTTAGAATTTGATGACCAATTGCGTATATGAAATCCGCCCGCTGCATGGATACTTCTAACTTGGATGGCGATCTCAGCTACTTTTTTTGTCGTTTTCGCCGCTGTAAATGAAGTCGTCCACATAGTGATAGTCCTTGACTGCCTGGGCCGCGATTGGAAACTGTTGCTGGAATCTGGCGGCGTTTTTGTCACGGATGAAATGCGCAATGCATGGCGCGCAATTGATACCAAACGTAAGCGCTTCCATAACGTATACGCTTGGCTGCCGTGATTCGTCGTCTGTGTCCCACCAAAGGAACCTCTGCGCTTGCATGTCTGCTGGTCTCACTCGGATCTGGTGGAACATTTCGGCTATGTCGCCGCAGATTGCCACTCTTCCCGCCCGAAATGAGATTAAAAGGTCCAGCAGTGGGTTCAGTAAATCTGGTCCGCTGTGTATGAAGTCGTTTAGGGCCTTTCCGTCTGATTGTGCAGCTGCGTCCCACACTAGACGGACTCTTCCTGGTTTGTTGGGATTGCTGGTGATGAAGGTGGGCAGATACCATGCCCGATTGTTCGGTTCTGCTATTTCCGCAGCTGTAAGTTTGCGGGCATAGTTCTTTTGGACCAGGTTGTCCACTTCCTTCTGAATTTGCTCCCTTAGCTCAGGTTGTTTGGAGAATTTTCTCTGTAAGCACTTAAGACGTCTAAGTGCCGCCTGATAGCTGTCGGGCAGCGTGATGTTAGCATCCTTCCAGAGTAGGCCGACTTCATACCTGCCATTCTTCAGAACAGCAGTGGATTCGAGACTCGCTAACGCTTGTGTGTCTTCTGCCGATGATATCTTCTTTTCTGGAGTTGCGTCTAAGGAAAACGCTTGGTTTATGGCTTCGTGCAGCTTGGCGTCGTTATAGCTGCAGTCGCACTGGTGCATGTTGACTCGTCCGCCTGTGGACTCATGTGGTGTGCAGCTTTGAAGCGTCCAGCCCAGACGCGTTTTTGACGCTATTGGTTGATGACACGCCCCCTCACGTATTTTGAGGGGCACGGCTAGGTGCCAATTGTTTGCGCCGATGAGAATGGTAGGACGCGCATCACTATATGACGTTATTGGTAGCCCCGCCAGATACGGGAACTTTTCTTCGAGCGCACGCATGTTGATTGACTGGACAGGTAGATTCAATGAAAATTTGTTTCCAGTGTGAACATTGGATATGTTCAGCGTGGCCCGCTCTGAAGCGTCTTCGATGCGTGTCGTATCGTCAGTCCATCTCAGGCATAGTGGTTGTCGGACACCTTGAATGTTGAGCTGCTCGAAGACCTTTTTCTCGATGAGTGTTACGGATGAGCCCTCATCTAGAAATGCGAAAGTATCAATTAATTTATTTTGATTTTGGATGCGAATTGGAACAATACGAAAATTTGTCTTCTCCGCATCTCGATGGGTATGGATGTGCCCGCTCTCCGATTTAGGCACATTTGGGACCTGCATTGGCCCGTATGAGCTGCGTGACGCCGCGGCTTCTATTGATTGCTGCTCTTCGTGGATAAGGGGGTGGTGCCGTTTGTTGCAGCCCTGGGTGCCGCACACTTGTTTATTTTGGCACTTTTGGCGGTGACTGTTCAGGCATTGATGACACAGCTTCTTGTTGCGTATGACATCCTTCTTCTGCTCCAGAGACATCGATTTGAACTCCAGGCAGTTTTGTAGTTTGTGCCCCGTCTTGCCGCATGAGAAGCACTTCGCCTCTCTGGGAGGTGCTTCCCGGTCCGCTGTATGGTGATTTAGGCTGCCGCTCTTTCCATGGTAGAGCGGGGGTGTTATCTGGCTGGCTGCTTCGGCGATGTTGTATATCCACTGGCTAAACACCTCCATAGATGGTGCTTGAGCATCCTTGGGGTACATTGCCCATTGCAGCTTTAGATGTGTGGAAAGCTTTTCCACTAGCTCTTGCACGAGCATTGGGTTGTCCATGTAGCTGGTTAGCTCACATGACTTCATCGTTGAATAGATGTTTCGTACGCAAAGTGCGTATTCGATAAGCGACTCTAGCTTATCCTTGGGTGGAGGCAGTTGCCTCGTCTTCTTCAACAGCATATGTAAGATATGTTCTGGTCGGCCAAAACACATGCGCAGAGTTTGCATGATTTCGGGCACCATTGCCGGCAGAAGCAGTCTGCTTTGAACCATCTCACGTGCTTTCCCTTTCAGGCTTGCTTGCAGCCGCATAAGATTTTCAGCGTTGGTGTAGCCGGCGATTTCCGTACTTGTTTGAAAACTGCTATAAAATAATAGCCAGTTTTGTGGATTGCCATCGAAAGTTGGCAAATCCCTCGGAATCGCTTGCCTCGCCGCTAGTTGTGCAGCACTTGGTGTCTGCGTGGTGGCTGATGCACGTGTTTTTAGGTTAGGCTCCATTTGCAAGTTATATGCTGCTGAATTGGCAGCCATGCTCAACTGTTGTGGAGCTGTTGTGAGCCAGGGCTGCATGCGCGGTGCGCTTAATTCTGTTTGTTCATAAGCTGTTGGCAGCGTGTGTGTGGTTGAGGTTAGGTACGTTGGGTTTGGGTGAGCCCTTCTTGGCGCCATTTGAATTGGCCTACCTTGGGAACGCCATATATTGTGTACCGATGAAATACCTCCAGATGCCATCGTTGTAGTTGTTGTCGTCGTAGGTATGGAAACAGCTGCATTGTTGGCGCTCGATGTGCTCGGAAGAGATTTTGGCGCACAAAGTCCAAATTCGAGACCCATTTCTGCTAGTGATTCCATTAGTTTGGCCGGTGATGAAGACGCCTGGGGCTTACCAACATGTGGGGAACATGCTAGATACTGAAGTGCAGTTGCCAATATAGTTGTGACGGCTGCCGATGATCCGTTGGTGCACTCACAGCTCCAGCTATCGTCGGTTCTATCATCGTTGGCTCCAACACATTCGAAATGATACCAGGAACAACATCTGTTGCACTGCACCATCCGATCACTATCCTCCTGCATGCACCTCTTGCAGTGGTACACTCCGCTAGAAACGTCTTTATTTGGCATAATATCGCACGATCTTTGTATTTGTGTGGCAGAGGGTTAACCCAGAGACTGCCGCAGTATGTAACGATGGTTTGGACTTATGTAAGTCGTAGGCGGTTCACCGCTTGGTTAGGTTTGTCACGTGTTAGTGAGTAGTTATGCAATCACATTGATTGCACTCGATTCTTTTTAAAGAATTGTTGAGTTTGGCGCCGACCTTGGAGTGGCGACTATCTAACAGCAGACCACAGAAATAACTTTCTCACAAATACGCTTAAACTTCATTTTATTTTAATTAACTTCAGTATGCGTACAGGTTATAATATTACAAATATGTGTTAACTATATGGCAATGTCACTTATATGGAGACGTGGTGACGCTTTAAAAAGAATCGTTTCCTTCGGTATCTGCAGCCAAACTAAACTCAAGTTCACGTGGCAGTCTGTTGCTAACCTCGTAGGCGAGCTTAAAGCATCTCAGGAAACGGTTCTTTTCCCAGCAGTTATGCTGGCGCTATTGAATTTGACAAACAAATATGATTAAAAGGGAAAGAGTGATAACAGGGTTAACCCTATACTGGCTGTGTGGGGTCTGCCTGGGTATTGGCAGATTTCGGCGGCAACAATAACAATTGAATTCGCTTTTCTTATTATTTGTGGCCATACATTTATGTTCAAACCTTTGCTGGCTTTTTAAGCCAAAGGCTAGTGAAAAAGCTCGCTAGTCCAACATTTGGTGACCCTTCGTCGTGATAAATATTTATATTGAACAATTTGTGCATCGTTTAACCATCTAAAAACAATATATAAACGTGCGAATATTTGGTGTTTGCAGCTGGCGCGCGAGTTACGATATTAGTCCGATATCGTGTAGAGGAAGACCAGCCAATGGTCCTTAATTAGCTTCGAGATGTATGGGTTTTAAATAAAGTGAACAACAACCTTCTGGTTTCAGTTGCAAAATTCAAGTGTGTCTTTATTCATAAAAATATCTTAAGCTACATGAGTCGAAATGAAAGGAAAATGGAACAGAGTCGGTATGTTGGAATTGGCTTTTGGCACGTTGTGTGGTGGTCAGCGTTTTGTTTGTTTGCTCATAGCTTCCGTTGTTTATTTTAGTCAGCGTTTATGGGTTATGCGTGGGTCATCGATCCGCTACTTTGTCGAGCCGGCTTTGCTGGTGGCATGGTTACGTGATAAGGGGGTTCGTGAGGGGGTATGATAACTCCTCCCCCCCTAGTATGGAGAGAAGGCCATAACGAAGGGATGGCCGTATCGACAAATGGCTGCGGTGTGGCAAGGTGTGGGTGGAAAACTGTAGTTGGTCAGTTACAGATTCGGAAGGTGATGACAAGTATCAATATTATACCCAATGCGAGGTACGTAGCCGTGAATTGGTGATGTGTAAAGTTGCCTATGTGGTCAATTTTCCCGATCGTTGATATTGGTTTCATGTGTAATTTCTCTAGGGATAAAACTTTTATCGTTTGGTTTTTTGTGACCCGATCGATTGGTGGCAGTACAAAGGTGAATTGGTCATGCTCCACAAGTTCCCTGTCGCTGTACTCGACATTGTTTATTACTAGGGTACAATTATTGTAGCGTAGAATAGCTGAACAATTGTTTGTCGAAGATAGGTATTTTAACATTAAACAATAGTTTTGTGTCGAATGTGTGGCATGATGGTAACAGTAAATTGTAGATGTGTTCATCAAGTTGTATATTGATATTTTGCTTAAGCTGTCTTTACACGACCTGATTTCTCAGCTGAGTTTTCGTCAGACCTGAGTGTCAAAAAACTCAGCTGAGCAACTCAGTTTTGCTTTTACACATGCCTGAGGAGCTCAGTTGAGTCAGTTACAGAACCATTGGTTCATTGAAATCATCTAGTTCATTTGAAAATTGTGACGTTTATTTGTTTACATATAAAAGAAGAACAATAAAAGCGACATGAAGAGAGAAGCATTAAAAATTATAATTGCCGTCCTGTCCAGTGAAATACAAGACGAAATAACCATGGAATCTTCTTGTTGAATTGTACAAAAGAAATGTAGTTTAATGATGGATTACAAGCAATAGTTGTACAAGCCATACACACTTACCTTCTTGTTTGGTTGGGTCATAGCGATCTAACTTTTCTGATGGAAAAACTTGCAGTTTGTTTGTTAAATTTTAATAAGAATTTATTTGACATTCACAAATTACCAAACCGATAGATAAAAATCGATAATAAATGTATATCGATTGTACAAAAATCTTGGAAGTGGAAACGTTTGCTCACTTGAATACAACACTATGAAATGACAGATGACAGCTCATCTGAGCGCTCAGGTCAATACGAACCGGATCGATTTCACCTGATTTCTCAGCTGAGCAGTCAGATGACAACTCAGTCGCCTTTTTACACGGGCTGACATCAACTCAGACGAAAACTCAGCTTAGAAATCAGGTCGTGTAAAGACAGCTTTAATAAATACAAGGTTGCCCATATTCGACGGACCCATCTGGCAACGCCATAACTTTTGACAGAGATGTCAGATCGCTTAATGACATACCGCGTTTGAAGCGTCAGTCCAAGCAGATTTTTACCATGGAACAATACACGCCACGCGAGCGCTCTGAAATAGTTGAAATTTACATTCAACAGAACAAGTCAATTGTGAAAACTAAATTATCATGTCCGATGAAGCCCATTTCACATTGAATGGGACCGTAAATAAGCAAAATTGCCGTATTTACGCCACTGAAAATCCTCAGGAGATTCAAGAAGTGCCTCTTCATGACGAAAAAGTCACAGTTTGGTGCGGCGTTAGTGCGAAAACGGTCATTGGGCCGTTTTTCTTCCAAAATGAAAATGGCCATGCTGTTACCATCAACCAGGAGCGTTATCGCGACATGATGACCAATTTTGTGATGCCAATTATTCGTCGAAAGCGTATGAGGCAGTTCTGGTTTCAACAAGACGGCGCTCCACCGCACACAAGTCGCATAACAATCGATTTTCTGAAGAAATTGTTTCCGGGCCGTTTGATGTCGAAAAGTGGTGATTTGGACTGGCCACCGCGTTCGCCCGATTTGACGCCGCCTGACTTCTTCTTGTGGGGATATTTGAAGTCAAAGGTTTACGTTAACAAGCCAAGGACCGTAGAAGAGCTCAAGGACAACATTCGTGAAGAAATAGCCGCTATTCCGGCCGAAATGTTGGCGAAAACGATGGAAAATGCTGCAAAAAGGGCAGAATACGCCATCAACGCCAGAGGCGGCCATTTGAGAGATATCATATTCAAAAATTGATGTAAACAAATCTACTTGGAACAAATTAAATGATTAAGATGGCCAACCGCCAAATTTTTATTTTTTTCTTTGATTTAAAAAAAAAAAAACATGTGTCCGTCGAATATGGGCAACCCTGTATGTGTCTGATGTTTCCTATTTGTTCTTTGTTGAACATGAACTTTGGGATCAATCCCAATTTACTAGCCAGAAGGCTTTCGGCAACGTTATTTATATGCTCTGTTAACGTGACGATATTGTAATTAATCTTATTAACGTATTGTAGTGTATATATGTTATTTCTGTTTTCCCTTAGTTCTTTGAAGATTGTGTTTTGGGAACTGTCAAAAAATCGTTGTATTGTTGCCTGCTCTCTATTTATGTGATTGGTTATATTGTTGAACCTGATTATAATGTCCCTGTTAAACAATGATTGGTTGTCTTGCATAGCCGTTAAGGCTTCAGAGCTCTTGTGTAAGTTATTTAGTTCGGTTAATATAATCTGACCGTCGTTATCGTCTAGGTTTCCAGAAATGGATTTCAGAATAGTACCTAGGCCGTTATACGCTGTTTAGACCGGCCGCATCATTGAAATTTTCCGTTAAACGAAAGGTGCGGAATTGTTTCCCATAAGAAACCTGTGGATAGAAGAAGAGCCGCATGTTTAATGATGCGGAAAGAGTGACCGTATATTGACGGGTATCGAGTATTGTTTCGCGGCATACATTGCGAACAGTTGATTTTGACATCGAATTTCGATAATCAACTACAACATAATTGGGCCGCGTAATTTTAAAAAATAAATGATTCGCAAATACAAGCTCCATTTTCATTTTGGTACAGTTCCATTGCCAAATACACCGCGTGCCACATTTAACATATTTTCTCTCATAATTGTCTCTATATCAATAAATTACAATTGTTTTCTTCTTCTTAATACTTGGGTTTTTATCAAAGGGTATACTAAGTTCGTGCAAATGTATGTAACAGGCAGAAGGAAGCATTTCCGACCGCATAAAGTATATATATTCTTGATCAGCACCAATAGCCGAGTCGATATAGACATGTCCGTCTGTCCGTCTGTCCGTCTGTCCGTCTGTCCGTCCGTCCGTCTGTCCGTCTGTCCGTCTGTCCGTATGAACACCTAGATCTCAGAGACTATAAGAGCTAGAGCTAAAATTTCAGTGTAGACTTGTATTGTTTGCAGGCAGATCAAGTTTGTTCAAATTTTCCACGCCCCCTCCCGCCCCCGCAATTTGAAAAAAACCTCATATCTCCCACAATTGAAAATAGACTGTTCAAACCTTCAGACATATATCTTAATCATCATTACTATCGATCCGCCATACATATTTTTCGATCAGATGAACTGAGTGAGTTGGCCCCCCGCAATTAGAAAAATACCTCATATCTCCCACAATCTTAAAATAGATAGTTCGAACCCTCAGACATATATTTTAACCATCACTACTATCGATCCGATGCTCATTTCCGATCAGATGAACGATGAAAAGTCACCCCGCAATTTAAAAATACCCAAATCACCCACAATTTGAAAATAGATTGTTTGAACCCTCTAGACATATATTTTAATAATTATTACCTATCGATCGCCCATCATTTTCGATCAGATGAGCTAAGTAGGTTGCCGCCCCGCAAATTGGAAAGAAACTCATTCTCCACAATTAGGACAGTTTATATCGAGTACGGGTATTCGAAGTCGAGCAGGGCCGCTACTTACCCTTTTATGTTTGGCTGGGCGAACAGCTGTTTCAATGATGCGACTGCGGTCTAAACGCCTGCATCATTTTTTCGCATCTTCGACAATGATGCGCCTTGTGTAACTACGGTATTAATAAGGCCTCTCCTTTTTCTAACATGTGGTAGGAGGGTGTCGATCTTGTCTTCTAATTGCTGGATTTTCCCTTGCAAGACTCCTAGTGAGATCTCGAAAGTTGGGTCTAATTTAAGGGATTCTATCGTACCTCTTATTGTGGAAACGCATGTTTTATATTCCTCCACATCTACAATATGAGTTAAAATTTTATAAGTTTTAGTAATGTGGGCATTACCAAGTTGGATGATCGCGATAGGTGATGATCCGTTGACATTTTCGATGGTGAACGAATGGGCGGTGATGAAGGGTAGTCTGCAAATATTAGGTGAGGGATGTTGTTCAAAAAGGATTAAAAAATTGTTAAGTGTTAGTATTTGGCTCAAAGGGCTGTGTGGTCCTATTTCTTCTAACGATTCTCCTGATCTTTTGCTTATGAAGTTTTTGGCCTCTGTTTGTTAACAGTGTGACGCCCTTATCTCTTCCCACCTTGTGCATCGAGAATCTTTGTGTTGTTTTATTTCTCCTATTCTCTTTTCTAAATACCGTGTCATTGTTTTCTACAGGAATTGGTGGTTCCCTGTTTTCATTTAATCTGTTTAATCTGTTTTCGGTGGTGTCGTCTAAATGTTGTTGTATTTTGGGGTAGAGTTCCCTTCTGAATTCGTTTAGTTTTGTAAGGTAATCATGGTGGTTGTCGTAAGTGACTGTTTTTTCGAACATGTGTGTACTACCATGGAAAAGTTCGAAAGGTGTGTGCGTGGTGCTTGAATGTATCGCATTGTTATACGTGGTTAATGCTTCCGTAAGTATTTCAGTGTGTTCGCATTCTAGGCGTAATTCTTTCCTGCGGTCCGTAACTATTCTGTATAGTTCTGTTAGGGTAGAGTGAAATCTTTCAACGGGTGCATTCCCTGTTGATTGTTGGAATGAAGTTGTGTGTGTTATTATATTGTATTGGGCTAGGAAATCGTTGAAAAGATTCCCAGAAAATTCTGCCCCTTGGTCGAAAACTATTTTTTTTGGTAGGCCAAAGTTGCTCATAAATTGCAGCAGGGCTGCGATGACTCTTACTGAGTTTCTATTGCTAAGCGGGTATGCTTGTGCAAATTTAGAGAATTTGTCAATAACCGTGAGGTTGCATGTATTATAAATGGAGTAGATATCGATGTGCACGACTTCTAGGGGTCCCGCTGGGGCAGGTGGGATCTGCATAAATGGCTTATGGGATTGTCTATCATATTTAAGTGTTAAACAAATGTCACAATCCCTGATTTTTTGAGTGATTATGTCTTTCATGCGTGGGAAGTAAATGTCTCTTTTTAGGTGATTAATTGTTTCGTCTATCCCTCTATGATTACTGTTAACATGGTAAGTACGTATCTTCTTCTTCTGTTCTTCTGGGTCAGTGAGTTCGGGAAGGAAAGTTTTGCAGTAACAAATCTTGTAAGAATCATTTTCTGAGAAGTATTTGTTGTAGGACTCCTGTATGATTAGGAATATGTGGTGAGGAGCGAATATTGCAAACATTTTATTTGGTTTGAGGGTCGTTTGAAGAATGTTGGTGACGGAATCGAAAGTAAATATGGGTTCTGAAATGACGCATCTTGTTTTGTGGGCGAATGGCGTTGTTGTTTGCATTGAAAACGTTGTCTCGATGCGGAACACTAATTGTTCGTTAAAATAGTTCAACGGTTATTGTGAAACTGGAATCATTTGTGGATCTTCATTAATATTCAAATTTGGTTCTATTCGGCTGAGTGCGTCAGCGACTACGTTTTGTGACCCTTTTTTATATACCACTTCATAATCGTAAGCGGCTAAGGTGGTTTTCCACCGAAGTAATTTAGGGTTTTGGCCTTTTAAGTTCTCTAGCCAGATGAGTGGTTTGTGGTCTGTGACTATTTTGAATCTTCGGCCAAAGAGATAAGGCCTAAAATGGCCTACCGACCAAATGATAGCTAGCATTTCCTTTTCTATGGTGGAATATCTGACTTCAGTGTCTGATAGCGTTCTACTGGCGAAGGAAATGGGTCTGTCATTGGTATTAGGGCCTTGTGACAACACTGAGCCAATGGCATAGTTACTTGCATCTGTAGTCAATGTGAATGGTTTATTAAAATCAGGGTATGCCAATATTGGGTCGTTGCACAAGAGGTTCTTTGAGATTTCGACTGCCTTTTTGAACTCGTCATCTATTACTATTGCTTTTTTCCCTTTAAGCTGTTTTGTTATGGGCTTGGTGATTTTAGCGAAATCTTTTATGAATTTTCTGTAATAATCGAGTAGACCTAGGAAAGATTTGATCTCCCTAGTAGTTTTCGGGCAGGGGAAATCTTTAATAGTTTTGATCTGGTCTGGGTTCGGTTTAACCCCTTCTTGAGTGACGATACACTCCCGCTCAACTGAATAGGTTCAGAATATGCTGTTTGTATTATCTTTTCTCACTGACCTTACATTGCATAAGCATTTATTTTAATTGCACGCTTTGAAGCTTCATTCGATTACTTTTAACATAGCAAAGAAAAGTAACGGGATTTGTGCAACTGTAAATCAGAATTTTGTTTTGTTCATCATATTCGCTAATAGTGTGGCATTTTTTTGGCTCATCAGATTAGGTTCAAGGGCAATTACTTCAGTTTGTGATCTGCAGTGACTATGCAACGAAGTCAATTCTATCAATTTGAAGTAATTTTTGCATTTTTTGTAAAATGGGTCGCTGAAAGCAATTAAATGACTTTGAGAAGGGCCAAATTAAAGGTTATGTTGCATCTGGCTTAAATCAACGTGAAATCGCTAAAAAGATTGGACTTAGCCAAAATGTGGTTGGAAATTTTACTCGAAAAGAATCAAATTATGGAAAGAATATGAAAGGAGGAGTTCAGTAAGCGACAACATCAGCAGACAGACGACTTTTACTCAGAACTGCCTCAAATTCTCATCGGTCTGCTGCCAAAATCAGAGAAGAATGCTGTGTTAATGCAAGTCTGGCTACTGTAAAACGCATTATTCGGAGTGCCAAACATTTAAAAAGACAAAAACTTAAAAAAAAACCACCTCTCAATGATGTGCGTAAGGCAGCACGACTTGCGTTTGCTCGAGAGCATATGACATGGAACAAGGAGTGGCACACTGTCGTCTTTTCTGATGAAAAGAAGTTTAACCTGGATGGACGGCTACAACTACTACTTTCATGACTTACGAAAGGAGGAATGTGTTTTAAGTCGCCACCATTCTTGGGCAGGTGGCGTAATGGTGTGGGGGGCCATATCATATTATGGGACTTGTGAGCTGCAGTTTGTTACGTCAAAAATAAACGCAAATGTCTACAAATCTGTAATTCGAAAGGCTTTTCCACAATTCTCGAACATTTTTGGGAGGATTCAATGGACATACCAGCACGACAACGCCCCTATTCATACTGCCAGGGTAGTAAAACAGTGGATAAAGGATCAAAATGTGAAATTGCTCGAGTGGCCGCCATACTCCCCGGACATAAATATTATCGAGAATGTTTGGGCTCTGTTGTGCCGAAAAGTATATGAAGGGGGAAAACAATTTGATGATTCAGCGACACTAATTGAGGCCATTAAAAAAGCCTGGTCAACTATTTCTCTTGAAGTGGTCGAGAAATATTATAGTTCTTTGCCAAATCGTTTGTATTTTAAATAAAGGATTCTGTACCAAATACTAAAACATTCTTAAATGTCGAATTTTTATGTTAAAAAGAACAAAAACAGTGAATTTTTACTTTATATAATCTTATTTTAATTTTAATTTTTTGAACCTATTCAGTTAAGCCAAAAAATATGGATAATTTTTGTTATGATTTAAAAAAAAAAAATAATAATATAAAAGTACGTGTGTTAAAAACCGCAAGTTTTTGAGTTTCATTAATGAGTTATTATTCTGTACAAAAAAAATTATCTTATTCAAATCGGCAAGTTAGTTGAAGAGATATTGCCATTTTACTTTTATAGAAGTGTTGAACCTATTCAGTTGAGCGGGAGTGTATGTCCTAAGAAGTCAATTTCTTTCCTCAGGAAATTGCACTTTGCTGGTTGAATTTTTAGGTTGGCGTCTTGTAGTTTGGTGAAAACTAGTTTAATATCTGTGATGTGCTTCTGAAGCGACGGTGAAAATATGATGATGTCATCCAGGTATACTAAACAAATGCTACCTACTAATCGCCCAAGACGTTGTCCATGACACGTTGAAACGTAGCAGGTGCATTCTTAAGACCGAAAGGCATTCTTGTGAATTCATAATGACCATTTTCGACAGTGAATGCTGTTTTATCTGCGTCGTGTGGGTTCATTTCAATCTGGTGGAATCCACTTGCTAAGTCTATTGTTGTGAAGTACCTTGTCTTTCCTATGCTATCCAATATATCCGCAATGTTGGGAATCGGATATCTATCAGATATTGTTTTTTCGTTCAATTTTCGAAAGTCGATTACCAAGCGCCATTTTTGTTCGCCTGTGGCATCGGTTTTCTTAGGCACGACCCATACGGGTGCACTCCAAGGGGAATGGCTGTTCTTGATAATATTTTGTTGAAGCATTTTCGAAATTTGCTTCCTAACCTCTTCCTTGTGTATGTATGGGTATCTGTATGATTTAGTGTGTACCGGTACATTGTCTACCGTTGGTATTGAATGTTTTACGACGTTGGAGAATGTCAACTGGTTTGCTTCATTATAAAAGAGTTTTTTGAAAGTTTTGCATAATTTGATTAAATTATGTTTCTCTTCGACATTTAAGTGCTCTGTCTGAATGTTTAGTTCGTGTTGAGTATCTGTCTGTTTTGTGTTTGTTGCTGCTGATATGCAGTGCAGGTATCCATATGTTTGTGTTGAAAATTCTTCAGCCTGTAATGGCTCTTCTAGGTAGAGTGTTTGATTTTGCTGTGAGTTGTTGCAAACCTCAAAGTATGCTACACCTGCAGCTGCGGTGTACAATCCGCCTGTAATAGATATTTGATTGTCTAGATTTGTGGTTTCACAAATGAAATCAACCTGCATAAAATTTCCCGGCAGTCTTATCTTGCTATTTGGTGGTACGGTATGTAATACATCCACGGGGTTTGCTCGTGTAAGAATTGGGATGTATGTTTCAGGGGTTTCTAAAATAGAATCTGGAATGTAGCGCTGGGTTAAAATGAAATTGAATTGAATTGAATTATTTTTGCATTCAAGGTGGATAGGAAATCCATGCCTAAAAGGCCATCAAAGTATGGGTGAAAGTCGAACAGAAAGAGTTTGAAATTTGTCAATTGTTGGAATTGTTGGAATGTAGTCGTATCCGTGTACTCTTGTATTTTGAATGTATTAAGTACAGTGTGAATATTAATGTCAGTGTTTAGTTGTTTTATATGTTCTTTTGGGATGAAAGCTGTTTTAATGAATGAGTAGGTTGAGCCAGTGTCTATTAAGAATTTGAGTGGTTTTGCCACAATGGATTTTGGGGAAATTAGGACGTATGGTAGAGATGACCAGTGGGTTCTCTTGTTTAAGTAGCCGACTGGCTTTCTGAGGCTTCTTGTGAAAAATTTGCATCGTCATTGATGTTGCACAAGTTAGCGCTTGTAGTAGAGGCACTACTGTTCTGCTGGTTAGATGAAGTTGGTTTTCCGTTATTACGGAAAGGGTTTTGGTTTCTTACTGGATGGTCTCCATGTTGGTTACGAGTTTGTTGCCGTGAGCCATTGTGTCCAGTGTTGTTATCGTTCGAGCGTTTTTCGTGCTGGTTACGTTTTGGGTAAGGTTGATTTCTATCTGTTGAACTGTCACGACGACGGTCTTCTTGTTTGTTTGATTTCTGGTAAAAGAAGCTTTGTTCGATTTGTCCGTACTCGTATGCTTTTTCGATGGTATCTGGGTTTCTAGTCCTAATGATAGTTTTAAGTGGGTCCCTTAATCCGACAATAAATGCATTAAGACAGACATCGTCGTATAGGGGTCGTTTTGCTGCAAGGGCATGACCGTTTCGGTCTTGGTCCTTGGCCAGTGTTATCAATTGGCTTCTTAGTTTCGTGATTGTGAAAAACAATTTTCCCATGGTAAATCCATCCGGGAGGGTCTGGATCTCCCTGAGTAGCATTGCTTCGGTCTTTTTGTTAGAATAGAGGCGTTTTAGATTTTCTTTGATCTCATCCCAATTTAGACGTGTGTCACAAAGGATTAAAGCTTCGTCCGCCTTTCCAATGATTTTATTACGGACAGCCCTAAGGAGAAGTTGCCCATATGGTGTCTGATCTACCGATCTGATTAGCAAAAGTAGCTCCTCGACACTATCTATGAATTTCTCAAGGTTATCGGATGGGTTTTCAAATGTAGGGAGGTGTTCAACAAAAGCCAGTATATCAGTTGGGTTAAGGTTAGTATTGATGATAGTGGATGGATTGCTGAATGTGGGGCTTAAAGGAATAGATGCGTTTCCGGAATCCATGGTATGGTTAATGTCGTTATTAAGGGGTTGTACTACCTGCTCTAAATGTTCAGCCTGATGCTGCTCCTCGTTTTCTGCTAATTCTCTTATCTCGGGTAGGCTACCCCCACTCCTTAACCCGAGTCTGCCCCTAATCTTGCTGCCAATGGAAACCTTCTTTGACATCTAAGTATTCTCGGTTTAGTGTTTTTTGTATTTTGTGTGCTTATTAATATAGTGTAGTAACTTAAATTCAAGATTGTGTGTAGTGGTGTATAGTGTATGCGTGTAATTAATGGGTAATATTGTGGGTAGTTACAAAATTTCTTCCCCGCTCAGGTGAGTGTTATGTGTTGGTGTGATTTCCGATGATAACTGTAATATAGTTGTTTTAGTAAGTGTACAAAATGTATAAATTTTATGTAGATTAGCGAACATATGGCAGTATTGAGTCGTTAAATTGTATATATAAGTTTTATTTATTTTGTTTTTCTTTAGTGGCAAGTGTAACTTAGTTGAAAAGATTAATTTGAAAATTAAGTTGTCTTATTTTTGTGACGATGGGTGTGCAGTTGGAATTTGTGTTTGCAACAAAATGTATTTGTTTGATTGATTGATATGTATTTTGTTTGATTCAAAATTGTAGTCCCGGTGCCTTATCATCGGTTGATGTACACATATTCGGCCACAATTCTAAGTCAAAGGTTTTTTAATAATTTGTTTTGTTGTTTGTATATATGTTTCTCTTTTCACTGTGGTCCCGGTGCCTTATCAACGGGTGATGTGCACATATTCGGCCACAAGAATTATTTATTTTTGTTCTGTTTTATTTTGTGTTTCTGATTTTTCATCTTTGTTGTTCTGTTTTTTTTTTATGGTCGTGGGTTTAACTCTTTGTTGTTTGTGCAAATTTGTCTGCTTGATTCGGAATTAATTGTTTTATAGTTACACTTGTCGGCACTTGGATCTTTGTTTTCCATTTTAACATTTTTCTTTTTTTTTTGCCTTTTGGTTTTTGTTTAAACACACTGCCACTTGTTCGCTTACCTGTGCTTACAAAAGAGACAGAACAAACGTAGGGGGCATTGTTAATCCCTTGTCCGTGTCCGGCTGCGCCAGTTACGATATTAGTCCGATATCGTGTAGAGGAAGACCAGCCAATGGTCCTTAATTAGCTTCGAGATGTATGGGTTTTAAATAAAGTGAACAACAACCTTCTGGTTTCAGTTGCAAAATTCAAGTGTGTCTTTATTCATAAAAATATCTTAAGCTACATGAGTCGAAATGAAAGGAAAATGGAACAGAGTCGGTATGTTGGAATTGGCTTTTGGCACGTTGTGTGGTGGTCAGCGTTTTGTTTGTTTGCTCATAGCTTCCGTTGTTTATTTTAGTCAGCGTTTATGGGTTATGCGTGGGTCATCGATCCGCTACTTTGTCGAGCCGGCTTTACGTGATAAGGGGGTTCGTGAGGGGGTATGATAACTCGCGCGCACACATGTACACACACATACAATCATACAAGTAGCGGTTTTTTTACTTTGTGTTCCTTCATTTTCGCTAACTTCGAGCTCGCTGAACATAACTGTGTCGTTCAAACGGATTTCTTTCGTTGAAATTTTGAGTGTACATAGTGACATTTCCCGTTTGTTAAAATGCCTGACGAAACAAACGTTTCTATTGCTCCAGTGCAAAACAGGGTGTCTTTTCTCAAGCGCAAAGCGGCTACATTGTTCGAGCGTGTAAAAAACTTTGATCGGGTACTAGCTGTGGGCAATCTCGAATCAATAAGTGTTGTTGATTTGGAAGTGCGCTTAAAATTAATTGAACAATTAAAAATCAGTTTTGATCTCGCGCATAATTCGCTTGAAGAACTCGACTACGATGAAATCGGTAGTTCATTGCGAGATGAGTGTGTCGCTTCGCTAGAAGTTCGCGTTCGATCCAGCTTGCATCTTCTTCAAGCTCAACCGCCGGCAAGCTCAACTTTTCGCCATGATGACTCAATGGAACGGCCAACTGTCGTCATGGCAAGCAAATCTCGCGTACCAGAGCTCAAGCTGCCTATATTTTCTGGAGGATATACGGAATATGCAGATTTTTCATCCATGTTCACCACAATTTATTTATTTATTTATTTATTTATAGTTCAACAAAGTACTGTTAAACTTTACAGAGATTGCGTAAGAAAAGACAATAAATTGTTTCTTATATCTAACAAAGAGGATTGTGTTGAGAATAGGTGGAAATACATGTTGTAAAGCAGGCAAAGGCTACGGAAGGGTGCATGATGCGCATAGTTTGTGAGACATGGCTGTAGATAAATCGGAAAGAAATTTCTAGTTAAACGTGCTGGAACAACAAAATTTATTTGCCCTAACAAAGCGCTTGAGTCAATCTCACCCGACAGCAGCTTATGAAGAAAAATCACGCTATGGCAGATTCTACGATTTTTAAGGGAAGGGAGATCAATTAATCGAAGTCTATGCTCATATGGAGGAAGATGTCTGTTCGTATCCCAGTTGAGGCTACGGAGGGCGAAAATGAGAAATTGTTTTTGAACAGATTCCAGTTGGTCTTGATATATCTGATAATGCGGAGACCAGACACAAGAGCCGTATTCAAGAATTGGCCTAACCAGAGACACGAATAACTGTTTAGTGACGTAGGGGTCATCAAATTCTTTAGACCATCTCTTGATAAAGCCGAGAACGCCTCTAGCTTTATTTGCAATGGTAGATATATGATTATTGAAGCATAACTTAGGCACGAATTTTATACCCAAATCGTCAACTGAGTAGATGCGCTCCAATAAAATATCATCAATCGTATAGTCATACAAATAAGGTGTAATACGATGAAAAGTCATGTATTTACATTTATTCTTATTGAGAGGAAGATTATTAAGCAAGCACCAATTATTAAGACAATTTAAGTCCCATTGCAATAATAGAGGTGACACCGGGTCATCATATGACAAACAAAGCTTAAGATCATCAGCATACATTAGCACATGACAGTAAGACAAGGCATGTGGAATGTCATTGATAAATAAATTAAAAAGCAAAGGTCCTAAATGACTACCCTGGGGAACCCCAGAGGTTACTCTGATTGAGTTAGAAAGCACCGAGTTAAATCTGACACGCTGGCACCGATCCATCAAATAAGATTTAATCCAATTCAGAAGAATCGGTGGGAACCCAAGCAACTGCAGCTTATGTAGAAGAAGGCCATGGTTGACGGAATCGAAAGCTTTGCTAAAATCAGTATATACCACATCGGTTTGGCACTTGTTAACAAGCCCCACATTGACCAGAGTTGAGAATTCAAGCAAATTTGTACTGATAGACCGTTTTTTCATGAAACCATGTTGAGTTTGCGAAATAATTGAGCGGGAAAAATGCTGTAATTGAGATGTGATCATCATTTCAAACAGCTTGGGAATGGCTGATAGCTTTGAAATACCCCTGTAGTTTTCAATATACGACTTGGGACCCTTTTTGTGGATTGGAATTATATAAGATTCCTTCCAGAAACTTGGGAAATCACCAAGTTCTAACGAAAGATTAAACAGCTTTAAAAGGGGCAGGCATAAAGAATCTGCGCAATATTTCAAAAACACAACTTGGGACACTGTCAGGCCCAGGAGAAAAGGATGGCTTAAGGGAACGAAGGCTGGAAAGCAGGGTTTCAGCATTCAAAACTGGGATATAAATGCCACTTGACTGATTAATAGGATATGGGTAAGAAGCACCGAAATTGGGAGATGAAGAGGAGTAGCAGCGCTGAAAAAACGTTGCAAATAAGTTAGCAATGTCGGCATCATTATCAGCAGTAACTTGATCCAAAGAAAGAGATGGTGGGAACCGTGATGACTTACGCTTGGAATTTACAAAGTCATAAAATGTTTTAGGGTCGCTCCGAAAGTTATCCTTGCACCTATCCAAGTAGTCATCGACAAGGATCCGGATTTGTCAAGTATTGAGAAACTCCGGCACTTGCGATCCTGCGTTCAGGGTCCGGCTTTGGATGCCATCAGAGCGCTGGAGATTTCTAGTGCCAACTATACTGTTGCTGTAGAGTTGCTTAAAAAACGTTTTAGTAATAAACGACTTGTATTTCAGGCACACATCAGCGAGATTCTGGGGCTTGAGAGAGTGGAGTCGTCGTCAGCTGCCAAACTTCGTCAGTTCTCGGACAAGCTGAATGCACACCTGCGTGCTCTGCAGGCAATTGGTACCTCGCAGCAGATTGCTGGATGCATGATTGTGTACATGCTTCTTCAAAAAATGGACAGCGCAACGCAAGCCCAATGGGAGGAGCATGCGCCAATTGGGGAAATACCATCAGCGGAGCAGTTCACCAGTTTTCTTGATGCGCGATGCCAGAAGTTGGAGAATTTGGAGCATGCTACGGCCACCTACGTAGTAACCAGGTTGGAAAGAACAACAAAACTAACAGTAGTAGAAGTTCCTTTGTGACTACTAATTCGTCTGGTCCTGGTTGTGTTTTTTGCGACAACTCGACACATGCTATTTATTCTTGTACCCATTTTGCCAATCTTTCGCCTTCACTTCGATTGAAGGAGGCGAAGAAACTTGCTCTGTGCCTAAATTGCCTAAAAAAGGGGCATCAGCTGCGCACATGCAAATCAATCTCGTGCCGAGTATGCGGTGCCAAGCATCATACTCTCCTCCATTTAAATACCTCTCAATCAACTCAGGCACAGGGTGCCTCATCGCTGACTCAATCGTCATCAAATAGAGCTTCTTCGAATCCATCCACATCTAACTCTCTTGTTGCCCAGAATCTCTGCAGTGATGTCGTGCTCCTAGCAACTGCAGTCATTTTGGTCAAAGATAGCGCTGGATCTCTTGTGCCATGTCGGGCGCTTTTAGATTCAGGGTCTCAATTGCATCTGGTGACCTCTAGTCTCGCTCAACAGCTGCAGCTCAAAAAGACCAAATCAACAGCTTCGGTATCGGGTCTTGGTGATGCCAACTTTACATCAGAGGGCTACACTGTTTGCCTCAATTTGAAGTCTCAAGCATCTGATTATGATGCAAATATTGTTGCTTTGGTAGCTCCTAATATCACCGACCACCAGCCTAGTTTCTCGGTTGATATTGCGGATTGGAAAATCCCTCAAAATATCCAACTAGCTGATCCACAGTTTTTCAAGCCGCAGCGCATCGACCTGCTTATTGGAACAAGTCTATTTTTTGATCTGCTCTGCGTTGGGCAAATCAAACTTGCGGCAGGATTACCATCGCTGAGACTCAACATGAGACTCTCATGTTTGCCTCGCATAGGCACTGCAGTACCATGTCAATGTGTTTTACATGGTCAGCCTCATTCTCAGAAAAGACGATTACATCGTCTACATAGACATAACATATTTTGCCTATGTGATCTCTCAATATATCATCAATGACTCTTTGAAAAATACTTCCTGCATTTTTCAAACCAAATGGTAAACGACAATATTCATACTTTCCACCGTTTACCGAGAATGACGTTTTCTCTCTGTCTTGTTCAGCCAGATAAATTTGATGATACCCTGATTTCAAGTCTAGGGTGGTGAAAAAAATTTAGCTTTTCCCAAGTTCGCTAGAATCATGGAAATGCTTGGCATTGGGTACCGATCGGCGATAGTTAGATAGCTCATTCAGTTTCCTGAAGTCGGTTACCAGCCGTTTATTCTTGTTACCGTCGGTATCGGTTCCTTTTTTATCAACAACCCAAGTTGGGCTGTTATATGGGGACCTTGATGGTCTGATAATTCCATCTTTCAAAAGCTGTTTGATTTCTTTGTTAACGAAATCTGCTACCCCCATCGGGTGTGGGTATAGCTTGGAATATACCGGATCGTTATCCATTGTACGTATTGTGGCGACGACTGCAGTGTTGAAGGGTAACGCCTCGTTAGAGGTCGAAAACGCTTTAATTCTTTTCAGTATCATCTTTTTAAATTCTGCCTTTACGGAGAATAGTACAACTATGTCATCAACGTGTGTGAAGTTTACGCTATCGCACTCGTGAAATTGTAACTGTTCCGATATATTATTATAGGTAATAACGCTGCTGTGTAGGTCTAGCGTCACTCCTGCCTGCGTTAGCAAGCCGAAGCTTATGATTGCATCAAACGTACCGAGCGTATCCAGCAAAAAGAAAGAGGAATTTTGTCCAAAAATTTTCATTGAACATTTGTTTTGAATTTTACTGGAGCCATGTACAGAGCTCACAGTGAAGGGCTTCTGGACAGGAATTACGCTTCTTAGCTCCTTTACGGGCTTTACGTAATTCTTTGCCGCCCCACTATCTATTAAGATTTTTAATGTTCTCCCAGCCAACCGGCGTTCGATGAACGGCATGTGGGAACGCTCTCTAAAAAATTGAGCAAATCATTGTCGTCTACAGAGTCATTGTCATCGTCTAAGTCAGCTACTGCTGCTGTCGCTGCGACCCTATAGTCCTGCTCCTCGTTGTCAGTGGTGTTCTGAACAACATTGTTCACTCGCTGGCGTCTTTGGCCTGTCATACGCTCAGACTGATTCTGCCTTTTGTGGGTCTGATTGCCACCGGTGTGATTTTTCACGAAATTCGTGAGCTGTCTAAATTTTGAAGATGCGTCCGCTTCCATAGCCTCTGTGGGCTGGTTGTAATCTTCCTTGTTACTCGGTTCTTGGGTAGGCTCGCTATACTGCTGTTTGTTCTGTCTCTTAACAAAATGAGGGTTTTTTTCCCCAGTACGGTCATCCTTGTTGTATTTATCTTGTTTGGGCCGATTCTGATTTCTACTGTACTCAGTTGCCTGGGCTTTTTCTTCAACAGCTCTGGCATATGTAGCTGCAAATACGCTACGTTCGATACTAGCTTCCGCCTCCCTGGCCAGTGCCAGAGCGGATGGCAAATCTTTCGGCAGGGCCGGGAATACAATTGCCTTAAGTGACTTTTTGAGTCCTGAGTCAAACGCATGCAATGCGTCACATCTAACCTCTTTATTAAGCAATGCAGCTGCATCGTCTTCATGAGTCATGACAATTTTATTTGTGACCAGGGTTAGCTTTCGCTCGACCTCGTCATAGTACTGCATAAGGCTTAATTCGCCTTGCCTAACCATCTCTTACCCCTGTCGAAGGAGCCGTAGCGATGTTTTGTCAGAGTACGTGCAGTCCAACCTAGCTATAATAGCGTCGAAGTTGAGAACTGTATTGTGTGATACTAGCAATGCTCTTGCTGCACCTCTAATTCTGTTTCTTATAATAGTGACAGCTTGGTAGTGTGTACTGCTGCCATTAAATGGCCTGAAAAGCTCATATGCGTCTGTGGCGGACTGTCTCCATGCCACGTATTCGTCATGCGAACCACTAAACTCGGGTACCGATTTTATTATATTAAGCGGTATGTCACAATTAACATTAGGGCTGACCGAAACCCTTTGATATGTCTCCACCTGAGGTGGCTCTATGCGCAGACTACTGACCTGTTGTTGCATTAAATTCATTTGTGTCTGAAATTCGTTTTGAAGCCTCTGCTCTTGCGCAAGCAAAGCGGTATTGATGGCACCTGCCACTAGGGCTTGTATTTGGTTCACATCCATTTCTACTGTTTCTTGGGATTGCACCGCGAAAGCAACCTGTTGTTCTAAGTCGAATCGTCACTGTCGTATTCTATTTTTACTTCTCTATACGTCTGTGACCCGCTCATCAGCTTTTACGCAATAGCCTATTGCTTGACACTTCACTTTTATAGGGTTTGGCCGATTTGCAAAATCGGTAACAAAAATTAAGAAATGCTTTTGTGGTATATTTTTTTACATTAAAAACTTTCTCACTCACTTTTGCTGTTTATTTATTTCAAAAAACTTTCTTTTTTTTTTATCTGTGTTGGTAAAACAACTCACTTACATTTTTTTCTCTCAGGGACGTAATATTTCTTTTGAATCCTTTATAGTTGGGCGCCAATTATACCAATTCCGTGGCTGAAGGGAATGCAGTGATATTCGACCAGCCTTACTTAAGGTAGTTGATAACTTCTGTTCTGATAAGGCAGCCAGTTTCGGCCTTCTCGTTCTCGAAGATATTCAAGATGTGCGTTCCAGATGTCCCAAGGGGATGATAGCGGGATCTGTGATTAGGTTGGGAAAGCTACTGCTTCCAATTACTGGCCTTGTGGCTCAGCAATAAAACAATATTATTTACGGCAAGTGCCGGAGTACTGTTATGAAATTCCGTTGCACTTTTCTAAAAACCTACGTCCATCCACTTCCCGTTCCGGCACGGTGGTAGCCCGGCTTGGCTCGCCGTATTTGGGGTGGGTTTTTGGAGTGGGGTCGCTGTGGGAATCATGACAATAACAATTTTCGTGCCTTGAAAAAAAATAGTAAAAAAAAGAAAGAAGAATTCTCTAGTCCGTCACTGATGAGTAATAAAAACGAGAAGGCAAAGCTAACTTCGACTGTGCCGAAGTTTTAATACACTTGAAAAACTTTACTCCCACTGATTTAACCTGTAAAATATATATAGGGTATAGATATCAGATATTTAAAATTTTTAAATCATTGATAATAAAAATTAGATTCCATAAAAAAAAACTTTTCTTGGTAAAACACATTTTCCGACCGATCGGTCCTATGGCAGCTATTTGCTATAGTCATCCGATTTTGATAATTTTTTTTTTAAAATTATGTGAAAGCATATAAAACTAACATATACCAAGATTGGGGACGCTACGATAGAAAACAAAAAAGTTTTTCTCACTAGAAGTAGTTTTTTGACCATCCGTTTCTATGGCAGCTATATGCTATAGTCATCCGATTTTGATAAATTTTTTCAGAATTGTGTGGAAACATATAAAACAAATATATATTACGATTGGAGACGTTACGATGGAAATCAAAAAAGTTTTTCTAACTAGAACTAGTTCTTAGACCGATCGTTCCTATGGCAGCTATATGATATAGTCATCCGATCCGGCCGGTTCCGACATATTAGTTGCGTGCAGTAAAAAGAAGACTCTGTGCAAAATTTCAGCTCGATAGCTTTAAAACTGAGAGACTAGTTCGCGTAGAAACAGACGGACAGACGGACGGACGGACAGACGGAATTGAACTCGGCTCGTCGTCCTGATCAAGAATATATATAGTTTATGTGGTCGGAAATGAATATTTCTATGCGTTACAAACTTCTGGACAAAATTAATATACACTTTTCAAGTGTATAAAAATAAGATCTGTCTTTGGCTTTCCAGCCCATCGTCAAAGAGTGACCATGGGGGTTAGCCTGGCCCTACCCACCCCTACACACAAAGCTGTGTGACCTATGGATCAACTATTGGCCATATTTCTGTTGATCCCCTAATGTTCAAAGTTGCGTCCGTCTAGCTTACGTCGTCATCCCTGGCTATGTATTCCCCACCCTCATACCCCAGCACCCTCCAACTTTTCTATTTAACGACACATTTTTGTTTTACTGCTCACATTCATATTAGAAGTTTATTGAGATATATAACAGATTTTTACACCAGTTCCAGAAGGGAAATAGTGTACTCGTCATAGCCCGAACTACGACTCACGAGCCTCGAAGTGAGGACACGCTCTGTTGGCCCATGCGTAAACATGGACTTACAAAAACACAGACGGACTTAAACATAATCAGAAAAGGAATACAAATTTTTACGTTAACCAGTAATATTGAATCGGAAGAAATTTAATAAAAATTCAATTGTTAGAAAAATTCAAAAATATAAGATGAGCATAAAAATTAAATTTATTAATATTACAAAAAAAACTCAAATGAAAGGTAAAAAAATATTGGTCTTGGCATTACCGTGGAAACCGGAAAAATATGGAAATTGAAATTGAATATGGAAAGAGAATTCAGAAAGACATAACTTTAAAGATAAACGAAAAAAAAAAATGTAGCAAGAAAAGAGAAATAAATAAAAAAATAATAAGCAAAAATAATAACAAAAATTAGGTCAATATGTATATATATAATTTACTTTTATATCCGGACTGGCCGGTCACTTACCCAATTTGAAGAAAGCGCTTTCTGGGGGTTTGTTTTTTTTTTAAATTTAAAAAAAATTATTTTTTTTATTCACACATTGACACAAAGAAAAACGAGAAGGCAAAGCTAACTTCGACTGTGCCGAAGTTCTAATACACTTGAAAAAGATTACTCCAACTTATTTAACCGGTAAAATATATATAGGATATAGATATCAAATATTTACAATTTTTAAATCATTGATAATAAAAATTTGATACCATAAAAAAAAACTTTTCTTAGTAAAACACATTTGCCGTCCGATCGGTCCAATGGCAGCTATATGCTATAGTCCACCGATTTTGATAAATTTTTTCGAAATTATGTGAAAGAATATAAAACTAATATATACCAAGATTGGAGACGCTACGATAGAAAAAAAAAGTTTTTCTCACTAGAAGTATTTTTTTGACCGACCGTTTATATGACAGCTATATGCTATAGTCATCCGATTTTGATAAATTTTTTCCGAATTGTGTCAAAGCATATGAAACTAATATATATTAAGATTGGAGATGCTACGATGGAAAACAAAAAAGTTTTTCTCACTAGAGGTAGTTTTTTGACAGTCCGTTTCTATGGCAGCTATATGCTATAGTCATCCGATTTTGATCAATTTTTTCCGAATTGTGGGGAAACATATAAAACTAATATATACTACGATTGGTGACGCTACGATGGAAATCAAAAAAGTTTTTCTCACAAAGACTTATTTTTCGACCGATCGTTCCTATGACAGCTATATGATATAGTTATCCGATCCGGCCGGTTCCGACATATTAGTTGCGTGCAGTAAAAAGAAGATTCTGTGCAAAATTTCAGCCCGATAGCTTTAAAACTGAGGGACTAGTTTGCGTAGAAACAGACAGACAGACAGACGGACAGACAGACAGACGGACAGACGGACAGACGGACGGACGGACAAGCGGAAATGAACTCAGCTCGTCGTCCTGATCAAGAATATATATAGTTTATGGGGTCGGAAATGAATATTTCTATGCGTTACAAACTTCTGGGCAAAATTAATATACACTTTTCAAGTGTATAAAGAGGAAGCAGGGGCACTTTAGGGTGACACAAAACACAAAAAAAAAAAAATATTAGAAAAATATAAAAAAAAACTTTCAATTTAATATATTAGTATATATATTATGATTATTATTTTTTTCTTTTATATATATATATATTTTTTTTTTTTTAATAAACTTTAAGTGTGGACTGGTTGCCCGGAAATAGTGAACGCGCGTTCCAAGTCTGAGGTATTAATATACCTCCTTTTTAATGAGTGCTTGTTAAGCAAATATAACTTGAGCGCCAATTGAGCCGCAGCAATAATTACCAACACGACTATCCAAAAGGTTAAATCTTCAATATGACCAGTATGGTCGACTATCTCTACACTATTTACGACGTTAGCCGTACTGTCGGACACTTTGAATGTTTTCCCTCCCATTTGAGTTTTCTTGTATTGAGGAGAAGCAAAAAAAAAAAAAAAAAAATAAAACTATGCCGTTATATAAAAAAATGTAAAAACTACGCTAACATATAATCTACCCTGCACTGGACTTCTAGTGCCGTTCTTCAGAGGGGAGGAGGGGGCGAACTCTGCTTCACACTTGCATTTGGGTGCCCTTTATTGCACTTATTGGGCTCACTTTTTTGTTTTGTTGTTTTTGCTTTTGTTTTATTTGTCGTTTTAATTTGCTGGTTGTTGTTGTTGTTTCACACTTGCATTTGGGTGCCCTTTATTGCACTTATTGGGCTCACTTTTTTGTTTTGTTGTTTTTGTTTTTGTTTTATTTGTCGTTTTAATTTGCTGGTTGTTGTTTCACACTTGCATTTGGGTGCCCTTTATTGCACTTATTGGGATCACCTTTTTTTTTTTTTTTTGTGTTCACTTAAAAAAAAACTTTGTTTTTGTTTATTATTTTATTATTTTTTTTTTATGAAAAAAAGGTGTCACTTTGTGCTTTTCATATAATGTTACCCCGTTCCGAAACTTAGGCCGGTTGGCATGTGTAGCGCGCAAAAACAAAAATCGAACTAATTACTCCAAATAAAAATCTGTAGCTCCCTACCGAACTCCGCTATATTTCGCGCTACAGAGCTGCGTCGCGAACCGCGCTGCCTCTGTTCTTCTACCCTCCCTTTGTGCAAGGGTCAGGCTACGAGCGAGCTTTGGGTGCCGCTACCGTAATTTTGCTGACCTATGCAGAAAACTCAAGTCGATAGTGGAATTCGCTAGCGAGTCTGGGAAAATTTTGTTTGACCGTTTCCCAGATCTTCATCGGAATCAGATTACTCGCTTACCAACTAATTCATACCTCTGTAACAGAGTCGACCAGTTGATACCCTGCCTTCTTGATTGCCGGGTGCACATAACAACTCGAGTTGGACGATGGCTACAGCCATGCAGCAAACTCGAAACAAAGATTGCACAAAATCTTGCGGCACGTCTTCCGTAGTTCTTGCTCCTAATTAAGCTGTATCCACGGTTGCCGCATTTGGAGCAAACGCTCCAAAATGGATCTTTTTTTTCTCGTTGGAGCCTTGGAGCCTTTTTTGGGAAAATGGAGCTTTTTAGGCATAGCAAAATATTTTTTTATAAGTTCAAAATAATAAAATTAACATAGAAAGTTTTTCGTAACAAACACAAAACTCAAATTGGTATAGCTTTTTGCAACAAAACCTGGCAGCAATTGTCATAATAATATAATCACGTTTGTTTTTCAAATTTTGTGGATAGACTGTTAAAAGAAATTCCAAACTGCGCGTCAATTCCTTTTGCTATCATCGTCAAACTGAGAACTGATGCACAAATGACAAGTGATAACATTTTGATTACATTGTGCAAGTCGAAAAAAAGACTTGACCCACCTCAACTGGTTTTCCCTAAATCGGGCCCTAGGAATCGAACTGCATCATTACTTTTTATACCCGTTACTCGTAGAGTAAAAAGGGTATACTAAGTTCGTGCAAATGTATGTAACAGGCAGAAGGAAGCATCTCCGACCCCATAAAGTATATATATTCTTGATCAGCATCAACAGTCGAGTCGATATAGACATGTCATCTGACATCTGTCTGTCTGTCTGTCTGTCTGTCTGTCTGTCTGTCTGTCTGTCCGTCTGTCTGTCCGTCTGTATGAACACCTAGATCTCAGGAACTATAAGAGCTAGAGCTACCATTTTTTCAGTGTAGACTTGTATCTTTTGCACGCAGATCAAGTTTGTTTCAAATTTTTGCCACGCCCCCTCCCGCCCCCGCAATATGAAAAAACCTCATATCTCCCACAATTTTGAAAATAGATTGTTCGAACCTTCTAGACATATATTTTAATCATCATTACCTATCGATCCGCCATACATCATTTTTCGATCAGATGAACGATAGAAAAGTTCCCGCCCCCGCAATTTCAAAAATTCCTCATATCTCCCACAATTTGGGTAACCTTACCCTGAGTAACGGGTATATCGAAGTCGAGCAGGGCCGACTTCAACTTACGCTCTCGTTAATTTGTGTTAGGTCCCTTTTTAGCTGAAGTAGAACTGATTTTTATACCCGTTACTCGTAGAGTAACAGCATCAATCAATAGCCGAGTCGATATAGATCTGTCCGTCCGTCTGTATGAACACCTAGATCTCAGAGACTATAAGAGCTAGAGCTACCATTTTTTCAGTGTAGACTTGTTTTGTCTGCACGCAGATCAAGTTTGTTTCAAATTTTTGCCACGCCCCCTCCCGCCCCCGCAATTTGAAAAAACCTCATATCTCCCACAATTTTGAAAATAGACTGTTCAAACCTTCTAGACATATATTTTAATCATCATTACCTATCGATCCGCCATACATCATTTTTCGATCAGATGAACTTTAGTAGGGTTGCCACCCCCGCAATTTGAAAAATACCTCATATCTCCCACAATTTTGAAAGAAGATTGTTTGAACCACATATATATTTTAATAATTATTACCTATCGATCAGCCATACATCATTTTTCGATCAGATGAACGATAGTAGAGTTGCCGCCCCCGCAATTTGAAAAATACCTCATATCTCTCACAACTTTAAAAATAGATAATTCAAACCCTCTAGACATATATTTTAATCATCACTACCTATCGATCCGCCATACATCGTTTTCTGATCAGATGAACGATAGAAAAGTTCACGCCCCCGCAATTTAAAAAATACCTCATATCACCCACAATTTTGAAAATAGATTGTTTGAACCCTCTAGACATATATTTTAATAATTATTATCTATCGATCAGCCATACATCATTTCCTGATCAGATGAGCTATAGTAGAGTTGCCACCCCCGCAAATTGGAAAGAAACTCATTTCTTACACAATTAGGACATGTTTATATCCTGAGTAACGGGTATATCGAAGTCGAGCAGGGCCGACTTTAACTTACGCTCTCGTTTGAGTTATCACGATGGCTCCATACAACATATTTCTTTAGCTTTTTTTTATCAAGTTAACATTTTTTGAAGATTGAAATAAAATGATAACTGATTCTTATGAAATCTAAATAAATAGATTGAAATGTCCTCTAATTGACTACATTACAGCTTTCGATATCATTGCGCTTTTAAAATTTATGGTCAAAAATATAACTTTTTTACATTAAATTAATCTCAAATTTTTTATACATACCAAATATTTAGAAATATTACATTAAAATAATTTATCAAGTGATTTCTGATTAAATGTTTCCTAATATAATGTCATTTCGGTAATTAAAATTATGTAAAAATATTTGTAATTTTTTTTAGCTCTTGATCTATTACTTTTGATTGCGCAATGATATCGAAAAACTATAAATGTATTTAATTAGACTAGATTAATTTCTGTTTATTTAGATTTTGCGAGTATTAAATATATTTTTTTGGAATTTGAAAAAAAATCGTGATAACTCAAAACGGTAATGATAAAGTTTGATTCCTAAGGCCCGAATTTGGGGAAAACCGTTCAAGTTGGTCTTGTCTTTTTATTTTTTGAAAAAAACAATCACAGTGTAATTAATTGTTATCGGCAAATTTATAACCGAAGATATATTTCCTAAAAACAATTTTCGTTTGTTTTAGTAAAAAATTACAATCAAAATAGTTTATTTAAAAATTCGTTCCAGGTATATTGAAAACGCATGAACATTCGAGTTAAGGGCGTAGAAAATCATAGTAAAGAGAGCGAATCTTACTGAAAATTGAACGCAATTGCATTGTTCTGGATGTTCGTAAAATGTAAGTTCGACTGTATTAATAAATTAATGAAAAATAATAATTTCCTGTACGTTTTTGTTGGTCGGTATTTCTTTTTAATTAGAATGGAGCCTTTTTTGGAGCATTTTTTTTTGTCATGGATCATTTTTAAATTTTTTTGGAGCATTTAAATTTTTTCAAGTGTCATCCGTGGCTGTATCGCTCTTTCCTTTAAACCCAACGTGTGGCCTCGACCCATAACCCTGAGATTAAGAGTCTCATGCTCTACCGACTGAGCTAGCCAACGAAAAGATCCTTGGCATGATAAATACCCAGGCTTTTACCAGAGTTGTTGCCCAACTCATAAAGCGAATTGCCCTTTCTTTTCAGAATTATGCACTTCACTCTATTGGGGCCTAGTTTGGCATTATACCCTTCGGCCAAATTACTCTGTTTGAAATTTTTCCGCTATCTGTCCCTCCGTGTATTTTATTTTTCTGGAACGAGTATTATATACCTTCTCACCTAGTTTATGCATACGCTCAAGTCACTGGTAAACCTTCTGTCGGATAAGTTGTAGTTTGTCGCTCAGTACCAGCTCTTGTTCGCCAGAACTAATCCCGCCTAGCCGCCGTAAAATTGGATACGCGCTCCCATGTGTAACCATCCTCGCCCCAAACAAGGCATAGTATGGCTCCATACCAATCGCGGAATGAGTAGCACTACGCAGTGCGCACGAAATGTGGCTGAGATAAAAATCCTAACTTTTCTGATCGCCGTCAATCAACACCCGCAACATTTGCAAGACGGAACGATTTACCCTCTCCGAAGCATTAGCCTGAGGAGAGTAGAAACCAGTTTTCACGTGCTGAACTTCGTATCTACTAAGCAACTCTGCAAAGGTTTGCGAAACAAACTGCTTGCCGTTATCGTAGTGGATAAATTCGGGCACACCAAATTGATGAAAAACTTGTGTTTCCAAAAATCGAACTACCTCGGTAGCCACCGCCGTGCGCATCGGCTGTAACCAGACAAACTTAGTGAAATGGTCCAAACACACAAATATTACCGTGTTACCCGTCTTAGTTCTAGGGTATGGACCCATGAAATCGACGTAAACCTTTGTAGTGGCCTGTCAGTGACGAGCTGTTGGCCCATTGGAGGTCTGGTAGTTCTACTCGTGGACTTGCTGACCTTACACGCTTCGCAATTTTTCACTACTTCAACAATTTCCTTCAACATCGAAGGCCAGTAATAGAACTGACGGAGACGTGCGGCTGTTTTATGTACGCCTCCATGTCCAGTGGTAGCGGCATTATGTGAACTCCAAACTAAATCAGCGCGTAATTCTTCGGGGACCCATAATTTCCAGGCTCGATCATCCTCTATAAAGTCACCAGTTCGAAAACCGGTTCGCTTGTAGACGTAACCATCGGACACGCAAGTATCCGGTAGTTTTTCACCTTGATCCGTCACACTTTGGACCAAAGCCTTATAACCCGGTGAACCGAATGCGGAGGCTTGTAGGTCGACCTGGAGTTCTTCTTTAGTATTTACCCTCAACTCATCCATATTTACTCTCGACAGAGCATCTGGAACCACATTTAATGCCCCTTTTCGGTGCTCTATGGTGAAATCGAAGGCTTGCAGCTTCAAACTCCAACGAGCCAACCGCCCAGCTAAATCTTTCTGTCCCATAAGCCAATTAAGGCTCGCATGATCGGTGATGACTTTGAATTGCATCCCCTCTACATACGGCCTGAACTTGTATATACTCAATATGGCAGCATAACACTCCAATTCCGTAATACTATAGTTCCTTTGGGCTTTATTCAGCTTAGCGGACATATAGGCGATCGGGTGCTCCTCGCCGTCTTCGTCCATTTGAAACAACACCCCCCCTACCCCTGTAGTCGACGCGTCACAATGGATTACAAATGGCCTTTTAAAGTCAGGCGTGGTCAGCACGGGGGCGGACATCATACTTGCTTTTAAAAGCTCAAATGCTGTCACTTCAGCTTCCCCCAACACAAAATTTTTTTTGTCGGTCTTTTTTCAGACTATCATGAAGTGGGGCTGCTATCAGCGCGTAATTTAGTATGAATCTCATATACCACGCAGTCATACCTAGAAACCTACGCATTTGTTTCGCACTCGTGGGCAACGGAAATTGTTGTATGGCCTGTATTTTGGACTGGTCGGTCTAAATCAACCCACCTCCAACCACATAACCCAAATATCTAGCCTGACTGTAGCAAAACTTACTTTTTTCTACGTTGATCGTAAGTTTAGCTCTGGTGAGACAGTCCCCCACCTGTCTAAGCATTTCTAAATGCTCAGTGAAGGTAGAAGAACAAACCAATAAGTCATCTAAATACACGAACACATGTGATCTGAAGTAGTAGGGGAATGTATGTTCTGAATCAATTGACCTTTGACCTTTGGCTTTGATGAATACGGTCACACTAATTTTTGTGTTTTTATTTTTGGTATTTATTTGTTTTGCGACATGGTCACACTAATTAGGGATTATTTGAATTTGGGTGTTTGGTCACACTGTTTTTTTGCCCGTAAAATTTAAATTGTGGGAGTTATTTTTGAATTTTGGCCGATAGTTGGGCGCAAAATTTAAATTTTGATCGTTTTAGTTTTTCCCACCTCTGATAAATGGCGCGAAGTTTGAATTTGTGAATTTTTAAGGTTTTCCCTTCCCTATTGTAATGGCGCGAAGTTTGAATTTGTGTGGGATTTTTAATTTTGGTGTATGATCACACTAATTAGTGATTTTTTGATGGCGGGAAATTTGAATTTTTGTCTTTTGGTGTGTTTCCATCCCTATTGATGTGGCGGGAAATTTGAATTCTGATTTTTTTTTTTGGTGTTTTCCATCCATGGTTGGAGGGCTTTTTTGAATTTTCAACGTTTTTTTGAATTTTTAATTTTGCGTTGTATGGCGGGAGTTTTTTTTTTGTTGTTTTTTTCGAATTTTTGGTCAGAAGGGGGGAACAGGAGCGGTGATCTATGGTGGGGGCGGTGGAGGGGTGGGGGCGATCTGCAGCGGTCCCAGCGACTTGGATCTAGTTTCTTTGTGTGTGTGTGTGTGTATGTTTTTTGTTTTCAAGATCACTTGACCTTGAACGGCTTGAACGGACTGATTGTGGGTGGGTGGGGATTTGCACTGGGGGGTGGAAAATAGGGGGTAGGCGTGGTGAACTGTGGAGGGAGGGCGATCTGCAGCGGGTAAAAGGAGCAGTAATGCAACTGGGGCAGAAGATGCAATTGCGCAAGTGGCTTGCCCTTGAATTATTGTTTGCATTTCATTGATTGATTTCAAGGGCAGGGATAGGTTGAGTCATTGTTTGTGGGCTTTTGCGGATGCGTAAAAACGAATTTTATTATTGTTAAAGAGTTCTGTGACAAACTTTGATTTTTCTTGTCTGCGGATGAGGTTGGGGTGGGGGCAGGGATTGGTTGAGTCATTGTTTGTGGGCTTGTGCGGGTACGCAAAAACTAATTTTGTTATTGTTAAAGAGTTCTGTGACAAACTTTGATTTTTCTAGTAGAAAATTTGTGCGATTTCTATAAAACCTCTAAGTTTAAATGTCGTAGGCTTTAGTTGAACTCTAAGATTCAAGAAAGTGAATACTGCTACAATGTCAGTAAGTACCAATAATTCAGTTATGATTGCAAAGAATTTTTTTGATTTTAATTAAATGTTTCTTTATATTGTAGCTATTCAGTTGCAGATCTGTACTAGCTGGTCGACTAGTTAGTCTTCATGGTTTACGTGATTTGGTTTATAAGGTGCTTAACGAGCAGGAGGCTCTATGTGAGAAAACTTCAATGCCCCTGATGGACTTTCTACTAGAGCTTGATAAGAAAATGGATGGTATTTCGGTGTATGATGAAATTCGAATGCAACTTAACGACTTTCCTTTATCGATAGAAGATGAGTACGCTTGGATATTGTTTCTCAAATCAATGACCAATGTTGACATTCATGTACAACATATAAATCTTTATGTGAACGAGTGTTATTTTGCAACATTTGTGTCATTAAAATAAAACAAAGCAAAAACGAATGGAAGCGCATTATTTTTTATTTAACCTTAGTTAGTGAATTCCATTGGTAAGCTTATGAGAATTAGAGATGAGTTTCATAAGCTTATTTTTTCGCCAGATATAGAAGTGACAAGCACATGTATCCGTTACACATGTTGCTAGTTTTTTTTGTTACCCAGCAGCATGACGATAAATATTCGCCATACTCATCGAGATTTAAAATCTTTGGATTTCCATGCTGCTGAAAGTATTCTCGGGTCTCTGTCAGAAACTGTGTGTGCTCATCAAAAAGTATATCCTTATATTCCGCTTGGAATTCATCAATCAGGTGAATAATTGTTTTTGCGGCATACTCATCTTTTGAAACGACTCCGCCCATTGGCATGGTGATGAACTTTACTCTTGAAGCGTCAAAGAAGAAATAAATTGAATTTTGAATTGAATGGATACAAAGATTTTTAATTAATCAATATTTCATGATTTACAGGGTGATGTTGATCTTAGTAGAAGGGTACTAAACTTTTAGATGTAAAGTCTTTATATAATTCCAAAATGGTTCGAGAATTTTTTAGGGCACACTCATTATTATTTATATGCATACCGCAATTGTACAACTCATTGTAGCCTAAAGAATTCATTTTAGTACTGCTAAACTCTTCTTCCAAGTCTTCTACTGAAATTGCAAGAAATTTTTCAAGAAAATCTTTTTTCTTAAGTCCAGTTGTGATTACATGATTATCGCATATAATATCCCGAAGCCAATTTCTGACTTGTAGGAAACTAGAGGATCCATCATTCCAACAAAGACCATGATAGTTTTTAGTCATCCAGATTACTCTTCTTCTTGCCATTGTAGTCAAGTGGAGGAAATCATAAGGGGGTAGCAAAAAGAAATGGCTGTCCAGGTGGGGGTTATTTTTAAATGCTGCAGCTATTTCTTTTAATATGTATTCGTTTTTGTTGCCATAGAAGCCCTGTATATCAATGGAAACTACATCTTGATACATTTTTAAATTATTTATTTATTTATTTTTTTTTTCTGTACTGCTGTTGTTGTTAGTGATGCTTTTAAACAATGCGTTGAACTAATCCACTAAGCGGTGAATATTCAACTAAACGATCATGTATTAGTAAGCAATAAGCTTCGGTGGACGAAGCACTTGGAGTCGATAAATTTATAGATAGTCTTACATCAATTGCTCCTGACTTTACGACTTCATTTTGATATGAAAGATCGATAACAACCATTGGAGCTTTTTCCAAAAATGTATTTGGTGATAACAGCGGTTGAGGGTCTCTCATATAATAGCTTTGCTGGAATTTCGAGAACGTTCAAAACTTATATTTAGATCATCATACGGGTATGACTCTGAGTTTAAATGTACTTTCAAATTTGTTAAGTCATTGGAAATTAATTTTCCTTCCGACATGAAAGCCACTATTGCGAATCGCGGTCTCACCCGGTTAGCAGCCAATTTTACGCTCCATATATGTTGGGTGGCACTAACAAGCGATGGGTTGATATAACAATCCCAACTGCGGAAAGCCAGCGGTAGAGTATTTCCGCTTTTTATAACATTAAACATCTGCAGTTTGGCTTGATCGTTAAGGGTTACGTGTGGTATTTTCCAAGTTATATTCAATATGCTTATTTTATACTCTATATTATCAACTTTTTGTTCAAATACCTTACTCATGTTCTTCGCCATGAGTAGTATGAGTTCATGCTTGCAGTTCAACAAGATTTTATTGTAGTCTTCGGCAAACCCAAGTAGAAACTTCAGCGGAAGAGAGAAATTGAATAATCCACTCGGTGATAGTAGTAATTCGTCTTCTTTCTCAAGAAACCAGCCTCCATTGCGAAGCATATCACTTTCGAGCTTATTTAAATATAAATAATTTTTTAAGGTTGATGTTATACCCACGAACCGTGTGCGATCAATTTCAAATCCGTTTATATCATAGCGAATTTCATCAAAAATCTGTGCAACGCAATTATTTTTAAGTTTGCCTGCATGAACGGCTGTAATGTCCGATGAGGTAATCGACCCCTCAACATTGATAAAACTTTCATGGGGTAGTACGTATAAATCTTGGTTTTGGATGCTTATTCGAATTTCATCGTTAGGCTTAAATGATTGTAGATAAGATGAGTAAGTGTGGTATTCTCTTTTACTTATACTCTCATCCGAGTGGGGTTTCTCACAAACATTTAATATATTGCTCATTGTTTACGGATTTTAAGACCCAATGATTTTAAAAATAATTTATTTGCTGTTGTAAGAGCTCTCCGTACAGATCTTCTTCCACGTCCTGTTCTATAACCGAAAGTGATTGGTATACGTTTCCATACGCTTTTATTTATACTATTGTTATAAATGATCATTGTCGCAGTCTCAGGTGTAGCCGAAGTGTGATATCTTCCCCACGCAAATTAATCAAGTCTCCGTTCTGATCAGTGATGCGTACTGTTAATGTACTTATTTCACATGTGTTCACAGGCAAATAAATTAGATTGCGTGGTATCTCATCCATTTTATAACCAGGAGGAACGTTTAGAGCAAATTCATGAAGGGTATGCGATGGGATGTTATTCACATATGATCCGTTTATAATGTTACACTCCAAACGAATTGCATTCACCTTGAGAATATTCACAGGCATATCTGAGATGTGCTCAACAGCCGGTTCGAGGATTCTCGGCTTAAATCCAAACAAAGATCCGATTGAACGCACCTTATCTAAATAAATTGGAAGTGTCCTACTGATAACCGACACTTGTAGTGTGTTGTTATTGCTTTTAATCTCAAGATCAGACTCTACACCTGCTGCAGACAGCTTATCGAGAATAACATCAGTAATATCGCTGAGCTCATAAGATCCCACAGGTATCTCAATGATGTGTTCTCCAATATGAAATAGATTATTATACAAATCTACATTTGGGATTGAGTTGAACATATGAAAATCAATTAGACAACACTCGTATTCCCCCATCATTTCAAGGGGAGGAAAGTAGTTTGCCGTTAATGTTGAGCTGTTTCCAGTTAAAGTTAACGTTGTTGACATTTTGAGTTAGTATTTAGAAGTGAAACTATAATCAAGTTTTTTTATCTTTTATTTACATGCGAGTATGCTTAAAAAATTTTAAATTACTATAAAGACATCAAATCCCTTTCTATAGCGTCCGTTGTCTATACGATCATCTTTGTTAATCATCAGAAATCCATAGTTATCTCTCCAACATAATTGACAAATTTTCATAAATGTTTCAAAGCTCATGTCAATACCCACATGGTCTTGGTATATATGCTTCATATTTAGTTGATCTTGTTTAAACATTAAAATTATGTTAGCGTTATCACGCACAAGATGTTTGGGAATGCGTGTATATGACTGGCATAAATAGAACGAATCAACATTCTTATGCCTTCCCATACAGAAGTATGCGCGAATGTTCTCCTGTTTTTTCGCATGCCACATCATCAAATATCATTATTGAATTGTTTTTCGCTTTCTCGGTCGGAATAACAGACTCATTCTCAGAAAACGTATAGAAGCCCATTCCCTTTACCGGGGACACAAGTTCTTTTAGATATTCATATTTCGGCTGATGTAACGACTTTGAGTACAAGTAGATATTTTCAAATTTCAATCCGTTTGGGCTTTCAATTAGGCTGATCATTACATTGGTTTTCCCACAATTCGATGGACCAACGATTAGACCTCTTATTAAGTTAGGCAAGAGACTGCTGTGTGAAATTCGATTTTTTTGATTACCCACAAAATCAAAATTTTTCTCCTCAATGTTTTTGTTTTATTAATCGCATATTGCAACAAAATGCACATCAGTCGTTAAGGAATCTTCAACGAGTAACCATCTATTATATTAGTTATGCGCTTATATAAAGCAAAAGCAAAGGGTGGTGGACTCGTGAATAAAATAATTAACTCCCTCCCAGTGGAATTGCATTTGCCTGGCTATCAGTTCTGTGGTCCAGGAACCAAACTTGAAAAACGCTTGGAGCGCGGCGATAAGGGAATAAATCCATTAGATTCCGCTTGCAGGGATCATGATATAGCATATTTAGAGGAGAAAGACTTAAGCAAACGACATACAGCTGATTCAATCTTAGCAGATAAAGCTTGGGAGCGAGTTAAAGCACCTGACAGCAGTTTTGGCGAAAAAGCCTCTGCGTATTTTGTTACTAACGCCATGAAACTCAAGAAAAAATTTGGAATGGGTCTCACTCAAAAAATCAAGAAAAAAACGAGAAGGCAAAGCTAACTTCGACTGTGCCGAAGTTTTAATACACTTGAAAAAGTTTACTCCAACTGATTTAACCGGTAAAATATGTATAGGATATAGATATCAAATATTTAAAATTTTTAAATCATTGATAATAAAAATTTGATACCATAAAAAAAACTTTTCTTAGTAAAACACATTTTCCGACCGATCGGTCCAATGGCAGCTATATGCTATAGTCATCCGATTTTGATAAATTTTTTCGAAATTATGTGAAAGAATATAAAACTAATATATACCAAGATTGGAGACGCTACGATGGAAAACAAAAAAGTTTTTCTCACTAGAAGTAGTTTTTTGGCCGACCGTTTATATGGCAGCTTTATGCTATAGTCATCCGATTTTGATAAATTTTTCCAGAATTGTGTGGAAGCATATAAAACAAGTAAGAAAGTCGGTCAAGCCCGACTGTAATATACTCTGTACCTGTTTGTACGAAACTAATAACTTTAAAGTGTGAGGTTTTTTCAAAATCTGAGGGTGGCAACTCTTTCAACCATCGTTCATCTGGTTGAAAAACGATGTATGGGGGCTAGTACCTAGTACAAACACGTAAAATTATAAAATTTGTATATAATTTCCTATTAACAAAAACGTATCTATATTAGTCACGCGGGAATCACGCGTGATTTCTGACCGCAGGCCATCTCAATTATATCGCTCCACTCATAGCAAGGTCCAATTGGGAAATTACCAGTTAGCTATTGCCTTCTCGCTCTCTCTTTCTCGTAAGTTCTACCAATGGCAACGGTGTTGTTGTTGGCGTTGGTTTTTATTTTCTTTTACATATAGCTCTAATATCGTTCATCTGATCGAAAAATGATGTATGGCGGGTCGATTCAAAATAAGTAGTAGAATATATGTCTAGAATGTTCGAACTATCTATCTTGAAAATTGTGGGAGTTATTTCGTTTTTTTAAATTTGCGGGGAGGCAGGGGCGTGGCAAAAATCAAAACTAAACTTGATCTGCCTGCAAGTATAAGAAATATATGTTCCATACACTTCAAACCTCTATCTCTTACCATCTCTGAGATCTCTTCGTTCATACGGACAGACGGACAGACAGACGGACAGACGGACAGACGGACATGGCTATATCGACTCGGCTGTTGATGCTGATCAAGAATATATATACTTTATGGGGTCGGAGATGCTTCCTTCTGGCTGTTACATACATTTGCACAAACCCAATATACTCTGTGTACCTTCGGTACAGAGTATAATAATATACTCCACGATTGGTGACGCTACGATGGTCATCAAAAAAGTTTTTCTCACTAAGACTTATTTTTCGACCGATCGTTCCTATGACAGCTATATGATATAGTCATCCGATCCAGCCGGTTCCGACATATTAGTTGCGTGCAGTAAAAAGAAGATTCTGTGCAAAATTTCAGCTCGATAGCTTTAAAACTGAGGGACTAGTTTGCGTAGAAACAGACAGACAGACAGACAGACAGACGGACAGACAGACGGACAGACGGACAGACGGACGGACGAACAAGCGGAAATGAACTCAGCTCGTCGTCCTGATCAAGAATATATATAGTTTATGGGGTCGGAAATGAATATTTCTATGCGTTACAAACTTCTGGGCAAAATTAATATACACTTTTCAAGTGTATAACAACAAGAAAAACAAAACCAAAAACAAAAAGAACGCTATGCGACAAAAAGAAAACATTTAGGAACGCTGTCAAAGCGGCCACTCGTATCTTGAATAAACAAAAGCCCCGAGACATAAGCAGCGCTATTACAATTGCACGCAAAGCAATAATCAAATCGTTTGGAAGGGGAAAAAAAGATGTTATTGTCCCACGAGTGATTAGCGTTCCAAAAGTTGGAGGCTTTTTACCAGTGATGTCAATTTTAACTGCACTAGGAGCTATTGGTGGAATCGCCTCGGGTAGTGCAGCCGTTGCTAAAACAATTAATAATGCGAAAAATGCCCACCAGCAGCTCGAAGAGAGTAAAAGACACAATAAGAAAATGGAAGCTATTGCTTTGGGACATGGACCCCATCTGAAACCATATCGACAGGGTTATGGTCTTACCACATCAGCGCACTCAAAAAACTTTTAAGTCAGCTACCCAATAAGCCGCTTACCAATCTTGATTTGATAGAGTTTGACCGCAAGCATATTCGTTATTTCAGAGGTGTATTTATGAGAGATGCACTACCAAAGCGCCCATTGAAGAGGGAATGCGGTATTATCAATTTGGCAAATACAGAATCAAATGGTACACATTGGGTGGCTTATTATAGAACTAATGGAAAAAATCAATATTTCGATAGTTTCGGTAATTTGCAACCACCACAGGAACCAATTAGATATTTGGGAAAAAATATCACCTACAACTATCAGCAAAAACAGCGATTTAATTCCTTTAACTGTGGACACTTGTGTCTACAATTTTTGTTGTCATTATACTAAATCAAATAACTGTCAATAAAAACATTTATCGAAACAAAAACAAGTATTTGTTTACTTGTTACCTTTACAGCAATATATATTACAGCTCACACTCATGGGTCAACAGTCTATCTTGGAAAACTGATCTGCTCTTACAACATTTACCCGCAACTGATCTGTTAAAAGCTGTTTCACAATTTACCTGTTACAGTTGATCTGTTAAAACTGACCTGTTTCAAATAACTGAGCTATTAAAATTGATATGTTACTGACCTGTTCTAAATAACTGAGCTGTTAAAACCTATCTGCTGATTTTTCCCATACGAAAATGGAACAGCGCACCCTCAGCGAATTAACAAAGACAAGAAATATCTTAAAAAGAAAATTTCAAAGTTTAAAACTTGGCAAAGTGAAAATAAACTGGAGGAAGTATTTAAGCAAGTTAAAGGTACCCGCTCTAAAAAATATACCAAAATAATAAAACCCCTCTTCGAAAAATCTTCATCAGCACCGAATGCTAACTCAACCCCGTACCGTCAAAAATCTTTTCATGAGGGAACTGGACTTATGAATCTCAATACAAATAAACCGAATTATATTTACTGGGATGATCCCAATGAAATTGTTGATAGATTAAAGCTTTTAGTTGCCTCACAAGCAGCTGGGCATAGTAATCATAATAATGAAATTGTATCGATAATTGAAGAGTTGCGAGAGGAAAAAATTATTTATTAACAAAATGCTAATTAAAGAAAATACCCCAATTCTTTCAATAAATAGCAGGGGGGGAGTTACTAGCATACCCATTACACCATCATCATGTCAGTTGACAAGTTCGGTCACTACTCAAGAGAAAAATACACTACAGAAAATATTAAGAAAAATGGAGCACAATTGTTTGGGTTATTTATGGACAAGGATCAAAACATTGATACGCAAAGCAAACGTATTAAAAATATTGCAGACCCTATACAACAATCAGATGCTGCCAACAAACAATTTCTTCATTTTCACATCAACGCAACAACGAAAGACTTGCAAACACTGATCGAGATTAAAAATAAAAGACTAAAATCTCAACTGGAACAAAATTTAAATAACTTGTGCATTCTCCTTGACAAGATTACTGAACATGTGGAAAAAGAGATAAAGATAATACATGGAAAAATTGAAAGATTGGAGTCTAACAACTTAAAATTCACAACCACATCACAAGTATCATAATAATAATAAGTGTTATTATTATACCCGTTACTCGTAGAGTAAAAAGGGTATACTAAGTTCGTGCAAATGTATGTAACAGGCAGAAGGAAACATTTCCGACCCCATAAAGTATATATATTCTTGATCAGCAGCAATAGCCGAGTCGATATAGACATGTCCGTCTGCCCGTCTGTCTGTCTGTCTGTCCGTCTGTCCGTCCGTCTGTATGAACACCTAGATCTCAGGGACTGTAAGAGCTAGAACTACCATTTTTTCAGTGTAGACTTGTATTGTCTGCACGCAGATCAAGTTTGTTTAAAATTTTTGCCACGCCCCCTTTCGCCGTCGCAATATGAAAAAAACCTCATATCTCCCACAATTTTGAAAATAGATTGTTTGAACCTTCTAGACATATACTTTAATCTTCATTACCTATCGATCCGCCATACATAATTTTTCGATCAGATGAACCATAGTAGAGTTACCACCCCCGCAATTTGAAAAATACCTCATATCTCCCACAATTTTGAAAATACATTAGTAAATCCTTCTTGACATATATTTTAATCATCATCACCTATCGATCCGTCATATATCATTTCCTGATCAGATGAACGATAGAAGAGTTGCCACCCACGCGATTTGGAAAATACCTCATATCTCCCACAATTTTGATCATAGATTGTTCGAACCTTCAAGACATATATTTCAATCATCATTACCTATCGATCCGCCATATTTCATTTCCTGATCAGATGAACGATAGAAAAGTTCCCGCCCCCGCAATTTTAAAAAAAGCCTTATATCTCCCACAATTTCGAAAATAGATTAATCAAACTTTTTAGACATGTATTTTAATCATCATTACTTATCGATCCGCCAGACATAGTTTCCCGATCAGATGAGTTATAGTAGAGTTGCCACCCCCGCAATTTGGGAAAAAAACACAATTTTGGCATGTTGTGATCTAATAAAATATTCTGAAATAAACCTTACCCTGAGTAACGGGTATATCGAAGTCGAGCAGGGCCGACTTCAACTTACGCTCTCGTTTTTGAGAATATTGGACAGAAAACATTAGTATGAGTAAGAGAGTATTAGTAAATGAGCTACATGCACCAGCACGTAAACACTTCAAGCGGCGAAGGGTTATTATGAAAGGAATCGATGATCATTGGCAAGCAGATTTGGTGGAGATGGGGAACTACTCGTCATCAAACAAAGGGTACCGATTTCTTTTAACAGTTATTGATATATTTTCCAAGTATGCTTGGGGTGTTGCGCTCAAAACCAAAAATGCTGGAGATGTTTCAAGGGCAATATCATCTATTTTCAAGTTGGGTCGCATACCTAAAAATTTGCAGACTGATGATGGAAAAGAATTTTTTAATAAGGACTTCAAGGCTTTAATTGATAAACACAACATTAATCACTACTCAACATTCAGCGGTCTAAAAGCCTCTTTTGTTGAGCGATTCAATAGAACGGTGAAAGAAATGATGTGGAAATAGTTCAGTTTCAATGGATCATATCGGTGGATTGAGATTTATAAACAATTATTTTCTGATTACAATACAAAATTACATAGAACAATTGGAATGGCACCCATTGAAGTAAATTCATCGAATGAGAAGGAACTGTTAAACACTGTCTACAATCATCTCAAAATATTTAATAGAGCAAAATTTCGTATAGGTAATTATGTGCGCATTAGCAAGTATAAACATATTTTCGAAAAGGGGTACACGCCCAACTGGACAACGGAAATTTGTAAAGTAAAACAAATAAAAACAAGTAAGAAAGTCGGTCAAGCCCGACTGTAATATACTTTGTACCTGTTTGTGTGTAACTGATAACTGAGAGCGGCGCAGTCCCATTAGATCCTGCCGTCAAGCAAGGTCCAATTGGGAAATTACCAGTTAGCTATTGCCTTCTCGCTCTCTCTTTCTCGTAAGTTCTACCAATCGCTGCGGTGTTGTTGTTGTCGTTGGTTTTTATTTTCTTTTACGTATAGCTCTAATATCATTCATCTGATCTAAAAACGATGTATGGCGGATCGATTCATAATAAGTAGAAGAATATATGTTCGAACTATCTATCTTGAAAATTGTGGGAATTATTTCGTTTTTTTTAATTTGCAGGGGAAGCAGGGGGCGTGGCAAAAATTAAAAATAAACTTGATCTGCCTGCAGGTATAAGAATTATATGTTGCATACACTTCAAACCTCTAGCTCTTACCATCTCTGAGATCTCTTCGTTCATACGGACAGACAGACGGACATGGCTATATCGACTCGTCTGTTGATGCTGATCAAGAATATATATACTTTATAGGGTCGGAAATGCTTCCTTCTGGCTGGTACATACATTTGCACAAACCCAATATACTCTGTGTACCTTCGGTACAGAGTATAAATACCAATCCTACCACCTACCTTTTGGAGGACTATCAAGATGCATCTGTCAAAGGTGGATTCTATGAAGAAGAGTTAAAAAAGACACGCTTTCCCAACTCATACCTGGTTGAAAAGATTATAAAAAGAAATGCCAATCAAGTATTTGTTAAATGGTTGGGATTCCCCAACGAACACAACTCTTGGATAAATACAAAAGATATTCTATAAATTTCAATTTATTGTTTTTGATTTTATAAACAAAGAAAATCTAAAAAGCGTGTGATGCCGGCGGTGGTTAAAATGCGAATGTGGCAATGAACTGAAACGAGCTCCCTTCACTCTTCCCGTCTTCAAATAAATATATCAATTCATATACAGATGAATGATTTTATTGAATCAAAAAGCAAGTATTTAATGAAAAACCCATTCTAAATCAGCTTGCTCCAGGTATAGCTTCCCATCCTGTCTTGTGATGACTTGATAGCCGCCATCCGAAAAAGCCGCAATTGTCGAGTTTCGCATGGTATTGTACCTGTGAGGTAGGTACAACACATGTTCCTTAAGTTCTAAGGCAATGGTCTCCCCGAACTTTGTTGTTTTACGACTCCCGCTTAGGATGGGATATCCGCGACCGACGATCATAGAGCTTTGTGAAAGCAAAGCCTTTTGACTTTTACTGTTGAAGTCAGCGATAGCGTCTGCTCTCTCTGCACTCAGGAGAAGCACATGATCCTGAACTTCAACTGTTGGAACTTCTGAATATGATTGTGATTCCATTGTTCTAAACTGAATGATGGCTGAAGTCCAGATAAAAGCCTATTTTAAAGCAGTTCAAATTGTTTACAATTTGTTGGATTTTGTTAGTTTTGCGCTCCTTTTTTCTCTTTGCTTAGAGAATGCTCAAGTCCAGATGAAAGCTTATTTTATAGCAGTTTGAATTGTTTACAATTGGTTGGATTTTGTTTGATTTGCGTTCCTTTTTTCTCTTTGCTTAGAGAATCATATATATTTTTTGATTAAGATCAGCAAAAAATCCAACAACAAAAATCCAATCAACTAAATTTTTGAATAAACTTAGAAAAAATGCATACTTGCTATACGGCTCTAATTTTATAATAAAACACATACGAGTGTGATTTTTTTAAAATTTATTTATTTATTTATTTTTTTTTTTTTTTTTGTTTATATCAATTTCTTAAAAGTAATTTTTTACATTAGAAGTACTATGACTAGTTACAATTAATAATACCTCTTCAATTTCCATTTCGTTATGCAATCTTTCTAGTTCTAGAGTAGTGAGTGTCATATCAGTATTTGTCTCAATCATAGTTCTTCTGTTCTGATGGAATTCCTCTATCTTCCTCTTTCTATTCTCACGCGCTTCCTTAATTTTATAGTGACCCCAAGCATATGTACTTATCTTATTAATCCTAATCTTTCTTTTGTCATCATTGCTACTCAGTGTAATTTTGCGTAATTTTTCAGTGTACAATTCATGTAGCTTTGATCTGCTATCTGTCAATGTTATATTCTCGAAAAAGCATTCCTTATAGCTATTCAAATTAAGCTTTTGTAGGTCTGCTTTTTTCACTCCCTTGGATTTTTTGATGCACCCACCACCATCTAAGAGAAGAGAATACATTTTAGGTCTTAGACCCACAAACTCTAACATTTGTTTTCCATTGTTCTCATCCTTCATCATTCCCAACACTTTTTTGTTACACCTTTTGATCTTGAATTTTTCAGTCAACTCCTCAGGATACTCTGAAGTATCAAATCGCATTTCTACGTCATCGCGAATGTCAGCAAAGAAATCATCAGTTTTGATTGTATATATGAATGAGTCTGTATCCATATAATTTAATGAAAGGTTATTTTGAAATTTGGGTTGCATGTACTCATAATGAAAATCATACATTAACCAGCTGTGAAATTTGACTTTGCGATTAGTGCGCCTGCTCCGAGATGATTTCTATTTGTTGTCTCCCATGACGTTACTAATTTAATATTTTTTCGCTTCTCAACATTTTCCATGGTTTTGCCATAGACAGCATTGTTCAACAGTTTGAAAAAGTCTTTCTCGAATTTATTTTTCGCTTCTGTTCTATGCTAAGTGTTGAGATCAATATATGATTTTAACCAAGGCGACTGCTTGAAACGTAAAACACGATAAATCTTTGACAGCGTCAAACCATGAGCAATACACTGCTGTAGATTTCTGTAGTGTATTGGATACTTGACTTTATCCCTGAGGTCAGCGATAATTTTTTCAACCTTTGCATCTTTGGTTGGCTTCTGGTTGCTGGGGCAAAAGGGCAGGTCATTGTGCTTGTCATGTTGACATTCTGGATATATCAAATCAATCTCAGGAATATAACCGAATTCAGAGTCATGAGAGATAGAGGGTGTTATGAAATCCCGATGCACTTTTCTAAAAACCTACGTCCATCCACTTCCCGTTCCGGCACGGTGGTAGCCCGGCTTGGCTCGCCGTATTTGGGGTGGGTTTTTGGAGTGGGGACGCTGCGGGAAACATGACAATAAAAAATGTTTTTCGTGCCGTGAAAAAAATAGTAAAAAAAAAGAAAGAAGAATTCTCTAGTCCGTCACTGATGAGTAAAAAAAAAAAAAAATAAGATCGGTCTTTGGCTTTCCAGCCCATTGTCAAAGAGTGACCATGGGGGTTAGCCTGGCACTGCCCACCCCTACACACAAAGCTGTGTGACCTATGGATCAACTATTGGCCATATTTCTGTTGATCCCCTAATGTACAAAGTTGCGTCCGTCTAGCTTACGTCGTCATCCCTGGCTATGTATTCCCCACCCGCATACCCCAGCACCCTCCAACTTTTCTATTTAATGACACATTTTTCTTTTACTGCTCACATTCATATTAGAAGTTTATTGAGAAAGATCATAACAGATTTTTACACCAGTTCCAGAAGGGAAATAGTGTACACGTCATAGCCCGAACTACGACTCACGAGCCTCGAAGTGAGGACACGCTCTGTTGGCCCATGCGTAAACATGGACTTACAAAAACACAGACGGACTTAAACATAATCAGAAAAGAAATACAAATTTTTACGTTAAACAATCATATTGAATCAAAAAAAAATTTATTAAAAATTCAATTGTTAGAAAAATTTTAAATATACGATGAGCATAAAAATTAAATTTATTAAAAAAAAAAACTCAAATGAAAGGAAAAAAAAATTGTTGGTCTTGGCATTACAACCGGAAAAATAATGAGAAAACTGTTGGGAAATATGGAAAGAAAATTTAGAAAGACATAATTTTAAAAATAAACGAAAAAAATTTTAGCAAGGAAAAAAAAGAAATAAAATATAAAAAAAATAATAAGCAAAAATAAAAATAAAAAAAAATAGGTCAATATGTATATAAATAAAATGTACTTTTATATCCGGACTGGCCGGTCACTTACCCAATTTGTAGAAAGCGCCTTCTGGGGGCCTGTTTTTAAAAGAAATTTAAAAAAAAAATTTTTTTTTTTTTATTCACACATTGACACAAAGAAAAAAAAAGAAAAAAAAAAAAATATTATAGGCATTAAAAAAGGGAGCAGGGGCACTTTAGGGTGACATGAAAACCAAAAAAAAAAGAAGAAGACAAACTAGGCTAATATTAGAAAATATTAAAAGAAAAGGAAAACTTTGAATTTAATATGTTAAAAAAAAAAAAATGGAAAATTCAAATTAACATTTTTATCCGTTTATTTTTTTTTTTGTTTTGGCTTGCATTTGTAATTTGGTTCGTAATTATTAAACGTTCGTTTTGTTTTTTTGTTTATGATTGCTAGCTCACTTTGCTAAGTGAGCTCTTTATATGTCGGATTCATGTGTTTAGTTGTGTGAGTGTGGGTGGGTTTGTTGCATATAAATGTTTGTATGCATATAACCAAAGATGTGAATGATTTGATTCATCGTTGACCAATTGCGAATGACGAGGGATGATTCTCGTCTTCTTGTTGTCGCGGGCCACATTTTCAATCGCTCAGGAACTTTAGCGACCAAGTGCACCATGGCAGCGACTAGGTAGAGGGGACCACCAACACTAACGCGATCGGCATAGTTGCCTTTGCGGAACAGACGGTGAATAGGTCGAAAGGGAACTGCAGACTAGTACGGTTGGAATGGTACTTTTCCTTTTTTTGCACTTTGCCACTTTTTCCCGACCGGACTTTTTTATTTGATTAATTATTTCTTTTGGACCGGCCTTTGCCGGTCTCTGTGTAGCGCACAATCACCAAGACCGACGGCTCCTCTCAAGAGTAATTTCCGAACTGACTCCCCAGAATATCAATCTGGAGTTCCCTACCTAATTTCGCTCTATCTCCCGCCGCAAAGCTGCGTCGCGAACCGCGCTGCTTCTGTTCTTACGCCCTCCCTTTGTGCAAGGGTCAGGTTACGAGCGAGCTTTGGGAGCCGCTACCGTAATTTTGCTGACCTATGCAGAAAACTCAAGTAGATAGTGGAATTCGCTAGCGAGTCTGGGAAAATTTTGTTTCACCGTTTCCCAGATCTTCATCGGAATCAGATTACTAGGGTATCAACTAATTCACACCTCTATAACAGAGTCGACCAGTTGATACCCTGCCTTCTTGATTGCCGGGTGCACATAACAACTCGAGTTGGACGATGGCTACAGCCATGCAGCAAACTCGAAACAAGATTGCGGCACGTCTTCCGTAGTTCTTGCTCCTACTTAAGCTGTATCGCTCTTTCCTTTAAACCCAACGTGTGGCCTCGACCCATAACCCTGAAATTAAGAGTCTCATGCTCTACCGACTGAGCTAGCCAACGAAAAGATCCTTGGCATGATAAATACCCAGGCTTTTACCAGAGTTGTTGCCCAACTCATAAAGCGAATTGCCCTTCCTTTTCAGAATTATGCACTTCACTCTATTGGGGCCTAGCTTGGCATTATACCCTTCGGCCAAATTACTCTGTTTGAAATTTTTCCGGTATACTATCTGTCCCTCCTTGTATTCTATTTTTCTGGAACGAGTATTATATACCTTCTCACCTAGTTTATGCATACGCTCAAGTCCCTGGTAAACCTTCTGTCGGATAAGTTGTAGTTTGTCGCTCAGTACCAGCTCTTGTTCGCCAGAACTAATCCCGCTTAGCCGCCGTAAAATTGGATACGCGCTCCCATGTGTCACCATCCTCGCACCAAACAAGGCATAGTATGGCTCCATACCAATCGCGGAATGAGTAGCACTACGCAGTGCGCACGAAATGTGGCTGAGATAAAAATCCCAACTTTTCTGGTCGCCGTCAATCAACACCCGCAACATTTGCAAGACGGAACGATTTACCCACTCAGAAGCATTAGCCTGAGGAGAGTAGAAACCAGTTTTCACGTGCTGAACTTCGTATCTACCAAGCAACTCTGCAAAGGTTTGCGAAACAAACTGCTTGCCGTTGTCGGAGTGGATAAATTCGGGCACACCAAATTGATGAAAAACTTGTGTTTCCAAAAATCGAACTACCTCGGTAGCCACCGCCTTGCGCATCGGCTGTAACCAGACAAACTTAGTGAAATGGTCCAAACACACAAATATTACCGTGTTACCCGTCTTAGTTCTAGGGTATGGACCCATGAAATCGATGTATAACCTTTGTAATGGCCTGTCAGTGACGAGCTGTTGGCCCATTGGAGGTCTGGTAGTTCTATTCGTGGTCTTGCTGACTTTACACGCTTCGCAATTTTTCACTACTTCAACAATTTCCTTCCACATCGAAGGCCAGTAATAGAACTGACGGAGACGTGCGGCTGTTTTATGTACGCCTCCATGTCCAGTGGTAGCGGCATGATGTGAAACCCAAACTAAATCAGCGCGTAATTCTTCGGGGACCCATAATTTCCAGGCTCGATCATCCTCTATCAAGTCACCAGTTCGAAAACCGGTTCGCTTGTAGACGTAACCATCGGACACGCAAGTATCCGGTAGTTTTTCACCTTGATCCGTCACACTTTGGACCAAAGCCTTATAACCCGGTGAACCGAATGCGGGGGCTTGCAGGTTGACCTGAACTTCTTCTTTTGTATTTACCCTCAACTCATCCATATGTACTCTCGACAGAGCATCTGGAACCACATTTAATGCCCCTTTTCGGTGCTCTATGGTGAAATCGAAGGCTTGCAGCTTCAAACTCCAACGAGCCAACCGCCCAGCTAAATCTTTCTGTCCCATAAGCCACTTAAGGCTCGCATGATCGGTGATGACTTTGAATTGCATCCCCTCTACATACGGCCTGAACTTGTATATACTCAATATGGCAGCATAACACTCCAATTCCGTAATACTATAGTTCCTTTGGGCTTTATTCAGCTTAGCGGACATATAGGCGATCGGGTGCTCCTCTCGCCGTCTTCGTCCATTTGAAACAACACCCCCTACCCCTGTAGTCGACGCGTCACACTGGATTACAAATGGCCTTTTAAAGTCAGGCGTAGTCAGCACGGGGGCGGACATCATACTTGCTTTTAAAAGCTCAAATGCTGTCACTTCAGCTTCCCCCAACTCAAATTTTTTTGTCGGTCTTTTTTCAGACTATCATGAAGTGGGGCTGCTATCAGCGCGTAATTTAGTATGAATCTCCTATACCACCCAGTCATACCTAGGAACCTACGCATTTGTTTCGCACTCGTGGGCAACGGAAATTGTTGTATGGCCTGTATTTTGGACTGGTCGGTCTTAATTAACCCACCTCCAACCACATAACCCAAATATCTAGCCTGACTGTAGCAAAACTTACTTTTTTCTACGTTGATCGTAAGTTTAGCTCTGGTGAGACAGTCCCCCCACCTGTCTAAGCATTTCTAAATGCTCAGTGAAGGTAGAAGAACAAACCAATAAGTCATCTAAATACACGAACACATGTGATCTGAGCTTTGCCGGAATAACCTTATCCATCAGTCGACACATACGCTGAGCTGCATTGCACAACCCAAAAGGCATACATGTGAACTGATATAAAGGTCTTCCTTGCACGGTAAAAGCGGTTTTCTCTCGGCTTTTCTTTTCTAAGGGTATTTGCCAAAAAGCATCCTTAAGGTCTATAGCCGAAATAAAATGGGTATTTTGGAGCCGACTTAATATCCCTTCGATATGAGGCAGAGGGTAAGCGTCCTTGGTCGTCCGTTCATTGACTTTCCGAGCATCTAGGCACATCCTTGCTTTCGGACCCTTTACCACCAATGTTACTGGTGAACTCCAACTGCTGTTACTTTCCTCGATGACACCCATCTCTAACATCCTGTCTATCTCAGCAAAAAGAAGTTCCTGCTTGGCTGGAGATATCGGGTAATGCCGCTGTTTGACGGGAATGTCTTCGTTGGCGACTTCGATCACATGCTCCTCTAGATCGGTTTTTCCCAATCCTAGGACATTACAAGATGGATACCCTTCCTTTACACTTTCCAAAAGTCTTGTTTGTCCGGTAGTTAGGCAATGCGGGGTGCACGCAGTTTCTTGAGGCGTCACTTCATCCGGTGAAAGTATTTCATTTATCTCCATACATCCGGTTTCCTTTGTTCCGTTTGTGGAAAAGGTTTTTCTTCCAAGTAATTCCAATCCGAAAACTTTCCAGAACACGATCCCGAAATAGAAAGATTGTTGAAGAGTTGGGACAATTAGGAATTCCATATCCCTTACTACTCCTTCCCATAGCACAGGCAAAGTGATCGTCCCGACTACCGCGTTTTCTCCTCCATTGGCGGTGCACACTCTTTGCCCTTTATTCCTCTGGATTAAATGGGAACGCTTCTCCAAGAATTCTTCGGTCCCTCTTCCTATGCAGTTTACCGCGGCGCCCGAATCCAACAGTGCTTTTATTTCCTCGCCGTCTACTTTGGTTTTGGCGAAAAGTCTATTGTCCTTGGCTTTTGTCACGACCGCTGCAATGACTCTTCTACGAACCTCTCTTGCCTCAGCTGTTTTTGCATGTAGTTGTAATATTTTCTTGTGGCTTCGAGCCAGTTTATCCGAGTTTTTGGGAACCCCCTCTCCATCAAAGATCCTTCTCCGTGCAGCTTCATACTCCACTTGTCGTTCATGTAAGCTTTTATGGGAACAAATCTGCCTCGGGTAGGGTTCCACTCGGGTCTGCTTTAGTTTCTTGGGGCTGGCCTGGTCTGTCCAGAAGTCCCCGGGGCTCCTGGCAGACTGGTCGCTAAAAACGGTACCTCGAGGGAGTGGTACGAGTCCGACCTTCCACAGGCAAAACATTGTGTCTCATGGAAGGCAGATCCACATACTGCCTCTTTGGAATCCGATCCCCGTTTCCGGTAGAAATCGCTCGGCTTATTACAAGTGAAACACAGATACATGTGGAAGGGAGATGAGCACATCCGATTACCATCACCCGTGCGCGGTATCTGCTGGCTTCTATCGTCTTTATGAGTCGGGGACGGCGTTACGTTGATCCTACCGCCTTTTGACCCGCTTCCTCCCCTTGGACCTCTCTGTATGGCCTCGACGGATTGATCTTGTCCATCTAGGCTCTCTTCCTCCTCCTCTGCGATTTCGTTGACTTGCCGCCTTCCACGCCTTTCTTTGAGCCATTTCTCTATTTTGATTCCTTCCCTCTTGAATCCTGCCAGGGTTTGTACTGGGGATGCCAGTAAGAACCCTCCCATTTGGACATTCAGATTGTCCTTTAAGATCCCTACAAAGCTTGCCTCGGGGATCTTAGTCTTCAGCTTGAAATGCAGGCTGTGCATTTCCGAAATGAAAGCTTCGAAACTTTCATTATAACCCTGTCTGCGTTCCATTATTTCCTTAATGGTAACGTAATCGTTATGAGAGGTGGAAAAAGCCCTCTTCATCTCATCCTTTAGAGAGTGAAGACCAAAGTTAAAATCCTGTGCTTTGTCTTCCATCAGTTGCCAATACCATTTTGCAGCTGGCCCTGACAGAAGACAATGGAATTCCCTGAAAAGCTGGCCTCCGGTCAAACCGTACAGCTCTTGCATCCGTTCCACACGGAAGAGAAAGCTTTCTACCGTCATTCCCTTTTCGTGTCCATCGAATTTGATGTTCCAACGATCCAACCCAATTGGTCGAGGGACTCCCCATCTCACCGGAGAGTTGGAGTAGGATCTCTCATCGGTAATGCCTGCATCCCCATTAGCCCAGGGACCTGACCGAAGAGCTGGTTCCGGCGTAAGCAGGGTCTGTCTCTGTACGGGTTGTGGTCTTGGCCGGGCTACCGGCTCTGGGTGGGCAGGCTGACCAACCTCTTGATTGGGAAGCGAACCAAGACCTTGTCTCCTATGAATTGGGTGAGCTCCCTCTGTATGAATCGGGGTTGAGACCTCCACTTGATTTGGATTGGCTTGACCTCTATCTCCTGCTCTTGAAACGGGATTCATTCCGATCCAGGACATCTCCATATCGTTTACCCGGTTCTCTATTCCGGCCATTTGAGCACGGAATCCCGCCATCTGTAAATTCAATGTCGTTGCCAAATTTGTGTTCTGCAGCGTGATTGCCGCTAACATCCTCTCCAACCGGTCCTCCTGTCCCTCACTGCTAGGTACTGTTTCCGTACCCGCAGATGCCAAACTTGATCTCGCCTGTGGAGGCCCAAGGTTTACTCCTCCCACAGCCCCTTCTTCCTCCCCAGGTAGACTCATATCGGACAGGGTATTCATACGGTCTAGTCCACTTGTAACGTTTATCGACTGGTCAGAAAGGGCTGGAGTCTCCGGCCTGTAAATTCTCCGAGAATTAGGGGATCGACCTGGAGTTCCTCCTCCCGCTGCTGCTCTCGTGCGAGCAAACGAAGCAGCTACTGCGGCTGTTATACTCCGCGTCACTCGCGGTGGAGGCAGTTGGATACTAACCCTCTTTCGTCTCCCCATAAAAACTGTAAACTATCGCTAAGAGTTTTATTTCTGCTTTCCTATTTCCTAAAACTTAATTTCTATTATTATTTCTATTATTTCTCTCTTTTTTTTTTTTTCTCTTTCGTGTTTATATTCCTACCTACTAATACTCTATTCTACTTTCACTCCAAATTCTTACTGTTTTTATTTTAAGTCCTTAATTCCTAAAATCCTAGTTTAGTCTATCTTCTAAATATCCTTATTTTGATTTTTTTTTTTTTTTTGTTTTTATTTTAAGTTCCTAATTCTAATAATTCTATAAGAAATATTCATCGTGGTCAAGTTAAAAGATAGAGGTGGGAAATCAAGGATAGAAAAAGATATTTTAGGAGCCAAAGAGAATTGCAAATTTGCAAATCTCAAAAAAAAACAATACACAAAGAAAAAAAATCATTAATAAAATAACGAAATTATTTTACAAGCAATTTTAAAATTCTGATTAAAAAATGTTACACAGTATACTAGTGTATACTCTCAATAATACAAATGAGTACAAAAATGTGTGCTGTTGGGGTGCTGTGTTATGCTGGAATGGGGCCTCTCACCAGGGGTCCGTCCAAAATTTAAGCCCCCGTTAAAAAAAACAAAATTTCCGCTGAGACTCAAACACCACAGAGCTCCACCGGAGTCACCTGTTACCTTTGAATACCCAGACTGGAACCTAACTTGACTACCAAGGTGACTCACCTCCCACCGGAAGAATGAATTTCCCCTAGTAGCCCCTAACACTGACCTTCCCCTAGCCAAACAAGCCTATCTCCACCGGAGTATAAGTCTTATTTAGAGGTCACAGATCATCTGTCCAATTTCCCCCTCCCACCGTCGTTTGGAACTCCTCGGACTCGAACCTCTCAAGCCGGCCTGGCATTTACCTAGCTCGGCGGCGGCGTCGACCCAATCAAACTCACCTGTCCTTATCCCCTCAACCCCTGTCATTTGAAACCTGAACGAGAGAACCTCTCAGCCGGCCTGGCATTTACCTAGCTCGGCGGCGGCGTCGACCCTTCAGGATCAGCTGTCCTTATCCCCCACCCCCGTCTTGGGACCATCAATAGAGCCTACCTCGGACCGCCTCCTGACACCGCCAGGAAGTTGCGTAGCCAGCTCTACTAACGCTCATTGCTCCTTCTGAACTCGAACCTCTCAGGAGACCTGGCATAGCCTAGTACAACGGCGGCGTCGGCCAGAAAGAGCGAACCAGTAAAAAACATTAAAAACAAAAATTTTACTTTACAAAACAAAAAGTCGGTCTGCACGAGTTAGCAAGATACTAACTAAAAGAGAAACTGCCAAAAATATTGCCAGTCCCTACTAGCCAAAAAAAAAATAAAAAAATTAATATTGACTCATAGAGAACCGTCAAGAAACTTGTCAGCTCCCGTTGGGCGCCAATTGTTATGAAATCCCGATGCACTTTTCTAAAAACCTACGTCCATCCACTTCCCGTTCCGGCACGGTGGTAGCCCGGCTTGGCTCGCCGTATTTGGGGTGGGTTTTTGGAGTGGGGACGCTGCGGGAAACATGACAATAAAAATGTTTTTCGTGCCGTGAAAAAAATAGTAAAAAAAAAAAAAGAAGAATTCTCTAGTCCGTCACTGATGAGTAAAAAAAAAAAAAAATAAGATCGGTCTTTGGCTTTCCAGCCCATTGTCAAAGAGTGACCATGGGGGTTAGCCTGGCACTGCCCACCCCTACACACAAAGCTGTGTGACCTATGGATCAACTATTGGCCATATTTCTGTTGATCCCCTAATGTACAAAGTTGCGTCCGTCTAGCTTACGTCGTCATCCCTGGCTATGTATTCCCCACCCGCATACCCCAGCACCCTCCAACTTTTCTATTTAATGACACATTTTTCTTTTACTGCTCACATTCATATTAGAAGTTTATTGAGAAAGATCATAACAGATTTTTACACCAGTTCCAGAAGGGAAATAGTGTACACGTCATAGCCCGAACTACGACTCACGAGCCTCGAAGTGAGGACACGCTCTGTTGGCCCATGCGTAAACATGGACTTACAAAAACACAGACGGACTTAAACATAATCAGAAAAGAAATTCAAATTTTTACGTTAAACAATCATATTGAATCAAAAAAAAATTTATTAAAAATTCAATTGTTAGAAAAATTTTAAATATACGATGAGCATAAAAATTAAATTTATTAAAAAAAAAAACTCAAATGAAAGGAAAAAAAATGTTGGTCTTGGCATTACAACCGGAAAAATAATGAGAAAACTGTTGGGAAATATGGAAAGAAAATTTAGAAAGACATAATTTTAAAAATAAACGAAAAAATTTTAGCAAGGAAAAAAAGAAATAAAATATAAAAAAAATAATAAGCAAAAATAAAAATAAAAAAAAAATAGGTCAATATGTATATAAATAAAATGTACTTTTATATCCGGACTGGCCGGTCACTTACCCAATTTGTAGAAAGCGCCTTCTGGGGGCCTGTTTTTAAAGAAATTTAAAAAAAAAATTGACACAAAGAAAAAAAAAAGATAGAAAAAAAAAAATATTATAGGCATTAAAAAGGGAGCAGGGGCACTTTAGGGTGACATGAAAACCAAAAAAAAAGAAGAAGACAAACTAGGCTAATATTAGAAAATATTAAAAGAAAAGGAAAACTTTGAATTTAATATGTTAAAAAAAAAAAAATGGAAAATTCAAATTAACATTTTTATCCGTTTATTTTTTTTTTTTTGTTTTGGCTTGCATTTGTAATTTGGTTCGTAATTATTAAACGTTCGTTTTGTTTTTTTGTTTATGATTGCTAGCTCACTTTGCTAAGTGAGCTCTTTATATGTCGGATTCATGTGTTTAGTTGTGTGAGTGTGGGTGGGTTTGTTGCATATAAATGTTTGTATGCATATAACTTTTCCTTTTTTTGCACTTTGCCACTTTTTCCCGACCGGACTTTTTTATTTGATTAATTATTTCTTTTGGACCGGCCTTTGCCGGTCTCTGTGTAGCGCACAATCACCAAGACCGACGGCTCCTCTCAAGAGTAATTTCCGAACTGACTCCCCAGAATATCAATCTGGAGTTCCCTACCTAATTTCGCTCTATCTCCCGCCGCAAAGCTGCGTCGCGAACCGCGCTGCTTCTGTTCTTACGCCCTCCCTTTGTGCAAGGGTCAGGTTACGAGCGAGCTTTGGGAGCCGCTACCGTAATTTTGCTGACCTATGCAGAAAACTCAAGTAGATAGTGGAATTCGCTAGCGAGTCTGGGAAAATTTTGTTTCACCGTTTCCCAGATCTTCATCGGAATCAGATTACTAGGGTATCAACTAATTCACACCTCTATAACAGAGTCGACCAGTTGATACCCTGCCTTCTTGATTGCCGGGTGCACATAACAAGGGGAAATCAAGTTCATTAATTTTATCATATGTCAACCACTGGAAAAAGCCATATGGGAGATACTGAGACATTGCCCATCCATATAAATTATTCGCATCCAAATACATTAAAAATTCGGAGGGTTTCGTGGGATCATAATCATTCATGTACTTGTGATTGGCTTTTGAGTACCTTTTACAACACTGAACTAAACCACCCCGAATTCCTCTTTGTATGAACTTGTACATATCGATATCTGTTAGCAATTCCAATTCAATTTTAGTGGTTACTAACATTGCATCCCAAGCTAAGCCTGGAGATGTATAATAATGAGCAGGGTCTAGTGAATAAATTTTCTTACAAGTTGTTCGGAAATTTTCAAAAACATCTGCCAGCAAAAGCACCTCAGTCTTGAGGTATATTTCCATATACTCTTCTAAATTTTTGCACTTGAAAGCGTTCCACACATTTTTAGCGTGAGCATAATTTTCAACGGTACATTCCTCGTTAGTTAATCTATTATAGAATTTTTCTCTTGGAGGGAGAGAAATTTCTTTTAATCGTTCTAGGGAGTCTATATATTCATATGGAAAAATTCCCTTCTTGCGTACAAGATTGAACTGCAAATCATCTGTGAAATACTTTCTGATTATCTGTAAGTTTTCATCTTTCAAGTTGGAACTCAAATTGTCTAAGCTAGCAGCCATAAATCGAAACGAATCTAAAAATCGCATTTCCAAATTAATATTATGACTCTCAATTTGAATATATTTCGACATGGAAATATACAATTCTTTGTTGAGTGGTAGAACTTTAATTTCTCCATCGATCTTGGATAACTCTCTAACAAACAAATGAGCATCGTAATGAGAAAAATTGTGAAAAAACACAGGAACAAAAGGTGCAGTTTTGAAGTTAATGTTACAAGCTGCATGAGCAGGCCCTCTAAATTTCCCAGTTAAATGACAATGATCTCTTACACGATCAGAGTTTAAGGCTTTTCCACAAATATGACAATTTACCGAATTATAATAATCATCCATGTCTTCAGGAGTCAAAGTTATTGGCTGAATAATTGCAAGGTACTTGATGTAAATTTCATTAATATCTCTTATCAAGGAAGTCAAAAATTTAAGACCAGCATTCTTTCTAGTTTCCATTACAAATTTATCAAGTGTGGAATCGAAAGAACACTTTATGCAATATGAGTAGGCTATGGGAACGTGATGGTTTAAAATCTCCAATTTTTCGTTTACTTTTAGATTTTCTGGTATAAGCATACACTCAAAATCAGCATATACCGCAAATGGTACATCTAAGGAATGTAAGCTCTCATCTTTTGAATAGTTTAGACACAGGTTGCAGAAAAAAAGTTTATTGCATTTTTTTGTGAGTTGTGTGTGAACAAGTCTAAAAACGAAAAATAATAAATAAATGAATATAGATTCTATTTATAAAATAACAAATAAATTTCGATAGCGTAAGGAATATTGTTATAAAGTATTCAGAACGTTATATTGTACTTACGCTGACAAATTTTTGATCCAAGCAAAATGGGTGTGTTCATTCTGTTCCAAGAGAATTAGATTGATATGTGTTTGTCGATCATGTTGAGTAATATATAACGGACCAATCACCTGGTTAGCTTCCTCATCATAGCCAAACACATTCACACTGATGAGCGGATTCTGGGCTTCGAAAATTTTTACCTGCTTTAGGGGTATGGGGAAATCCAAGTTTTCAAAGTTGAGTGTCATTTCCGCATTTATTTCGATGTTTGAATCCCCAATCTCATTCACATTGTAGCTGTTACATCTGTCAGAATTACAAGTTGACGGTTTAAGGGCTGATATAATTGCCCATTTAAAACAAAACTGATCATTGTTTCTAACGTTAATGATCGCGTGTTTCCTTACGAGCTTCTTTGGTGTTTTGATGTAACTTGAACCCTTCAGCGGAGAGTACTTGTTAATATTCATCTCAAGACGCATTATTTTCAGAAGGGTCCATCCACTGTCTTTCTCTTGGAATTCATCCATTTTTGTTCTGATAACCGCCGAATGTTCGGTGAACAGCTGCTGAACATCTGTTGACAACAATAAAACTGTCATCTCGGTTTGGTGTGATTTTACTTCCAGGATCAGTTCTTCGTCATCCCTTTTCTTCATATATTCCCCAAATAGCTCGAAATTTACTTTGAACGCGTTATGTATATCCAGAATTTTTGAAATAATTGGAATAAAGGCAGCCCCAGCTTCCTTTAAAAACTCCTCAGGGATTATTACGTCTTTACTAGAATTCTCGAACGAATAACCGTTTAACCGATTTTTAAAGCCGCTCGAAGTCAGCTTAACTTTCGAATTACTTGCCTTTATCGGTATAAACGCACGAACTTTATGGTTATTAGACCGTAAATGATAATGCCACTGCTTACGATTTATATTTTCGTTGCAGGTGGTACAAAATACGGATACGTTAACACTATTGCTTGTGGAGGCCATTTCGGTTTTGATTTTCTTGAACTTCAAAGTTAAACTAAAAGTCTTTGGATTCCATAATGCTTAGTTTTACAGAAAACATACACTCACACACACACACAGAAATAAAACTTCTGAGTTCAGATTTCTAATATATTATTCTCTCTCTTTCTCACTCTTTGTATACAAAATGTCTTCACACTCCCATTCTCTCAAATTTGCTAAGCTTGCAATCTTCTTCATTCTTCTCACAGCTGCACATCCAGCCTCTATAAACAATTACAGAGCCCCCCACCCCAACCTCATTTAAATCCAAGTAATCGAAGAAATGTTTATTTGAATTTTGAGGAGAACAAAGCTCACAAGCTGAGCTGTACCCCACCTCAACCTCATTCGCAGACCAGAAAAATTAAAGTTTGTCACAGAACTCTTTAACAATAACAAAATTCGTTTTAACGCACCCGCAAAAGCCCACAAACAATGACTCAACCTATCCCTGCCCTTGAAATCAATCAATGAAATGCAAACAATAATTCAAGGGCAAGCCACTTGCGCAGTTGCATCTTCTGCCCCAGTTGCATTACTGCTCCTTTTACCCGCTGCAGATCGCTCTCCCTTCACAGTTCACCACGCCTACCCCCTATTTTCCACCCCCCAGTGCAAATCCCCACACACCCACAATCAGTCCGTTCAAGCCATTCAAGGTCAAGTGATCTTGAAAACGAAAAACATACACACAAACAAAGAAACTAGATCCAAGTCGCTGGGACCGCTGCAGATCGCCCCCACCCCTCCACCGCCCCCCACCACAGATCACCGCTCCTGTCCCCCCACCCTTCTGACCAAAAATTCATACAACCATAAAACGCAAAATTTAAAATTCCAAAAATCGTTGGAAATTCAAAAAAGCCCTCCAACCATGGATGGAAAACATCAAAAAAGATCACAATTCAAATTTCCCGCCACATCAATAGGGATGGAAACACACCAAAAGACAAAAATTCAAATTACCCGCCATCAAAAAAATCACTAATTAGTGTGACCATACACCAAAATTAAAAAGCCCACACAAATTCAAACTTCGCGCTATTACAATAGGGAAGGGAAAACCTTAAAAATCCACAAATTCAAAGTTAGCGCCATTTATCAGAGGTGGGAAAAACTAAAACGATCAAAATTTAAATTTTGCGCCCAACTATCGGCCAAAATTCAAAAATAACTCCCACAATTTAAATTTAACGGACAAAAACAGTGTGACCAAACACCCAAATTCAAATAATCCCTAATTAGTGTGACCATGTCGCAAAACAAAAACTACCAAAAATAAAAATACCAAAATTAGTGTGGCCGTATTTCACATAGTCAAAGGTCAAATGTCAATTGATTCAGAACATACATTCCCCTACTACTAACTAGAGATCATTAAGGAAACACAAAATGAAAAAAACTCAGACATATTCTACTGCAACAAAATGGATATTCTAACAAACACGTGTCTCAAGAACATTTTAAAAGAAAACCAATCTTATTGTAACGTTGAAAAGTTTGACTTAGAAGAAAAGATTTTCGAACCGGAAAGAGGATTTATCTTTGTTTTCAATATCCAAAATACGAAACTAAGAATGACGTGCGATAGTCAACCGGTAGTATCGGGTTCAGCAATCATTCGTTATAATAATTGTTCGGTGACGATTAAAAATTCCACCTTTTCCGACACAAACAAGATTGTCCACTCTCATTTCAAAACACAAATTTTCGAAAACAACAACATTGTCGTAAATTTGACAGTTAAACTCCCGAACATTACACAGTTACCGGCATAGATAACATAATAGAAATCAAAATACTAAAAATTAAGTCAAACAACCAAAATATTGTTACTAGGATTTATTTTATTGATAATAATTTTAACATATGTATTTTTTTTTATAAGAAAAGGCAAAATATTTTTGTAACGGCAATTCCCGAACCGATCGTGAGACCGCAGGGACAATTCCTTTGGCCGTCACTTCATTCTGGGGGGAAGGAGGAGTTACCATAACCGGTCCCCCGCCTAAACCACCCAGAGCCATTCTCTCAGAGACACAGGGTATGAGCCAATAACGCTGAAACGACAACTCAACACGGACAAGAACGTTGAGACGGCAACGCATCACGGGCATACGGCCTCAAACAGCCAACTGCAACAAAAGCCTGCATCAGCAGAAATCCCTATGTAATAACATATATATAAGAGCTGCCTGTGAGCAGCGTAGCTTAAGCTTATTTCGAAAAGACACAAGACAATGTATTCCAACTTTGAACAACAGAAACACCAGAACGTTTTCTTATTCCAAAAGGCAAATCCCAGTGGACAGTGAACCACACTAGAAACCCTTTCAGAAGTCTTCCAAATCATCTCTTGGTAGCCAGGTTGGCTAGTAAACCCCCAACACGAAGGAAGATATGCACAACATCCAGTGCTAGCTTTCAAAACTGCAGCTACACGAAGACTCTGATCATAACTCGCGCGGGGCTTACATTCTGGAGGGCTAGCTCAATGTCAGTCCCAGCCATTCCACCTCGCACCCATCACTGAGGTGGATGGGGGAATTATCATTGTCAACGACCGACCTGCCACAGTGAGCTATGACAACTGTACTGAGGTTAAGGTGTTTGGAACATTCCTTATTACGTTTGACACCTTTGCTCGAGTAAATGGCACTAAGTATGTAAATCGCAAATCCATTCGTTCGCGGTTCCCAGGCGTCGCTTCATCTCCCACGCTAAATATTAGCGGCCACAGCACGGTGCTGAGTTTGCCCTATCTCCATCGACTAAGCGAAGAAAACCTAAATTTCATCAAGGAGATAAAGGAAGAGGCTTCTTCCAGCGCAAAATTTGCATTGGCCTTCGGTTGGGGTCTTAGAGTCTGCATTTTGAAACAAAGAAACAAAGGAACACTCGCCAAATCAGGGCATTGGTAAAAAATCAGAACATGACCGAGGGCAGTCAGTTTTCGAGAGGGGGAATAGTTAACAACGAGTAGTCAGCGTCCCTTGGGTTGACTACAAGTTCCACGAGCGTATGTCCCCAAATATGCTGACAACCCAAATTCTTCGATCAGCCTGCACCCAAGTGACCGGCAACTTGGTTGCCCAACATCCGCCTAAGGAAATAACTAAATAAATCCTGTTGCCTACAGGAAATAATTAATTTATATATACATACTAGCATATAACCCGGCGCGGCTTCGCCACCATCAGTATAGCCGCCAAAATGATGAAAAAAAAGTTTGGCAATAATCCCACCCCCGCCCCGCATTTTCCGACCTTCAGAAATGAGAAAATTATTTTTCACCTATTTGACCCATTGAGCGTACAAACCCTGAAACCACCCCCGGCACCCATTATCCGACCTTGAGGGTGAGCATGCGCAAAGCTAAAAACTTTATCCTATTTAATTGGCCCATAGAGCTTTCAAAACAAATTTAACACATATCAGCTGAAAATCCACCCCGCACCCATATTCCGACCCTTGCAGTGAACTTCCCGAAATTAAAAAACACGTGTTTTCGTTTATTCTGACCCTAGAGCTTACAAAACGAATTTTATTCATATCGGCTCACAAATAGCCATTGTCACTGAACCGAAATACGCCCACCACTATTCTTGCCTGTGGGCAGAAATTCCACCACCGAGAAATCAAATGTCTAATTATTTTCTATAATGTGTTCACAAACCGCTTTTAAACCCAATCGGATTAAAAATAGGTTTTACCATATAGAATTTTCCAGCCATTTCCCCACTCTTGGGGCGAATTTTCCAACATCGGAAAATCTTATGTCAACTTATTTTGTATACTATCGCTACAAACCGAGTTTGAAGTCAATCGGATGAAAAATAGTGTTTTCCATATAGAATTTTCCGGCCATTTTCCTTGTGGATGAATTTTCCACAATCGAAAAATCACAAGTCTAATTATTTTGCCTACTTTGCTTGCAAACCGAATTTGAAGTAAATCGGATGAAAAATAGATTTTTCCAAATAGAATTTTCCGGGAATTTCCCGACTTTTCCGTCAGATTTTCCATTATTTGAAAATCTCATGTTCAATTATTTTGCATAGTATCCTTACAAACCGAGATTGAAGCCAATCGGCTAAAAAACAGTTTTTCCATATAGAATTTTCCGGTAATTTCCCGACTTTTCGGGCGGATTTTCAAAAATCAGAAAATCTTATGTGTAATTATTTTGCATACTATCCTTAAAAACCGAGTTTGAAGTCAATAGGATGAAAAATAGTTTTTTCCATTTAGAATTTTCCGGCCATTTTCCTTGTGGACGGAGTTTCCACCAACAAAAAATCACATGTCCAATTACATAGCATACTACCCTTACAAACCGAGTTTGAGGCCAAACGGATGAAAAATAGTTTTTTCCATATGGAATTTTTCGGGAATTTCCCGACTTTTCGGGCGGATTTTCCATCATCTGAAAATCTTAAGTCTAATTATTCAGCTTACCATCCTCACAAATCGAGTTTGAAGTCAATCGGATGAAAAATAGTTTTTTCCATGAAGAATTTTCCGGCCATTTTCCTTGTGGGCGGATTTTCCGAAATCTGGGAAACAGGTGTCCAATTATTTCGCTTACTTTACTTACAAACCAAATTTCAGATCAATCGGATGAAAATGAAATTTTTTCCCATAGTAGCTTTGCCGGGAAATTTCCACCCCTTAAGGGTGGAATTTTCCAAAACCCCGCCTTAGTGCTCACTTTCAACTCATAAGGAAACTTCTGTGAAAATTTTAGCTTTCTATCTCTTACCGTTCAGGCTCTACGTTGATTGCCAATCAGTCAGTGAATCAGTCAGGACAAACTCTTTTATATATAGAGAGACTAGCATATAACCCGGCGCGCTTCGCTTCGCCACCATCAGTATAGCCGCCAAAATAATGAAAAAAACGTTGGCAATGATACCACCCCCGCCCCCCTTTTCCGACCATCAGAAATGAGAAAATTATTTTCCACTTACTTGGCCCGTTAAGCGTACAAACGCTAAAACCACCCCCGTCACCCATTATCCGACCTTGAGGGTGAGTAAGCGCAAAGCTAAAAACTTTATCCTATTTAATTGGCCCATAGAGCTTTCAAACCAAATTTAATACATATCGGCTAAAAACCCACCCCCGCACCCATAATACGACCTTTGCAGTGAACTTCCCGAAATAAAAAAACACGTGTTTCCATTTATTCTGACCCTAGATCTTACAAAACGAATTTTATTCAGATCGGCTCACAAATAGCCATTGTCACTGAACCGAAATACGCCCACCATTATTCTTGCCTGTGGGCAGAAATTCTACCACCGAGAAATCAAATGTATAATTATTTTCTATAATGTGTTCACAAACCGATTTTGAAGCCAATCGGATTAAAAATAGGTTTTACCATATAGAATTGGAAAATCTCAAGTCTAATTATTTTGCATACTGTCCTTACAAACCGAGTTTGAAGTCAATCGGATGAAAAATAGTGTTTTCCATATAGAATTTTCCGGCCATTTTCCTTGTGGGTGGATTTTCCACCAACAAAAAATCACATGCCTAATTATTTAGCAAACTACCCTTACAAACCGAGTTTGAAGCCAAACGGATGAAAAATAGTTTTTTCCATATGGAATTTTCCGGGAATTTCCCGACTTTTCGGGCGCATTTTCCAACATCGGAAAATCTTATGTCTAATTATTTTGCATACTATCCTTACAAACCGAGTTTGAAGTCAATCGGATCAAAAATAGTTTTTCATATAGAATTTTCCAGGTATTTTCTTTGTGGGCGGATTTTCCAACATTTGAAAATCTCATGTCCAATTATTTAGCATACTATCCTTACAAACCGAATTTGAAGCCAATCGGATGAAAAACCGTTTTTTCCATATGGAATTTTCCGGGAATTTCTTGACTTTTCGGGCGCATTTTCAAACATCGGAAAATCTTATGTCTAATTATTTTGCATACTATCCTTACAAACCGAGTTTGAAGTCAATCGGATCAAAAATAGTTTTTCATATAGAATTTTCCAGGTATTTTCTTTGTGGGCGGATTTTCCAACATTTGAAAATCTCATGTCCAATTACTTAGCATACCTCTCCTTACAAACCGAGTTTGAAGCCAATCGGATGAAAAATAGTTTTTTCCATATGGAATTTTCCGGGAATTTCCCGACTTTTCGGGCGGATTTTCCATCATCGGAAAATCTCAAGTCTAATTATTCTGCTTACCATCCTCACAAACCGAGTTTGAAGTCATTCGAATGAAAAATAGATTTTTCTATGAAGAATTTTCCGGCCATTTTCCTTGTGGGCGGATTTTCCGAAATCTGGAAAACAGGTATCCAATTATTTCGCTTACTTTACTTACAAACCAAATTTCAAGTCAATCGGATGAAAACCAAAATTTTCCCCATATTAGCTTTTCCGGGAGTTTTCCACCCCTTAGGAATGGAATTTTTCAAAACCCCGCCTTAGTGCTCACTTTCAACTCATAAGGAAACTTCTGTGAAAATTTCAGCTTTCTATCTCTTACCGTTCAGGCTCCACGTTGATTGCCAATCAGTCAGTCAGTCAGTCAGGACAAACTCTTTTATATATATAGAGACTAGCATATAACCCGGCGCGCTTCGCTTTGCCACTATCAATATAGCCTAACTGGAAAATTATTTGTAGCTTATTATATCAATATTCGGATCAAATACAACGGTTTACTAAAAAATCCTTCCTCGAGGTGAAAAAGTCAGCTTTGATATTGAATCTCCCGTTTTCCGAACTTGGCTGGATTTTACGATATTACAAAATTTTTTTATTTGGCCCGTAGAGCTAACAAAACCAAATTTTATTTATTTTGGAGTGAATTTTCTACTTTCAGTTCGGTTCCCAAATAAAAATTGGCTTTGAAACCACCCTGACACCCATTAGAGCTTGCAAACCAAATTTAATACAGATCAGCTCAAATATAATGGATTCACATGAACCCGCACTCATATTCCGACCTTTGCAATAAATTTTCCCGAAATAAAAAAAAATGCTTCCATTTATTGAGTCCATAAAGCTAGCAAAACGAATATCATTCCGATCGGCTCAAAAATAACCATTGTCAATGAACCCAACCACGCCCTCCATTTTCCGAACCGGGGGCGAAAATTCCACCACCGAATAATCACATGTCTAATTATTTTCCATAATGTGTTTACAAACAGAATTTGAAGTCAATCGGATGAAAAATAGTGTTTTCCATATATAATTTTCCGGCCATTTTCCTTGTGGGTGGATTTTCCACAATCGAAAAATCACATGTCTAATTATTTAGCATACTATTCTTACAAACCGAGTTTGAAGCCAATCGGATGAAAAACAGTTTTTTCCATATGAAATTTACCGGGAATTTCCCGACTTTTCGGGCGCATTTTCCAACATCGGAAAATCGTATGTCTAATTTTTTTGCACACTATCCTTACAAACCGAGTTTGAAGTCAATTGGATCAAAAATAGTTTTTTTCATATATAATTTTCCGGGTATTTTCTTTGTGGGCGGATTTTCCACCATCAGAAAATCTCCTGTCTAATTATTTTGCATACTATGCTTGCAAACCGGGTTTGAAGCCAATCGGATGAAAAATAGTTTTTTCATTATGGAATTTTCCGGGAATTTCCCGACTTTTCGGGCGGATTTTCCATCATCGGAAAATCTCAAGTCTAATTATTCTGCTTACCATCCTCACAAACCGAGTTTGAAGTCAGTCGGATGAAAAATAGTTTCTTTAGATTTACATTTATTAAGATTTCTTAGCGCTACAAGTACAGAAAATACTTATAACTAAAGCACTAATCACAAAAGTTTTGACAATGGACAATAAACATACATATATATTAAGTTCCCTATCTTAAGATTACATTACATTTATTAAATTGTTTGTTGTTAAATTATTATTAATTTCTATGATTTTGGTGTGTGTCTAATCTAATTTGTTGTTTTTATGTATTCAAAAAGTTTGTCTTTAAACTGTGCTGCACTTCTAATCGCCTTTAGATCATGTGGTAGTGAGTTCCACAGCCGAACAGCATATGCAAAGAATTGTTTGTCAGAGCTGGACAATTTATTTTTGGTGGAGACTAAATTATTTGTTCTTTTGGAAGTAGAAAAAGTTATGAGTTCAAAGAGATAGGAAGGTTGTTTTGACTGTAATATGTTATGTAATTTAATTAAGGCTCTAAACTGTATCCACGAATTCAAGTCAATATTAAATATTTTCTCTGTGTACAATGAAATATGGTCCGTTCTTTTCTTATTGAATATATATCTGGCTATATCATTAAATGCTACATTCAATTTTCTGTTGCTAATCGAGTCACATTTACCAAATACTTCTATTCCATAAAATAGACTCGATGCCAGGTATGTTTTAGCTATTAATAATTTTGTTTGAGTGGGTAAGAAAGGTTGACTAAATCTTAATTGTCTTAGTTTTCCGTATGTTTTTCCTACTGCTTTATTAATATGATCGTCCCAGGATAAGGTATTAATGAAGGTGAATCCAAGATTTTCGGCTCTGTCTACGTATTCAATGGGATTATCGTTAATTTGGAGTTGCTGTAGACAATTCGTTTGGAGGGGTTTTTTGTATATAACCATACATTTCGATTTTTTTGGGTTAATCAACAAATTGTTTTTCTTGGCCCACTCACTGACACTGCTTAGATCATTATTACATAGATTCACACACTCAGACATTTGATTAATTGGACGACATACATACATTTTCATGAAGAATTTTCCGGCCATTTTCCTTGTAGGCGGATTTTCCGAAATCTGGGAAACAGGTGACCAATTATTTTGCTTACTTTACTTACAAACCAAATTTCAAGTCAATCGGATAAAAAACAAAATTTTCCCCATAGTAGCTTTTCCGGGAGTTTTCCACCCCTTAGGGGTGAAATTTTCCAAAACCACGCCTTAGCGCTCACTTTCAACTCATAAGGAAACTTCTGTGAAAATTTCAGCTTTGTATCTCTTACCGTTCAGGCTCTGCGTTGATTGCCAATCAGTCAGTCAGTCAGTGAGGACAAACTCTTTTATATGTAGAGAGAAGAGATGATAATTTAATGGAATTTCCAATTGGTGTTTTGAAAATGATTTTGAGTGCGATGGTATGAAGAATAAATAGTGTTTATTTGTCAAATATTTTTCGCCAATTTTCCGGATTTTCCGGATTTTCCACACTGAGAAAAACGCGATAATATTCTTTCGGCCAATTAATTGATTTTTAACCCATTGGGGTTTAGTGGGTTAATTTTGCGGAAAACTGGTATGCAGTTGTTGTTGAATCTTTATTGCGTTTTTTTTTTTTAAATTAGTTTGGAGCTGATCGGATGATAAACAAAAAAGTTTCATACAAAAGTTTTCTGCTAATTTTCCACATTTCATGGCGGAATTTGCCAAAACCCCGCCTTAGTACTCACTTTCGGAATAAGATGAAACTACAGTAAAAAATTCAGCTTGCTATCTCTTACGGTTTGGGCTGTGCGACGGTCACCAATCAGTCAGGTTGAACTCTTTTATATATATAGATTGACCTGTTTGTTTGTTTGTTTTTACTCATTTTTTATTTATTTTCCTTTTCTTGCTAAAATTTTTTTCGTTTATCTTTAAAGTTAAGTCTTTCTGGATTCTGTCTTCATGTGTTTCAACATTTTTTAAAATTTTTCCGGTTTCCCTGGCTTTGTAATGTCAAAATCAAATTTGAATCAAATCATTTGAGTTTTTCTTATATTAATAGGTTTAATTATTTTTGCTAATTTTTTTTTTTTATTTTTAAATTTTTCGCTCAATTAAATTTTCATTAAATTTCTTCTTATTCAATATTATTTGTTTACGTAAAAATTTTATTTCTTTTCTCCTTATGTTTAAGTCCGTCTGAAAATTGTAAGCCCATGTGGCCAACAGAGCGAGGAACGTAAGCCGTAGCTCGGGCTATGGCGTGAAATCGTTTTCCTTTCTGGAATTCGATTGAAACTCTGTTCAAATTATTCTATATCAATAAAAATCCAAATTATGAATGTGAGAACAACTAAAAATATGTGTTGCTAATTGGAAATAGGGCGGGTGCTGGGTTAGGATAAAATGTGGGACCAGGAGGCCAGGGGGTGACAACAATTTGACGGACGCGACATAGATTATTTAGGGGATCAACAGAAATATGGCCACTAGTTGACGCATAGGTCACACAGCTTTGTGTGTAGGGGTGGGTAGGGCCAGGCTAACCTTCATGGTCACTCTTTGACGGTGGGCTGGAAAGCCAAAAAAGGATCTTTCTTTGCTTTATTACTCATCAGTGACGGACTAGAGAATTCATCTTTCTTTTTTTATACCCTTGCAGAGGGTATATTAAAATTGTCACGATGTTTGTAACGCATAGAAAGAAGCATTTCCGACCCCATAAAGTATATATATTCTTGATCAGCATGACGAGCTGAGTTCATTTCCGTTTGTCCGTCCGTCCGTCCGTCCGTCCGTCTGTCCGTCTGTTTCTATGCTATCTCCTCCCTCAGTTTTAAAGCTATCTTGACCAAACTTTGCAAAAAGTCTTTAAATACAAATACGCTGCACATTTGTCGGAATGGCCGGATCGGATGACTATATCATATAGGTGCCATAGGAACGATCGTTCCAAAAACTAGTTCTAGTGAAAAGAACTTTTTTATTTTCCATCGTAGCATCACCAGTCGTTGTATATATTAGATTTAAATGCTTCCACACAATTCTGGAAAAATTGATCAAAATCGGATAACTATAGCATATAACTGCCATATAAACGGTCGGTCAAAAACTAGTTCTAGTGAGAGAAACTTTTTTGTTTTCCATCGTAGCAACTTCAATCGTGGTATATATTAGTTTTATTTGCTTCCACACAATTCTGAAAAAAGTTTTTAAAATCGGTTTACTATAGCATATAGCTGCCATATAAACGGTCGGTCAAAAAATAGTTCTTGTGAGAAAAACTTTTTTGTTTTCCATCATAGCGTCACCATTCGTGGTATATATTAGTTTTATATGCGTCCGCACAATTATGGAAAAATTTATCAAAATCGGATGACTATAGCATATAGCTGCCAAAAGAACGATCGGTTTGAAAACTAGTTCTTATGAGAAAAACTTTTTTGTTTCAAAAACTGCAAGGGTATTTAAAACATCTGCGTAGCCGATGTTAACCTTCTATTTTTTATACACTTGAAAAGTGTATATTAATTTTGCCCAGAAGTTTGTAACGCATAGAAATATTCATTTCCGACCCCATAAACTATATATATTCTTGATCAGGACGACGAGCTGAGTTCATTTCCGTCTGTCCGTCCGTCCGTCTGTCCGTCTGTCTGTCTGTTTCTACGCGAACTAGTCCCTCAGTTTTAAAGCTATCGAGCTGAAATTTTGCACAGAGTCTTCTTTTTACAGCACGCAACTAATATGTCGGAACCGGCCGGATCGGATGACTATAACATATAGCTGCCATAGGAACGATCGGTCCAAAAACTAGTTCTAGTGAGAAAAACTTCTTTGTTTTCCATTGTAGCATCACCAATCGTGGTATTTATTAGTTTTATAAGCTTTCACATAATTTTAAAAAAATTTGTCAAGATCGGATGACTATAGCATATAGCTACCATACGACCGATCGGTCGGAAAATGTGTTTTACTATGAAAAGTTTTTTTTATGGTATGAAATTTTTATTATCAACGATTTTTTTTTTTAATATCTGATATCTATATCCTATATATATTTGACCGGTTAAGTCGGTTGGAGTAAAGTTTTTCAAGTGTATTAAAACTTCGGCACAGTCGAAGTTAGCTTTGCCTTCTCGTTTTACTATTTTTTCACGGCACGAAAATTTTTATTGTCATGTTTCCCGCAGCGTCCCCACTCCAAAGACCAAACAGATCATAGACCCCTCAAATTTTTATTTTCAATGACAAATTCAAGCTCAAAATTAACAAGACAGTACATAAACTGCCTGTAATTGACTTTGTAAGTAAGTGTAGGAAGCTGGGATGCATACAGTACATAAACTGTTTGCAAGTGGTCATCGCAACTAGAACTTGAACCAGTTGGACTGCGGAGAGGGTTTTCTTCGTTGCGCACGTTTGAGGTTCTGAAGACACAGCGACAGATTCTTTGCTGGGTGCAATGGAAGAAATGAGTAACAGTTGATTGTTGTACTGAGACTGATTTTATTGATCAGACTTACTGCTATTTATATCAAAAAACAATGGGAACAAATAGCTTATAGTTAATTACTGATTATTGGTACAATTGGTAAAAGTGTTGACTTAGAGAAATTATTGTGTGCAGAAATTTTGGTAGTTGTAATGGTAAGCAATTATATAAATTGCTTGCCCTGTGAGTGACAATCGCAGTGTCAGCAAGAAATTCCACTGACAATTCGGCTTATTGTTATTATATTATTTCTGTCTCAGCGGTCATCGGTGTCGCTAAATGTTCTGACCTACCTTAACGTTTCTGTTTTGTATATTTGTGTTTTATTATTACATAATTATAACAACTCATTAAAAGCATACTTGATAAATCAAGCTACATAATTAAAAGTACATGTAACGAAATAATAATAGAAATAATAATAATAATGTTATACAAAAAAAAAAAAAAAAAATTTATATATATATCTATAAAAATAATTTTAATAACTAAAAAATATGAATCAAATGTAACGTAGAATACCAGTTAAGTTAAATATCGTCTTTTCAACCTTTGTTTTTAAATGTTTTTGTGACTAGTGCCCTAAATTATAAGTTCAACTTGTAGCACTAGGAAATAATATCAATAAATATCTAAAAAAAATATCTAATTCATAAATGTGTTTATTACACTTAAATAGCTGCGACCGAACATTCTCCCGGCCGTTGAACAGTTGTTCAACCATCGCTTACGTTTAATGTAAATCGGCGTGGAGTGGGTGTAGGCAGTGATGATTCGCAGACTTCCTCTGCAGTGGTTGTGGTAGTCCTGGGTTTCCATACCAGATGTCTGTTCCGGATGGCATAGGTGATGATTAATAAAATTGACAACACTAGAGCAATATAAGCATCGATATGATGGTGCTGCACCGTGTCGAGCTGTTCTGGTAGATTTTGAGATTTGACTTCTGCTAGTTGTTGTTGTAGATCGTCAAGCTCCGCATAGCCTTGCTCTGTTGGGCGAGGGTTTGGTTCCAATATTGGAATTTTAGATAAGTCAGGCTGGGTGATGTCGCCAAAGCGAGCGTATGTTGTTGTTACTTCACTGATTGTGGTAACAAAGGTGCTGATACTAATTTCTGTATTGCGAGCCGTGCATCCAGAGGCCAGTGATAGGCGGCCAGTTCCCATAAGTCGTATAGTTGATGGAATTCAGCTGCAGACTGCCTGAAGTTCCAATGCTGAGTTTGTTGCAAAGATCCAGGTGTTCGGGTTATGGGTTTTAGACCAGATCATTTTTGTTGTTAAACAGTTGATATTCGCAACGACTGTAGACATTAAATACGGCCTGCTGATCAAAGCAGATGTATTCGTTATGAGGTAGTGCGAGACAGCGTCGCAGATCATCTGGAGTAAGGCCCATGAACTGATATCTATGCTTGTTGACTGCTATTATTGGAGTTTCTTATTCAAATAAGCTCCAATTGGTTGAGTCCCACACAGGGATTGTGACGATGTTGAAAACTTCAAGTTGATTAGTTGATGCCAGTGGCATAGTCAATCTGAATATGGCATTAGTATTAGTAATTGCTCCTTCGGCTCTCATGATTCTGTATAGTTGACTTGCATTTGCCGTAGTAACTGGCAGCATTTGATCAGGTGGCAGATGATCCCGAATTTGATCAAGTTGCTCTTTTAATTGTTCAAGAGACACAAGTATTGGACTTATTGTGTGGTGGCGGATGCCGGTTATCACATCTAGAATTTCCGATTGCATACGTTGCAGACTCGCTGAGAGCAGCGTCAGTTGCGCTGTAAGAACCAAGAATGATTGTCCTAAGTGGGCGCCGGTGTATTTTTCTCTTTGTTTACTGAATGCATCCAATTGCTTCTCCAATATTTTGAGGCACTTATCAGTGTCGCATTTGGTTTTCCTGACTACATTTATTGTGGAGTCAACAATTGATGTTTGATTTTGGAGTAAATGTAGTAAGAATTCTTCATTGGTTTTTACCTTTTCGATGACTTCGGACATTTTTTGAGCGTAATTAGAGTCTAGTACCCCAAAGAGACTGTTCGCAAGATTTCCCACAATATTTAGTGGAGATCTACGTGATCGCGAATTTGTCATTATCGTGCTTTCTGCATGTAATTCGTTGTGAAGAAGCTGAAAGTGTAGAAACATTCACTCGCATGCTTGTCTATTTTGCAATTCGGGGCACATAATAATTCCCGATGGAAATGTTTTCATGTCGCTCCAGTATGGACCCAAGTCATAGTAAACTACCATTGTCCATTCAGATACAGCCATTTTTGTAGTGCCCAGTTTTTCGAAAAATATTCCTGGCTTGTTGGTAAATTGGGTCACAGTTATTGGTTGCGCTAGTGCTAGTGGTATCATAAGCAACAACACTAGTAGCTTTGAGGTAATTGTAGGTGACATTAATCTTTTTCTCTGTGCAGGTGGTTCATCGGGTTCCGTTAAGTCTTTAATAAGATTAATGGGACGCTTAATTGCCAAATCTTCTGAAAATAATGGCGCAAGGCGACTTATGGGACGCTTGTATACGCCTGAGGCTGTTTTCACGTCTATACCCAAACAAATTCGTATCAGTATTAGTTTGATAAGCGTTGTCTCAAATTGAAACTGCAACCAGTATCTTTATTTTTGTATCAATTCAAGAAAGTATAAAATTAATATTAGAGGTGTTAACTTGAACCTATGCCTATTAAATTGTTACGTAAAAGTATGAATTCGAAACTCACACATTTTCGATGTTATCGAGTACTAGTTCGAAAATTACAACTGTCATTCTCGATTCTCTCTAGCAAAGCAAATTACATAAATGCTGACACTTGTAATTCTCAAGTTGTTATTCAGCACATTGATGATATAAATAGGGCACTTGATAGTGAGCGACAAACGCGCAGCAGCAAGAAGGAGTCTAATGAGAGATACGGCAAACTTGAAACAGTCTGTATAAATCTCACCAATTTGTCGTCTTGCGATTGATTGAGCCGTTAAACACAAGCGTTTGTTTGTGTATGTCGGCTAAATTATCGCAACAAAATTTCAGAAAAATAAAAATGTCCGATATTTTTTGTTTATTATTGCCAAATTGTTAAAGGCATATGTTAAAGGCAATGATACAAAAAAGTTTCAAATTGATACTTTAAAATGAATACAAAGAAATGTCATTCTGATACAAATTACTATCATTTTGATAACATCGAAAATAGTATTTTGATACAATCGAATTATCAACTTGATACTTTGAGTATTGAGCATAATTCGATACTCAATAGTTTCAAATTAATGACTAAATTGTGTCATTTTGATGATTACTTTTTTTTGGGTGTACTACTCGTTCGTAGTACGTAGACACGACCCATTGGCCACTGCATTATCGGCAGATTGTCTTCCTTCACCAAGACAAGTAATCCCTCTTTATTATTTGGGGAGGCTGTTTTCCATTTGTGACGAACTCGGAGTTCTTGCAGGTATTCCTGCGACCATTGTCTCCAGAATCCTTGCTTCAGTCTAGAAACCAATTCCCAGCGTTTTGCTAATGATTTTCCATCACGCTCACAATTAGGGTCGGGTGAAGCGGTTAGTGGTTCACCAATCAGAATGTGTCCTGGAGTAAGGGCGGTTGTATCCGTAGGATCATTTGACATCGGAGTAATGGGTCGTGAATTGAGGATTGCTTCAATTTCAACGATGACCGTATTTAGTTCCTCAAATGTCAGAGATGCTGTTGCTGTCGTTGTAACTAGTAATCGTTTTGCAGATTAAACGGCAGCTTCCCAAAGGCCGCCAAATGAAGGCGCTCTGGGAGGTATGAACTTAAATGCCAATTGTCTCTTGCTGCAGTGATTTATAATTTGGTCCTGAGCCTTGTCAGTCAAGAGGCATCTTCCAATTCTTTTAATTTATTATTTGCACCAATAAAATTGGTTGCATTATCGCAGTGAATGGTCTGGCATTTCCCGCGTCGGCTCAAAAATGGGCGAAGAGCAGCCAGAAATGCATCGGTAGTTAGATCGGATTTTGTGACGATTCCAAATTGGTCCGCAGTAGTCTACGCCTGCATTGAGAAATGGACGGGCTTGAGTGACTCTTTCTACTGGAAGATTCCCCATGATTTGATGTATCAACTTCGGCTTCGCCTTGTTGCATCTGACACAAGTGTGGATGATGCTTCTCGCCATGGTCTTGTCGTTTATAATCCAATATTGTTGTCTTGCAATGGCGCGTAGTGCCTGGGCGCCGAAATGCATGTTGTCTTCATAGATTTCTCATAGTAGCATCTTTACTATTGGATCATTGTATGGCAACAAAATCTGGTGTTTGGAGTTGTATAGAAGTTCAGATTGCTCCAATCTCCCACCGACTCGGACGATTTCATCTGATCCCAGTATGGGAGACAATGAAGTAATCGGGCTTTTCTTGGCCACTGTGTTGTGGCGTTGTAATTGTTTGAGGTCCGTCGCGAACTCTGCGTGTTGTATGTTCCGCAGTATCAAAATTCGCGCCTCATTCAAATCCTCCATCCGTAGTGTTGTTGTTGCTGATCTGTTATTCTTTTTGCAGAAGCGCAACATATTTGCTACAATGCGTTGTAGCTTATGGAAAGATTTGCTGTGTTTGCACATATACAGCTCTTCTCCTCTTGCTGTTGGTGTAACTGCCAGACTGACGTGTTTTGCCTTTCGTTCCAGGTTACTATGGGAAATGGGTGGAGAACTTGTCCATTTATCCCGTGGACCATGCAAAAATAGTGGTCTATAAAGCCATTGTGGTATGCACACATAGCGAGTACTCACTGTACCCAATATATCAATCACACATTGTAACACTTTGTTGCAATGCTTATGCACACAAAGGCAAGTAGCCCAAAACCGCTGCGTCGGCACAATCATCATAAGCTGGCCCCGCAGTTAACATGATCCACTTATGTGCACATAACATTCCCTCAATAATACATATATATACATAACACAGCCACTCCGCTGCCGGCGTCTCTGACAGCATGGCTCTTAGAATTAATTCAATATAAAATCAGTTTAAGTTGGAAAGCGAATGCGAAAAGACAAAAGAATAAAGTGCGATGGAAGCACACTAATAAATAACCTACAACCTCATGGATCTTATTGTGATTATTAATAAATTAACCAACAAGGACATTCCTTTCCCTACATGGCGACCGTGACAGTGTAAGCAGTAGCTTACGGAGGCAACCTGGAATTGGATTTGGAACCGAAAAAAAATCTGAGTGAGTACAGTGACTGTGTGGCAATAAAAATGTGTAATGGATGATTCGCATAAAACTGAAAATAGAAAAAGAAAGAGGGGTGGCCGTCGACATAAAATTCAAGAAAGAATTCGTCACCTACAACAATTATTAAATGGCCCTAATCCACCACCTTACAATACAGCATTCAAGCTCTGGGAAGAGCTCGATTTTTTTAAAAAGCGAATTACACAAGCCCACAGGTACACTGGTACCCTCAGTTAACACCATACAAAACATATGCAAAACTAAATTAAATCAAATACCCACAATTCAGAACCTCCCAAAGAGAAAGAAGAGCTGCTGTTATGAAATCCCGATTGCACTTTTCTAAAAACCTACGTCCATCCACTTCCCGTTCCGGCACGGTGGTAGCCCGGCTTGGCTCGCCGTATTTGGGGTGGGTTTTTGGAGTGGGGACGCTGCGGGAAACATGACAATAAAAAGAGTTTTCGTGCCGTGAAAAAAATGGTGAAAAAAAAAAAAAAAAAAAAGAAATAAGAATTCTCTAGTCCGTCACTGATGAGTAAAAAAAAAATAAGATCGGTCTTTGGCTTTCCAGCCCATCGTCAAAGAGTGACCATGGGGGTTAGCCTGGCACTACCCACCCCTACACACAAAGCTGTGTGACCTATGGATCAACTATTGGCCATATTTCTGTTGATCCCCTAATGTACAAAGTTGCGTCCGTCTAGCTTACGTCGTCATCCCTGGCTATGTATTCCCCACCCACATACCCCAGCACCCTCCAACTTTTTTATTTAACGACACATTTTTGTTTTACTGCTCACATTCAAATTAGAAGTTTATTGAGAAAGATCATAACAGATTTTTACACCAGTTCCAGAAGGGAAATAGTGTACACGTCATAGCCCGAACTACGACTCACGAGCCTCGAAGTGAGGACACGCTCTGTTGGCCCATGCGTAAACATGGACTTACAAAAACACAGACGGACTTAAACATAATCAGAAAAGAAATACAAATTTTTACGTTAAACAATCATATTGAATCAAAAAATGTATTAAAAATTCAATTGTTAGAAAATTCAAAAATATACGATGAGCATAAAAATTAAATTTATTAAAAAAAAAACTCAAATGAAAGGAAAAAAAAAATTGTTGGTCTTGGCATTACAACCGGAAAAATAATAAGAAAACTGTTGAAAAATATGGAAAGAGAATTCAAAAAGACATAACTTTAAAGATAAACGAAAAAAAAAAAATGTAGCAATAAAAGAGAGATTAAATATTAAAAAAAATAATAAGTAGAAATGAAATAAAAAAATAGGTCAATATGTATATAAATAATTTACTTTTATATCCGGACTGGCCGGTCACTTACCCAATTTGAAGAAAGCGCTTTCTGGGGGTTTGTTTTTAAAGAAATTTAAAACAAATATATATTTTTTTTTTTTATTCACACATTGACACAAAGAAAAAAAAGATAGAAAAAAAATATTATAGGCATTAAAAATGGAAGCAGGGGCACTTTAGGGTGACACAAAACACCAAAAAAAAAAAAAAAAGGAGAAAACAAACTAGGCTAATATTAGAAAAATATTAAAAAAAAACTTTGAATTTAATATGTTGGTATATATATTATTATTATTACTTTTCTCTTTTCTTCCATATATATTTTTTTTTTTTGAATAAATTTTTAAGTGCGGACTGGTTGCCCGGAAATAGTGAACGCGCGTTCCAAGTCTGAGGTATTGATATACCTCCTTTTGAACGAGTGCTTGTTAAGCAAATATAACTTGAGCGCCAATTGAGCCGCAGCAATAATTACCAACACGACTATCCAAAAGGTTAAATCTTCAATATGACCAGTATGGTCGACTATCTCTACACTATTTACGACGTTAGCCGTACTATCGGACACTTTGGATGTTTTCCCTCCCATTTGAGTTTTCTTGTATTGAAGAGAAGCAAAAACAAAAACAAAAAATAAAACTATGCTGTTATATAAAAAAAATGGAAAAACTACGCTAACATATAATCTACCCTATACTGCCGTTCTTCAGAGGGGAGGAGGGGGCGAACTCTGCTTCACACTTGTATTTGGTTCAATTTTTTCCTTTTTTTTTTGGTTTTGGTTTGGTTTTGGTTTTGTTTGTTTTTTATTTGTTTTTTTTTCAATTCGCTGGTTGCTTTTGTCACATTTGCATTTGGTTCACTTTTTTTCCTTTTTTTTTTTTTTGGTTTTGGTTTTGGTTTTGCTTGTTTTTATTTGTTTTTTTTTTCAATTCGCTGGTTGCTGTTGTCACACTTGCATTTGGTTCACTTTTTTCCTTTGTTTTTTTTTTTTTTTTTGGTTTTGCTTGTTTTTATTTGTTTTTTTTTCAATTCGCTGGTTGCTGTTGTTTTTTTGTGTTTTTTTTTTTTTTGTATGAACAAAAAAATGTCACTTTGTTTTCACTAAAAAAAAAACTTATTCTTTACTGCGCCCGCCCGATTTAGTTATGATTTTTATATTTAATAGGGAACTGTTATTTTCACGGTTGGTACTTTTCCTTCTTTTGTTTTTTTTTTTATTTCACTTTGTCACTTTTAATATCTTACTACCCCGTTCCGAACTTAGGCCGGTTGTCATGTATCGCTCGGAAAAACAAAAATCGAACTAATTACTCCAAATAAAAATCTGTAGCTCCCTACCGAACTCCGCTATATTTCGCGCTACAGAGCTGCGTCGCGAACCGCGCTGCCTCTGTTCTTCTACCCTCCCTTTGTGCAAGGGTCAGGTTACGAGCGAGCTTTGGGAGCCGCTACCGTAATTTTGCTGACCTATGCAGAAAACTCAAGTAGATAGTGGAATTCGCTAGCGAGTCTGGGAAAATTTTGTTTGACCGTTTCCCAGATCTTCATCGGAATCAGATTACTAGGGTATCAACTAATTCACACCTCTGTAACAGAGTCGACCAGTTGATACCCTGCCTTCTTGATTGCCGGGTGCACATAACAACTCGAGTTGGACGATGGCTACAGCCATGCAGCAAACTCGAAACAAGATTGCGGCACGTCTTCCGTAGTTCTTGCTCCTACTTAAGCTGTATCGCTCTTTCCTTTAAACCCAACGTGTGGCCTCGACCCTTAACCCTGAGATTAAGAGTCTCATGCTCTACCGACTGAGCTAGCCAACGAAAAGATCCTTGGCATGATAAATACCCAGGCTTTTACCAGAGTTGTTGCCCAACTCATAAAGCGAATTGCCCTTTCTTTTCAGAATTATGCACTTCACTCTATTGGGGCCTAGTTTGGCATTATACCCTTCGGCCAAATTACTCTGTTTGAAATTTTTCCGCTATCTGTCCCTCCGTGTATTTTATTTTTCTGGAACGAGTATTATATACCTTCTCACCTAGTTTATGCATACGCTCAAGTCACTGGTAAACCTTCTGTCGGATAAGTTGTAGTTTGTCGCTCAGTACCAGCTCTTGTTCGCCAGAACTAATCCCGCCTAGCCGCCGTAAAATTGGATACGCGCTCCCATGTGCCACCATCCTCGCACCAAACAAGGCATAGTATGGCTCCATACCAATCGCGGAATGAGTAGCACTACGCAGTGCGCACGAAATGTGGCTGAGATAAAAATCCCAACTTTTCTGATCGCCGTTAATCAACACCCGCAACATTTGCAAGACGGAACGATTTACCCACTCAGAAGCATTAGCCTGAGGAGAGTAGAAACCAGTTTTCACGTGCTGAACTTCGTATCTACCAAGCAACTCTGCAAAGGTTTGCGAAACAAACTGCTTGCCGTTGTCGGAGTGGATAAATTCGGGCACACCAAATTGATGAAAAACTTGTGTTTCCAAAAATCGAACTACCTCGGTAGCCACCGTCTTGCGCATCGGCTGTAACCACACAAACTTAGTGAAATGGTCCAAACACACAAATATTACCGTGTTACCCGTCTTAGTTCTAGGGTATGGACCCATGAAATCGATGTATAACCTTTGTAGTGGCCTGTCAGTGACGAGCTGTTGGCCCATTGGAGGTCTGGTAGTTCTATTCGTGGTCTTGCTGACCTTACACGCTTCGCAATTTTTCACTACTTCAACAATTTCCTTCCACATCGAAGGCCAGTAATAGAACTGACGGAGACGTGCGGCTGTTTTATGTACGCCTCCATGTCCAGTGGTAGCGGCATGATGTGAACCCCAAACTAAATCAGCGCGTAATTCTTCGGGGACCCATAATTTCCAGGCTCGATTATCCACTATCAAGTCACCAGTTCGAAAACCGGTTCGCTTGTAGACGTAACCATCGGACACGCAAGTATCCGGTAGTTTTTCACCTTGATCCGTCACACTTTGGACCAAAGCCTTATAACCCGGTGAACCGAATGCGGAGGCTTGCAGGTCGACCTGAAGTTCTTCTTTAGTATTTACCCTCAACTCATCCATATGTACTCTCGACAGAGCATCTGGAACCACATTTAATGCCCCTTTTGGTGCTCTATGGTGAAATCGAAGGCTTGCAGCTTCAAACTCCAACACCAACCGCCCAGCTAAATCTTTCTGTTCCATAAGCCACTTAAGGCTCCATGATCGGTGATGACTTTGATTGCATCCCTCTACATACGGCCTGAACTTGTATATACTCATATGGCAGCATAACCCCAATTCCATAATACTATGTTCCTTGGGCTTTATCAGCTTAGCGGCTATAGCGATCGGGTGCTCCTCGCCGTCTTCGTCCATTGAAACAACACCCCCCTACCCCTGTAGTCGACGCGTACATGGATTACAAATGGCCTTTTAAAGTCAGGCGTAGTCAGCCGGGGGCGGACATCATCAAATGCTGTCACTAGCTTCCCCAACTCAAATTTTTTTGTCGGTCTTTTTCAGACTATCAGAAGTGGGGCTGCTATCAGCGCGTAATTTAGTATGAATCTCCTACCACCCAGTCATACCTAGGAACCTACGCATTTGTTTCGCGCTCGTGGGCAATTTTTTTTTATTTTGGTCTGGTGGGTCTTAATTAACCCACCCCCAACCACACAACCAAAATATCTAGCCTGACTGTAGCAAAACTTACTTTTTCTACGTTGATCGTAAGTTTAGCTCTGGTGAGACAGTCCCCACCTGTCTACGCATTCTAAATGCTCAGTGAGGTAGAAGAACAAACCAATAAGTCATCTAAATACACGAACACATGTGATCTGAGCTTTGCCGGAATAACTTTATCCATCAGTCGACACATACGCTGAGCTGCATTGCACAACCCAAAAGGCATACATGTGAACTGATATAAAGGTCTTCCCGGCACGGTAAACGCAGTTTTCTCCCGGCTTTTCTTTTCTTAAGGTATTTGCCAAAAGGCATCCTTTAAGTCTATAGCCGAATTAAAATGGGTGTTTTGAGCCGACTTAATATCCCTTCGATATGAGGCAGATGGTAAGCGTCCTTGGTCGTCCGTTCATTGACTTTCCGAGCATCTAGGCACATCCTTGCTTTCAGACCCTTTTCCACCAAGGTTACTGGTGAACTCCAACTGCTGTTACTTTCCTCAATTACACCCATCTCTAACATAATGTCTATATCGGCAAAAAGAAGTTCCTGCTTGGCTGGAGATATCGGGTAATGCCGCTGTTTGACGGGAATGTCTTCGTTGGAGATTACATACTCCTCTAGATCGGTTTTTCCCAATCCTAGGTCATTGTAAGATGGATACCCTTCCTTTGCGCTTTCCAATAGTCTTGTTTGTTCGATGGTTTCTTGCGGGGTTGTTTCATCCTGTGAAAGTATTTCGTTCATCTCCAAACATCCGGTTTCTTTTGTTCCGTTTGTTGAAAATAATTTCCTTCCAAGTAATTCCAGGCCGAAAACTTTCCAGAACACGATTCCGAAATAGAAAGATTGTTGAAGAGTTGGGACAATTAAAAATTCCATGTCCTTCACTACTCCTTCCCATAGCACAGGCAAAGTGATCGCCCCGACTACGCGTTTGCCCTTTATTCTTATGGATTAAATGGGACAACTCCTCCAGGAATTCCTCGGTCCCACTTTCTATGCAGTTTACTGCGGCGTCATAATCCAACAGTGCTTTTATTTTCTCGCCGTCTACTTTGGCTTTTGTCACGACCGCTGCAATGACTCTTCTACGAACCTCTCTGGCCGCAGCTGTCTTTGCATGTATTTGTAAGATTTTTTTGTGGCTTCGATCCAGTTTATCCGAGTTTTTGGGAATTCCTCTCCCTCAAAAACCCTCCTCTGTGCAGTCGCATAGGATTTCCCTCGGGTCTGCCTTAGTTTCTTTGGGCAGGCCTGGTCTGTCCAGAAGTCCCCGGGGCGCCTGGCAGACAGGTCGCTAAAATCGGTGTCTCGAGGGTGTGGTACGGGTCCGATCTTCTACAAGCAAAACATTGTGTCTTAAGAAAAGCAGATCCACATACTGCCTCTTTGGAATCAGATCCCAGTTTCCGGTAGAAATCGGCCTTCTTATTACAAGTGAAACATAGATACAGACATAGATAGAAGACAGTGGAATTCCCGGAAAAGCTGGCCTCCGGTTAAACCGTACAGATCCTGCATCCGTTCCACCCGGAAGTGAAAGCTTTCTACCGTCATTCCCTTTTCATGTCCGTCAAATTTGATGTTCCAATGAACCAACCCTATTGGTCGCGGAACTCCCCACCTCACCGGAGAGTTGGAGTAAGATCTCTGTTCGGTAGTACCTGCATTCCCATTAGCCCAGGGACCTGTCCGAAGAGCTGGTTCCGGCGAAAGAAGGGTCTGTCTCTGTGCGGGCTGTGGTCTTGGCCGGGCTACCTGCTCTGGGTGGGCCTGCTGACCAGCCTCTTGATGGGGAAGCGAACCAAAACCCTGGCCCCTATGAAGTGGGTGTGTTCCCTCTGTGTGGATAGGAGTTCAGACTTCCACTTGATTTGGGCTGGCTTCGTCTCTATCCCCTGCTCTTGAAACGGGATTCAGTCCGATCCAGGACATCTCCATATCGTTTACCTGGTTCCCTCTTCCGGCCATTTGAGCACGGAATCCCGCCATCTGTAAATTTAATGTCGTTGCCAAATTTCTCCAACCGGTCCTCCTGTCCTTCACCTCTGCGTACTGTTCCGGTCACCGCAGGTGTCAAACTTGATCTCGCCTGTGGTGGTCCAAGGTTTACTCCTCCCACAGTCCCTTCTTCCTCCCCAGGTAGACTCATATCGGACAGGGTATTCATACGGTCTAGTCCACTTGTAACGTTTATCGACTGGTCAGAAAGGGCTGGAGTCTCCGGCCTGTAAATTCTCCGAGAATTAGGGGATGGACCTGGAGTTCCTCCTCCCGCTGCTGCTCTCGCGCGAGCAAACGAAGCAGCTACTGCGGCTGTTATACTCCGCGTCACTCGCGGTGGAGGCAGTTGGATACTAACCCTCTTTCGTCTCCCCATAAAAACTGTAAACTATCGCTAAGAGTTTTATTTCTGCTTTCCTATTTCCTAAAACTTAATTTCTATTATTATTTCTATTATTCCTCTCTTTTTTTTTCTCTCTCTTTCGTGTTTATATTCCTACCTACTAATACTCTATTCTACTTTCACTCCAAATTCTTACTGTTTTTATTTTAAGTCCCTAATTCCTAAAATCCTAGTTTAGTCTATCTTCTTAATATCCTTATTTAGATTTTTTTTTCTGTTTTTATTTTAAGTTCCTAATTCTAATAATTTTATAAGAAATATTCATCGTTAACAATAATTAGGGCAAAGTTAAAAGATAGAGGTGGGAAATCAAGGAAAGAAAAAAAATATTTTTAGGAGCCAAAGAGAATTGCAAATTTGCAAATCTCAAAAAAAAAAAAACAATACACAAAGGTAAAAAAAAAATTTAATAAAATTATGAAATTATTTTACAAATAAAATTATTTTTGCAAATCAAATTATTAAAATTCTGATTACGCCAATGTTACACAGTATACTAGTGTATACTCTCAATAATACAAATGAGTAAAAAAATGTGTGCTGTTGGGGTGCTGCGTCATGCTGGAATGGGGCCTCTCACCAGGGGTCCGTCCAAAATTTACGCCCCCGTTTCAAAAACAAAATTTCCGCTGAGACTCAACCACCACAGAGCTCCACCGGAGTCACCTGTTTCCTTTGAATACCCAGACTGGAACCTAACTTGACTACTAAGGTGGCTCTCCTCCCACCGGAAGAATGAATTTCCCATAGTAGCCCCTAACACTGACCTTCCCCTAGCCAAACAAGCCTATCTCCACCGAAGTATAAGTCTTATTTTGAGGTCACAGATCATCTGTCCAATTTCCCCCTCCCACCGTCGTTTGGAACTCCTCGGACTCGAACCTCTCAAGCCGGCCTGGCATTTACCTAGCTCGGCGGCGGCGTCGGCCTCAGATGTTTCCCTGTACACCTCCTCTAGTCATTTGGAGCTTGATCGAGAGAACCTCTCAGGAGACCTGGCATTTACCTAGTTCAACGGCGGCGTCGACCCAATCAAACTCACCTGTCCTTATCCCCTCACCCCTGTCATTTGAAACCTGATCGAGAGAACCTCTCAGCCGGCCTGGCATTTACCTAGCTCGGCGGCGGCGTCGACCCTTCAGGATCAGCTGTCCTTATCCCCCTCCCCCGTCTTGGGACCATCAACAGAGCCTACCTCGGACCGCCTCCTGACACCGCCAGGAAGTTGCGTAGCCAGCTCTACTAACGCTCATTGCTCCTTCTGAACTCGAACCTCTCAGGAGACCTGGCATAGCCTAGTACAACGGCGGCGTCGGCCAGAAAGAGCGAACCAGTAAAAAAACATTAAAAACAAAAATTTTACTTTACAAAACAAAAAGTCGGTCTGCACGAGTTAGCAAGATACTAACTAAAAGAGAAACTGCAAAAAAATATTGCCAGTCCCTATCAGCCAAAAAAAAAAAAAAATTTAATATTGACTCATAGAGAACCGTCAAGAAACTTGTAAGCTCCCGTTGGGCGCCAATTGTTATGAAATCCCGATTGCACTTTTCTAAAAACCTACGTCCATCCACTTCCCGTTCCGGCACGGTGGTAGCCCGGCTTGGCTCGCCGTATTTGGTGTGGGTTTTTGGAGTGGGGACGCTGCGGGAAACATGACAATAAAAAGAGTTTTCGTGCCGTGAAAAAAATGGTGAAAAAAAAAAAAAAAAAAATAAGAATTCTCTAGTCCGTCACTGATGAGTAAAAAAAAAAATAAGATCGGTCTTTGGCTTTCCAGCCCATCGTCAAAGAGTGACCATGGGGGTTAGCCTGGCACTACCCACCCCTACACACAAAGCTGTGTGACCTATGGATCAACTATTGGCCATATTTCTGTTGATCCCCTAATGTACAAAGTTGCGTCCGTCTAGCTTACGTCGTCATCCCTGGCTATGTATTCCCCACCCACATACCCCAGCACCCTCCAACTTTTTTATTTAACGACACATTTTTGTTTTACTGCTCACATTCAAATTAGAAGTTTATTGAGAAAGATCATAACAGATTTTTACACCAGTTCCAGAAGGGAAATAGTGTACACGTCATAGCCCGAACTACGACTCACGAGCCTCGAAGTGAGGACACGCTCTGTTGGCCCATGCGTAAACATGGACTTACAAAAACACAGACGGACTTAAACATAATCAGAAAAGAAATACAAATTTTTACGTTAAACAATCATATTGAATCAAAAAAATGTATTAAAAATTCAATTGTTAGAAAATTCAAAAATATACGATGAGCATAAAAATTAAATTTATTAAAAAAAAACTCAAATGAAAGGAAAAAAAATTGTTGGTCTTGGCATTACAACCGGAAAAATAATAAGAAAACTGTTGAAAAATATGGAAAGAGAATTCAAAAAGACATAACTTTAAAGATAAACGAAAAAAAAAATGTAGCAACAAAAGAGAGATTAAATATAAAAAAAAAATAATAAGTAGAAATGAAATAAAAAAATGGGTCAATATGTATATAAATAATTTACTTTTATATCCGGACTGGCCGGTCACTTACCCAATTTGAAGAAAGCGCTTTCTGGGGGTTTGTTTTTAAAGAAATTTAAAACAAATATATTTTTTTTTTATTCACACATTGACACAAAGAAAAAAAAGATAGAAAACAAGTAAGAAAGTCGGTCAAGCCCGACTGTAATATACTCTGTACCTGTTTGTATGTAACTGATAACTTTAAAGTGTGAGGGTTTTTCAAAATCTGGGGGTGGCAACTCTTTCGACTATCGTTCATCTGGTTGAAAAACGATGTACGGGCTCGATAAGTAATGATGTGTAGAATTACCCTAGTACATAACTCGTAAAATTATAAAATTTGTATATAATTTCCTATTAACATAAACATATTTATATTAGTCACGCGGGAATCACGCGTGATTTCTGACCGCAGGCCATCTCAATTGCATCGCTCCTATCATACTTGGTCTTTGCCTCCTTACACAAATATCTATTGGAAAGAAGGGAGGGGGAAACTGAAAGCGGCGCTAATGCCGTCAAGCCAATTCCAATTGGGAAATTACTATTGCCCTCTCGCTCTCTCTTTTTCGTAAGTGGCTGCGTGTTGTTGTTGTCGTTGCATTAAATTTTCATTTACATAAAGCGCCACTATTGTTCATCTGATCGAAAAACGATGTATGGGGGCTTGATAAGAAATGATGAGTAGAATATATGTCTAGAAGGTTTGAACAACCTAACTCCAAAATTGTGGAAGATATTAAGTTTTTTTCAATTTGCGGGGGAGGCAGGGGGCGTGGCAAAAATCAAAACTAAACTTGATCTGCCTGCAAGTATAAGAAATATATGTTCCATACACCTCAAACCTCTATCTCTTACCATCTCTGAGATCTCTTCGTTCATACGGACAGACGGACAGACGGACAGACAGACAGACAGACGGACAGACGGACATGGCTATATCGACTCGGCTGTTGATGCTGATCAAGAATATATATACTTTATGGGGTCGGAGATGCTTCCTTCTGGCTGTTACATACATTTGCACAAACCCAATATACTCTGTGTACCTTCGGTACAGAGTATAAAAAATATTATAGGCATTAAAAATGGAAGCAGGGGCACTTTAGGGTGACACAAAACACCAAAAAAAAAAAAAAAAGGAGAAAACAAACTAGGCTAATATTAGAAAAAATATTAAAAAAAAAACTTTGAATTTAATATATTGGTATATATATTATTATTATTACTTTTCTCTTTTCTTCCATATATATATTTTTTTTTTTGAATAAATTTTTAAGTGCGGACTGGTTGCCCGGAAATAGTGAACGCGCGTTCCAAGTCTGAGGTATTGATATACCTCCTTTTTAACGAGTGCTTGTTAAGCAAATATAACTTGAGCGCCAATTGAGCCGCAGCAATAATTACCAACACGACTATCCAAAAGGTTAAATCTTCAATATGACCAGTATGGTCGACTATCTCTACACTATTTACGACGTTAGCCGTACTATCGGACACTTTGGATGTTTTCCCTCCCATTTGAGTTTTCTTGTATTGAAGAGAAGCAAAAACAAAAAATAAAACTATGCTGTTATATAAAAAAAATGGAAAAACTACGCTAAAATATAATCTACCCTATACTGCCGTTCTTCAGAGGGGAGGAGGGGGCGAACTCTGCTTCACACTTGTATTTGGTTCACTTTTTTCCTTTTTTTTTGGTTTTGGTTTGGTTTTGGTTTTGTTTGTTTTTTATTTGTTTTTTTTCAAATCGCTGGTTGCTTTTGTCACACTTGCATTTGGTTCACTTTTTTCCTTTTTTTATACTCTGTACCGAAGGTACACAGAGTATATTGGGTTTGTGCAAATGTATGTAACAGCCAGAAGGAAGCATCTCCGACCCCATAAAGTATATATATTCTTGATCAGCATCAACAGCCGAGTCGATATAGCCATGTCCGTCTGTCCGTCTGTCCGTCTGTCTGTCCGTCTGTCCGTCTGTCCGTATGAACGAAGAGATCTCAGAGATGGTAAGAGATAGAGGTTTGAAGTGTATGGAACATATATTTCTTATACTTGCAGGCAGATCAAGTTTAGTTTTGATTTTTGCCACGCCCCTGCCTCCCCGCAAATTTAAAAAACGAAATAACTCCCACAATTTTCAAGATAGATAGTTCGAACATTCTAGACATATATTCTACTACTTATTTTGAATCGACCCGCCGTACATCATTTTTCGATCAGATGAACGATATTAGAGCTATATGTAAAAGAAAATAAAACCAACGCCAACAACAACACCGTTGCCATTGGTAGAACTTACGAGAAAGAGAGAGCGAGAAGGCAATAGCTAACTGGTAATTTCCCAATTGGACCTTGCTATGAGTGGAGCGATATAATTGAGATGGCCTGCGGTCAGAAATCACGCGTGATTCCCGCGTGACTAATATAGATACGTTTTTGTTAATAGGAAATTATATACAAATTTTATAATTTTACGGGTTTGTACTAGGTACTAGCCCCCATACATCGTTTTTCAACCAGATGAACGATGGTTGAAAGAGTTGCCACCCTCAGATTTTGAAAAAACCTCACACTTTAAAGTTATTAGTTTCGTACAAACAGGTACAGAGTATATTACAGTCGGGCTTGACCGACTTTCTTACTTGTTTTTTTTGTTTTTTTTTTTTCAATTCGCTGGTTGCTGTTGTCACACTTGCATTTGGTTCACTTTTTTCCTTTGTTTTTTTTTTTTGGTTTTTTTGGTTTTGGTTTTTGTTTTGGTTTTGCTTGTTTTTATTTGTTTTTTTTTTTTTCAATTCGCTGGTTGCTGTTGTTTTTTTGTGTTTTTTTTTTTTTTTTTTTTTATGAACAAAAAAATGTCACTTTGTTTTCACTAAAAAAAAACTTATTCTTTACTGCGCCCGCCCGATTTAGTTATGATTTTTATATTTAATAGGGAACTGTTATTTGCACGGTTGGTACTTTTCCTTCTTTTGTTTTTTTTTTTATTTCACTTTGTCACTTTTAATATCTTACTACACCGTTCCGAACTTAGGCCGGTTGTCATGTATCGCTCGGAAAAACAAAAATCGAACTAATTACTCCAAATAAAAATCTGTAGCTCCCTACCGAACTCTTCGCGCTAAAGAGCTGCGTCACGAACCGCGCTGCCTCTGTTCTTCTACCCTCCCTTTGTGCAAGGGTCAGGTTACGAGCGAGCTTTGGGAGCCGCTACCGTAATTTTGCTGACCTATGCAGAAAACTCAAGTAGATAGTGGAATTCGCTAGCGAGTCTGGGAAAATTTTGTTTGACCGTTTCCCAGATCTTCATCGGAATCAGATTACTAGGGTATCAACTAATTCACACCTCTGTAACAGAGTCGACCAGTTGATACCCTGCATTCTTGATTGCCGGGTGCACATAACACTGCCCATCAGATTGTCCAGGCCCACTGGACTCACCGCACTGTATAGGAACGTGCACAATACCAAACCAATAGAAGCAGCCTGTGCAATGACCAGCACCGGCACCGCCTGAGCTCATAGGCCCAGGACATCATAAGCAGCCTGTGCAGACCAGCACCGGCACCGCCTTCACCAAAGGCCCACAACAACAGAAGAAACTGAAGGATGTCACCACAATTATTAAATTAAAATATAATTAAATGAAATTTGAAATTACACTTAAAATATTTCTAAACAAAACATTGTAAAACCCATTGTGAATTAGTGCTGCTTCAGTAGCGCTAAAGAAGTGTAAGCCTGTAAAGCTTATACGAAAATTAGATAGAATGTGTACACCGTAACGGTACAAAAAAAAATCTTCTCCCCACCCACGAGGTGTATTAGGCATGTGTGTTTTACACACGCGAAATTGGCCATTAGGGCAATGATGGCAAAAATGACATACGTAAAAGACCCAGAATTCAGAAATAGAACAACAGAAATTATTTCAAAAAATAAAATCCCTTAACTGTCCATAAAACCTTATTATGGAATGGCAAGAAATTGCAGATCATATAAAGGAAATTAGATCTAAGTTTGAAAAAGCATATAAATGCATAAATCAAAATAGACTCATACAAGAGGCTACTTTAAAGAGACATGCAACAACGTTAGTAGATTGCTTTAACGAAGCACGTAAAATAATACACGACCACAAAGACAAATTAACTAATAAACATTGGTCGCAGGTATCAAAAGTTTTAATAAGATTTCGATCAAATTTGATATCTGTGAAAAAGAGACATAGTTTGGATATTTCTATACCAACTATTATAAATACAGATTTAACAATTGAAACAGAAGAACAACCTGATACAGAACAAGAAACGATCGATTCAGAAGAAGAATCAGATGCAGAGTTAGAAGAAAAAGATTTACATGATTTGACAATTCCAGCGGTATTAACATTACCTGAATTGTCTGATCAAGAAGATTCAACTTCAACATCAACCTCAAGCATAATAGAACTAAAACATTTCACAATGGCTGACACATCAGTCGCTGACAGAGCTTATATAAGAGAAATCGCCCAAGCAATTCCGGAATTCCACGGAAAAAAATTGCATTTACAACGATTTCTAACAGCAGTAAAATTGGTAAACCTTACAAAGGGACCATATGAAAATCTAGCTGTTGAGGTCATAAAATCAAAAATAATTGGCTCAACTCTTCATAGAGTTCAAAATGAAACAACAATTGCAGCGATTATCAAAAAACTTCAGGATAAAATCGTTGGCGAATCATCAGATGTAGTAAAAGCCAAGATGGCTAACGTTTTCCAAAAAGGAAAAACAGCCACGCAATTCACAAACGAAATCGAAAACTTGCGTAAACTGTTGGAATCATCATATATAGATGAAGGTTTAAATGCTGAACATGCTGATACTTTCAGCACTAAAGAAGCAATAACAACAATGATCAGAAATTGTGAGCATGGTAAGTTAAAAACCATCCTTGAGGCAGGCTCATTTAAAACAATGAATGATGCAATAACCAAATATATACACTGCAGAACGGAAATGACGGGCAATACCAGCTCGAAACTGTACACCCAAAACAGACAAAACTACAGAGGTAATAACTTCCGAGGTAACTTCCAAAGAAGGGGTTACTTCCAAAATAATAACAACAACCACCAAAATAATAACTATAGAGGTAACTACAGAGGCCGTGGAAATTTCTCAGGAAATTCTAGAAGCTTCAATCCAAATTACAACCAGAACAATAATTATGCCAATCGAGGAAATTTCAATAATGGAAATCGAGGCAACCAAAACAACACCAATAATAGAAACAATAATAATGTTCGAATTGCACAAGGAAATTCGGAAAACCAGCAAGCACCTTTAGGTACTCAAAACCAATAGGAACCGTATTCACCATCAATCCAAAACTTTCTGCTTTTATAAAAATTAAAAATGAAAACACAAACAAAAATCTTACTCAACTAATCGATACAGGTGCAGACATATCAATTTTAAAAGAAAACTCAGATCATTATACAAATGTAGATCAAAATAATATTATAAAACGAGAGCGTAAGTTGAAGTCGGCCCTGCTCGACTTCGATATACCCGTTACCTGGGGTAAGGATTATTTAAGAATATTTTATTAGATCACAAAATGCCCAAATTGTGGGAGATATGAGTTTTTTTCCAAATTACGGGGGTGGAAACTCTACTATAGCTCATCTGATCGGGAAATGATGATTAAAATATATGTCTTGAAGGTTCGAACAATCTATTTTCAAAATTGTGGCAAATATGAGGTATTTTCAAATTGCGGGGGCGTGAGCTTTTCTTTCGTTCATCTGATCAAGAAATGATGTATGGTGGATCGATAGGTAATAATGATTAAAATATATGTCTAGAAGGATTTAACAATGTATTTTAAAAATTGTGGGAGATATGAGGTATTTTCCAAATTGCGGGGGTGGCAACTCTACTATGGCTCATCTGATCGGAAAATGATGTAAGGCGGATCGATAGGTAAAGATGATTAAAAAATATGTCTAGAGGGTTCGAATAATTTATCTTCAAAATTGTGGGAGATATAAAGTCTTTTCCAAATTGCGGGGGTGTCAACTCTACTATGGTTCATCTGCTCAAGAAATGATGTATGGCGGATCGATAGGTAATAATGATTTAAGTATGTGTCTAAAAGGTCCGAACAATCTATTTTCAAAATTGTGGGAGATATGAGGTTTTTTTTTTCAAATTGCGGGGGTGGCAACTCAGTTATCGTTCATCTGATCGGAAAATGATGTACAGCGGATCGATAGGTAATGATGATCATAATATATGTCTAGAAGGTTCGAACAATCTATTTGCAAAATTGTGGAAGATATGAGGTTTTTTTTATATTGCGGGGGCGGGAGGATGCGTGCCAAAAATTTGAAACAAACTTGATCTGCGTGCAGACAATACAAGTCTACACTGCAAAAATGGTAGCTCTAGCTCTTATAGTCTCTGAGATCTAGGTGTTCATACAGACGGACGGGCGGACGGACGGACGGACAGACGGACATGTGTTGATATACTCGGCTATTGATGCTGATCAAGAATATATATACTTTATGGCGTCGGAGATGCTTCCTTCTGCCTGTTACATACATTTGCACGAACTTAGTATACCCTTTCTACTCTAAGAGTAACGGGTATAAATATCAGGAATAGGTGAAGGCGTAACCGACTCCAAAGGTTTAGCTTTCGTTGAACTAAGAACAGACAAATATATAATACCACACAATTTTCATTTGGTATCACCCAATTTTCCTATACCAGGTGATGGCATTCTTGGTATGGACTTTATTAAAAATTATAATTGCTTATTGGATATAAACCCATACGAAGACAGATTTGTCCTTAGTCCAAATAACATTGACTTTGAAATTTCAATTTCAATTGTCCATTCAAATGATTCAAATGCCACCATTCTACCAGCAAGATCCGAAATAGTCCGTCAAATAAATGTGATTACAAAAGATGATCATATTCTTATTCCGAATCAAGAAATAGAAGATGGTATATATATTGCAAACACAATAACAACTTCAAAAAATGCTTACGTTCGAATTTTAAACACAACTAACAATACAGTAATGGTTAATCTCAATAAAGTCAAAACTGAGTCATTACAAGAATACGAAATATTAAGCATCAGTTCAAAAGAAAGAGAAAAACAAGTTATGAAAAAATTATCTAAAAATTTTCCACCACTATTCAACGAAACTCTAACAGAGTTATGCACAAAATATGTCGATGTATTCGGACTTGAAACCGAAGCAATAACTAATTTTTATAAACAAACACTAAGAAAAACAGATGATGAACCAGTCTATATAAAAAACTATAGAATTCCACATAGTCACAAAGAGGAGGTCGAAAAACAAGTCAAAAAACTAATGGAAGATAATATAGTTGAACCTTCGGTATCAGAACACAATAGCCCACTGTTACTTGTTCCAAAAAAAGCTTTGCCCAATTCAACAGAAAAAAGCTGGCGTTTAGTAATAGATTACCGCCAAATAAACAAAAAATTACTATCAGATAAATTTCCGCTACCAAGAATTGACGATATACTCGATCAATTAGGCCGAGCCAAATACTTCTCGTGTCTAGATTTAATGTCTGGATTCCATCAAATTGAACTCGAAGAAAGTTCAAGAAATCTCACTTCATTTTCAACGAGCAACTGCTCTTATCGTTTCACGCGATTACAATACGGCTTAAAAATAGCTCCAAATTCATTTCAGAGAATGATGACAATTGCATTCTCAGGTCTAGAACCATCACAAGCTTTTCTATACATGGATGATTTAATAGTAATCGGCTGTTCAGAAAAAAATCTTAGCAACGTTTTTGATCTATGTTGAAAATATAATCTTAAATTACATCCTGAAAAGTGTTCTTTTTTTATGCACGAAGTGACTTTCCTAGGTCATAAATGCACTGATAAAGGCATTTTGCCTGATGATAAAAAATATGATGTTATTGAAAAGTATCCAGTCCCAATAGATGCGGACAGTGCTAGACGATTTGTCGCATTCTGAAATTACTACAGGAGATTTATAAAAAACTTTTCCGATTACTCACGTCACATAACGAGATTATGTAAAAAGAATGTGAAATTCGAATGTTCCGATCAATGCCAAAAGGCGTTTAAATAACTGAAAAATCAACTAATGAATCCTACACTACTACAATATCCTGACTTCAGCAAAGAATTTTGCATAACAACAGATGCTAGTAAGCAAGCATGCGGTGCTGTTTTACCACAAAATTATAATGGAATTCAACTTCCAATTGCATACGCATCACGCTCATTCACCAAAGGTGAAAGCAACAAAAATACAACAGAACAAGAATTAACAGCAATTCACTGGGCAATAAAACATTTTCGCCCATATGTATATGGCTAACATTTTACTATCAAAACAGACCACAGACCCCTCACTTATTTGTTTTCAATGGTAAAATCAAATTCAAAACTAACTCGAATGAGGTTAGAATTAGAAGAGTACCAATTCACAGTAGAATACCTAAAGGGAAAAGACAACTTCGTAGCAGATGCACTATCGAGAACAACGATAGAAGAATTAAAAAATATACAAAATCAAATACTTAAAGTCACTACACGAAATCAAATGAGACAAAAAACACTCTGCGCAGAGAATAAAAATGAAAATAATAAAGAAACCTTGCAATCGCAAATTCTAAAAAAAGCTTCTAAGCCCAACGTATATGACGTCTTCAAAAACGACGATGTACGAAATGTAGTGACCTTGCGACTAACATCCACAAATTGTTTTATCAAACATGGAAAGAAAGTCCAAGTTAGAATTGATGTTAGCGACCTTTACACCAATGGAAATCTAGATTTAGGTCAGTTTTTCCAAAGGCTTGAAACAGAAGCCGGTATATATGGTATCAGCCAACTCAAAGTGGCACCGAGTGAAAAAATCTTTGAAACAATTTCAATCGATAATTTCAAAAATATGGGCAACAAATATTTAGAGAACTTAAAAGTATCGCTACTCCAATCGGTGACCCAAATAAATAATACAAATGAAATAGAAGCAATACTGTCTCAATTCCATGACGATCCATTTCAAGGAGGTCATTCAGGCATACAAGAACACTCGCAAAAATAAAAAGACATTATTATTGGAAAAATATGACTCGTCATATCAAAGAGTACATACGTAAATGTGAAAAATGCCAAAAGTCAAAAACGACAAAACATACAAAGACCCCATTAACAATTACACAAACACCAGATAAAGCATTTGACCGTGTTGTTGTCGACACAATCGGTCCATTACCGAAATCAGAAAACGGAAACGAATACGCAGTTACACTCATATGCGATTTAATAAAGTATCTCGTAGCAATACCCATACCAAACAAAAGTGCTAAAACAGTAGCAAAAGCTATTTTTTGAATTTTTTATTCTTAAGTCCGGACCTATGAAGACGTTCATTACGGACATGGGTACTGAGTATAAAAATTCAGTAATTAACGATCTATGCAAATATCTCAAGATCGACAATATAACATCCGCAGCACATCACCACCAAACATTAGGTACTGTTGAACGCAGTCACCGAACTTTTAACGAGTATATACGTTCATATATTTCAGTAGATAAATCCGACTGGGATGTATGGTTACAGAACTTCGTTTATTGTTTTAATACAACACCTTCTATGGTACATGACTATTGTCCATACGAACTTGTATTTGGAAAGAATCCAACACTTGCAGTAAAATTTAATAGCGTAGATAAAATAAATCCACTTTATAATATAGAGGATTACGCTAAGGAAACAAAACTTAGATTAGAAATAGCACATAAAAGAGCTGGAATTATGCTTGAAGAAGCGAAAAGGAAACAAAAATCAAAATATGATCTAAAGGTTAATGATTTAAAAATAGGAGACCGCGTTATATTAAAAAACGAAACAGGTCATAAATTAGATAGTAGCTATTTAGGTCCTTATAAAGTTATAAAAATAGAAGATAGAGATAACATAATCATTTCAGACAATAAGAACAAGAAACAAACAGTTCATAAAGATAGGTTAAAAATTTGTATTTCATAATTTCTATTTTCTCAACACCATGCATTGTACAATATCTTTCTCTACTAGAATATCATTTAAAAAAAAAAAACATTTTTAATAATTGCATTTAAATGCATGATAATAGAATATCTCTCCCTATATGGTAACAGAATATCATTAAAAAAAAAAAAAAAAAAAATATATATTTTTAATAATTCATTAAATTACTATATAAACAATACAAAAAAAAAAAAAGTGTGACTTTATATATAAATATATATATACACAAAAAAAAATATATATATATATTATTACCTTTTTCAATTTTATTGCACACTTACGTACTTAATCCAAAATACAAAAATATATAAACAATATGAACACACAAAAAAACCCAATACATATTAATTATCATTAAAATAACTTCATTTTATTACGTTATTTTTCAAAAGGAGGGAGATGTGGTATGCACACATAGCGAGTACTCACTATACCCAATATATCAATCACACATTGTAACACTTTGTTGCAATGCTTATTAGACTAGTCCAAATTTAAACAATTCTTGAAAAGTAAAAATGACCGGACGGATTCTTAAAGGTTGACACACAAAAACATTTTCCAAATTTTTTTTCTAAATTTTTGTTGTGGAAAAACCCATGGCAAGAGGCTAGTGAAGTTCGTAAAAATGACTTAATTCTTTCGGCCAAGGATTAATTGATAAAAGATTGAAACTTTGCACAGCCGTCTTTTTTCTGATCCTCCATAACACATATTTTTATTTTCCGCGTATTACGCATTTATCAAGTACCTCCCATAGAGACAATTGCCCTAAAAAAAAGATTGTGCTAAAACTTTGTTGTTTGTTAAGATATCTGAATGAAATTTTTACTGTATGTCGTTTTAATTTTCCTCCAAAACATAAGTATGTAAATTTCAGAAGCAACACATTACTATTTGACATCAGCAACCAGTTGGATGCAAATTTCTTTTAAGAATATCTCTTCCGTTTATCAAGATAACACCACCAAAATTCATATTTATCAGTTCTATACAGTCCCCCACAATATATTTCAATCTAAGAGACTGTTGCTCTTGAAATAGAATTTAGTAAGAAAAACTTTTTTATTTTAAATGGTACCTTAACGAAATTTCACATTTATTGAATATATGTACTTCCCCATAATATATAAGAATTTGAGTAAAATCGCAGCACTGTATCATTGTTTTTTCTTTTAATTTCTTGCTTTTAACAAAAAAAAACAAAATTTTTTAATTTAGACATGATTTGTTGATACTTGTTTTATTTTTCCTGTACTCTTTGGTTGGTACATTTGGTTGGGTCATCTTCGATGAACTTCAGATTTATATCAAATCGTTTAAAAAAAATTGATGTGTTTTCTGTGATAAAGTCATGTAAATTCCATTCCCTTATATTTGTCATTCTTGAAGGTGGTATAACAAGTCTGAATAATCTGGTGTTCTCGTCCGGATTGGATTGTTCCTTCAGTGCTTGACACATTAATCGTTTTTCTGCGACAGAAACTTTATCATCAAACAGGGCCAATGCAACAATTTCTTCTGACAAGTACCATAATTGAGTGCTCATTTTCTTAATGACAATTTTAGACACTGCTGAATCTGCGTTTGCGTATTCATAAATAGATTTTAAAAATAGTAAGTCTTGGTTCGTCGCCTCCACGGACTTCACGCAGCCAATCCACGCTTTTACATAAAATTTAATTATGAAAAGACTTACATCGCGCAATGAGTTTATGTCCTTTTTCGCAACCTTAAAATATTTGAGAAATAAGAATATTTTCAGCAAGTATAGCGCTTTAGACATCCAGCGCGCATGGTGCATTGCTCCAGGTGATCGAAACCGTATTTTTTTCAAAGAGTCACCAAGAAAAATTAATGTGAGCTCTACCAATTCCTTGTAGTCGGCACGTAAAAATGACTCGTTTAATTGTTGTCGACAATATGTGATTGTTTCATCTTTGCAATCATTTAAAACCATTTTCACCTTTTCGTCGAGGATTCCCGGTTCAAATTTGGATTTGTCTATATTAGGCCATGCCTTTTTAAACCTCTCAAAGATTGCCACTGTCAAAAAAATTTCATAAATGTGGTGTCTGCAAGCAAGTTTTAAAAGTGGACGCTGCAGCTTTTGCTCCAATAAATGGCATGCACCGTTAATCGCACCAGTATTTGACGATGTGGTGTCAAAGCACATTGCCACTATATCATCCGCTATAATCCACTTTGATAAATGTTAAAATGCTGCCGTTGACATGGCTTCAAAGCACATTGCCACTATATCATCCGCAATATTCCACTTTGATAAATGTTCAAATGCTGCCGTTGACATGGCTTCACCCGTCGCTGATTCTATTTTTGGTACGCCAAGCAACTGAACTCCACATTGTTGAGATACAAGTATTGGTATCCGATCGACTAATTTGTTACCAGTTATGTCAGGAAGGATTTTAGTATCCCAATGAACAACACCATATTTTATCTTGAAATAGAAATTATGATAATTGTAAATTTTACAATGTAAAGACTTCAATAGGTTAAAAATTACCACAAAATGTTCTTGAATCAAATGAGCTCTTTCGGCTCTATTTTTAATTCGGGCTCGTCGAATCGTTGGACGCGATATCACCAACTCCTCTATATTGTGACCCAAGGATCCCGCTACAGCACTAATAGCTCTAACGGATTGATAGTCGCTCAACCCAATTCCATCAAGTGTCGAAACCAACTTGCTGTCGATAAAATTAAGTTTCTTTGGTATTGTTTTACCATTTTGCAACCCCGAAGCTTCAAATTCTTCACTGCAGTCAGAGTCACCTTAAATAAAATATGAAGTCTTTAAATTAGTCATACAAAATATAAATTATTTTTTGTACCTTGACTTGCACTATCATCTTTATATCTTCGCCCAATGTTCTCTTTTGCATTCAGTTTAGAAAGTCAAAATGTATTAATTCGACTACTTCTTCCGATTTCTTTCTCTCTGAAATTGTATTTTGCTTTAGGTTTTGAGCACTTACACGAAAATCTTCATCCAGCTGATTTATAAATTTTTCCCGCCTCTTGATTTGCATCTCGGTTTTTGATCTTATGTTTTAAAGAACACGTTTGTATTCTTTATAAAGATCTTTTATTTTATTAACATATTGGGTGGCAGCTATCGATTTTATTTTTTTTAACTAATAACTTAGCACTCGCGTCCACGTCGTTCTTATTGTCAATAAAAAAAAACACATTTTGCATTAACACGCGACGGGTAAGAGAATTTCTAATTATGTTGGTCGAATGCCCAATTATCAAATGGTACTTGGGTGATGCCATAATAATTTAAAAAAAACGCAAACAAAACAAATTAAATCTGTTAATGTCAAAATCTAAATGAAGACGCTTTGTTTAATTAGTTCTAATTAAAAACATTTAAAGCAAGAAATTAAAAGAAACAAGTAAGAAAGTCGGTCAAGCCCGACTGTAATATACTCTGTACCTGTTTGTACGAAACTAATAACTTTAAAGTGTGAGGTTTTTTCAAAATCTGGGGGTGGCAACTCTTTCAACTATAGTTCATCTGGTTGAAAAACGATGTATGGGGGCTCGATAAGTAATGATGAGTAGAATTACCCTAGTACAAACCCGTAAAATTATAAAATTTGTATATAATTTCCTATTAACATAAACGTAACTATATTAGTCACGCGGGAATCACGCGTGATTTCTGACCGCAGGCCATCTCAATTACATCGCTCCTCTCATAGCAAGGTCCAATTGGGAAATTACCAGTTAGCTATTGCCTTCTCGCTCTCTCGTTCTCGTAAGTTCTACCAATGGCAACGGTGTTGTTGTTGGCGTTGGTTTTTATTTTCTTTTACGTATAGCTCTAATATCGTTCATCTGATCGAAAAACGATGTATGGCGGGTCGATTCAAAATAAATAGTAGAATATATGTCTAGAATGTTCGAACTATCTATCTTGAAAATTGTGGGAGTTATTTTGTTTTTTTAAATTTGCGGGGGAGGCAGGGGGCGTGGCAAAAATTAAAACTAAACTTGATCTGCCTGCAAGTAGAAGAAATATATGTTCCATACACCTCAAACCTCTATCTCTTACCATCTCTGAGATCTCTTCGTTCATACGGACAGACGGACAGACGGACAGACAGACAGACGGACAGACGGACATGGCTATATCGACTCGGCTGTTGATGCTGATCAAGAATATATATACTTTATAGGGTCGGAGATGCCTCCTTCTGGCTGTTACATACATTTGCACAAACCCAATATACTCTGTGTACCTTCGGTACAGAGTATAAAAATAATGATACAGTGCTGCGATTTTACTCAAATTCTTATATATTATGGGGAAGTACATATATTCAATAAATGTGAAGTTTCGTTAAGGTACCCTTTAAAATAAAAAAGTTTTTCTCACTAAATTCTATTTCAAGAGCAACAGTCTCTAGGGCAGCTACTCGTTAAAATGTTGCATATTAACTAAGATTGAAATATATTGTGGGGGACTGTATAGAACTGATAAATATGAATTTTGGTGGTGTTATCTTGATAAACGGAAGAGATATTCTTAAAAGAAATTTGCATCCAACTGGTTGCTGATGTCAAATAGTAATGTGTTGCTTCTGAAATTTACATACTTATGTTTTGGAGGAAAATTAAAACGACATACGGTAAAAATTTCATTCAGATATCTTAACAAACAACAAAGTTTTAGCACAATCTTTTTTAGGGGCAATTGTCTCTATGGGAGGTACTTGATAAATGCGTAATACGCGGAAAACAAAAATATGTGTTATGGAGGATCAGAAAAAAGACGGCTATGCAAAGTTTCAATCTTTTATCAATTAATCCTTGGCCGAAAGAATTAAGTCATTTTTACGAACTTCACTAGCCTCTTGCCATGGGTTTTTCCACAACAAAAATTTCGAAAAAAAATTTGGAAAATGTTTTTGTGTGTCAACCTTTAAGAATCCGTCCGGACATTTTTACTTTTCAAGAATTGTTTAAATTTGGACTAGTCTAATGCTTATGCACACAAAGGCAAGTAGCCCAAAACCGCTGCGTCGGCACAATCATTATAAGCTGGCCGCGCAGTTAACATGATCCACTTATGTGCACATAACATTCCCTCAATAATACATATATATACATAACACAGCCACTCCGCTGACGGCGTCTCTGACAGCATGGCTCTTAGAATTAATTCAAAATTAAATCAGTTTAAGTTGGAAAGCGAATGCGAAAAGACAAAAGAATAAAGTGCGATGGAAGCACACTAATAAATAACCTACAACCCTTCAGTTCCGCTCAGGCCTGAATCAGACCTGAATTCAGGCCTGAAATGGAAGGGCTGGTCATGAATTCATGGCAGCCTTTATATGAGTTTCAGGCATGAATTTAATATAGGCATGGCCTAGGACTTCATGACGTTCGCTTCTTTTAGCCATGAGAAGCATGGGTGAACTCATGGGTGAGTTTCATGAATGATTTCACTGATGATTTAAGGTCGATTTCATGAGTGATTTCTGGGGTGATTTTAGATCGAATTCATGGCTGCATAAAAAAAATGTGTACTGGTGGAGGAGGGGGGAGGGGTAAAGTTCTAACTCCACCCCAGTGTCTGCCCCGCCTCCCCCACACTCAGATTTTTTTATCTAAGTAATATTAATTTTCATGGTGAACCAACGCCGCTCTGAAATAAACTAAGAAATATAAATATTATTTAACACAGATTACCTTGTCTGGGGATCGAACTCGGGACTTAGCACAAATCGAATGACGTCTCAACGCAGTCAGCCACCGCACACTCGTGCGGGCAAACGCTAAAGAGGCTACTAATATGAGCAACATTGTTTGTCTCTTTCCTTCTTATGCACACGTTATGCACACTTTTGCATTCGTTTTGCTTCGTTGTTGTTATACCCGTTACTCGTAGAGTAAAAAGGGTATACTAAGTTCGTGCAAATGTATGTAACAGGCAGAAGGAAGCATCTCCGACCCTATAAAGTATATATATTCTTGATCAGCATCAATAGCCGAGTCGATATAGACATGTCCGTCTGTCCGTCTGTCTGTCTGTCCGTCTGTCCGTCTGTCTGTCTGTCTGTATGAACACCTAGATCTCAGGAACTATAAGAGCTAGAGCTACCATTTTTTCAGTGTAGACTTGTATCTTCTGCACGCAGATCAAGTTTGTTTCAAATTTTTGCCACGCCCCCTCCCGCCCCCGCAATATGAAAAAAACTCATATCTCCCACAATTTTAAAAATTGATTGTTCGAACCTTCTAGACATATATTTAAATCATTATTACCTATCGATCCGCCATACATCATTTTTCGATCAGATGAACGATTGAAGAGTTACCGCCCCCGCAATATGAAATATTCCTCATATCTCCCACAATTTGGGCAACCTTACCCTGAGTAACGGGTATATCGAAGTCGAGCAGGGCCGACTTCAACTTACGCTCTCGTTTTTTTCGGCCTACGTTGCGTGAGAGAGTCAGCGTGCAGCTGCATTCTCTCTCTCGCTCTTTTTTTGTTATGTTTAGGCACAAAAATTACAATAATTATTTTATAAAAAATATAACATTTATTTGAATAAATAATTATTCATATAATTAATTATTTATATATATACTGAATTTTATAATATATTCTGATTTTTCGCCACAACATTTGAGTTGCGAATATGAGCAGAATATCGGTCATGAATTTTCAGTGCCAACTCAGCTCTGAATTCACCCATGAGTTCAGCCATGAAAGGGAGCAATTGCTCCCGCTGGAACCGAAGGGAACCTACAACCTCATGGATCTTATTGGGCGGACTTGGGATTATTAATAAATTAACCACCAAGGACATTCCTTTTCCTACACCATAAGTTATGACTCGCCAATTGTCGCGCAGTGGTTCCTCGTGACAGAACGTCGGCTGCATTGTTGGCCGATGAAACATGACGCCATTGGATTTGGCTTGTCAATGCCTGAATTTTGGCTATCCGGTTTGCGAAAAATGTACAGGGTTGCCCATATTCGACGGACCCATCTGGCAACGCCATAACTTTTGACAGAGATGTCAGATCGCTTAATGACATACCGCGTTTGAAGCGTCAGTCCAAGCAGATTTTTACCATGGAACAATAAACGCCACGCGAGCGCTCTGAAATAGTTGAAATTTACATTCAACAGAACAAGTCAATTGTGAAAACTCAACGTGCTTTTAAAAAATTAAAAAATGTGAAAAGTGCGTTTTCTAAGAACACCATTAAGCGTTTATACGAAAAATTTTCGACTGGTGAGGCTCTTTCTAATCCGAAGAGGCCAAATAAAAGTCGACCAAGGCGATCGGCCGAGAATATCGCTGCCGTACGAGCCAGTGTTGAGAGGTCCCCAAGAACATCCCAAAAACGCCGTTCTCAGCAGTTGGGCATGGCTCGGTCCACTTTACAACGGATTATTCGCGTTGACTTGCATTTGTTCCCGTACAAAATTCAATTGACGCAAAGATTGTTGCCTGCGGACAAGCCTCGTCGATTGGAATGGGCCCAAAGAGTCATCGAAATGGCCGAAGATGACGAGCAATTTTGGAACAAAATTATCATGTCCGATGAAGCCCATTTCACATTGAATGGGACCGTAAATAAGCAAAATTGCCGTATTTACGCCACTGAAAATCCTCAGGAGATTCAAGAAGTGCCTCTTCATGACGAAAAAGTCACAGTTTGGTGCGGCGTTAGTGCGAAAACGGTCATTGGGCCGTTTTTCTTCCAAAATGAAAATGGCCATGCTGTTACCATCAACCAGGAGCGTTATCGCGACATGATGACCAATTTTGTGATGCCAATTATTCGTCGAAAGCGTATGAGGCAGTTCTGGTTTCAACAAGACGGCGCTCCACCGCACACAAGTCGCATAACAATCGATTTTCTGAAGAAATTGTTTCCGGGCCGTTTGATGTCGAAAAGTGGTGATTTGGACTGGCCACCGCGTTCGCCCGATTTGACGCCGCCTGACTTCTTCTTGTGGGGATATTTGAAGTCAAAGGTTTACGTTAACAAGCCAAGGACCGTAGAAGAGCTCAAGGACAACATTCGTGAAGAAATAGCCGCTATTCCGGCCGAAATGTTAGCGAAAACGATGGAAAATGCTGCAAAAAGGGCACAATACGCCATCAACGCCAGATGCGGCCATTTGAGAGATATCATATTCAAAAATTGATGTAAACAAATCTACTTGGAACAAATTAAATGATTAAGATTGCCAACCGCCAAATTTTTCTTTTTTTGTTTGATTTTTAAAAAAAAAACATGGGTCCGTCGAATATGGGCAACCCTGTATGGTATGTAGACGCAGTGGCATTAATCCAAGCAATCACGACTGTCGAGTCCGTCCAATAGTATCCTGGGACTGTCTCAGGATTCATACGCAAGTCCTTCCGGACTCAGGCGGTGAGCTCTGCTCTTAACAGTGCTGCGCAAAGTTCTAGTCGAGGAAGAGATTGCTTTGCTGTTGGTGCCACACGATACTTTGAGCACATTAGGCGGACAGAAATCTGTTTGTTCTTGTACGTAGATCGTACGTAGATCGTACGTAGACTGCTGCTCCATATGCATCTACTGATGCATCTACAAAAGTGTGAATTTCTACAGTTTCTGTGGTTTTGCCATCATGAATATGCCTTTTAATCTGCATTGAGTTTAGTTTCTGCATGTCATTACGATATTCCTTTCATTCATTTTGAAGTTTAGTTGGCAGTTCGTCATCCCAATCCAGTTTTAACTCCCAAAGCTGTTGCACAACTATTTTGCCTTGACCACTGTAACATGTCACGTGTAAAAAGTTATACACTTTTATAGAGCTGATGGTCGATTAACTTTGATCGGAGTACGCGCTGGCTTCAACGGCTGTGGCTCGTCGGCAAGTGGGGTGGGTTCTTTAAGTTTACCGAAGTTAATATGCTCCGCGGTCACATAAATATATTAAAATTCGCGTATTGTTTTAAGATAAGGGAAAAATGAGCGGAAAAAGGGAAGGCTCAATAAACTAGTTAATAAGAAAATAGGGTAATAGAGAGGGTCTAACTAAAAATGGACTCATTTATATTGCCGCACTGATGTTAAAGTGCTACTGCCCACCCTACCTAGATCCTGTAAGGCCATCTTACAAAGATTTACTTTTGATCAGGATCCCTTAAATAAGTCCTTGCTTGATTACCCTATCTCGTTTCGGTGATGCATGGTTCCAAAAAGAATAATAGCTTTAAGCTTGCATTACAAATAATATAAACATTTTATTATAGGAGTTTATCATAGTGACCTAACATCCTAATATACTAACAAATGGACACGATACTAAACAAGTAGATATGAGTTTGATATATATGAGTTAATAAATAAATATAATAATAATAAAGTAAGATAAAAATATAGAATATGATCGGGCATATAGATATTTTATAAACCAAAAAAAATATATTTTAGTTTAAATGCCAAAAAAAAACAAGTAAGAAAGTCGGTCAAGCCCGACTGTAATATACTCTGTACCTGTTTGTACGAAACTAATAACTTTAAAGTGTGAGGTTTTTTCAAAATCTGAGGGTGGCAACTCTTTCAACCATCGTTCATCTGGTTGAAAAACGATGTATGGGGGCTAGTACCTAGTACAAACCCGTAAAATTATAAAATTTGTATATAATTTCCTATTAACAAAAACGTATCTATATTAGTCACGCGGGAATCACGCGTGATTTCTGACCGCAGGCCATCTCAATTATATCGCTCCACTCATAGCAAGGTCCAATTGGGAAATTACCAGTTAGCTATTGCCTTCTCGCTCTCTCTTCCTCGTAAGTTCTACCAATGGCAACGGTGTTGTTGTTGGCGTTGGTTTTTATTTTCTTTTACATATAGCTCTAATATCGTTCATCTGATCGAAAAATGATGTACGGCGGGTCGATTCAAAATAAGTAGTAGAATATATGTCTAGAATGTTCGAACTATCTATCTTGAAAATTGTGGGAGTTATTTGGTTTTTTTAAATTTGCGGGGGAGGCAGGGGGCGTGGCAAAAATCAAAACTAAACTTGATCTGCCTGCAAGTATAAGAAATATATGTTCCATACACTTCAAACCTCTATCTCTTACCATCTCTGAGATCTCTTCGTTCATACGGACAGACGGACAGACGGACAGACAGACGGACAGACGGACATGGCTATATCGACTCGGCTGTTGATGCTGATCAAGAATATATATACTTTATGGGGTCGGAGATGCTTCCTTCTGGCTGTTACATACATTTGCACAAACCCAATATACTCTGTGTACCTTCGGTACAGAGTATAATAAAGAGAAAATTTTATATGCAAAAAATAAAGGCAATTTGAAAATCAAAAATCAAATATTTTGTAGGCATGGTTTGCAATCATATGTTCGCTGCATGCCAATAAAATATTTATTTCAAGTTCAAGGCCAACGAATGTTTGCGTAAAAGAGAAGCTTTCACTAGATCAGCATATGCAGTAAAGCTTAATCGCGGTAGCTGTTCATTCGGCTGAAGGCCAACATGCAAAAGAAAAGCTTTTGCTAACCATATGTATGATTGGCTTTAACTTATTAATATATGGTTTTATCACTTACAGCATCATCCCACGCAGAAAGATCTTTCGGTGTATGAGGGTGTTAATGTTGGTTTATGTTTAAGCTGTAGAAGAAAGCTTTTCTTTGGTCACGTCACAAAGCTCTTGCATATTAAACTATGTTTTGGCCAAGAAAAATAAATTAAATATTTTGAAATAATGGATGGTTTGGTTAACACAAAAGCCTTTTTTGCATTTTCTAATTTAGAATTTACGTTAATATTAGCATTTGTTTAATTTGCAAGGTATATGATTCAGTCAAATACCTATATAACTCTTTGCAACTGCATACACCACTTGCAACATTAAACAATTCACTTATTGAACAAAAAACGAGAAGGCAAAGCTAACTTCGACTGTGCCGAAGTTTTAATACACTTGAAAAACTTTACTTCAACTGATTTAACCGGTAAAATATATATAGGATATAGATATCAGATATTTAAAATTATGAAATCATTGATAATAAAAATTTGATACCATAAAAAAAAAACTTTTCTTAGTAAAACACATTTTCCGACCGATCGGTCCTATGGCAGCTATATGCTATAGTCATCCGATTTTGATAATTTTTTTCAAAATTATGTGAAAGCATATAAAACTAATATATACCAAGATTGCGGACGCTACGATAAAAAACAAAAAAGTTTTTCTCACTAGAAGTGGTTTTTTGACCGACCGTTTATATGGCAGCTATATGCTATAGTCATCCGATTTTGATAATTTTTTTCAAAATTGTGTGGAAACATATAAAACAAATATATACTACGATTGGAGACGCTACGATGAAAATCAAAAAAGTTTTTCTCACAACGACTTATTTTTCGACCGATCGTTCCTATGGCAGCTATATGCTATAGTGATTCGATTTTGATACATTTTTCCCGAATTATGTGGAAGCATATAAAACTAACATATACTAAGATTAGTGACGCTACGATGGAAAACAAAAAAGTTTTTCTAACTAGAACTTGTTCTTAGACCGATCGTTTCTATGGCAGCTATATGATATAGTCATCTGATCCGGCCGGTTCCGACATATTAGTTGCGTGCAGTAAAAAGAAGACTCTGTGCAAAATTTCAGCTCGATAGCTTTAAAACTCAGGGACTAGTTCGCGTAGAAACAGACGGACAGACGGACAGACGGACGGACGGACAAGCGGAAATGAACTCAGCTCGTCGTCCTGACCAAGAATATATATAGTTTACGGGGTCGGAAATGAATATTTCTATGCGTTACAAACTTCTGGGCAAAATTAATATACACTTTTCAAGTGTATAAAAAACGAGAAGGCAAAGCTAACTTCGACTGTGCCGAAGTTTTAATACACTTGAAAAACTTTACTTCAACTGATTTAACCGGTAAAATATATATAGGATATAGATATCAGATATTTAAAATTATGAAATCATTGATAATAAAAATTTGATACCATAAAAAAAAACTTTTCTTAGTAAAACACATTTTCCGACCGATCGGTCCTATGGCAGCTATATGCTATAGTCATCCGATTTTGATAATTTTTTTCAAAATTATGTGAAAGCATATAAAACTAATATATACCAAGATTGGGGACGCTACGATAATAAACAAAAAAAGTTTTTCTCACTAGAAGTGGTTTTTTGACCGACCGTTTATATGGCAGCTATATGCTATAGACATCCGATTTTGATAAATTTTTTCAGAATTGTGTGGAAACATATAAAACAAATATATACTACGATTGGAGACGCTACGATGAAAATCAAAAAAGTTTTTATCACAACGACTTATTTTTCGACCGATCGTTCCTATGGCAGCTATATGCTATAGTGATCCGATTTTGATACATTTTTCCAGAATTATGTGGAAGCATATAAAACTAACATATACCAAGATTAGTGACGCTACGATGGAAAACAAAAAAGTTTTTCTAACTAGAACTTGTTCTTAGACCGATCGTTCCTATGGCAGCTATATGATATAGTCATCTGATCCGGCCGGTTCCGACATATTAGTTGCGTGCAGTAAAAAGAAGACTCTGTGCAAAATTTCAGCTCGATAGCTTTAAAACTGAGGGACTAGTTCGCGTAGAAACAGACAGACAGACGGACAGACGGACAGACAGACGGACGGACGGACAAGCGGAAATGAACTCAGCTCGTCGTCCTGATCAAGAATATATATAGTTTATGGGGTCGGAAATGAATATTTCTATGCGTTACAAACTTCTGGGCAAAATTAATATACACTTTTCAAGTGTATAAAAATGCAAAAAGACTTATAGGAACATACACAAATGATTTTAAACACTAGTAAATGTCGATATGGGTCACTATGGCCATATGGCAACAACAACAACACTAACTCAGGTTGCTGCTGATGTTATGTTCGCCGGCTTTGGCGAAAATTTTCTCTTTCCACTCCGACGTCGAATTTCCATTTATTGGGCATAAAATATAGTTGCGGGGTCGATCGCGAGGTTAGGGGACAATTTCCCAAAAAGGAAAGTGCATCCGAAGCACTTGTTCCCACTTGTTAATTTTCTCACGCCGGTGATCAATGGCTCGCCGATAGCAACTGAGGCATAAAAGCTTTTATTTGCACATGAGAAAGTAAAAGCTTTTGTTGGTGGCAATTAATTGGCTTTTAATGCAGCGGCTGGAACTTATGCCATCTAGCCAAGAAATTTACTTCGGGGTTGAATGGGTATTTTTGTGGTTAACTATGGATTAGTTAATATGACACATAGTGCCGATTCTGATCAAAGAAAAAAATATTTTAATTTCGATCAGTAATCGCACAAACTTTTTATTATACTATTATACTTTTATACTTTTAACTGCACTTAGAAATATACTTTTTTTCTTGGTTCGAATGTTAAGCGCGCACAACTGTTCGCTGAGAGGTATACCAGGTGAAAGAAAGACAGTAAACTAACGTGGTAGTTGGGCGGCCTAGTTTTCCGGAAATCTCTATTTCCCTTGTTCTGCGATCAACATATGTTTGCCAATTTAAACTACTCAGCTGACTGCCTGGTCATTCGCAGGTCAATTAAATTGATAAACAAATGCCAACTATAGAGGGAGTTACACTCAGAGCTAGACTTGGTGCAGTGGCTAAGTGCAACAAAAAAACGTTGCCTACTTTGCGGCTTAACCAAAAATTTGACAAGCGGCCTATTACACACCCTCCTGCCAAAATCACACTTTGGTGTTGAAAACATCAAAGAGTGATACCCGCTTGAAAAACTTAGTAAAGGGTATATTAGTTAGCTGGCTTCAACGGCTGTGGCTCGTCGGCAAGTGGGGTGGGTTCTTTAAGTTTACCGAAGTTAATATGCTCCGCGGTCACATAAATATATTAAAATTCGCGTATTGTTTTAAGATAAGGGAAAAATGAGCGGAAAAAGGGAAGGCTCAATAAACTAGTTAATAAGAAAATAGGGTAATAGAGAGGGTCTAACTAAAAATGGACTCATTTATATTGCCGCACTGATGTTAAAGTGCTACTGCCCACCCTACCTAGATCCTGTAAGGCCATCTTACAAAGATTTACTTTTGATCAGGATCCCTTAAATAAGTCCTTGCTTGATTACCCTATCTCGTTTCGGTGATGCATGGTTCCAAAAAGAATAATAGCTTTAAGCTTGCATTACAAATAATATAAACATTTTATTATAGGAGTTTATCATAGTGACCTAACATCCTAATATACTAACAAATGGACACGATACTAAACAAGTAGATATGAGTTTGATATATATGAGTTAATAAATAAATATAATAATAATAAAGTAAGATAAAAATATAGAATATGATCGGGCATATAGATATTTTATAAACCAAAAAAAATATATTTTAGTTTAAATGCCAAAAAAAACAAGTAAGAAAGTCGGTCAAGCCCGACTGTAATATACTCTGTACCTGTTTGTACGAAACTAATAACTTTAAAGTGTGAGGTTTTTTCAAAATCTGAGGGTGGCAACTCTTTCAACCATCGTTCATCTGGTTGAAAAACGATGTATGGGGGCTAGTACCTAGTACAAACCCGTAAAATTATAAAATTTGTATATAATTTCCTATTAACAAAAACGTATCTATATTAGTCACGCGGGAATCACGCGTGATTTCTGACCGCAGGCCATCTCAATTATATCGCTCCACTCATAGCAAGGTCCAATTGGGAAATTACCAGTTAGCTATTGCCTTCTCGCTCTCTCTTCCTCGTAAGTTCTACCAATGGCAACGGTGTTGTTGTTGGCGTTGGTTTTTATTTTCTTTTACATATAGCTCTAATATCGTTCATCTGATCGAAAAATGATGTACGGCGGGTCGATTCAAAATAAGTAGTAGAATATATGTCTAGAATGTTCGAACTATCTATCTTGAAAATTGTGGGAGTTATTTGGTTTTTTTAAATTTGCGGGGGAGGCAGGGGGCGTGGCAAAAATCAAAACTAAACTTGATCTGCCTGCAAGTATAAGAAATATATGTTCCATACACTTCAAACCTCTATCTCTTACCATCTCTGAGATCTCTTCGTTCATACGGACAGACGGACAGACGGACAGACAGACGGACAGACGGACAGACGGACAGACGGACATGGCTATATCGACTCGGCTGTTGATGCTGATCAAGAATATATATACTTTATGGGGTCGGAGATGCTTCCTTCTGGCTGTTACATACATTTGCACAAACCCAATATACTCTGTGTACCTTCGGTACAGAGTATAATAAAGAGAAAATTTTATATGCAAAAAATAAAGGCAATTTGAAAATCAAAAATCAAATATTTTGTAGGCATGGTTTGCAATCATATGTTCGCTGCATGCCAATAAAATATTTATTTCAAGTTCAAGGCCAACGAATGTTTGCGTAAAAGAGAAGCTTTCACTAGATCAGCATATGCAGTAAAGCTTAATCGCGGTAGCTGTTCATTCGGCTGAAGGCCAACATGCAAAAGAAAAGCTTTTGCTAACCATATGTATGATTGGCTTTAACTTATTAATATATGGTTTTATCACTTACAGCATCATCCCACGCAGAAAGATCTTTCGGTGTATGAGGGTGTTAATGTTGGTTTATGTTTAAGCTGTAGAAGAAAGCTTTTCTTTGGTCACGTCACAAAGCTCTTGCATATTAAACTATGTTTTGGCCAAGAAAAATAAATTAAATATTTTGAAATAATGGATGGTTTGGTTAACACAAAAGCCTTTTTTGCATTTTCTAATTTAGAATTTACGTTAATATTAGCATTTGTTTAATTTGCAAGGTATATGATTCAGTCAAATACCTATATAACTCTTTGCAACTGCATACACCACTTGCAACATTAAACAATTCACTTATTGAACAAAAAACGAGAAGGCAAAGCTAACTTCGACTGTGCCGAAGTTTTAATACACTTGAAAAACTTTACTTCAACTGATTTAACCGGTAAAATATATATAGGATATAGATATCAGATATTTAAAATTATGAAATCATTGATAATAAAAATTTGATACCATAAAAAAAAACTTTTCTTAGTAAAACACATTTTCCGACCGATCGGTCCTATGGCAGCTATATGCTATAGTCATCCGATTTTGATAATTTTTTTCAAAATTATGTGAAAGCATATAAAACTAATATATACCAAGATTGCGGACGCTACGATAAAAAACAAAAAAGTTTTTCTCACTAGAAGTGGTTTTTTGACCGACCGTTTATATGGCAGCTATATGCTATAGTCATCCGATTTTGATAAATTTTTTCAAAATTGTGTGGAAACATATAAAACAAATATATACTACGATTGGAGACGCTACGATGAAAATCAAAAAAGTTTTTCTCACAACGACTTATTTTTCGACCGATCGTTCCTATGGCAGCTATATGCTATAGTGATTCGATTTTGATACATTTTTCCCGAATTATGTGGAAGCATATAAAACTAACATATACTAAGATTAGTGACGCTACGATGGAAAACAAAAAAGTTTTTCTAACTAGAACTTGTTCTTAGACCGATCGTTTCTATGGCAGCTATATGATATAGTCATCTGATCCGGCCGGTTCCGACATATTAGTTGCGTGCAGTAAAAAGAAGACTCTGTGCAAAATTTCAGCTCGATAGCTTTAAAACTCAGGGACTAGTTCGCGTAGAAACAGACAGACAGACGGACAGACGGACGGACGGACAAGCGGAAATGAACTCAGCTCGTCGTCCTGACCAAGAATATATATAGTTTACGGGGTCGGAAATGAATATTTCTATGCGTTACAAACTTCTGGGCAAAATTAATATACACTTTTCAAGTGTATAAAAAACGAGAAGGCAAAGCTAACTTCGACTGTGCCGAAGTTTTAATACACTTGAAAAACTTTACTTCAACTGATTTAACCGGTAAAATATATATAGGATATAGATATCAGATATTTAAAATTATGAAATCATTGATAATAAAAATTTGATACCATAAAAAAAAACTTTTCTTAGTAAAACACATTTTCCGACCGATCGGTCCTATGGCAGCTATATGCTATAGTCATCCGATTTTGATAATTTTTTTCAAAATTATGTGAAAGCATATAAAACTAATATATACCAAGATTGGGGACGCTACGATAATAAACAAAAAAGTTTTTCTCACTAGAAGTGGTTTTTTGACCGACCGTTTATATGGCAGCTATATGCTATAGACATCCGATTTTGATAAATTTTTTCAGAATTGTGTGGAAACATATAAAACAAATATATACTACGATTGGAGACGCTACGATGAAAATCAAAAAAGTTTTTATCACAACGACTTATTTTTCGACCGATCGTTCCTATGGCAGCTATATGCTATAGTGATCCGATTTTGATACATTTTTCCAGAATTATGTGGAAGCATATAAAACTAACATATACCAAGATTAGTGACGCTACGATGGAAAACAAAAAAGTTTTTCTAACTAGAACTTGTTCTTAGACCGATCGTTCCTATGGCAGCTATATGATATAGTCATCTGATCCGGCCGGTTCCGACATATTAGTTGCGTGCAGTAAAAAGAAGACTCTGTGCAAAATTTCAGCTCGATAGCTTTAAAACTGAGGGACTAGTTCGCGTAGAAACAGACAGACAGACGGACAGACGGACAGACAGACGGACGGACGGACAAGCGGAAATGAACTCAGCTCGTCGTCCTGATCAAGAATATATATAGTTTATGGGGTCGGAAATGAATATTTCTATGCGTTACAAACTTCTGGGCAAAATTAATATACACTTTTCAAGTGTATAAAAATGCAAAAAGACTTATAGGAACATACACAAATGATTTTAAACACTAGTAAATGTCGATATGGGTCACTATGGCCATATGGCAACAACAACAACACTAACTCAGGTTGCTGCTGATGTTATGTTCGCCGGCTTTGGCGAAAATTTTCTCTTTCCACTCCGACGTCGAATTTCCATTTATTGGGCCATAAAATATAGTTGCGGGGTCGATCGCGAGGTTAGGGGACAATTTCCCAAAAAGGAAAGTGCATCCGAAGCACTTGTTCCCACTTGTTAATTTTCTCACGCCGGTGATCAATGGCTCGCCGATAGCAACTGAGGCATAAAAGCTTTTATTTGCACATGAGAAAGTAAAAGCTTTTGTTGGTGGCAATTAATTGGCTTTTAATGCAGCGGCTGGAACTTATGCCATCTAGCCAAGAAACTCACTTCGGGGGTTGATAGGGTATTTTTGTGGTTAACTATGGATTAGTTAATATGACACATAGTGCCGATTCTGATCAAAGAAAAAAAATATTTTAATTTCGATCAGTAATCGCACAAACTTTTTATTATACTATTATACTTTTATACTTTTAACTGCACTTAGAAATATACTTTTTTTCTTGGTTCGAATGTTAAGCGCGCACAACTGTTCGCTGAGAGGTATACCAGGTGAAAGAAAGACAGTAAACTAACGTGGTAGTTGGGCGGCCTAGTTTTCCGGAAATCTCTATTTCCCTTGTTCTGCGATCAACATATGTTTGCCAATTTAAACTACTCAGCTGACTGCCTGGTCATTCGCAGGTCAATTAAATTGATAAACAAATGCCAACTATAGAGGGAGTTACACTCAGAGCTAGACTTGGTGCAGTGGCTAAGTGCAACAAAAAACGTTGCCTACTTTGCGGCTTAACCAAAAATTTGACAAGCGGCCTATTACACACCCTCCTGCCAAAATCACACTTTGGTGTTGAAAACATCAAAGAGTGATACCCGCTTGAAAAACTTAGTAAAGGGTATATTAGTTAATTTTTATCCTGTTAGGGTTTAATGTCTTTGGCATGAAATTTTCCGACAAACCTACCTTGCAAATCTTCTAAGTCATAGTAGCTTGTGCCAAGTTTGTTTCTAATTCTGGCTTTCACAAACGTTGGGGATAATTTAGAGCTAAACCCTTTGACAAAATTGCTTTGTTGAAAGTTACGTCGTGTTATGTGCACCCGGCAATCAAGAAGGCAGGGTATCAACTGGTCGACTCTGTTACAGAGGTATGAATTAGTTTGTACCCTTGTAATCTGATTCCGATGAAGATCTGGGAAACGGTCAAACAAAATTTTCCCAGACTCGCTAACGAATTCCACTATCGACTTGAGTTTTCTGCATAGGTCAGCAAAATTACGGTAGCGGCACCCAAAGCTCGCTCGTAACCTGACCCTTGCACAAAGGGAGGGCGTAAGAACAGAAGCAGCGCGGTTCGCAAGGCAGCTTTGCGGCGGGAGATAGAGCGAAATTAGGTAGGGAACTCCAGATTTTTGTTCTGAGGAGTTAGTTCGGAATTTACTCTTGAGAGGAGCCGTCGGTCTTGGTGATTGTGCAGTGGCAAAGTGACAAAAGGAAAAGTACCATTCCAACCGTGCTAATAACAATATATTAAAAGTGGCAAAGTGAATACAAAAGGAAAAGTACCATTCCAACCGTGCTAATAACAATATATTAAAAGTGGCAAAGTGAATACAAAAGGAAAAGTACCATTCCAACCGTGCTAATAACAATATATTAAAAGTGACAAAGTGACAAAAAAAAAAAAAAAAAGGAAAATGAAAACAAAGTGACATTTTTTTTGTTCATACAAAAAAAAGAAAAAAAAAAACACAAAAAAACACAAAAACAACAACAATCAGTGAATGAAAAAAAAAAAAAAAAAAAAAAAAAACAAAAAAACCAAAAGAAAAAAAAAAAAAAAGGCACTCAAATACAAGGTGTGAAGCAGAGTTCTCCCCCCTCCTCCCATCTGAAGAACGGCAGTGTAGGGTAGATTATATGTTAGCGTAGTTTTTCTATTTTTTTTATATAACAGCATAATTTTATTTTTGTTTTTGCTTCTCTTCAATACAAGAAAACTCAAATGGGAGGGAAAACATCCAAAGTGTCCGATAGTACGGCTAACGTCGTAAATAGTGTAGAGATAGTCGACCATACTGGTCATATTGAAGATTTAACATTTTGGATAGTCGTGTTGGTAATTATTGCTGCGGCTCAATTGGCGCTCAAGCTATATTTGCTTAACAAGCACTCGTTAAAAAGGAGGTATATCAATACCTCAGACTTGGAACGCGCGTTCACTATTTCCGGGCAACCAGTCCGCACTTAAAAATTTATAAAAAAAAAAAAAAAAATATATATATAAAAAAAAAAAAAAGAAAAGTAATAATAATAATATATATACCAACATATTAAATTCAAAGTTTTTTTTAATATTTTTCTAATATTAGCCTAGTTTGTTTTCTCCTTTTTTTTTGTGTTTTGTGTCACCCTAAAGTGCCCCTGCTTCCTTTTTAATGCCTATAATATTTTTTTTCTATCTTTTTTTTCTTTGTGTCAATGTGTGAATAAAAAAAAAAAAAAAATTTTTTTTTTAAATTTCTTTAAAAACAAACCCCCAGAAAGCGCTTTCTACAAATTGGGTAAGTGACCGGCCAGTCCGGATATAAAAGTACATTTTATTTATATACATATTGACCTATTTTTTTTATTTCATTTCTACTTATTATTTTTTTTTATATTTAATCTCTCTTTTATTGCTACATTTTTTTTCTCGTTTACCTTTAAAATTATGTCTTTCTAAATTTTCTTTCCATATTTCCCAACAGTTTTCTCATTATTTTTCCGGTTAGAATGCCAAGACCAACAATTTTTTTTCCTTTCATTTGAGTTTTTTTTTTTAATAAATTTAATTTTTATGCTCATCGTATATTTAAAATTTTTCTAACAATTGAATTTTTAATAAATTTTTTTTTGATTCAATATGATTGTTTAACGTAAAAATTTGAATTTCTTTTCTGATTATGTTTAAGTCCGTCTGTGTTTTTGTAAGTCCATGTTTACGCATGGGCCAACAGAGCGTGTCCTCACTTCGAGGCTCGTGAGTCGTAGTTCGGGCTATGACGTGTACACTATTTCCCTTCTGGAACTGGTGTAAAAATCTGTTATGATCTTTCTCAATAAACTTCTAATTTGAATGTGAGCAGTAAAACAAAAATGTGTCGTTAAATAAAAAAGTTGGAGGGTGGTGGGATATGTGGGTGGGGAAAACATAGCCAGGGATGACGACGTAAGCTAGACGGACGCAACTTTGTACATTAGGGGATCAACAGAAATATGGCCAATAGTTGATCCATAGGTCACACAGCTTTGTGTGTAGGGGTGGGTAGTGCCAGGCTAACCCCCATGGTCACTCTTTGACGATGGGCTGGAAAGCCAAAGACCGATCTTATTCTTTTTTTTTACCCATCAGTGACGGACTAGAGAATTCTTCTTTCTTTTTTTTTACTATTTTTTTCACGGCACGAAAAACTTTTTTATTGTCATGTTTCCCGCAGCGTCCCCACTCCAAAAACCCACCCCAAATACGGCGAGCCAAGCCGGGCTACCACCGTGCCGGAACGGGAAGTGGATGGACGTAGGTTTTTTAGAAAAGTGCATCGGGATTTCATAACAATTGGCGCCCAACGCGGGAGCTGACAAGTTTCTTGACGGTTCTCTATGAGTCAATATTAATTTTTTTTATTTTTTTTGGCTAGTAGGGACTGGCAATATTTTTTGGCAGTTTCTCTTTTAGTTAGTATCTTGCTAACTCGTGCAGACCGACTTTTTGTTTTGTAAAGTAAAATTTTTGTTTTTAATGTTTTTTACTGGTTCGCTCTTTCTGGCCGACGCCGCCGTTGTACTAGGCTATGCCAGGTCTCCTGAGAGGTTCGAGTTCAGAAGGAGCAATGAGCATTAGTAGAGCTGGCTACGCAACTTCCTGGCGGTGTCAGGAGGCGGTCCGAGGTAGGCTCTATTGATGGTCCCAAGACGGGGGTGGGGGATAAGGACAGCTGATCCTGAAGGGTCGACGCCGCCGCCGAGCTAGGTAAATGCCAGGCCGGCTGAGAGGTTCTCCCGTTCAGGTTTCAAATGACAGGGGGTGAGGGGATAAGGACAGGTGAGTTTGATTGGGTCGACGCCGCCGTTGAACTAGGTAAATGCCAGGTCTCCTGAGAGGTTCTCTCGATCAAGCTCCAAATGACTAGAGGGGGTGTACAGGGAAACATCTGAGGCCGACGCCGCCGCCGAGCTAGGTAAATGCCAGGCCGGCTTGAGAGGTTCGAGTCCGAGGAGTTCCAAACGACGGTGGGAGGGGGAAATTGGACAGATGATCTGTGACCTCTAAATAAGACTTATACTCCGGTGGAGATAGGCTTGTTTGGCTAGGGGAAGGTCAGTGTTAGGGGCTACTAGGGGGAATTCATTCTTCCGGTGGGAGGTGAGTCACCTTGGTAGTCAAGTTAGGTTCCAGTCTGGGTATTCAAAGGTAACAGGTGACTCCGGTGGAGCTCTGTGGTGTTTGAGTCTCAGCGGAAATTTTGTTTTTTTTAACGGGGGCTTAAATTTTGGACGGACCCCTGGTGAGAGGCCCCATTCCAGCATAACACAGCACCCCAACAGCACACATTTTTGTACTCATTTGTATTATTGAGAGTATACACTAGTATACTGTGTAACATTTTTTAATCAGAATTTTAAAATTGCTTGTAAAATAATTTCGTTATTTTATTAATGATTTTTTTTCTTTGTGTATTGTTTTTTGAGATTTGCAAATTTGCAATTCTCTTTGGCTCCTAAAATATCTTTTTCTATCCTTGATTTCCCACCTCTATCTTTTAACTTGACCACGATGAATATTTCTTATAAAATTATTAGAATTAGGAACTTAAAATAAAAACAGAAAAAAAAAAAAATCAAAATAAGGATATTTAGAAGATAGACTAAACTAGGATTTTAGGAATTAAGGACTTAAAATAAAAACAGTAAGAATTTGGAGTGAAAGTAGAATAGAGTATTAGTAGGTAGGAATATAAACACGAAAGAGAAAAAAAAAAAAGAGAGGAATAATAGAAATAATAATAGAAATTAAGTTTTAGGAAATAGGAAAGCAGAAATAAAACTCTTAGCGATAGTTTACAGTTTTTATGGGGAGACGAAAGAGGGTTAGTATCCAACTGCCTCCACCGCGAGTGACGCGGAGTATAACAGCCGCAGTAGCTGCTTCGTTTGCTCGCGCGAGAGCAGCAACGGGAGGAGGAACTCCAGGTCGATCCCCTAATTCTCGGAGAATTTACAGGCCGGAGACTCCAGGCCTTTCTGACCAGTCGATAAACGTTACAAGTGGACTAGACCGTATGAATACCCTGTCCGATATGAGTCTACCTGGGGAGGAAGAAGGGGCTGTGGGAGGAGTAAACCTTGGGCCTCCACAGGCGAGATCAAGTTTGGCACCTGCGGGTACCGAAGCAGTACCTAGCAGTGAGGGACAGGAGGACCGGTTGGAGAGGATGTTAGCGGCAATCACGCTGCAGAACACAAATTTGGCAACGACATTGAATTTACAGATGGCGGGATTCCGTGCTCAAATGGCCGGAATAGAGAACCGGGTAAACGATATGGAGATGTCCTGGATCGGAATGAATCCCGTTTCAAGAGCAGGAGATAGAGGTCAAGCCAATCCAAATCAAGTGGAGGTCTCAACCCCGATCCATACAGAGGGAGCCCACCCAATTCATAGGAGTCAAGGTCTTGGTTCGCTTCAAGAGGCTGGTCAGCCTGCCCACCCAGAGCCGGTAGCCCGGCCAAGACCACAACCCGTACAGAGACAGACCCTGCTTACGCCGGAACCAGCTCTTCGGTCAGGTCCCTGGGCTAATGGGGATGCAGGTATTACCGATGAGAGATCCTACTCCAACTCTCCGGTGAGATGGGGAGTCCCTCGACCAATTGGGTTGGATCGTTGGAACATCAAATTCGATGGACACGAAAAGGGAATGACGGTAGAAAGCTTTCTCTTCCGGGTGGAACGGATGCAAGAGCTGTACGGTTTGACCGGAGGCCAGCTTTTCAGGGAATTCCATTGTCTTCTGTCAGGGCCAGCTGCAAAATGGTATTGGCAACTGATGGAAGACAAAGCACAGGATTTTAACTTTGGTCTTCACTCTCTAAAGGATGAGATGAAGAGGGCTTTTTCCACCTCTCATAACGATTACGTTACCATTAAGGAAATAATGGAACGCAGACAGGGTTATAATGAAAGTTTCGAAGCTTTCATTTCGGAAATGCACAGCCTACATTTCAAGCTGAAGACTAAGATCCCCGAGGCAAGCTTTGTAGGGATCTTAAAGGACAATCTGAATGTCCAAATGGGAGGGTTCTTACTGGCATCCCCAGTACAAACCCTGGCAGGATTCAAGAGGGAAGGAATCAAAATAGAGAAATGGCTCAAAGAAAGGCGTGGTAGGCGGCAAGTCAACGAAATCGTAGAGGAGGAGGAAGAGAGCCTAGATGGTCAAGATCAATCCGTCGAGGCCATACAGAGAGGTCCAAGGGGAGGAAGCGGGTCAAAAGGCGGTAGGATCAACGTAACGCCGTCCCCGACTCATAAAGACGATAGAAGCCAGCAGATACCGCGCACGGGTGATGGTAATCGGATGTGCTCATCTCCCTTCCACATGTATCTGTGTTTCACTTGTAATAAGCCGAGCGATTTCTACCGGAAACGGGGATCGGATTCCAAAGAGGCAGTATGTGGATCTGCCTTCCATGAGACACAATGTTTTGCCTGTGGAAGGTCGGACTCGTACCACTCCCTCGAGGTACCGTTTTTAGCGACCAGTCTGCCAGGAGCCCCGGGGACTTCTGGACAGACCAGGCCAGCCCCAAGAAACTAAAGCAGACCCGAGTGGAACTCTACCCGAGGCAGATTTGTTCCCATAAAAGCTTACATGAACGACAAGTAGAGTATGAAGCTGCACGGAGAAGGATCTTTGAGGGAGAGGGGGTTCCCAAAAACTCGGATAAACTGGCTCGAAGCCACAAGAAAATATTACAACTACATGCAAAAACAGCTGAGGCAAGAGAGGTTCGTAGAAGAGTCATTGCAGCGGTCGTGACAAAAGCCAAGGACAATAGACTTTTCGCCAAAACCAAAGTAGACGGCGAGGAAATAAAAGCACTGTTGGATTCGGGCGCCGCGGTAAACTGCATAGGAAGAGGGACCGAAGAATTCTTGGAGAAGCGTTCCCATTTAATCCAGAGGAATAAAGGGCAAAGAGTGTGCACCGCCAATGGAGGAGAAAACGCGGTAGTCGGGACGATCACTTTGCCTGTGCTATGGGAAGGAGTAGTAAGGGATATGGAATTCCTAATTGTCCCAACTCTTCAACAATCTTTCTATTTCGGGATCGTGTTCTGGAAAGTTTTCGGATTGGAATTACTTGGAAGAAAAACCTTTTCCACAAACGGAACAAAGGAAACCGGATGTATGGAGATAAATGAAATACTTTCACCGGATGAAGTGACGCCTCAAGAAACTGCGTGCACCCCGCATTGCCTAACTACCGGACAAACAAGACTTTTGGAAAGTGTAAAGGAAGGGTATCCATCTTGTAATGTCCTAGGATTGGGAAAAACCGATCTAGAGGAGCATGTGATCGAAGTCGCCAACGAAGACATTCCCGTCAAACAGCGGCATTACCCGATATCTCCAGCCAAGCAGGAACTTCTTTTTGCTGAGATAGACAGGATGTTAGAGATGGGTGTCATCGAGGAAAGTAACAGCAGTTGGAGTTCACCAGTAACATTGGTGGTAAAGGGTCCGAAAGCAAGGATGTGCCTAGATGCTCGGAAAGTCAATGAACGGACGACCAAGGACGCTTACCCTCTGCCTCATATCGAAGGGATATTAAGTCGGCTCCAAAATACCCATTTTATTTCGGCTATAGACCTTAAGGATGCTTTTTGGCAAATACCCTTAGAAAAGAAAAGCCGAGAGAAAACCGCTTTTACCGTGCCAAGAAGACCTTTATATCAGTTCACATGTATGCCTTTTGGGTTGTGCAATGCAGCTCAGCGTATGTGTCGACTGATGGATAAGGTTATTCCGGCAAAGCTCAGATCACATGTGTTCGTGTATTTAGATGACTTATTGGTTTGTTCTTCTACCTTCACTGAGCATTTAGAAATGCTTAGACAGGTGGGGGACTGTCTCACCAGAGCTAAACTTACGATCAACGTAGAAAAAAGTAAGTTTTGCTACAGTCAGGCTAGATATTTGGGTTATGTGGTTGGAGGTGGGTTAATTAAGACCGACCAGTCCAAAATACAGGCCATACAACAATTTCCGTTGCCCACGAGTGCGAAACAAATGCGTAGGTTCCTAGGTATGACTGGGTGGTATAGGAGATTCATACTAAATTACGCGCTGATAGCAGCCCCACTTCATGATAGTCTGAAAAAAGACCGACAAAAAAAATTTGAGTTGGGGGAAGCTGAAGTGACAGCATTTGAGCTTTTAAAAGCAAGTATGATGTCCGCCCCCGTGCTGACTACGCCTGACTTTAAAAGGCCATTTGTAATCCAGTGTGACGCGTCGACTACAGGGGTAGGGGGGGTGTTGTTTCAAATGGACGAAGACGGCGAGGAGCACCCGATCGCCTATATGTCCGCTAAGCTGAATAAAGCCCAAAGGAACTATAGTATTACGGAATTGGAGTGTTATGCTGCCATATTGAGTATATACAAGTTCAGGCCGTATGTAGAGGGGATGCAATTCAAAGTCATCACCGATCATGCGAGCCTTAAGTGGCTTATGGGACAGAAAGATTTAGCTGGGCGGTTGGCTCGTTGGAGTTTGAAGCTGCAAGCCTTCGATTTCACCATAGAGCACCGAAAAGGGGCATTAAATGTGGTTCCAGATGCTCTGTCGAGAGTACATATGGATGAGTTGAGGGTAAATACAAAAGAAGAAGTTCAGGTCGACCTGCAAGCCCCCGCATTCGGTTCACCGGGTTATAAGGCTTTGGTCCAAAGTGTGACGGATCAAGGTGAAAAACTACCGGATACTTGCGTGTCCGATGGTTACGTCTACAAGCGAACCGGTTTTCGAACTGGTGACTTGATAGAGGATGATCGAGCCTGGAAATTATGGGTCCCCGAAGAATTACGCGCTGATTTAGTTTGGGGTTCACATCACGCCGCTACCACTGGACATGGAGGCGTACATAAAACAGCCGCACGTCTCCGTCAGTTCTATTACTGGCCTTCGATGTGGAAGGAAATTGTTGAAGTAGTGAAAAATTGCGAAGCGTGTAAAGTCAGCAAGACCACGAATAGAACTACCAGACCTCCAATGGGCCAACAGCTCGTCACTGACAGGCCATTACAAAGGTTATACATCGATTTCATGGGTCCATACCCTAGAACTAAGACGGGTAACACGGTAATATTTGTGTGTTTGGACCATTTCACTAAGTTTGTCTGGTTACAGCCGATGCGCAAGGCGGTGGCTACCGAGGTAGTTCGATTTTTGGAAACACAAGTTTTTCATCAATTTGGTGTGCCCGAATTTATCCACTCCGACAACGGCAAGCAGTTTGTTTCGCAAACCTTTGCAGAGTTGCTTGGTAGATACGAAGTTCAGCACGTGAAAACTGGTTTCTACTCTCCTCAGGCTAATGCTTCTGAGAGGGTAAATCGTTCCGTCTTGCAAATGTTGCGGGTGTTGATTGACGGCGACCAGAAAAGTTGGGATTTTTATCTCAGCCACATTTCGTGCGCACTGCGTAGTGCTACTCATTCCGCGATTGGTATGGAGCCATACTATGCCTTGTTTGGTGCGAGGATGGTGACACATGGGAGCGCGTATCCAATTTTACGGCGGCTAAGCGGGATTAGTTCTGGCGAACAAGAGCTGGTACTGAGCGACAAACTACAACTTATCCGACAGAAGGTTTACCAGGGACTTGAGCGTATGCATAAACTAGGTGAGAAGGTATATAATACTCGTTCCAGAAAAATAGAATACAAGGAGGGACAGATAGTATACCGGAAAAATTTCAAACAGAGTAATTTGGCCGAAGGGTATAATGCCAAGCTAGGCCCCAATAGAGTGAAGTGCATAATTCTGAAAAGGAAGGGCAATTCGCTTTATGAGTTGGGCAACAACTCTGGTAAAAGCCTGGGTATTTATCATGCCAAGGATCTTTTCGTTGGCTAGCTCAGTCGGTAGAGCATGAGACTCTTAATTTCAGGGTTATGGGTCGAGGCCACACGTTGGGTCTAAAGGAAGGAGCGAAACAGCTTAAGTCGGAGCAAGAACTACGGAAGACGTTCCTAAAGGTCTTGTTCGATTTTGGTTTCGAGTTTGCTGCATGGCTATAGCCATCGTCCAACTCGAGTTGTTATGTGCACCCGGCAATCAAGAAGGCAGGGTATCAACTGGTCGACTCTGTTACAGAGGTATGAATTAGTTTGTACCCTTGTAATCTGATTCCGATGAAGATCTGGGAAACGGTCAAACAAAATTTTCCCAGACTCGCTAACGAATTCCACTATCGACTTGAGTTTTCTGCATAGGTCAGCAAAATTACGGTAGCGGCACCCAAAGCTCGCTCGTAACCTGACCCTTGCACAAAGGGAGGGCGTAAGAACAGAAGCAGCGCGGTTCGCAAGGCAGCTTTGCGGCGGGAGATAGAGCGAAATTAGGTAGGGAACTCCAGATTTTTGTTCTGAGGAGTTAGTTCGGAATTTACTCTTGAGAGGAGCCGTCGGTCTTGGTGATTGTGCAGTGGCAAAGTGACAAAAGGAAAAGTACCATTCCAACCGTGCTAATAACAATATATTAAAAGTGGCAAAGTGAATACAAAAGGAAAAGTACCATTCCAACCGTGCTAATAACAATATATTAAAAGTGGCAAAGTGAATACAAAAGGAAAAGTACCATTCCAACCGTGCTAATAACAATATATTAAAAGTGACAAAGTGACAAAAAAAAAAAAAAAAAAGGAAAATGAAAACAAAGTGACATTTTTTTGTTCATACAAAAAAAAAAAAAAAAACACAAAAAAACACAAAAACAACAACAATCAGTGAATGAAAAAAAAAAAAAAAAAAAAAAAACAAACAAACAAAACCAAAAGAAAAAACAAAAAAAAAGGCACTCAAATACAAGGTGTGAAGCAGAGTTCTCCCCCTCCTCCCATCTGAAGAACGGCAGTGTAGGGTAGATTATATGTTAGCGTAGTTTTTCTATTTTTTTTATATAACAGCATAATTTTATTTTTGTTTTGTTTTTGCTTCTCTTCAATACAAGAAAACTCAAATGGGAGGGAAAACATCCAAAGTGTCCGATAGTACGGCTAACGTCGTAAATAGTGTAGAGATAGTCGACCATACTGGTCATATTGAAGATTTAACCTTTTGGATAGTCGTGTTGGTAATTATTGCTGCGGCTCAATTGGCGCTCAAGCTATATTTGCTTAACAAGCACTCGTTAAAAAGGAGGTATATCAATACCTCAGACTTGGAACGCGGTTCACTATTTCCGGGCAACCAGTCCACACTTAAAAATTTATAAAAAAAAAAAAAAAAAAAATATATATAAAAAAAAAAAAAAAGAAAAGTAATAATAATAATATATATACCAACATATTAAATTCAAAGTTTTTTTTAATATTTTTCTAATATTAGCCTAGTTTGTTTTCTCCTTTTTTTTTGTGTTTTGTGTCACCCTAAAGTGCCCCTGCTTCCTTTTTAATGCCTATAATATTTTTTTTCTATCTTTTTTTTTCTTTGTGTCAATGTGTGAATAAAAAAAAAAAAAAATATTTTTTTTAAATTTCTTTAAAAACAAACCCCCAGAAAGCGCTTTCTACAAATTGGGTAAGTGACCGGCCAGTCCGGATATAAAAGTACATTTTATTTATATACATATTGACCTATTTTTTTTATTTCATTTCTACTTATTATTTTTTTTTATATTTAATCTCTCTTTTATTGCTACATTTTTTTTTTCTCGTTTACCTTTAAAATTATGTCTTTCTAAATTTTCTTTCCATATTTCCCAACAGTTTTCTCATTATTTTTCCGGTTAGAATGCCAAGACCAACAATTTTTTTTCCTTTCATTTGAGTTTTTTTTTTTAATAAATTTAATTTTTATGCTCATCGTATATTTAAAATTTTTCTAACAATTGAATTTTTAATAAATTTTTTTTTGATTCAATATGATTGTTTAACGTAAAAATTTGTATTTCTTTTCTGATTATGTTTAAGTCCGTCTGTGTTTTTGTAAGTCCATGTTTACGCATGGGCCAACAGAGCGTGTCCTCACTTCGAGGCTCGTGAGTCGTAGTTCGGGCTATGACGTGTACACTATTTCCCTTCTGGAACTGGTGTAAAAATCTGTTATGATCTTTCTCAATAAACTTCTAATTTGAATGTGAGCAGTAAAACAAAAATGTGTCGTTAAATAAAAAAGTTGGAGGGTGCTGGGATATGTGGGTGGGGAAAACATAGCCAGGGATGACGACGTAAGCTAGACGGACGCAACTTTGTACATTAGGGGATCAACAGAAATATGGCCAATAGTTGATCCATAGGTCACGCAGCTTTGTGTGTAGGGGTGGGTAGTGCCAGGCTAACCCCCATGGTCACTCTTTGACGATGGGCTGGAAAGCCAAAGACCGATCTTATTCTTTTTTTTTACCCATCAGTGACGGACTAGAGAATTCTTCTTTCTTTTTTTTTACTATTTTTTTTCACGGCACGAAAAACTTTTTTATTGTCATGTTTCCCGCAGCGTCCCCACTCCAAAAACCCACCCCAAATACGGCGAGCCAAGCCGGGCTACCACCGTGCCGGAACGGGAAGTGGATGGACGTAGGTTTTTTAGAAAAGTGCATCGGGATTTCATAACAGTCGATAAACCTCTTGACCAACACGAAAAGAAACGTCACGGCTGCGTAGGTTGTATGTTTTCTCATTACGAGCATGCTGCTGCTGTATACCCATTTGCGCGGCTTTGCGGATGAGATCAAAGGAATCGTCTCTACTGAACCTAACGGAGCGGTCTTCTAATTGCTGCAAATTGCGCAAGAGCGGATAGGTGGCACCATTGGTGACCATGTTCTGCCCAAAAGCAACACAATAGGGGCTACTATTAATGGCTGAATGCACGCTTGGGCGCAGAGCACAGCAAATGTTGCTAAGTTGGTCATCCCAATTGCTCTGATCAGGCTTAATATAGGCTTTAATGGCGGCAAGAACAGAACGATTTACCCGTTCCGAAGCATTAGCTTGTGGAGCATAGACGGCAGTATAGCTATGCTGCACGCCATACTTTTGCAACAATGCGTTAAAGGCATGGGGTCATCCGTGGTTTCTTTTTAAACGAATTTTAAAGTTGTAATTTTTGCCCATACAAATACATGCTTGATCACATATGCTTTTCGATTTCTGTTTGTTTTTTCAAATAAATATATTAAAATATTATTTTCCTATGACTCAGGGGAACATTTGCTTGAATTTCAATGCGAAAGTGAGGAAATCTTTACACCTATTTGATCTGTTTTGAACTCTTTTCCACGCCACCTATTGAGGTAAAATTCAAGGCGCGTTTTTTTTAACGTGGTTTCCCCATGAGGCCTACTCCACGAAAGCCACAGAAGGGCGTTTTTTTTAAGTGGTGTCCCCTAAGGAAGGGCCTAGTCCACTGTCGTCTTCCCCGTGCACTTCCTCTTCCTCCTATGAATTAATATTTTATGTTCATAATTCGCGATCCATCGATGAATATTTTATTGTTCCCAATAAAGTAAAATTTTAGCCTGTGGCGCACATTTTCCATTGCTCACCTCAGCAAAATGAATATCATTAACGATGTTTTCTTTTTCGGGATTATATAACTGACCAATAGCCAGGAAGATGTTATGGATCCTATCCTTGTGACTTGGGAATCGTTTATAAAACATAAACTTGGCCAAATATCCTGGATAGTGCATTTTTTTTCGGCCAAAATGAGGCAACTCGGCCTTCACGTCCCGCCACAGCCTTTCTATGTTTTGTGTGTGTGCTTGTGTAGAGGGATCCACAAAATTTTGAGAATGGTTCACCGTTTGGTGTAGAAAAAAAGGTATTTTTGCGGATACTTTCATTGAAATTGCACTGTTTTTTTACTTTTTTTTATTGCCCATGGTTGTAGCAGTCAACTGTTTACGGCACCGAAAGAATAGTTTGCCGTCATCTTTTACTGCTATCTTACAGTCAGCAGAACAATTTCCACATTTTTTTTCTTGTAGTAAACATTTGTGACGCTTTAAATACTCAATAACCTCTATATTCGTCAAAGACAAAAATTTCGACAAATTGCAATTGAAATTCGAGCACTCCATTTTGATTAGAATTATTGAATGAACAATAAAAATCCAATTAAATTTGAATTAAATTTGACACATTGCTCAAAACACAATATGTTTTATTAGGCAAAAAATCAAATTTTCAAAATTCGTTTAAAAATAAACCATGGATGACCCCCGCGTTTTTTCTGCATTAAAATTCTTCATAACTCGCGGTCCATCGAGGAAATTTTTTTTTGAATTTTCTGAGAGTATGCCGCTATACTAGACATTTACCTTAAATTGTACTCCATTGTCTGATAGGACAATTTCGGGTACACCAAAACAATGAAAGATCTCTTCCCCAAGGAAACGAAGTATTGCGTCGGCAGTGAATTTTTTAACTGGCTTCAAAAAGGGATATTTGGATAAATGGTCAACTACCACAAAAGTTCCTACATTTCCTGATCGACTACGAGGATAGGGGCCCAGAAAGTCGACATATAGTTTTTGGAAAACTCTTTGTGTCTCTTTTGAGGGACCCAGTGGTGGTCGCAATGTTTGGTTGGGGTGTTTGCTACATTTGCAAATAGCACAACCATTTATAAATGCTTTTACATCACTTACGAGGTTTGGCCAATAATAATAACGACGGATTCGTTCCAACGTTTTATTTATGCCACTATGAGAGGCTAATGGATGCTCATGACTCTGTTTTAAAACATCAGAGACAAGTTCTTTTGGTATCCAAAGCTTCCAGCACAAATCATCGGCAATTTGCTCTCCCTTTGGGTGCTCTGATCGGCGATAAATGTAATTGTCAATGACTTTAATATCGGGCATCTTAGATTCATTACTTTTTATTTTGGCTTTAAGTTCTGAGTAATCAGTTGAGTTGAAATGTTCAGAGGTTAGATCAATAAGGCTTTCTATGCTAAAGGACGATAAATCCTCAGTATGTACACGCGAGAGTGCATCGGGGACAACATTGTGACTGCCTTTTCGATGATAAATTTTGAATGAAAATGCCTGTAATTTTAGGGCCCATCTTGCTAATCGGGAACTTAAGTCAGTCTGGGACATAAGCCACTTTAAAGAAGCATGGTCGGTATGAATAGAAAACTCATGCCCTTCAATGTAAGCGCGAAATTTTTTTACACACATAATAGCTGCTAAGCATTCCTTCTCCGTAACTGAATAATTGCGTTGACAATTATTAAGTTTACGAGACATGAACGCGATCGGTACATCAAAACCTTCGCTATCCTTTTGCATAAGTACACCTCCCACGCCTGTATGACTGGCATCGCAGTGAATCTCAAAGGGTAATGTAAAATCGGGACTATGCAGGACGGGTGCCTTACACATTTGTTCTTTAAGACAATCAAAAGCTTTCTGAGCTTCTTCGGACCATACAAATTTTCGTCGACATTTGAGGGTATCAGAAATTGGTGCTGCAATTCCAGCATAGTTGTTGATAAATTTATGATACCATCCTGTGGTTCCTAAAAATCGACGAACTTGCTTAATCGATTTAGGCACTGGAAAATCTCTTATCGCTACGACTTTCTCCGGATCTGTTTGGTTAGTACTATGACCTACTACATGCCCTAAGTACTTCACTTCCTTAAGACAAAATTTGCTCTTTTGTACGTTGATGGTAAGCCCTGCCTGAAGTAGTCGGTTGGCCAATTCTTTAAGGACATCCATATGTCGTTCAAAGGACTCCGAGATGACTAACAAGTCGTCGAGATAAATGAATATTTCATTGCGCAAATTAGGTGGGATTACTTTATCCATGAGTTTTGACATTGTTTGGGGTGCATTGGATAAACCAAACGGCATGACCGTAAATTGGTATAACGGCCTTCCCGGGACGGTAAATGCTGTTTTTTCGCGAGCTTTTTGGGACAGAGGAATTTGCCAGTAGGCATCTTTCAAATCTATACTCGATATAAATTCTGCACGAGGAAGTCGGCTTAATATACCGTCAATTAGAGGCATTGGATAAGCGTTTTTGACGGTTACCTCGTTTATTTTTCGGCTATCTAGGCAAAGACGAACTTTACCTGGCTTTTGGACTAACACAACGGGTGCAGACCAAGGGCTATCAGACTCTTTAATTACTCCCAGAGCTAACATTCGGTCGAGTTCTGTGTACATCAGCTTCTCTACGGCAGGCGACACTGCATAATGACGTTGTTTAATTGGTTTTGTGTCCGTAATTTCAATGTCGTGAGTAAGCCATTTTGTTTTTCCAGACCCTATTCAGCGAACGAGGGAAACTGTTTTATCGTCGCTAACAACTGCTTCTGTTGTGATTCGGATAACGGAATTTGCAATGGATCTTTAAAGTTCAAGGATGCTATGTTTTGAGTCTGTTCTTGATTTACTAAAAAGTATGGCAACAAGTTGAATATTTTCCAAAAGTCAATACCGAGATACAACTCTTGGGACAAGGATGGGACAATATAAAAACAGTTTTGTCTCACCACGAAACTCAACTGAGGTAGTGATTTTACCAACAATAACTTGTTTGGTACCATCTGCAGTGCGAACAACTGACTGAAGAGGTTTATATTCGACCTTATTTTTAACTACCTCTTCTGCAAAGCTTCCCCCTATACAACTTATTGACGCACCTGTATCCATTAGACCACTTACAGTCTTACCAAGAAGAGTTACTTGTGCATATGGACGGAGATCACTTACATTATTTATTATAGAAGAGAGTATTGCCCTATTGGAATCTTTATGGCTCTGCCAAAATGCTAATCTGCGAGTGCTATTGCGAGTATTTTGTGCGTTACCAAAATCATTTGTAGATTTTTGCGCGCACTTATGTAAAGGACAAACTGGGATTTGGGACATGTCTGGTAAGGAGGTGAGCAACTTATTGTTATCAGTTACTCTGTGTTTGTTCCTTTCGAGACTAGTTAGCGTGCACTTGTCGACGGTGCACGCACGTGTTCGTTTTTTTGTGGAGTACACTTCTTGCACGACGTCTTATACGTGTCTCGCTTGCCACAGCCATAGCAGAACAGTGTTCGCTCGCCTACGCATTTTTGGAATCTATGACCATTTTTACCACAATTCCAACAGGAAAGGGCCATAGCTGCGATCTCAACGCTTTCTGCATCATCTGCATCGTACTCATTATCGCTACCTGTTTGTAATTGTACCGTGACTTCGTTTACATGGCGTCTAGTCGAAGCACGCTGAATAGATGGAGTTGATTGGGCGATCGATTTAAAAAAACGTTCACGTGAACGAACAACTTGTCGCAACTGAGCAATAGTTTCAACTGATACATACAAAAGCTCATGTTGAATTTCCGGCAACAAGTTACCTCGAAGAACCTCTAACATAGCTTGTTCCCCCATTGGTCGAACAAGCTTATCTGACAAAGTCAAGATGGCTTCAAAAAATTGGTCAAATGGTTCCTGTGGCTTCTGTTTACGTTTGAAAATAGCGGTACGGATCTCTAAATTGGTTCTGCCATCTTTAAATTGAGCTTTCAAAGCTATACACAGTTCTGACCATCGAACTAACGGGACACTCTTGTGATACCTCCAATAAAATTCACTACCACTTCCCTCAAATAGGTTACTTGCATAACGAGACAGCAACTCAAAATTGCCATCTAATGTTTGATTGGTAAGGGCTTCAACTCGGTATACAAAATCATCTATAGAAATGGACGACTGTCCTGAGAAACGCAATTTCCAATTGGAGATGATCTTACTGATCCTATCAGGAAGCAAATTATGGCTTGACGGTGACTAAATAGGAGAGGACCTATTATTCATGGGGGGCATACCCTGATTTGGTAAGGGGTCTGATTCACCATGATTTGATATTCCAAACAACTGCTCAATTGCGGCTGCTGCGCGGAAAGGGATCCTCTTGCAAAAGATCGTGCTGCTTCGGATTGACCCACTGAAGCTTGCAGAGAGAATCGTTGGAATCCGTTTTCAATTGCTTCCGAGATAATTTGTGTTTGCTGAGATAATGCGGTTGCCATTGCATTGACAATTGCCTGTTGCAAGCTATCAGTCGCCATACTTGGAACTTCTGAAATTGATGGCTGCTTTAGTTGTACTCTAGGTTGTACCTCTTGATGCCCTAACATCGGCTGAGATTCGGAAGGCACTGGTGCTAATGGTGGATTGTTTTGTGCACTAACCAGATGATCACCTGTATTAGCGCTTAAACCCTGAGCGGTATTGACAGTTGGAGCCTTTGATTCAGCTCTAGTTTTGATGCCTGGTGCACGCATGGTTGACGTGGAAGGTTGCGCTGTTTATAACTCATCCGCTAAGCTAAGAGTGGATCTACTAAGAGCTGTTCGACAGATTGGACAAATTTCTTTATTTCCAGGTCGTGTGTTAAAGCAAGCGTGATGGAAGAAATGATTGCACCTTGTAGTTAATAGTTGAGCTGCGTGCTCGACTTCTTTTGTACAAACACAGCAAATTGTCTCACTATTGGGTCTCTGAAGTGTCTGTTTTGGAGTTCGTATCATTATATAGATTCATAAAATAACTAAACAAAAATTATAATATATATAAAAAAAACAAAAAAGATAACTCGAAAAAGATAAACGATATTTCATAAATATTTTTTGGAAACCATGCAATACCTTATCGATTATTAGGTTACCGAACAATTTTAGACGAGAAAAGAAAGTGATAGACTAAAGAATAGAATTGGCCATTTTTCAGATAGCGCGGCGAGAAGTAGCTCTGGGCCAAAAACGACGATCCAGCGACTATCGGAAAACAGTACAGTTCTGATAGATATAGTAAGTGTTTTTGATTCTGCAGGCAAATACTTTTTTATGCACCTATTGATCCAGATAGTAACATAGCAGAGAAAATTAGCGCATGCCATCTATGTCACATCGGCAATAAACTGCAGTATTAGCTTTAGAACAAATCAATTACTGAAAGGGGATAGTTTTCCAAATATCTAACCTGACTAGGCTCAACCAAATTCAGTGTTAGCAACTTGAAAATTAAGATAGACAGCTTAGGGTAATGCAGTTGAACAAACACCCAGTCAAAATAATGAGTTGGCCTATTTGTTTACTATAACTGCATACTGCTTGGAAATTAAAAGATTTTTGGAAATGAAAATTGTAATGCTTTATTTAGTTCTGCAATCAAATACTTCTTGTGCACCTATTGATCCAGATAATAACATAGCAGAGAAAATTAGCGCATGCCATCTATATCACATCGGCAATAAACTGCAGTATTTGTTTTAGAACCAATAAACAATTACTGAAAAAGGAAAGTTTTCTGAATATCTAACCTGACTAGGCTCAACCAAATTCAGTGTTAGCTACTTGGAAATTGAGAGCGTTTATTAAACAAAAAAGGGTGCTACTACAAATAATGTTTCATTCAGCGGCATGACCGTAGATGTGGTCCACGAGCCCTGTTCCAGCGAAAATTCCGCACTACGTAGGAACACTAGAAAAATATTACTAATGTGTATGAAGACTCCGACAATACAGCTATTTTGAAGCTAGTATAGACTCCAGGATGTCACACAAAAGCATGTTAGTTATAACACTGTTTTGTAACTGGTCATTAAAGATCGTTTGAACCTAAAATGTTTCAACAGTACTCAGCTTCTAACCTAGGACAAATGGAAAAATAAAAAAGTAAAGGAATGGGATAAGGATTTTCAAATCACTAGATGTTATTGATTTGTTAAGATTTTTATAAGTCAGGGCGAAATCGTTTTTAAGTGCAAAACAAATATTTTTGCTCCTTTAACACGATTCGGCCCCACGTTGGGGGCCAAATAATTTATTGTAACATGTCACGTGTAAAAAGTTATACACTTTTATAGAGCTGATGGTCGATTAACTTTGATCGGAGTACGCGCTGGTTTCAACGGCTGTGGCTCGTCGGCAAGTGGGGTGGGTTCTTTAAGTTTACCGAAGTTAATATGCTCCGCGGTCACATAAATATATTAAAATTCGCGTACTGTTTTAAGATAAGGGAATAGAAGCGGAAAAAGGAAAGGCTCAATAAACTAGTTAATAAGAAAATAGGGTAATAGAGAGGGTCTAACTAAAAATGGACTCATTTTTATTGCCGCACTGATGTTAAAGTGCTACTGCCCACCCTACCTAGATCCTGTAAGGCCATCTTACAAAGATTTACTTTTGATCAGGATCCCTTAAATAAGTCCTTGCTTGATTACCCTATCTCGTTTCGGTGATGCATGGTTCCAAAAAGAATAATAGCTTTAAGCTTGCATTACAAATAATATAAACATTTTATTATAGGAGTTTATCATAGTGACCTAACATCCTAATATACTAACAAATGGACACGATACTAAACAAGTAGATATGAGTTTGATATATATGAGTTAATAAATAAATATAATAATAATAAAGTAAGATAAAAATATAGAATATGATCGGGCATATAGATATTTTATAAACCAAAAAAAAATATATTTTAGTTTAAATGCCAAAAAAAAATAAAGAGAAAATTTTATATGCAAAAAATAAAGGCAATTTGAAAATCAAAAATCAAATATTTTGTAGGCATGTGTAGGCGCAGTTGGTTTGCAATCATATGTTCGCTGCATGCCAATAAAATATTTATTTCAAGTTCAAGGCCAACGAATGTTTGCGTAATAGAGAAGCTTTCACTAGATCAGCATATGCAGTAAAGCTTAATCGCGGTAGCTGTTCATTCGGCTGAAGGCCAACATGCAAAAGAAAAGCTTTTGCTAACCATATGTATGATTGGCTTTAACTTATTAATATATGGTTTTATCACTTACAGCATCATCCCACGCAGAAAGATCTTTCGGTGTATGAGGGTGTTAATGTTGGTTTATGTTTAAGCTGTAGAAGAAAGCTTTTCTTGGGCACGTCACAAAGCTCTTGCATATTAAACTATGCTTTGGCCAAATAAAATAAATTAAATATTTTGAAATAATGGATGGTTTGGTTAACACAAAAGCCTTTTTTGCATTTTCTAATTTAGAATTTACGTTAATATTAGCATTTGTTTAATTTGCAAGGTATATGATTCAGTCAAATACCTATATAACTCTTTGCAACTGCATACACCACTTGCAACATTAAACAATTCACTTATTGAACAAACAAAAAATGCAAAAAGACTTATAGGAACATACACAAATGATTTTAAACACTAGTTAATGTCGATATGGGTCACTATGGCCATATGGCAACAACAACAACACTAACTCAGGTTGCTGCTGAGGTTATGTTCGCCGGCTTTGCCGAAAATTTTCTCTTTCCACTCCGACGTCGAATTTCCATTTATTTGTCCATAAAATATAGTTGCGGGGTCGATCGCGAGGTTAGGGGACAATTTCCCAAAAAGGAAAGTGCATCCGAAGCACTTGTTCCCACTTGTTAATTTTCTCAAGCCGGTGATCAATGGCTCGCCGATAGCAACTGAGGCATAAAAGCTTTTATATGCACATGAGAAAGTAAAAGCTTTTGTTGGTGGCAATTAATTGGCTTTTAATGCAGCGGCTGGAACTTATGCCATCTAGCCAAGAAACTCACTTCGGGGGTTGATAGGGTATTTTTGTGGTTAACTATGGATTAGTTAATATGACACATAGTGCCGATTCTGATCAAAGAAAAAAAAATTAAAATTTCGATCAGTAATCGCACAAACTTTTTATTATAATTTATTTATTTACCCGTTTAGGGAATTGGCACCATGAAATTAAATTGGGCGAATACTTTCTCCCTGGACACTTAAATTTTTTTCTTTCTGGCTGACTGGGGTATTTAGCAGGTTAGATTCGACCAACTAGGAGCACAAAAATTTTAACACACGAGTTTTATAAAGAAAATTGCTTTTAATACTCACGATGCAAGTAGTAAAAACGAAGAAAATTAATTTTATAAATATTTTTCACTTTTATACTTTTAACTGCACTTAGAAATATACTTTTTTTCTTGGTTCGAATGTTAAGCGCGCACAACTGTTCGCTGAGAGGTATACCAGGAGAAAGAAAGACAGTGAACTAACGTGGTAGTTGGGCGGCCTAGTTTTCCGGAAATCTCTATTTCCCTTGTTCTGCGATCAACATATGTTTGCCAATTTAAACTACTCAGCTGACTGCCTGGTCATTCGCAGGTCAATTAAATTGATAAACAAATGCCAACTATAGAGGGAATTACACTCAGAGCTAGACTTGGTGCAGTGGCTAAGTGCAACAAAAAAAACGTTGCCTACTTTGCGGCTTAACCAAAAATTTGACAAGCGGCCTATTACACCACTACCTTGGCAAACAATCCCAACGGATCAAAGATTTGAGAGAGTTCTGAACACACTACTCGTTTGGTAATATGTATAGCTTGACTCTTTTGTGCTCGTCCACAAAGTTGGTCTTCCTTTGACTTCCAGATGACGCCAAGAGTTTCTACACTGTGATGATCCTATGTGTCACCCAGTTTCACATCGCTAACAATGTCCTCTTTGGGAATTCCTTGTACCAGCTGGTCATTGTTGGCCCCCATTTCCTTAGTTTGAATCCAGCAAGTTGGAGTATCTTGACGAGCTCCTGCATAACTTGCTTGGCTTTCGGAATGGAGTTAGCACCAGTCAAACAATCGTCTACATAGAAATCATCCTTCAATGCAGATGATCCTACTGGAAGCTTGTCCATATTTTGGATTGCCAGATGGTCCAATCATTTAGTTGCCAAAAATGGTGCTGACGTTGTACCATATGTGACAGTCTTTAGACGATAATACTTTAGTTCGTCTAATGGATTGTATCTCCAGACAATTAACTGATGAAATTGATTTTCTGGGTTAACGCACACTTGACGGTACATTTTCTCTATGTCCGCTATGAAGACGTATTTGTGAAGCCTAAAGCGTAGCAAAATCGACATTAATTCACTTTGAGCAGTTGGCCCATTGTGTAAAATGTCGTTTATCGATTTTCCGGTCGACGTTTTGCATGATGCGTCAAAGACAACTTGTAGTGGTGATGTGCTAATTTCCGGTTTCAGGACGCAATGATGCGGGATAAAATAATGGTTCGTTGGAATCTGGGATGCTGGCACTTGCTTCATGTGTCCAAGTTTCTCATATTCTGTCATGAACTTCACATATCCTGTCCAATTGTAAGCTGTTGTCCTGTGTTCCAGTGCCAAAAACCTTTTGGTAGCGGTTTCCATAGACGCCCCCAGGGCTGAATCATGCTCAGAAAATGGCAGTTTAACGATAAATTTGCCATCTGCTGCCAACTGTAGGTTTTGTAAGAAGTGGGCTTCGCAATGTGCTTATGTTGGAGTGCGTGGCTTTTCTTCTGATTCCATGTTGTCTAGAGTCCAAAAGCGCTCAATTAATGCATTTGTATCTTCGCTGGTTGCGGCTGCACAAATTGCTGTAGAATCGGTTGACGCGTTTATTTTTCCTGCCACGATCCATCCAAATTCAGTGTCTTGTAGTACTGGAGCTCCAGTCGAAATCTTACGTTGATTTGGACGCAGCAATGAGTAGTAGTGCTCTGTACCAATGAACATGTCTACTTTTCCTGGCTTATCAAAATTTGGATCTGCCAGTGGCAACTTGCTTGGAATTTTCCAATTTGCCGAATTGAGTTCTTGTGCAGGTTGGTCTGATTCCATCCCCATTGATGTGGTAATACAATCGCTTCAATTCTTTGTGTAAAACCACTGTGCAGAGATTTTACTAGCACATTCACTCGTGATCTGCTGGTTCTTGGCTGTCCTCCAATACCTTCAATTCGTAGTGTTGTATTGTGGATTTTTAGGGACAGCATGGAGGCCAACCTCTCAGATATCAAGTTTATCTGTGATCCTGAGTCTAGCAGTGCTCTAAAGTTGGCAATCTGCCCGTTGTTTCCTTGTACTGCCACTTTTGCTGTGGCTAGTAGATTGTAATTATTATGGCTTGCCGCTCCAACGGCTGGTGCCCGAGGACTTGCGGCTGGTGCTATGGGTTCTAAATGCAACATAGTGTTATGTTTTTTGTTACATTTGTAGCACGTCCGCCCTGTGCAAGCCTGTGATCTATGGTCACTTCTAAAACAGTTGACGCATAACTTCTGTTTTTGTATCCAATTTAAGCGCTCGGATACTGATTTGTCTCGAAAGTCCGGGCATCGAAACAGCCCATCGTTTTCCTTTTTGCAAAACTGACATCTGTGTGTCTTATCAGAGGCAGCCGACGCGCATGTCGTGCCCCCTGACTCTTTTTTGGAGCCTTGTGTCTTTTTTCCAGCCCCTAGTACTCTTGTTCTTTGTTCTAAAAATTGGTGTCTAACGCTTGTAATTCCTTTGATTTTCTAAGAGATTGCTCATACAAGGTTTTGTTGTTAGTGTCCAACTTGTTCTGTATAATAGCCAAAAGAATGGAATCCCAAGTGGATATGTCGATTCCTAGTCCCTTTAATGATGCCAGGGATTCGATCGTTCTTATATAAGTTAACAACCCGCTGTCACCCTACCGCAGCGTCACCTTCCTCCACCATGCCCTTTAACAACCAACAGCCCCAAAGCCGAAACGCCAAGCATTTTGCAACAATGTGCTGGCCAGCACATAAAATCAAACACATAAAATAATGCAACTCGATCGCATAAACAACAACAATGTGCTGGCCCAACGAAAACGGGCGGATGTTGCGAAACGGGAGCAAACGCTCGGCCAGCGCAGCGACGGCGGGAATCGCTGACTCAGCTCGAGCAGACACATGGGCTGGCGGCACTGGAGTTGGGTGGCGAGCAGTAAGTCTTAAAGAGAACTGGACGAGAACCATTCTAATTTTATTTGGGGGATAGGTCACGGAGATAACTGGAACCAACCCAGCCAACAGCATGTTGGGGAGTTTGCTAAGGTAAGGTATGGTTCGGGGTAGGACTTACGACTTACCTTAACTTATATAATTCCTTCACTGATTTAACATCGTCATTGATGGTATTATGATGAAGAAACCGATTAAGTACCGTATTTGCAACGTCTCTGGGATTATTGTAAGCGTCGTTCAATATTCCCCATGCGATCAAGTAGTTTTCTTCCTTGAGATTGATATGTCGAGTCAATCTCTCAGCTTCCCCCGTTACTGTGGTTTTGAGATGCCACATTTTTTGCACCGCGGGCATATTGGTTTCATGAACCATGCATGAAAATAAATCGAAAAATTGGGTCCACTTTAGCAAATCCCCGTTGAATTTTGGGACGCTAACCCGCGGTAAATGCATTTCGGCTGTGCGTGCATTTACCTTTAATGACTTTTGTACTTCTTTTTCCAGTTTTAGATAGGATTCCATGTCGTACCCCGCCTCTTCTGGATCATCACACTCCTCATGAATGCGGAAGTAAACCTCTTGTGTTTGGGCCCAAAGAGAATTTATCAATTCTCTTGACTTTTGTCCGTCCGTCTGTTTTTTGAGCGAGCGTTTTAGTGACGCTATAATCGCTTTTTGTCGGCGATATAGGGAGATCAACTTATCATCTGCTGTCGTACGCTGATAGTTGACTATACTTGGCTTTGGTGTGGCTTTTTCTACCACTCGTTGGCTTGGATTGTTTCTGTTTCTCCACATTTTCTTTGAACTCAGCAATGTATTTTATATACGATTGCTTAATGTTCTCATATTCATTTACGTATTCATCGCTTACATTGACCATTTTCCGAACATTGCGATCGTTCTCTTGGAATTTCTCCCATACGTTCTCAAGTGCTGCCTTTGATTGGAAATATAATGCTTGGGCCTCTCTTTCTACTGAGTCTTTTTTTGTAATTCCTTATTCTTCCTCAATTCTTAGCCGATATCAATTTGTAAGTCCAATGCCCTTTGGGCGGCAGCACCATCTTCCTTTTCAAACTCAACAAATTGATGTATTGAAATTTATTTGTGCAGACCTACACAATTTGTGTTGCTGCTATGTACATGTAAAAAACGTTTTGTTTTTTGTTGTTGCCAACTGACCAATTAAGGTAAGAATTCTATGTCGCCAAGTTGACAGAATCTTTTCGTATTTCGGAATCCTTTAATGTCGCCCAGTTGACAACTCCGTAAGGCTTTCTCTTGAACAAAATTTTGGATGTGATTTTGTTTTTGCTTATTTACAGACCCACACGAGATCGTGTTGCTGCGTAATTGCCTTGGTTGGCTGTTGACAGTTGAAGTCCTTTAATGTTGACAATTTCCCAAGGATCATTCAACGATGTCTTGGTCAACAAATGTTTTTGGTGAGATTTCTTGCAGACCCGCACTATGGTAGTGTTGCTGCGTAGTTGCCTTGGGTTGGCAACTTTAGTTTCGTTAACAGTTAAAGTCCTTCTAATGTCGCCTAGTTGACAACTTCTCAAGGATCATTGTCGGGGTCACCAAAATGTTTGTGTATGTGTTTCTACAGACAGTACATAAACTGCAGTAGTGGGGGAATGTATGTTCTAGACCAATTGACCTTTGACCTTTGACTTTGGGAAATACGGTCACACTAATTTTGGTATTTTTATTTTTGGTGTTTTTGTTTTGCGACATGGTCACACTGATTAGGGATTATTTGAATTTGGGTGTTTGGTCACACTGTTTTTTGTCCGTTAAATTTAAATCGTGGGAGTTATTTTTGAATTTTGGCCGATAGTTAGGCGCAAAATTAAAATTTTGATCGTTATATTGTTTTCCCACCTTTGATAAATGGCGCGAAGTTTAAATTTGTGAATTTTTAAGGTTTTCCCTTTCCTATTGTAATGGCGCGAAGCTTAAATTTTTGTGGGCTTTTTAATTTTGGTGTATGGTTACATTAATTAGAGATTTTTTGATGGCGGGAAATTTGAATTGTTGTCTTTTGGTGTGTTTCCATCCCCATTGATGTGGCGGGAAATTTTAATTCTGATCTTTTTGATGTTTTCCATCCATGTTTGGAGGGCTTTTTTGAATTTTCAACGTTTTTTTGAATTTTGAATTTTGCGTTTTATGGTTGTACGAATTTTTGGTCAGAAGGGTGGGGGGAACAGGAGCGGTGATCTGTGGTGGGTCGGTGGAGGGGCGGGGGGCGATCTGCAGTGGTCCCAGCGACTTGGATCTAGTTTCTTTGTTTGTGTGTATGTTTTATTTTTTTCAAGTCTTTTTTTTGTTTTCAAGATGAGAGAAACCGATCTGCAGCGGTCCCAGCAATTTTGATCTAGTTTTTTGTTTTGTTTGTGTGTATGTTTTTTTGTTTTCAAGTGTTTTTTCTGTGACAATTTTTGATTTTCGTGGAATGCGTGTGGGCTTGGAGAGGGAGTGCTCTTATTGTTTACAGAGGCTGGGTGAGCGGTCAATATGGCCAGCGGACTCAAATACTGTTGCTCAGCTTGTGTTTGTTTGTTTTCCTCAAAATTCAAATAAACATATCTTCGATTACTTGGACTTGAGTGTTGAAATCTTTTTTTTGTTTGGACGTTGATGTACAATGCGCAGTACGTTCAAGTGGCCCAAGCGACACCAAGCCGAAGCTTGTTACGCGCGAACCCCAGGCAAAATAGCAGCCCACCTCCCGCCCAACCGACCGGGGGGCGCTGCCACAAACGAGTGACACGAAAACGCGTAGAAAAACACGGAATTAAAGCAAACTACGGGCTAAATACGTTAATATAGAGGTTTTTATAGCAAAAATAGAATCTTCTAAACTAATTACTCGAAAGATTTTATTGTAGTCAGCACAAAGGACACGAAACGGCTCATGCAAAGCATAGTTAGTAGTACAACGTTTTAAAGATAAGGGGATATAGTTACGTGTCTGTCTAACAGGAACACTAAGATTAATTTGACTAAGCAACTCTGATGAGTCGTTTTCACCATTTATTAGTCTATGTATGAAGATTACACCAAGCATAACTCATCGGTTAATTAAGGAGGGAAGGTTTATTAAAAGAAGTCTACTAGAATACGATGGTAACCGGACCTCAGGATTCCAATTCAAACCACGAAGAGCAAACAATAGGAATTGTTTTTGCACCGATTCAATTCTATCTTGATGGATCGAATATTGTGGAGACCACACACATGAACCATACTCAAGAATTGGACGGACAAGAGAAGTATAAAGAATTTTGGTCGTATAGGGATCATCAAATTCCTTAGACCAACGCTTAATAAACCCAAGAACACTTCTGGCCTTACTTAAAGTAGCAGTTACATGAGAGTCAAATTTAAGATTATGATCAAGAATTACCCCCAGATCATTTACTTCATTGGCACCATCGTTTAGACGCTCTAATGCCATATTATTTTCGCTAGTTGTTTCCAAACCATTTGAACACCATGGACCAACTTTCGGAAGAAAATTGCTTCCTTAATCAGAGCAGTCGAATAACATCGAACACAGTTGATACCGGAGACTTAGTATATCTGAGACTAAACCTGAGACCGAACTATTACGGTCCGCCCCAAGACGCCGAGGTATCCTCAACATCGGGTGAACCTGAAGTTGCACCTGCACCTCTTACTGTACCAGTGCCTGTACCAGTTCCTGTAGCTGTACATGTGCCGGCTGATGAAGTACAGCACAACTTTGATACGGATGATGATGATGATGATGATGATGATGATGATGATGATGATGATGATGATGATGATGATGATGATGATGATGATGATGATGATGATGATGATGATGATGATGATGATGATGATGATGATGATGATGATGAGTATGATGATAATGAGAATGAAAATTTTTATGATGACTCAACACGAAGCCTGGAGTGGAGCATTCAGCATTGTAATAATCAGGAGCAGTTCAGGAACTTGATACGATTGAGACGACTTCCTCATAATAATAATGTTGAGTATGATGCTGATAATGATGATGATGATAAAAAAAAAAAAACAGATAAATAAAAAAAAAAATTATTTCTGCTATTTTTTGGGGGGTGGTTTTCCATCTAGGATGGTTGAAGATTGCGGACGATTGCCAATACTTTCAAACTTTCAGCCACACATCAATAACAATATCTATCAAATCTAGTGTTATTGTTAAAGAGTTCGGTGTAGGAGGGAGCGCTGTATTTGTTTTCAGAGGCTGGATGTGCAGCCGTGAGAAGATTGCAAGCTTAGCAAAATTTGTTTTTAAATTTGAGAGAATGGGAGTGTGAAGGCATTTTGTATACAAAGAGTGAGAAAGAGAGAGAATAATATATTAGAAATCTGAACTCAGAGTTTTATTTCTGTGTGTGTGAGTCTATGCTTTCTGTAAAACTAAGCATTATGGAATCCAAAGACTTTTAGTTTAACTTTGAAGTTCAAGAAAATCAAAACCGAAACGGCCTCCACCAGCAATAGTGTTAACGTATCAGTTTTTTGTACCACCTGCCACGAAAATATAAATCGTTAGCAGTGGCATTATCATCTACGGTCCAATAACCATAAAGTTCGTGCGATTATACCGATAAAGGCAAGTAATTCGAAAGTAAAGCTGACTTCGAGCGACTTTAAAAATCGGTTAAAAGGTTATTCGTTCGAGAATTCCAGTGAAGACGTACTAATCCCTGAGGAGTTTTTAAAGGAAGCTGGGGCTGCCTTTATTCCAATTATTTCAAAAATTCTGGATATACATAACGCGTGCAAAGTAAATTTCGAGCTATTTGGGGAATATATGAAGAAAAGGATGACGAAGAACTGATCCTGGAAGTAAAATCACACCAAACCGAGATGACAGTTTTATTGTTGTCAACAGATGTTCAGCAGCTGTTCACCGAACATTCGGCGGTTATCAGAACAAAAATGGATGAATTCCAAGAGAAAGACAGTGGATGGACCCTTCTGAAAATAATGCGTCTTGAGATGAATATTAACAAGTACTCTCCGCTGAAGGGTTCAAGTTACATCAAAACACCAATGAAGCTCGTAAGGAAACACGCGATCATTAACGTTAAAAACAATGATCAGTTTTGTTTTAAATGGGCAATTATATCAGCCCTTAAACCGTCAACTTGTCATTCTGACAGATGCTACAGCTACAATGTGAATGAGATTGGGGATTCAACCATCGAAATAAATGCGGAAATGACACTCAACTTTGAAAACTTGGATTTCCCCATACCCCTAAAGCAGATTAAAATTTTCGAAGCCCAGAATCCGCTCATCAGTGTGAATGTGTTTGGCTATGATGAGGTAGCTAACCAGGTGATTGGTCCGTTATATATTACTCAACATGAACGACAAACACATATCAATCTAATTCTCTTGGAACAGAATGAACACACCCATTTTGCTTGGATCAAAAATTTGTCACATTTTATAGGAAATGATCTAAGCTTTTCAAAAAAAAATACAATTTTTTTTTTAAAAATACCCATTTGGGACAAAATTGAAAAATAACGGTTAATTTTGAAAAATAGGGGGTGAATTTTAATTTTTTTCGAAAAGTACATGAAAAATGCTTTAAAATGACATATTCAAATCGATAAAGTTTTGTCATAGTTATACGATTTTAAAAATACCAATGTCACTTAAAATGTCAAAACTTCCACCCCCTCTAATTTCTAAAAAATTTTTTCAATGAGTTAATATCTTGGGAATTTATTACCTTTATATAGGATAACAATTCACCAAAGTATCAATAAAACCTGATCTCCTATATTTAACTCAAAATTTAAAATAGTCTTGTCGTAATTAATTTTTTATTTTGCTTAGATTCTAACATTAATCTAGCTCTCTTAAATGCTTGTTCTAGTCTAAATTTCGATTCTTTTGCATAATCTTCTATATTGTATAGTGGTTGTATCTTATCTATACTATTAAAATGTTTTGGTAAATTTGAAGTTTTACCAAAAACTAACTCGTATGGACAATAGTCATGTGCCATAGATGGTGTTGTGTTAAAGCAATATACGAAGTATTGGAGCCACACATCCCAATCTGATTTGTCAACTGAGATGTATGATCTAATGAACTCATTAAATGTTCTGTGGCTTCGCTCCACGGTACCTACAGTCCGGTGATGGTGTGCGGTAGAAGTTATGTTTTTGATATTCATATATTTGCATAAATCTTCTATTATTGAATTTTTATATTCTGTTCCCATGTCCGTACTTCAGAATAAAATCTTCAAATATAGCTTTTGCTACTGTATTTGCACTTTTGTTTTTATTGGTATTGCTACAAGGTATTTTGTTAAATCGCAGATTAGTGTTACTGCATATTCATTTCCTTGTTCAGATTTGGGTAGTGGACCGATCGTATCCACAATTACCCTGTCGAAAGCCATTTGTGGCGTTTCAGTTATTGTTAATGGGGTCTTTGTGTGTTTTGTAACTTTTGACTTTTGGCATTTGGCGCATTTTCTTATATATCTTGATATATCTCTGGTCATGTTTTCCAGTAATAATGCCTTTTTATTTTTGCTTATGTTCTAGCTATGCCTGTATGACCTCCTTGTATTGGATCGTCATGGAATGTAAACAGTATTGCTTCTTTTTCTTTATCATTGTTTGATAATATTGACACTGGCTTGAGTAGCGCTACCCTTATAGATTTTAATATTTTATTGGCTAATATTTAATAGACCGGCTTCTGTTTCAAGCCTTTGAAAGAACTGACCTAAGTCGAGAATTTCATTGGTGTACATATTGCTAACTTCAATTCTTGCTATAACTTTTTTCCCACGCTTTAGTAAGCATAGTGAATCTGTTAATCGCAAGGTCACTACTTTTCGTACCTCATCATTTGTAATGACTTCGTATACGTTGGGCTGAGAAGCTTTATTTAGATTTTGCTTATGCATATCTATTTTTTCATTTTCTTTTCCTGCTCAGGAATTTTTCAGTTTACTCTGATTTCTGGTAGTGACTTTCAGAATTTTATTGTTCGTCTGTATATTTTTTAAATCATCTATTGTGATTCGTGATAGCGTGTCGGCTACATAATTGTCTTTTCCCTTTAAATATTCTCCTGTGAAATTATATTCCTCTAATTCAAGTCTCATTCGTGTTAGTTTCGAACTGGGATTTACCATTGAAAATAGGTAAGTGAGTGCTTTGTGATCTGTTTTTACAGTGAAATGTCTACCATAAATATATGGTCTGAAATGTGTTATTGCCCAATGAATAGCTGATAGTTCTTGTTCTGTTGTACTTTTGTTGCTTTCGCCTTTTGTAAAAGATCTGGATGCGTATGCAACAGGGAGCTGTAGTCCATCTTTGTTTTGAGTTAGGACTGCTCCACATGCTAATTTACTAGCATCTGTGATTATGCAAAATTCTTTGCTGAAATCTGGATATTGCAAAAGTGTTGGGTTTATTAATGCTGATTTTAGATGTTCGAAGGCTTTCTGGCATTCAGATGTTTATTCAAATTTTACATCTTTTTTACATAATCTTGTTATGTGACGGGAATAGTCGGCAAAATTTTTTATAAATCTTCTGTAATAATTACAAAATGCAACAAATCTTCTAGCGCTGTCCGCATCATGTGGGACTGGATAATTTTGAATGACATCGTATTTTTTGTCGTCTGGCAAGATTCCTTTGTCTGTGCATTTATGTCCCAAAAAAGTGACTTCATGCCTAAAAAATGAACATTTTTCAGGGTGTAACTTTAGATTGTGTTGCCTACATTTCTCAAAAACATCGGTTAAGTTTTTGAGCATATGTTTTTCGGAACAACCAATGACTATTAAGTCATCCATATAAAGGAATGCTTGCGAAGGTTCCAGTCCAGAGAAAGCTATAGTCATCATTCTCTGAAAGGAATTTGGCGCTATTTTTAATCCGAATGGTAGTCGCGTGAAGCGATATGAACCATTGTTTGTTGAAAAAGATGTTATATCGCGTGAACTTTTTTCGAGTTCAATTTGATGAAAACCTGACATTAAGTCAAGGCATGAAAAGTATTTTGCTCTACCTAGTTGATCTAAAATATCATCCATTCTAGGCAGCGGAAACTTATCAGACAACAGTTTTTTATTAATTTGACGATAGTCAATTACTAATCGCCATTTTTTCTTGTCAGAATCGGGTAGTGACTTTTTTGGCACTAATAAAAGTGGGCTATTATAAGCTGACACAGATGGTTCGACTATTTGGTCTTTTATCAATTTTTGGACTTGTCTTTCAATTTCATCTTTCTGACTATGAGGACTTCTATAATTTTTTATATAAGTTGGTTCATCATCTTTCAATCTCAGTTTTTGTTTATAAAAATTGTTAGTGGTTATTGATTCGGTTTCTAGTCCGAATACATCACTATATTGGGTGCATAAAGTTGTGAGTTGTTTATGGAATTGTGGTGGGAAATTTTTCGAAAGTTGTTTTAGTACACATTGTTCTCTGTTATTTAAGTCTGTTTCAACTACGTCGTAGTTTGAAAGTGGTTCATATTTTAAATTTTTTATGCTGACTACTTGATCTGTATTTGTTGTATTTAGTAGTCTTATGAATGCATTTTTTACTGTTACTATGGTATTTGCTATGTAAATACCATGCTGTATTTCTTGGTTTGGAATCAATACACTGTCTTCTGTTGAGGTTAGTTCAATTTTTCGGACAACTTGGGATCTTGCTGGCAGAACTATGGAATTGTTGCCAGAACTGTATGTTATTGGAACATGAATCGGATATTTTAAATTATCTGGCCTAATTATAAGCCAGTCCTCATTTGGCTTGAAATCCAATTGACAGTTGTATTTTTTAATAAAATCGATTCCCAGTATTCCATCACAAGGAATAGCGAATTCTAAATTTACAATGTGAAAATCATGTGGAATTATATATTCTGAAGTTTGTATTTCAATAGAAGTTAAACCTTTTGATTTGGTAACCTCTTGACTTATTCCCTGTATATTGCTAATATGATCATTTTGGATGTATTTAAGAACATCCGAGTTTTCTTTTAATATTGATATTTCTGCACCTGTGTCTATCAAAAAGACTAATTGATTTCCCGTTTCTACATGTATGAAAGTTACAAAAGTATTTAAGCTGAGATTGATTTTGTGAACTTTACTTTTTCTTACTGTGGAGTACTTAAAGGGTTTGGGGAGTTTCCCGGTTGGTTTCCCGGTGCATTTTGGGCTACTCTAACATTGTTACTGTTATTATTATAACCTCCATTTTGGTGGTTATTTCCGCTGTAGCCTCCTCTATTATTTCCTCTATTGTTTCCTCTGTAATTATTGTTGTTGTTATTTCTGTTATTTCGGTTGTAATTATTGTTATTGCCGTTATTTCCGTTATTGCGGTTGTAATTATTATTATAATTGTTGTTATTATAAGAACCGCGGCCATTGCCCCTTCCGCGAGAATTACCTCGGTAATTGTTACCTTGATAATTTTGTCCTCCACGGGTGTACAATATGGCATTTGCATTGCCTGTCATTTCAGTACTACATTGTATGTACTTTGTGACGGCTTCGTTCATGGTTTTGAAGTTTCCGGCCTCAAGAATCGTTTTGAGCCTTCCATGATCACAATTTTTAATCATTGCTGTAATGGCTTTTTTTGTGCTGAATTTATCAGCATGGTCTGCTGATAAACCCTCATCGATATACGATGCTTCCAATAGCCTCCGCAAATTGTCAATTTCTGACGTGAATTTCTCGGCGGTTTTTTCTTTCTGGGTGGTTTTGTACAACTTTGCTTCTACTACATCGGATGTTTCACCGACTATAGTGTCTTGTAATTTTTTTATTATGGAATTTATTGTGGTCTCGTTTTGTACCTTACATAGGGTAGACCCTATTATTTTCGACTTTATGACCTCAACTGCTAGCTCTTCGAATGAACCTTTGGTAAGGTTAACTAACTTCAAAGCCGTTACGAATCTTTGAAGATGTAACTTCTGTCCATTAAATTCTGGAACAGCGTTCGAGATATCTTTTATATACGCCCTTTGGGCAGCCGGGTCTGTCATTATGTCTTGCTTTGTTTCTATTTCACTGGTATCATATATTTCTTCAGGTATTTCTTCCTGTTCCGGTAATGAGATTACCGCAGGGATTGTTAGATCGTGTAGATCTTTTTCTTTTATATTAATCCCTTCGCTCAGTTCAGGATCTTCATCTTCCGATGTATCTGTTTCTTGTTTGTCTGATGTTTCCTCAGTGATATCTATTGTCAAAGGGGTATTTAAGATATTCGGTATCGATATATCTAACTGGTACCTCTCCTTGACGGTTATCAAATTCGAACGTAACTTGATCAATAACTTTGATATTTTTGACCAGTTCTTTATACTTATTGATTTCCTATTCTCATGCACTAAAATTCTTGCCTCATTAAAAGAATCAACAAGGATTGTTGCGTGCCTATTTAAAGTGTCTTTTTGAATTGGTCTATTCTGGCTTACGCACTTGTAGGATTTTTCAAAAGTATCTTTTATTTCCCGGATATGGTGAGTTAGTTTCTCCCATTCCATACTAAGAGTTTGTATTCATTCGAATCAACAGTTTTAATAATGTGTCCTAATTTTTTTTTTTTGCAAACTAATAACCTATTATTCGTATTTACTTACTTTTTTCCAAAATTATTTCGTTTAGTCATGGTTTTAAAATTTTTTTTTTTTTTTTTTTATTTTTATTCCATTAAAAATCAGTGAAAAATTTAATATATATCTTCTTTTTTTTTTTAAGTCATTTGTGAATGTATTGCTATTATAATTGTTTGCGGTCGAAAAGTAAAAAAATTTTGTTTTATATATTATCTAGACCGTTGGCATGGCTTAAGGCCCTTTTTGTAACGCATTTATTGTGCATGATGTATGCTTTATATATGATATATGCGCACATAATGAATACAATTATAGATAGCAGTATATTCGTGAGTTTAGAATCAATATTTGTTGATTCGATTTTATTTATTACATTTGCAGTGGAATCCACTGTCTTTGTGTCTATTAAACCCATATCGAAAGTTTTTCTGTACTGTCTGATTTTGATATTTTGTTACTTAACATGTATGTTTGTTTTATTAATTCCTTTTTTTTTTTTAATTCTTATTTTTATTGGTGTGACAAGTATGTTCACAACCGGGATTTTCAAGTGGTCCCATACAATCTGCTGGGCACTTAGGCTTTCTTGCCTCTTTTAAATCTTGCTTATTTCTATATGCTTCTAATCCCCTATACGTGTTTTATAATTCTTTTCTTGTTCCAACGTTTTGCTCCCAGGATATTGCTGTTGCATCTGCAGAATATAACTGCCTATTCAGTTCCCTAATTTTTAAATTGAGGAAGTTCTTCTGTCCTCCTCTCCTACTTTTCTGTACTTTGCCTTTTTTAGGCATTTGTGCTTCTGATATACATTTTATCCCTACCTAGGTAAAAAAAAATGATAAACCCGCAGCTGGAAACTGCCAGGTTTGTACAAATGTTGTTAATATTTAAATTATGCAGCGCAGTGCAAATAAGATTAGAGAAAAAAAAAATGGTTACTGCATGCTGCTCATCCTTCTTCGGGCTGCTTCAGTTAATTTTGGGCTGAGTTTAATTTCGGGCTGGAACTCTGGCCATTCCGGATCTTGCTGCACGGGCTGCCAGGAACTCGCCTTTATCTCGGTGGCCGGTGCTGGCTGCACAGGCTGACATCTATCGCTGGGTTAAAGTTGATTTAGAAAAAATTTTTGTTTTTGAACGTTGTGGTGTCCCACGATGGCAAGGCTTGTTTCTCTTGCTGAAGTTGACGTTTCCCTCGTTGAATGTTGATTTCGTTGTGTGTGAAAAAAATATGTTTTAATTTTATGTTCACATATTTATTTTGTGGGTACAGTGGGAAAAACTTTTCATTTCTTTATTTGGTGGCCTTTAAATTTTTGGCCATTATTCGTATATTATTGTATATATTTTTTTTTTGTTTTCCTTACACTGTACTCACTCAGTTACTAATGTCCGGGTCTCCTGACCTAATGTCACGGTCGCCATGTATTATGCCCGATCCGCCTTCAGATAGTCCTTCAGTGCCATCAGGCATCCGTCCAATGTTTCCAATGAGTTAACTTATGTGTTCGTTTTTATTTTCTTTCTTTATTCAAATATATTTAGTTTTCTTAAGAGTGGCCTGTGGCCAGTTGGAGCTCTCATATATATCTCTTCTTACAATTATCACTTATGCGCTCATGCAGCTAAGTCTCGTAGCTGCGCTGCCAACAGCGGCAGCGGAGAGACGTTTATATATTTTTATATATGACTAAGCTCGCTTAGGCTGGAGCGCAAGGGTCTATGTATATGCACTTGAGTTTATTGCATTGGGGGTCCGCGTGTGACAGAAATGCTGACACTTGCATTTTCCGTTAGGGAACAAAGGCTGGCTCGTATTTCGGCCAATTATGTATATGAATTGAGACTTGGACTTTGTAGTTATGTTTATTTATATATATGCATCAATGTATGAAGTACAGTGTGCATTCACTATATGTGCATAGTACAATAATGGAGTAAAACCTTTTTCGTTCCTTAAAGAAGATGACAGGGTAAACAAACATTTGGGAGCTTTCTATAATCTTTATTCGCGCAAGAATGCTCATAGGTAGGGTGGGTTGTGACGCGATGGACTACTGTTAACATCGTAGTAGTCTCAGCATATGATTACAAAATTGCTTAAGGTTGTCCCACTTATAAGGTGTCTATTTTTCAATACTATCTCTTTATACACTTGAAAAGTGTATATTAATTTTGCCCAGAAGTTTGTAACGCATAGAAATATTTATTTCCGACCACATAAACTATATATATTCTTGATCAGGACGACGAGCCGAGTTCATTTCCGTCTGTCCGTCCGTCCGTCTGTCCTTCTGTCCGTCTGTCTGTCTGTCTGTCTGTCTGTTTCTACGCAAACTAGTCCCTCAGTTTTAAAGCTATCCAGCTGAAATTTTGCACAGAGTCTTCTTTTTACTGCACGCAACTAATATGTCGGAACCGGCAGGATCGGATGACTATATCATATAGCTGCCATAGGAACGATCGGTCTAAGAACTAATTCTAGTTAGAAAAACTTTTTTTGTTTTCCATCGTAACGTCACTAATCTTGGTATATGTTAGTTTTATATGCTTCCAAATAATTCTGGAAAAATGTATCAAAATCGGATCACTATAGCATATAGCTGCCATAGGAACGATCGGTCGAAAAATAAGTCTATGTGAGAAAAACTTTTTTGATTTCCATCGTAGCGTCTCGAATCGTAGTATATATTTGTTTTATATGTTTCCACACAATTCTGAAAAAATTTATCAAAATCGGATGACTATAGCATATAGCTGCCATATAAACGGTCGGTCAAAAAACTACTTCTAGTGAGAAAAACTTTTTGTTTCTTATCGTAGCGTCTCCAGTCGTAGTATATATTTGTTTTATATGTTTCCATACAAGTCTGAAAAAATTTATCAAAATCAGATGACTATAGCATATAGCTGCCATAGGACCGATCGGTCGGAAAATGTGTTTTACTAAGAAAAATTTTTATTGTTATTAAATTTTTATGATCAATGATTTAAAAATTTCAAATATCTGATATCTATATCTTATATATATTTTTCCAGTTAAATCAGTTGGAGTAAAGTTTTTCAAGTGTATTAAAACTTCGGCACAGTCGAAGTTAGCTTTGCCTTCTCGTTTTCTATTATAATGGCCCGGAATTCCTACTTTTTTATATGTACCCAGATGTACTACACAGCGGCTTCAACGAACCCACCCACAGGCTGTTTTTGCTGGTCGTTTCTAGGAAATCCAAGCGAAGTTCTCTGGTAGTGACAAATGCTTCTGGGGTTGCAATCTGGTTTCCCGAGTGAACCAACTAGGTTGTACATTACATATTTTGGCGCCCAACGTGGGGCTATTATAAACTTTCTTCCTTCGAAATTAAAATTTGTTACGAACTTTCGGTTTTCGAAATTTTTTTCACTTTTTATTTTTTTTATTTCTATTTTTTCTATTTGTTGCTTGAAATTTATTGAGAGCAGAACTAGCGGTAGACTTTTCTAGAGCTTACTGGAATTTCGACTCTTGGGTTAGCCAAGATATCGACCGTTTGTACTAGATTTGAGCTTTCGTTACTCATGATTTCAATGGTTATAAGTGACCGGTCTTTTTCTGTGGTAATAGGGATAGACTCAAACTAGATGTGTCTTTCTGGAATTGCATTACTTAGGCAAAGCCTATATAATGACCGATCGTAACTAATAGTGATACCGTCCGATTCCCTTATCAAAACCTATCTATATTCTTTATACTTATTCTTTTTGTACCAAGAGGAAGTGTCTATCCGGTGAAGCCATAGTTTTCTAAAGATGCATGGAACTTCATGATTTTGGAGGTATTCGAAATTATGACCACTTCTAAGGGGAATTATTAGTTTAAACAGACAGACAGCGTCCAATACTTGTGCAATTCTTCTCTAATTATATTTTCATTCTCTATTCTAAATCTTATTTTCTTTAAAGGCATGTAAGGATTGCTAACGCGGTTAAGCGATCTTATAGTGCAAAGGAAGCTTGGAAATGCATAATTTTGGAGGTATCCGAAATGATGACCACTTCTAGAGAGTATAGTCATTTAGTCAGGTGACAGTTGTCAACACATGTATAAAATCGTTTTCTTTTCTATTCTCTATCAACAACCTTAGTACAATTTAGTAAATCATATGCTTAATTTTATCCTGGATTCAACATTAAGGAACATTTTATGAAATATATTAAACCCAATCAAAAATCAAAATTTTCAAGATGGTTATAAGCAGAAGTGCTGATAACTTATAGCCTATTTCCACTGGCACATATATGTACATTCGAAATTTTTACATTTTCGATTTTTAACCATTAAATTCGCGTTTTTTTCAACAAGTGCGACGTCAATGCAAACATAGTTGCTAAACTTACCCAAGGATTGGTCAACTTTCACTTATCGGCTTAGAATGTATATTTTATATTATATTTTCAAATGTACATATATGTGCCAGTGGAAATAGGCTATTAGCTATGGAACCATCAAATCAAGCGTTAGCGGAAGCTAAATGTAAAATATGCCTGAAGCCCCTATGGGAATCACAAACGCGGGTATTTTCGCTTCCATGCCAACACCATTACCATGAAGTTTGTATAACCGATTGGATAAACGAATTCAAAGAATGTCCAGAGTGTCATAAATTGGCGCACGTAAGCCAATTACAAGAAGTAAACATGTCGTCAATAGAAATAGAATCTGACCCAATTGATCAGACCGGAACTGTTCCGAAATCTTCACATGCGTCCAAGAAGCAAAGTCAAAATAGACAGAGTATAAATCAAACAGTAGATCTAGGCAGTCAACACAGTAACGCGGCAAAAGGAGCGGTGCAGAAAGTGCATAATACGAAATATCAAAAGAAAACTCAGCAAGTCACTAATAGGCAAAACACAGGTGATGCGAATAGTCAATCGTTAAATAATGCTACTGATCCTTATGAGCAACTTCCCCGTGGACAAAAGGGAAGACCCCGTAAACCACAAAATGTAAGGCCCCAAGCACAGCGTAGAAGCTTAGGTTCCGACTCGCGAAATAGCCAAGATTTAGTTTCTCCAAACATGAATTATAATTTCAGTAATACAGTCGAGCAGGGCACGAATGCAAATTTCGTCCAAAACCAGTTGATACCGGAGATAGAGCAAGTAAGTGGTGGTCAAGACAGTTTCTCATCTATACCGAACTCTTGGTCAGGAAACAGAACTAACCCAGAACGGATTTCACAGCTAATTCATAGTTGGAATGTGAAATTTGACGGTTCATCCAAAGGAGTTACAGTGGAAGAATTCATATATAGAATTCGCACACTCACTGAAGACTGTTTGGATAAGGATTTCGATGCTTTATGCAAGAATTTACACAGAATTTACATATACAATGGTATTGGAGGTACCGTAAAACAGCTACGCAAATTGTCTGGATAGATTTTTGTAATGCTTTACAGTATCAATACAAGGATTATCGCAATGATTCTGACATATTAGAGGATATTCGGGAACGAAAACCAAAACCCGGAGAAACTTTAGAAATCTTTTATGATGAGATAATGGTACTCGCTTCAAGAATGTCAGCTGCGATTGAAGAGAGGCAGCTTATTGAAATGCTTACAAGTAACTTACTTCCTGACATACGTCATGAACTTTTGTATGTGCATGTCACTTCTATAGCGCAGCTTCGCAAGTTTGTACAAATGCGTGAAAATTTACTTGGTGATGTTGCTACCAAGCGACTCACTAAGAATGTTAGTAGTTCAGCATTTGCTAGAAGAAACATTTCTGCTTTAGAAGATGAGGTCGACAGTTCGCAAATAGATCAGCAAGGAGCACTCGTAGATGCTATTCAAGCACCAATTAAAGTTTTTCGTTGTTGGAACTGTGACACCGAGGGTCATGGTTGGGATATGTGTGTGCAAGAAAGGAAACTTTTTTGTTATGGCTGCGGAGCTAAAAACGTGTATAAGCCGCAGTGCACCACTTGTCTCGCTAGAAAATCGGAAAACCAGCAGAAGGGTCCAGTCGTCCACAAGAGTCGAGTGGCCCCGAAAACCCATTAAGTCTTTCAGTATTAAATTTACCGGCTAGCTCAGAGTCAACTCTGAAAGCTAAAACCTTACCTGACGTACTTATCGGAAAATCAAAACCCCAACTAGACGAGCTTATTCCTCGTTTATACCCAATTCGGCCATATCATGAACGGCTAAAAGAATATCTTCAAGTTCGTGGGAAAATTTTTGGATCGAACGTAACAGAGTTACGAACGAAACCCAAACGTTCCACAAGACGAATACGTAAATTTTGGAAAGCTGTACACCAGACAAAGCGTATGCTTGTTTCAGCGATAGTTAACCGAGAATCGGATGGTCGATTTTATGCATCAGTTTCATTTTTAAATTTTTGTGAGCAAGGTTTGTTAGATACCGGCGCAAACATTAGTTGCGTGGGTTCGACCTTGGCTGAAAACGATTGGAGTCTGTATCCTCAATTTCGACGTATTTCGTCTCAAGTGAAAACTGCTGATGGCAAAGCTCACTTAGTACTCGGCTACGTAAGCGTAGAGGTAAAATACAAAGATTGTTACCCGAAACCTTAAACTTTTTATAATCCCTTCTATCGACAAACGATTGATTCTAGGAGTGGATTTTTTGGAAAGAATTTGATTTGGCTCCAGGACTTATATCGTCTTTGGAACTAGAAAACTCAAACAAAGATATTGATAGCACTGCTAATGCTGCATTTCCTTTAACGGTAGCACAGAACGGCAGTTAGATTCAGTAAATTCGTTATTCCCTTCGTTTGAAAAACAAGGTTGAGCATCATATCTACATAGGAGATTCGAAGCCGGTAAAACAGCGGTTTTATCCAGTTTCACCTGCTGTCGAAAAATTGATGTATGCAGAGATAGACCGGATGATAGAGTAAGGAGTAATTGAGCACTCAAATAGCCCATGGAGTTCTCCTATGAGACACGTGGTAAAACCCGGCAAGGTCAGATTATGTTTAGATGCGAGGAAAATTAATGAAGGAACATTAAAAGATGCATATCCTTCACCGAGCATCGAAGGAATTTTCGCACGACTGCCAAAAGCTAACATTATTTCATAAATGATTTGAAAGATGCGTATTGGCCAGTGTTTAAATTGCTTTTTATAGTAGCAAAAGTCGTAAAATTCTGCTTAACTGAGCTGATTTTTTTGATTAATTTATAAACGCTACTGCTGCTTAAACTTCTGATTTGAAAATCTCAACAGTCTCAGGCAAATCAAAATCAAAAAACGAAATTTGAAAAACAGCACATCTTATAAGTAGGCAATGTTTGACAGTTTTTCATATGCCTGGACTGCGACTTTTCTAAAATTTGTATGTCGAAACAAACAGTCGACGACTGCTTCGACAGTTTGTCATTTGATTGCAAACAGTCGGAGACTACTTCGGCAGTTTTTCATTTGATTCGACTGATAATTTTCTAGATATTCCAAGTCAAACTTCTGTTTGACGGAAGGCTCTAAGCAAATAATTTACAATACCTAGAGCGACATCTCATACAAACATATTTGTATGGCGGGACCTGCTAGTGGGACCCGCATTTTTCATCAATATCACGAGGCAATACTTATTTTACAATACAATATTTTTATATATGACTAAGCTCGCTTAGGCTGGAGCGCAAGGGTCTATGTATATGCACTTGAGTTTATTGCATTGGGGGTCCGCGTGTGACAGAAATGCTGACACTTGCATTTTCCGTTAGGGAACAAAGGCTGGCTCGTATTTCGGCCAATTATGTATATGAATTGGGACTTGGACTTTGTAGTTATGTTTATTTATATATATGCATCAATGTATGAAGTACAGTGTGCATTCACTATATGTGCATAGTACAATAATGGAGTAAAACCTTTTTCGTTCCTTAAAGAAGATGACAGGGTAAACAAACATTTGGGAGCTTTCTATAATCTTTATTCGCGCAAGAATGCTCATAGGTAGGGTGGGTTGTGACGCGATGGACTACTGTTAACATCGTAGTAGTCTCAGCATATGATTACAAAATTGCTTAAGGTTGTCCCACTTATAAGGTGTCTATTTTTCAATACTATCTCTTTATACACTTGAAAAGTGTATATTAATTTTGCCCAGAAGTTTGTAACGCATAGAAATATTTATTTCCGACCACATAAACTATATATATTCTTGATCAGGACGACGAGCCGAGTTCATTTCCGTCTGTCCGTCTGTCCGTCTGTCCGTCTGTCCGTCTGTCCGTCTGTCTGTCTGTCTGTCTGTCTGTTTCTACGCAAACTAGTCCCTCAGTTTTAAAGCTATCCAGCTGAAATTTTGCACAGAGTCTTCTTTTTACTGCACGCAACTAATATGTCGGAACCGGCAGGATCGGATGACTATATCATATAGCTGCCATAGGAAAGATCGGTCTAAGAACTAATTCTAGTTAGAAAAACTTTTTTGTTTTCCATCGTAACGTCACTAATCTTGGTATATGTTAGTTTTATATGCTTCCAAATAATTCTGGAAAAATGTATCAAAATCGGATCACTATAGCATATAGCTGCCATAGGAACGATCGGTCGAAAAATAAGTCTATGTGAGAAAAACTTTTTTGATTTCCATCGTAGCGTCTCCAATCGTAGTATATATTTGTTTTATATGTTTCCACACAATTCTGAAAAAATTTATCAAAATCGGATGACTATAGCGTATAGCAGCCATATAAACGGTCGGTCAAAAAACTACTTCTAGTGAGAAAAACTTTTTTGTTTCTTATCGTAGCGTCTCCAGTCGTAGTATATATTTGTTTTATATGTTTCCATACAAGTCTGAAAAAATTTATCAAAATCAGATGACTATAGCATATAGCTGCCATAGGACCGATCGGTCGGAAAATGTGTTTTACTAAGAAAAATTTTTATTGTTATTAAATTTTTATGATCAATGATTTAAAAATTTCAAATATCTGATATCTATATCTTATATATATTTTTCCAGTTAAATCAGTTGGAGTAAAGTTTTTCAAGTGTATTAAAACTTCGGCACAGTCGAAGTTAGCTTTGCCTTCTCGTTTTCTATTATAATGGCCCGGAATTCCTACTTTTTTATATGTACCCAGATGTACTACACAGCGGCTTCAACGAACCCACCCACAGGCTGTTTTTGCTGGTCGTTTCTAGGAAATCCAAGCGAAGTTCTCTGGTAGTGGAAAAATGCGTCTGGGGATGCAATCTCGTTTTCCCGAGTGAACCAACTAGGTTGTACATTACATATTTTGGCGCCCAACGTGGGGCTATTATAAACTTTCTTCCTTCGAAATTAAAATTTGTTACAAATTTTCGGTTTTCGAAAATTTTTTCACTTTTTATTTTTTTTTATTTCTATTTTTTCTATGTGTTGCTTGAAATTATTGAGAGCAGCACTAGCGGTAGACTTTTCTAGAACTTACTGGAATCTCGACTCTTGGGTTAGCCAAGATATCGACCGTTTGTACTAGATTTGAGTTTTCGTTTCTCATGATTTCAATGGTTATAAGTGACCGGTCTTTTTCAGTGGTAATAGGGATAGACTCAAACTCGATGTGTCTTTCTGGAATTGCATTACTTAGGCAAAGCCTATATAATGACCGATCGTAACTAAAAGTGATAACGTCCGATTCCCTTATCAAAACCTATCTATATTCTTTAAACTTATTCTTTTTGTACCAAGAGGAAGTGTCTATCCGGTGAAGCCATAGTTTTCTAAAGATGCATGGAACTTCATGATTTTGGAGGTATCCGAAATTATGACCACTTCTAAGGGGAATTATTAGTTTAAACAGACAGACAGCGTCCAATACTTGTGCAATTCTTCTCTAATTATATTTTCATTCTCTATTAATCTTATTTTCTTTAAATGCATGTAGGTGGTTGTTAACGCGGTTAAGCGATCTTATAGTGCAAAGGAAGCTTGGAAATGCATAATTTTGGAGGTATCCGAAATTATGACCACTTCTAGAGAGTATAGTCGTTTAGTCAGGTGACAGTTGTCAACACATGTATAAAATCGTTTTCTTTTCTATTCTCTATCAACAACCTTAGTACAATTTAGTAAATCATATGCTTAATTTTATCCTGGATTCAACATTAAGGAACATTTTATGAAATATATTAAACCCAAACAAAAATCAAAATTTTCAAGATGGTTATAAGCAGAAGTGCTGATAACTTATAGCCTATTTCCACTGGCACATATATGTACATTCGAAATTTTTACATTTTCGATTTTTAACCATTAAATTCGCGTTTTTTTCAACAAGTGCGACGTCAATGCAAACATAGTTGCTAAACTTACCCAAGGATTGGTCAACTTTCACTTATCGGCTTAGAATGTATATTTTATATTATATTTTCAAATGTACATATATGTGCCAGTGGAAATAGGCTATTAGCTATGGAACCATCAAATCAAGCGTTAGCGGAAGCTAAATGTAAAATATGCCTGAAGCCCCTATGGGAATCACAAACGCGGGTATTTTCGCTTCCATGCCAACACCATTACCATGAAGTTTGTATAACCGATTGGATAAACGAATTCAAAGAATGTCCAGAGTGTCATAAATTGGCGCACGTAAGCCAATTACAAGAAGTAAACATGTCGTCAATAGAAATAGAATCTGACCCAATTGATCAGACCGGAACTGTTCCGAAATCTTCACATGCGTCCAAGAAGCAAAGTCAAAATAGACAGAGTATAAATCAAACAGTAGATCTAGGCAGTCAACACAGTAACGCGGCAAAAGGAGCGGTGCAGAAAGTGCATAATACGAAATATCAAAAGAAAACTCAGCAAGTCACTAATAGGCAAAACACAGGTGATGCGAATAGTCAATCGTTAAATAATGCTACTGATCCTTATGAGCAACTTCCCCGTGGACAAAAGGGAAGACCCCGTAAACCACAAAATGTAAGGCCCCAAGCACAGCGTAGAAGCTTAGGTTCCGACTCGCGAAATAGAAAAGATTTAGTTTCTCCAAACATGAATTATAATTTCAGTAATACAGTCGAGCAGGGCACGAATGCAAATTTCGTCCAAAACCAGTTGATACCGGAGATAGAGCAAGTAAGTGGTGGTCAAGACAGTTTCTCATCTATACCGAACTCTTGGTCAGGAAACAGAACTAACCCAGAACGGATTTCACAGCTAATTCATAGTTGGAATGTGAAATTTGACGGTTCATCCAAAGGAGTTACAGTGGAAGAATTCATATATAGAATTCGCACACTCACTGAAGACTGTTTGGATAAGGATTTCGATGCTTTATGCAAGAATTTACACAGAATTTACATATACAATGGTATTGGAGGTACCGTAAAACAGCTACGCAAATTGTCTGGATAGATTTTTGTAATGCTTTACAGTATCAATACAAGGATTATCGCAATGATTCTGACATATTAGAGGATATTCGGGAACGAAAACCAAAACCCGGAGAAACTTTAGAAATCTTTTATGATGAGATAATGGTACTCGCTTCAAGAATGTCAGCTGCGATTGAAGAGAGGCAGCTTATTGAAATGCTTACAAGTAACTTACTTCCTGACATACGTCATGAACTTTTGTATGTGCATGTCACTTCTATAGCGCAGCTTCGCAAGTTTGTACAAATGCGTGAAAATTTACTTGGTGATGTTGCTACCAAGCGACTCACTAAGAATGTTAGTAGTTCAGCATTTGCTAGAAGAAACATTTCTGCTTTAGAAGATGAGGTCGACAGTTCGCAAATAGATCAGCAAGGAGCACTCGTAGATGCTATTCAAGCACCAATTAAAGTTTTTCGTTGTTGGAACTGTGACACCGAGGGTCATGGTTGGGATATGTGTGTGCAAGAAAGGAAACTTTTTGTTATGGCTGCGGAGCTAAAAACGTGTATAAGCCGCAGTGCACCACTTGTCTCGCTAGAAAATCGGAAAACCAGCAGAAGGGTCCAGTCGTCCACAAGAGTCGAGTGGCCCCGAAAACCCATTAAGTCTTTCAGTATTAAATTTACCGGCTAGCTCAGAGTCAACTCTGAAAGCTAAAACCTTACCTGACGTACTTATCGGAAAATCAAAACCCCAACTAGACGAGCTTATTCCTCGTTTATACCCAATTCGGCCATATCATGAACGGCTAAAAGAATATCTTCAAGTTCGTGGGAAAATTTTTGGATCGAACGTAACAGAGTTACGAACGAAACCCAAACGTTCCACAAGACGAATACGTAAATTTTGGAAAGCTGTACACCAGACAAAGCGTATGCTTGTTTCAGCGATAGTTAACCGAGAATCGGATGGTCGATTTTATGCATCAGTTTCATTTTTAAATTTTTGTGAGCAAGGTTTGTTAGATACCGGCGCAAACATTAGTTGCGTGGGTTCGACCTTGGCTGAAAACGATTGGAGTCTGTATCCTCAATTTCGACGTATTTCGTCTCAAGTGAAAACTGCTGATGGCAAAGCTCACTTAGTACTCGGCTACGTAAGCGTAGAGGTAAAATACAAAGATTGTTACCCGAAACCTTAAACTTTTTATAATCCCTTCTATCGACAAACGATTGATTCTAGGAGTGGATTTTTGGAAAGAATTTGATTTGGCTCCAGGACTTATATCGTCTTTGGAACTAGAAAACTCAAACAAAGATATTGATAGCACTGCTAATGCTGCATTTCCTTTAACGGTAGCACAGAACGGCAGTTAGATTCAGTAAATTCGTTATTCCCTTCGTTTGAAAAACAAGGTTGAGCATCATATCTACATAGGAGATTCGAAGCCGGTAAAACAGCGGTTTTATCCAGTTTCACCTGCTGTCGAAAAATTGATGTATGCAGAGATAGACCGGATGATAGAGTAAGGAGTAATTGAGCACTCAAATAGCCCATGGAGTTCTCCTATGAGACACGTGGTAAAACCCGGCAAGGTCAGATTATGTTTAGATGCGAGGAAAATTAATGAAGGAACATTAAAAGATGCATATCCTTCACCGAGTATCGAAGGAATTTTCGCACGACTGCCAAAAGCTAACATTATTTCATAAATGATTTGAAAGATGCGTATTGGCCAGTGTTTAAATTGCTTTTTATATAGTAGCAAAAGTCGTAAAATTCTGCTTAACTGAGCTGATTTTTTTTGATTAATTTCTAAACGCTACTGCTGCTTAAACTTCTGATTTGAAAATCTCAACAGTCTCAGGCAAATCAAAATCAAAAAACGAAATTTGAAAAACAGCACATCTTATAAGTAGGCAATGTTTGACAGTTTTTCATATGCCTGGACTGCGACTTTTCTAAAATTTGTATGTCGAAACAAACAGTCGACGACTGCTTCGACAGTTTGTCATTTGATTGCAAACAGTCGGAGACTACTTCGGCAGTTTTTCATTTGATTCGACTGATAATTTTCTAGATATTCCAAGTCAAACTTCTGTTTGACGGAAGGCTCTAAGCAAATAATTTACAATACCTAGAGTGACATCTCATACAAACATATTTGTATGGCGGGACCTGCTAGTGGGACCCGCATTTTTCATCAATATCACGAGGCAATACTTATTTTACAATACAATATTTTTATATATGACTAAGCTCGCTTAGGCTGGAGCGCAAGGGTCTATGTATATGCACTTGAGTTTATTGCATTGGGGGGTCCGCGTGTGACAGAAATGCTGACACTTGCATTTTCCGTTAGGGAACAAAGGCTGGCTCGTATTTCGGCCAATTATGTATATGAATTGGGACTTGGACTTTGTAGTTATGTTTATTTATATATATGCATCAATGTATGAAGTACAGTGTGCATTCACTATATGTGCATAGTACAATAATGGAGTAAAACCTTTTTCGTTCCTTAAAGAAGATGACAGGGTAAACAAACATTTGGGAGCTTTCTATAATCTTTATTCGCGCAAGAATGCTCATAGGTAGGGTGGGTTGTGACGCGATGGACTACTGTTAACATCGTAGTAGTCTCAGCATATGATTACAAAATTGCTTAAGGTTGTCCCACTTATAAGGTGTCTATTTTTCAATACTATCTCTTTATACACTTGAAAAGTGTATATTAATTTTGCCCAGAAGTTTGTAACGCATAGAAATATTTATTTCCGACCACATAAACTATATATATTCTTGATCAGGACGACGAGCCGAGTTCATTTCCGTCTGTCCGTCTGTCCGTCTGTCTGTCTGTCTGTCTGTTTCTACGCAAACTAGTCCCTCAGTTTTAAAGCTATCCAGCTGAAATTTTGCACAGAGTCTTCTTTTTACTGCACGCAACTAATATGTCGGAACCGGCAGGATCGGATGACTATATCATATAGCTGCCATAGGAAAGATCGGTCTAAGAACTAATTCTAGTTAGAAAAACTTTTTTGTTTTCCATCGTAACGTCACTAATCTTGGTATATGTTAGTTTTATATGCTTCCAAATAATTCTGGAAAAATGTATCAAAATCGGATCACTATAGCATATAGCTGCCATAGGAACGATCGGTCGAAAAATAAGTCGTTGTGAGAAAAACTTTTTTGATTTCCATCGTAGCGTCTCGAATCGTAGTATATATTTGTTTTATATGTTTCCACACAATTCTGAAAAAATTTATCAAAATCGGATGACTATAGCATATAGCTGCCATATAAAAGGTCGGTCAAAAAACTACTTCTAGTGAGAAAAACTTTTTTGTTTCTTATCGTAGCGTCTCCAGTCGTAGTATATATTTGTTTTATATGTTTCCATACAAGTCTGAAAAAATTTATCAAAATCAGATGACTATAGCATATAGCTGCCATAGGACCGATCGGTCGGAAAATGTGTTTTACTAAGAAAAATTTTTATTGTTATTAAATTTTTATGATCAATGATTTAAAAATTTCAAATATCTGATATCTATATCTTATATATATTTTTCCAGTTAAATCAGTTGGAGTAAAGTTTTTCAAGTGTATTAAAACTTCGGCACAGTCGAAGTTAGCTTTGCCTTCTCGTTTTCTATTATAATGGCCCGGAATTCCTACTTTTTTATATGTACCCAGATGTACTACACAGCGGCTTCAACGAACCCACCCACAGGCTGTTTTTGCTGGTCGTTTCTAGGAAATCCAAGCGAAGTTCTCTGGTAGTGACAAATGCTTCTGGGGTTGCAATCTGGTTTCCCGAGTGAACCAACTAGGTTGTACATTACATATTTTGGCGCCCAACGTGGGGCTATTATAAACTTTCTTCCTTCGAAATTAAAATTTGTTACAAATTTTCGGTTTTCGAAAATTTTTTTCACTTTTTATTTTTTTTTATTTCTATTTTTTCTATGTGTTGCTTGAAATTATTGAGAGCAGCACTAGCGGTAGACTTTTCTAGAACTTACTGGAATCTCGACTCTTGGGTTAGCCAAGATATCGACCGTTTGTACTAGATTTGAGTTTTCGTTTCTCATGATTTCAATGGTTATAAGTGACCGGTCTTTTTCAGTGGTAATAGGGATAGACTCAAACTCGATGTGTCTTTCTGGAATTGCATTACTTAGGCAAAGCCTATATAATGACCGATCGTAACTAATAGTGATACCGTCCGATTCCCTTATCAAAACCTATCTATCTTCTTTATATTTATTCTTTTTGTACCAAGAGGAAGTGTCTATCCGGTGAAGCCATAGTTTTCTAAAGATGCATGGAACTTCATGATTTTGGAGGTATCCGAAATTATGACCACTTCTAAGGGGAATTATTAGTTTAAACAGACAGACAGCGTCCAATACTTGTGCAATTCTTCTCTAATTATATTTTCATTCTCTATTCTAAATCTTATTTTCTTTAAAGGCATGTAAGGATTGCTAACGCGGTTAAGCGATCTTATAGTGCAAAGGAAGCTTGGAAATGCATAATTTTGGAGGTATCCGAAATGATGACCACTTCTAGAGAGTATAGTCATTTAGTCAGGTGACAGTTGTCAACACATGTATAAAATCGTTTTCTTTTCTATTCTCTATCAACAACCTTAGTACAATTTAGTAAATCATATGCTTAATTTTATCCTGGATTCAACATTAAGGAACATTTTATGAAATATATTAAACCCAAACAAAAATCAAAATTTTCAAGATGGTTATAAGCAGAAGTGCTGATAACTTATAGCCTATTTCCACTGGCACATATATGTACATCCGAAATTTTTACATTTTCGATTTTTAACCATTAAATTCGCGTTTTTTTCAACAAGTGCGACGTCAATGCAAACATAGTTGCTTAACTGACCCAAAGATTGGTCAACTTTCACTTATCGGCTTAGAATGTATATTTTATATTATATTTTCAAATGTACATATATGTGCCAGTGGAAATAGGCTATTAGCTATGGAACCATCAAATCAAGCGTTAGCGGAAGCTAAATGTAAAATATGCCTGAAGCCCCTATGGGAATCACAAACGCGGGTATTTTCGCTTCCATGCCAACACCATTACCATGAAGTTTGTATAACCGATTGGATAAACGAATTCAAAGAATGTCCAGAGTGTCATAAATTGGCGCACGTAAGCCAATTACAAGAAGTAAACATGTCGTCAATAGAAATAGAATCTGACCCAATTGATCAGACCGGAACTGTTCCGAAATCTTCACATGCGTCCAAGAAGCAAAGTCAAAATAGACAGAGTATAAATCAAACAGTAGATCTAGGCAGTCAACACAGTAACGCGGCAAAAGGAGCGGTGCAGAAAGTGCATAATACGAAATATCAAAAGAAAACTCAGCAAGTCACTAATAGGCAAAACACAGGTGATGCGAATAGTCAATCGTTAAATAATGCTACTGATCCTTATGAGCAACTTCCCCGTGGACAAAAGGGAAGACCCCGTAAACCACAAAATGTAAGGCCCCAAGCACAGCGTAGAAGCTTAGGTTCCGACTCGCGAAATAGAAAAGATTTAGTTTCTCCAAACATGAATTATAATTTCAGTAATACAGTCGAGCAGGGCACGAATGCAAATTTCGTCCAAAACCAGTTGATACCGGAGATAGAGCAAGTAAGTGGTGGTCAAGACAGTTTCTCATCTATACCGAACTCTTGGTCAGGAAACAGAACTAACCCAGAACGGATTTCACAGCTAATTCATAGTTGGAATGTGAAATTTGACGGTTCATCCAAAGGAGTTACAGTGGAAGAATTCATATATAGAATTCGCACACTCACTGAAGACTGTTTGGATAAGGATTTCGATGCTTTATGCAAGAATTTACACAGAATTTACATATACAATGGTATTGGAGGTACCGTAAAATAGCTACGCAAATTGTCTGGATAGATTTTTGTAATGCTTTACAGTATCAATACAAGGATTATCGCAATGATTCTGACATATTAGAGGATATTCGGGAACGAAAACCAAAACCCGGAGAAACTTTAGAAATCTTTTATGATGAGATAATGGTACTCGCTTCAAGAATGTCAGCTGCGATTGAAGAGAGGCAGCTTATTGAAATGCTTACAAGTAACTTACTTCCTGACATACGTCATGAACTTTTGTATGTGCATGTCACTTCTATAGCGCAGCTTCGCAAGTTTGTACAAATGCGTGAAAATTTACTTGGTGATGTTGCTACCAAGCGACTCACTAAGAATGTTAGTAGTTCAGCATTTGCTAGAAGAAACATTTCTGCTTTAGAAGATGAGGTCGACAGTTCGCAAATAGATCAGCAAGGAGCACTCGTAGATGCTATTCAAGCACCAATTAAAGTTTTTCGTTGTTGGAACTGTGACACCGAGGGTCATGGTTGGGATATGTGTGTGCAAGAAAGGAAACTTTTTTGTTATGGCTGCGGAGCTAAAAACGTGTATAAGCCGCAGTGCACCACTTGTCTCGCTAGAAAATCGGAAAACCAGCAGAAGGGTCCAGTCGTCCACAAGAGTCGAGTGGCCCCGAAAACCCATTAAGTCTTTCAGTATTAAATTTACCGGCTAGTTTAGAGTCAACTCTGAAAGCTAAAACCTTACCTGACGTACTTATCGGAAAATCAAAACCCCAACTAGACGAGCTTATTCCTCGTTTATACCCAATTCGGCCATATCATGAACGGCTAAAAGAATATCTTCAAGTTCGTGGGAAAATTTTTGGATCGAACGTAACAGAGTTACGAACGAAACCCAAACGTTCCACAAGACGAATACGTAAATTTTGGAAAGCTGTACACCAGACAAAGCGTATGCTTGTTTCAGCGATAGTTAACCGAGAATCGGATGGTCGATTTTATGCATCAGTTTCATTTTTAAATTTTTGTGAGCAAGGTTTGTTAGATACCGGCGCAAACATTAGTTGCGTGGGTTCGACCTTGGCTGAAAACGATTGGAGTCTGTATCCTCAATTTCGACGTATTTCGTCTCAAGTGAAAACTGCTGATGGCAAAGCTCACTTAGTACTCGGCTACGTAAGCGTAGAGGTAAAATACAAAGATCGTACCCGAAACCTTAAACTTTTTATAATCCCTTCTATCGACAAACGATTGATTCTAGGAGTGGATTTTTGGAAAGAATTTGATTTGGCTCCAGGACTTATATCGTCTTTGGAACTAGAAAACTCAAACAAAGATATTGATAGCACTGCTAATGCTGCATTTCCTTTAACGGTAGCACAGAACGGCAGTTAGATTCAGTAATTTCGTTATTCCCTTCGTTTGAAAAACAAGGTTTAGGAAAAACTCCTTTGCTTGAGCATCATATCTACATAGGAGATTCGAAGCCGGTAAAACAGCGGTTTTATCCAGTTTCACCTGCTGTCGAAAAATTGATGTATGCAGAGATAGACCGGATGATAGAGTAAGGAGTAATTGAGCACTCAAATAGCCCATGGAGTTCTCCTATGAGACTCGTGGTAAAACCCGGCAAGGTCAGATTATGTTTAGATGCGAGGAAAATTAATGAAGGAACATTAAAAGATGCATATCCTTCACCGAGCATCGAAGGAATTTTCGCACGACTGCCAAAAGCTAACATTATTTCATAAATGATTTGAAAGATGCGTATTGGCCAGTGTTTAAATTGCTTTTTATATAGTAGCAAAAGTCGTAAAATTCTGCTTAACTGAGCTGATTTTTTTTGATTAATTTCTAAACGCTACTGCTGCTTAAACTTCTGATTTGAAAATCTCAACAGTCTCAGGCAAATCAAAATCAAAAAACGAAATTTGAAAAACAGCACATCTTATAAGTAGGCAATGTTTGACAGTTTTTCATATGCCTGGACTGCGACTTTTCTAAAATTTGTATGTCGAAACAAACAGTCGACGACTGCTTCGACAGTTTGTCATTTGATTGCAAACAGTCGGAGACTACTTCGGCAGTTTTTCATTTGATTCGACTGATAATTTTCTAGATATTCCAAGTCAAACTTCTGTTTGACGGAAGGCTCTAAGCAAATAATTTACAATACCTAGAGCGACATCTCATACAAACATATTTGTATGGCGGGACCTGCTAGTGGGACCCGCATTTTTCATCAATATCACGAGGCAATACAGAAAGATTGCGGATGCGAGGACTTACGAAGCGAACATATTCTAAAAATAGAATCTAGAAGCTAATCCTCTTCTTAGCTGTCTCCCGGCATTATGAAAAAAATGTTTCCGCATAACTGCATAACCATGACTGTTAATTGCAATTTATTAATTATAATTTGACGTTGAAGATGGTGTAATTTTGAAGAGGAAAAATTGACAAAGCCTATTATATTTTTTACTGTCAAAATAAGAAAGCAAAATCAAATCAAATGAGAAACTGTACAGGGGAACGCCTACTTTTTGATTTGACTTAGAATATTTAGAAAAGTATCAGTCGAATCAAATGAAAAACTGCCAAAGCAGTCTCCGACTGTTTGCAAACAAATGACAAACTGTCAAAACAGTCGTCGACTGTTTGATTCGACATACACATTTTAGAAAAGTCGCAGTCCAGGCATATGAAAAACTGTCAAACCTTGCCTACTTATATGATGTGCTGTTTTTCAAATTTCGTTTTTTGATTTTGATTTGCCTGAGACTGTTGAGATTTTCAAATCAGAAGTTTGAGCAGCAGTCAAGGCAATGAAAAACAGTCGAAGTTTTTAAACACTGGTATTGGCAAGTGTCGTTGTCGAAAGCATCTCGTGGCGTGACTGCATTCACAGTCCCAGGGCGCTCTTAATACCAATTCAAGGTAATGCCCTTCGGTCTGTGTAACGCACCACAAACGATGTGCAGACTTATGGATGAAGTAATACACCCCGAACTAAAATACTGTTGCTTCGGATATCTTGATGACTTATGTGTAGTGTCAGCCGACTTTGACTCTCACATAATGACTCTTATGCGTTTGGCTGAGCGATTTCGCAAAGCAAACCTAACCTTAAATCTGAACAAGAGTCAATTCTGTGTCACCGAAGTTAAGTATTTAGGTTTTGTGATTGGATATGGAGGTATTTTCACCGATCCAAGCAAGATTGAATCAATCTTGAATTGGCCGGCTCCTAAGACATTAAAGCAAACGCGAGGTTTCTTAGGATTAGCAGGGTGGTATCGACGTTTTATTGCCAACTTCTCAGAACTAACCACCCCGATTACGGATTTGTTGTCATCTAAGAACAAATTTGTTTGGACAGACAGTGCACAAACAGCATTCGAGCAACTTAAGTTCGCTTTGACTTCCGCACTCCGTTCCGTTCTCCAAAACCCAGATTTTGAAAAGAAATTCTTTCTTCATTGCGACGCAAGTAATTATGGAGTTGGAGCTTTGTTAATACAGTTAGATGAAGAAGGGGAAGAAAAACCAGTGGCATACATGTCAAGGAAACTAAATTCGGCACAGCGCAACTATAGCGTCACTGAAAGAGAAAGTCTTGCAGTTGTTTTGGGTATCGAACGATTTCGTTGCTACCTTGAATTGCACGATTTCGAAGTGATAACTGACCATTCAAGTCTTTCGTGGCTTATGAAGCAAGCAAACTTGAAAGGACGATTGGAAAGGTGGGTGATGCAGTTACAGGGATACAAGTTTACTGTAAGTCATCGAAAAGGGCGCGACAACGTTGTTCCTGACGCTTTGTCTAGGATGTATACTGAAGAATTAGCTTCCTTAGAATTCAGTGGACCAGAAATTGATTTGGACTCGGCACATTTTAAGGATGAGGATTACCTGAAATTAAAAGATAAAATTGTAAACAATGAAAGCGCATATCCCGACATTAAAGTTGTCGATCATTACGTGTATATGCGAACAGAACACAATGATGGCTCTGAAGCATCTCAGCAAACCAGTTGGAAACTTTGGGTTCCTCAAGGGTTGACTAAATTAGTTATTCAGCGAGCACATGATGTAGTTATTTCAGCACATGGGGGAATGGCTAAAACAATAGAGTTGCTTCGCAGATCTTTTTATTGGCCTGGGATGTTAACGCAAGTAAGAGATTACATTCGGCAATGCGAGGTCTGCAAGACCACAAAAGCTATGGCTATGCTTGTTAAAAAAGTTTACGGCTAAGGCAATTCAAGAGTTTTTGCAGGACCATATTTTCTTTATTTATGGAGTTCCAGAGTTGCTGGTTAGTGACAATGGCTCCCAGTTCAAGGCTAATGAGTTTAATGCGTTTTTACCTTCTCTAGGAATTAGACATATTTATACGGCATTATATTCACCTCAATCAAATGCGTCGGAGCGTGTTAATCGATCCATCGTATCGGCAGTGAGGGCATATTTGAAATCAGATCAGAGAGATTGGGATCAGCATATTCAAGCGATCAGCTGTGCTTTGAGAAATTCCTACCATCAAAGTATAGGTTGCTCTCCCTATCATGCTTTATTCGGGTTCAATATGGCAACTCATGGTTCTCATTTTCAATTGCTTAAAAACCTAAATGTGTTAGAAGAACCAAGTATAAAGCTTAGTCGAGATGACCAGCTAACTTTATTGCGAAAACAGTTAGGCACAAACATGGCAGAGGCATATGAAAGGCAAGCAAACTCATACAATTTACGTACTAAAGCTGTAGATTTCAAGGTCGGACAGGAAGTTTTCCGAAGAAATTTAACGCTGCGTAACGCTGCGAAAGGCATTAATGCAAAGTTATGTGCATTCTTTCTCAAAGCTCGAGTAAGAGAAAAGTTAGGAAACTGCTATTATATTCTAGAAGATTTGCAAGGAAAGATCGTTGGAACCTTTCATGCAAAGGATATCAGGCAATAGAGATTCGGAATTCCCAATTTGTCTGTTTTCTGTCTTATTTGTGACGTTAAATCCTACAAATCCGACAGTGGTGTGATGAACCAGCAATCACAATGGACTAAAAATGATATTTTCAAACCAAGAAAAATCGTTACAGTTCAAATTCAAATTTATTTGGTAATTTTTAGTACATTTCAATCTCTACGATTTTAGTGTGTATTGATCTGGTATCTATCGATAACTATTTAGTATTTCGTGAACAACACTGTTTGCAACTCTGAGCGCACGCAGCTTTGACGGCTGTCAGACTCTCAACTGCAAAGTATTTCCGGTGGTGTGGTCTTTATAAACGCGGCTTTGAGGTTGCATCAGCCTTTGCGTATAATTTTTCAAGCAGTCCACATCGAATCTGTGCTTTTCCAGTGTGTGAAACACGAGGCAACTCTTTGCAATGAGAAACCCAATTTTTGGCAAAGAATTTCTGGCCATCCAACGTTACTCTACAGTTAATTGAGTTTCGTTGGCCACGATATATTAATCCCACGCAAAAGAGGACGTATTTCAGAATTGGCGGAAAGCATCGCTACCTTGACGCTCTCGCGCCTAGGCGCCCCAACCAAATCCATGTAAGCATGTAAGACTATAGTCAGGAATGGCCTAACTAATTTTGGTAATCTCTCACCTAGTTCTGGCCACAGATCAATATAATTTCACAATTTATGACGCCTCGTGTCTCGCGAGAAATGAGACTCCGATAGGGGAGACGGTGGTTTTTGGTGTTGCCAGATAGGATGAACAACTTTATTAGAGTGGACCAAAATCTTTCGGCTGTTAATTGTCTCAGGTAATGTATTACTTTGCAAGAGGAAGGAAAGGTTTAGAAAGTAAATTTATATTCCTTCTCAGAAGTTTAGTGAAACGCTGATCAACGCAGAAACGTTTGCAAGAACGTCGACAGAGCAGAAGCAGCGCAGCATCCATACATAGGCGAGAAGGCGAAAAAGTGTTAAAAGTGTAGTTCGAGTACGTGAATCTGGCCAGGAAAGGATAGTCACTACCTAGTGCCTGAACCAGGATAAGCAGGATAATTCCCTCATCCACCTCAGTGATGGGAGCGAGGTGGGAAGGCTGGGACTGACATTGAGCTAGCCCTCCAGAATGTAAACCCCGCGGGCAGTTGTTGTCAGACGAGCGTTTGCAGAATGTAGCTGTGACTGTCGATGTGCGATTTTTTACCGCCACAACTTGGCTTTCGCACTCCGCCACAATGTTCTCATTTAGCTGCAGGACGGTGCCATTGTGCGCGATTGGGTAAAAAGTTAGCTTTTTACAAGATCTACTAATTCTAGGGTAAACTATTATAAAACTAATGATCTCGTTCGATGGGAAACCCTTAATTCTAGATACTTCTAAAACATTTGCGACTGAGGTCCCTGCAAGTTGGTTACTGAAAAGTGGCTTCAAATCAGCGTGGTCTAAAATGCGTGGATTAATAATCTTTAATTTTGCAAGTGTTACGGTGAGCATTAACTCTCCAAGCTCAGTGATAAGCATACTGTTCCTTGACAATAACGTCTCATACAAATGGGCAGTATCAACTTGCTTGTCTTTGGATGATCTAAGTATTTGATTTACTGTTTCTGTAGGTTGGTATATCTGTTCTTGAGTCCTGGAATTTATTAAAATTTGTCTATTATTTGATTCTACTAACTGACCCTCTGTCACCTTTATCCTGACCAAATCGTCTGCGTCTGGCGTGCCCGCGATCACCTTTAAGGCAGTACCTAGGAAATCTAAACTTCTCGCCATCCGATGATGCACGCTGAGGGCGGACAACATATCCCGAACGTGTTCGGTGTCCACCTCCAGTAATTTTCGCATATGTGACAAAGGAAACTTATCTGTTAATCCCATTGTCTCTTCTACCATCCGAGTAAAGTCCGTCAAGTTAGTTGTATGCCTTAGGTAGTTATCGCATACCAGAACGTCGCCGTCCACAATCGGAAGGTAGTCCGAGTGTGAATAGTCCGTTATCTTAGCAGTCGTCAAGGCCATCAACAACAGTATTGTCACAATCAACCTAAAATAAACGAAATCATAAGCTTATGGCTTTTTACTCTACAAACCTTAACTAAATGAAAAAAAAATAGAGGGACCTATCGAAGGTTGTCCTTATGGACCACCCTCCCTTTAATTAGGACAGTTGTCCCCAAGTCCGCTTCGACCAACTCCTCGTTGCACAAGGGAGTAAGCTTATTGCCTAATCTCCTGTTTGTCTTTACAAAAACCTTTTCTCCTACCTCAAAAACCCTGTTCTGCCTTTCCTTGTTAACCCTGGAATTTTGCACGGCTTGCGCTTTTTCCACCCTACTCCTCACTTCGCGGCAAGTAACCGATGACGCGTCATGTAACACTTGAACCGGCTTTTTCTTGATAACTGAGTGAATTGTCTTATTATATTGGCTTGTAGGACGAGTTCCACTGTACAGTCGATTCCTCTTTGGAGTTTAAGACACCTTGTTAACTCCGAAAGAGTACTGTGAAAACGCTCCACTTGACCGTTTGAAGTACTATGTAAAGGTGGTGCGTTGACCACACTTACCCCAAAGTTATTAAGCAATAGGGACCTTATTGTCTCCGACTTAAATGAGGGCTCATTATCGCAGTATATCTGTTTAGCCTGAGGAAAAATGCTCATGAAAACCATTAATGGTGCCTTTACGTCTTCGATGGTACGAGAAGAAATCGGCTGAACTATAGCAACCTTGGAGAATTTGTCGATACAGGTAAGAAAATATTTGCACGCGGTTGAAAATATGTCAATATGTAACATTTCCCCGGTACCCGAAGGTATCGGCGTTGGGCCTAGTTCCTGTTTTCTAGGGTTTCTAACGTATTTGGCTCTTGCGCAGATTTTGCAATTCAGAACAACTTCATTCGCCATTTTCGTCATCTTTGGGAAGTAGTAATCCGCCATAATCTGCTTCACATTTTCTTGTGCCGCCCTGTGGGCGCGATTATGCTCCGTTAGGATAATCTCCCATCTCTCCCCACTATCAAAGATGTCGGCAACAAGATCCTTACAATGCCAAAACTTTGTAGTGGGAAAGGCTTTTACCAACTCGTGTTGGACGCAAGCAATAGTAGAGAAATCGCGATGAATGGCATTCACCACGCTTGGATTTACCACTGCCTTGATCTCCTTGAGCAAAGACTCACTATCAGTAAATTTAATATTATGGCGAGTTTTCTCTTTGAACTGGATAAAACTTCTCTTCAAGGGGAAACGCGCTTTTTCCAGTAAAATCTGGTTTCTGAAACAATTCACAGGTTTTTCCGTTGTCTCTATGGTGTAAGTTAGGGAGGCTTCACTGTGGATAGTGGCCTCATCAGACTATGGGGCGTTATTTTCGAGAGAGTTAACATTTTGTCGCGATAAAGCATCGGCTACGAAATTTTCCTTGCCAGGCTTGTATAAAATATTCGCACCAGTTTCGTCAATGCGCGCTTTCCATCGCTTGATTTTTGCGTTAGGGTTTCCTTCGGAAACCGCAAACGTGAGGGGCTGATGGTCAGTATAAATGTTTATCGCCTTCACCCCGTAGAGGTACTGCCGAAGTTTAGCTAAAGCCCAAACAATTGCTAGCAGCTTACGTTCGTTAGTTGCGTAATTCAATTCCGCATTTTTCAAGGTTCGCGAAATCATTGTTATTGGCCTGCCACCTTGAGAAAGGACCGCACCAATGCCATAAGTTGAAGCGTCCGTGGTCAAATCAAAAGGCTTTTTATAGTCAGGGTATGCTAACATTACGTCTTCCGATGCCAGGATGTTTCTGAACTTTTCGAAAGCGAATTGCTGGGTCTCACTTAGTTGGACGGGAATATTCTTTGACCTATATTTACTTACAGACCCATTTTCCCCTTTAAGGATGTCCGAAAGAGGCCTTGCTATCGCAGCAAAGTCCTTTATGAAACACCGGTAATAGCTGGCCATGCCAAGGAATGACCTGACCGCAAATAAAGTTTTTGGCTGCTCATAATTTTTTACGGCTTTAACCTTCTCAGGATCCGTTTTAGCGCCATTGTTGGTTACAACAAACCCGAGATACTCAACGCTTTCCTTAAAAAAGCGAGATTTCTCCAATGCCGCCCTCATGTTTGCTTCATAAAGGCTCTGTAAGACCCACTTTACGTGTTTGATATGTTCCGATTCATTCTCTGAGAAAATGATCACATCATCGACATAGACATAACATGTCTTTCCCATTTGGTCCCTAAGGACGTCGTCGATGGCCCTTTGAAAAATGCTGCCCGCGTTTCTTAAACCGAAAGGGAGACGACAAAACTCAAATTTTCCGCCATTCACCGAAAACGCTGTTTTTTCCATGTCCTGCTCCGCCAGAGTTATCTGGTGGTAGCCGGACTTCAGGCCGAGCGTGGTGAAATATTTGTCCTTCCCCAGGTTCGCCAGTATCATTGATATACTCGGCATGGGGTATCTGTCGGCAATCGTCTTGAGGTTAAGCTTTCTGAAGTCATTCACGAAACGCTTATTTTTATTTCCCTCATCATCCGTACCTTTTTTATCAACTACCCATACGGGATTGTTGTAAGGGGATCTTGATTTCCGGATTATACCGTCCTTTAGGAGCTTGTTAAACTCGGAATCAACAAAGTCATCCACACCCTTAGGGTATGGATATAACTTCGAGTAGACTGGCTCGTTGTATACCGTTCGGATTGTAGCAACTACCGCCGTGTTGTAAGGCAGCGCCTCATTAGGGTCCGCAAACGCCTTACTGTTATTACGCAACATTTTTAAAAACTCTGCTTTTACTGCCGAGGGTGCGTCTACATCAAATACTCTTGTGTGATTGACGTCCACACATTTATGATAGTGGATCTGTTCTGATCCCCTGTTGAATATCAATCTGTTATGCCTTAGATCGATAAGAGTGCCCGCCTGAACCAACAGGTCCAGGCCAATGATTCCGTCAAAGTTAGTTAACGAATCTAATAAAAAAAAAACTTGTCGTTTCACCCAATATCAATAACGGGCACTTTTGTATTATTTAGTTTAATCCATGAATGGAATGAACGACAAACTTTGAATTGACCGGGGTAACGCCTTTTAACTTTTTAAAAGGCTTGATGTAATTCTTGGATGCCCCGTGTCAATCAAAAACTTCTTCTTCACACCTCCTACTTCTCGCCATAGGAATGGCAAAAGGGATTTTCCTCTAAAAAATTAAGACCGTTTACCAGGAGGTTAACGTTGTCTTTTTCATATTCCGGGTCACTATCTGCCTCAATGTCAGCCTCCGCTGCGCTGGCGACTTCATTATAAACGTCATCTTTCTTTGCGTCTGCTGCAATGTGATCTACTCTCTGGCGTCTCTGACCAGACGTTCGATCTGAAGTATTAGATCGCTTAGCCCCTTGCCATCCATTACCACCTTTCCTAGTAGCGCCTTGCGACTTGTGATGGTTGGTCGGCTGCCTAAATTTGGAAGATGAGGGGTCGACCTCCATCGGCTCCGGTGCATCACCGCTGTCTTGCTCCGACTGGGCTCGATCTTCTTCTTGGTCCATTGTCTTTTAAAAAATGGACTCTTGCCTTGCCCTTCCTGATTTCCCTGGGATCCCTGGGACCTTTGAGAGGTGGGCTTGTAACCACCGCTTCTGTTTTGTTGGCGATTTTGATTTCGCTGTTCCACCTTATTAATCTTTGCTTCCTGACCTTTAAAATAGCTGTCTGCAAAGTTATATCTATCATGGCTGGACTCTAACTCCTGAGCCATAGCCATTGCTGTTGGCAGATCTGATGGGTTGCGCGCAAACATAATATCTGTTAAATTGCGCTTTAATCCCGAAACAAAGATCCTTAGAGCGTCTGCCCTGAATTTACCGCACATTTCCTGCGCAAGACTTGCCTCATAAGTCATGTTGACTTTGTTTGTTAATAAGGTGAGTTTTTTCTCAACCTCATCGTAATATTCTTGTATGGACAGGTCAACCTGTCTAAGAGTTGCCATTTGCTGCTCGATCACGTGGATCGGCCGTTTGTCACTAAAAGTAAAATCAAGTCTGGCAATTATCGCCTCAAAATTCATAGGCGTGTTAAACGATGCTAGATTGGCATCCGCCGACCCCTTGATCCTATTCCGAATTATCAAGACGGCCTGATAGTGGCGCGAGCTACCCTGATATTTCTCAAAAATTTTGTACACCGCCATTGCCGACTGGCGCCAAGCTACGTATGTTCCTTGTGCCCCGTTAAACTCTGGTATACTTTTAACCGCGTCTAATGGTTCGTCACAAAATGTGCCTTCCACTATCTCAACATCTTTAAAGACTTTTATTTTTGGTATTGATATCTGAGTGTCGCTTAAACGACCAGAAAGCTCATTGATCCGCTGGTCTCACTGTAGCTTTAGTTCAGCGTCTCTCCTATTGAAAGTCTCAGCCTGCGCTGCCAAGGCAGATGACACGGCCGCCTGAACCACTGCTCGTAATCCTTCTTCGTTCATATTATCGTTTTTGTCGCGCTGAAATTTACGAACAGAAGCTTCACCGACTAAGTGCAACTTCCCAACTTTTTCCAATAAACCCAACAGTAAGCTATCGTCGCTGTCGCAATGTTCAAGTGGCTCACAATCAGAACTGCTCCCGTTACTATTCACAAGTCTCTCAAAAATCAACTTCTTTGTCTTTTTTTTATCAAAATCAAATCTTCACAAGCAATACAATTTAAATAGAGACAAAATGCTTTCACTGAAACTTTTTTTCGTTGTTTTTTTTTTTTTTAATTTTAAAATATCTTTATTTTTTGTGACAACTCGCTGACTGAATTACAATCACTAACCAACTTACTTACATGGCAATATAGTTGTTTTTATTAATAGGCTGCGAGCTGCTCCGCGTTGATGTTTTGAGTTTATCTTCTCCGCTGCCCAAATAGCTGCCCGCTATTGGTGAACAATTTTTTTCGCTGCCCGAAGAGCTCTCCAGCGGCTTCGGTGAACAATTGTAAATAATTTTCTTTAGTTTTTGTTGTTGATACTACTTTTCCAAATTATCTTTAGGAAATTCAGACGCACAGGTACTCCACTTTGTTTTGTTTTTGTCTGTCTTTTAACACAGAATTTCTCACTTAACTTTCCGTTCAGTTCTTTTTATTAAACTTTTTACGTTGGGCGCCAATTAGTATTTCCCGTAGGCCACAGGATTTTGATTTAATTAGAATGCACGAACTTGCCGTTGCAAGCGAGTTATATTAATTATCTTTATTGAAAGGGCGAACTGCCTCTTTTGTTATATGTTTTAATTCATATAAATAACAATTCGTCATAAGCTTAACTCAAACCCAGTGGCACCAGCAGCGCTGCCCATGGCGCGGCCGCCGCACTTACAGTTATGCTGTGTCAGCGGCTCCTGCAACGGATCGTATTACCGGCGGATGTTGGGCAACCAAGTGGCCGGTCACTTGGGTGCTGGCTGATCGAAGAATTTGGGTTGTCAGCATGTTTGGGGACATACGCTAATGGAACTTGTAGTCAACCCAAGGGACGCTGTCTGCTCGTTGTTAACTTATATATATATTTTTTTTCAATTGTTTTCTTTTTATATTTTTATACCCTTGCAGACGGTATATTAAAATTTTCACGATGTTTGTAACGCAGTGAAGGAAGCATTTCCGACCACATAAAGTATATATATTCTTGATCAGCATGACGAGCTGAGTTCATTTCCGTATGTCCGTCCGTCCGTCTGTCCGTCTGTTTCTATGCTATCTCCTCCCTCAGTTTTAAAGCTATCTTAACCAAACCTTGCAAAAAGTCTTTAAATACAAATACGCTGCACATTTGTCGGAATCGGCCGGATCGGATGACTATATCATATAGCTGCTATAGGAACGATCGGTCCAAAAACTAGTTCTAATAAGATAAACTTTTTTGTTTTCCATCGTAGCGTCACTAATCGTGGTATATATTAGTTTTTTATGCTTCCACACAATTTCGGAAAAATTTATCAAAATCGGATGACTATAGCATATAGCTGCCATATAAACGCGCGGTCCAAAAACTAGTTCTAGTGGGAAAAAACTTTTTTGTTTTCCATTGTAGCGTCACCAAACGTGGTATATATTAATTTTATATGATTCTACACAATTCTGAAAAAATTTATCAAAATCTGATGACTAAAGCATATAGCTGCCATATAAACGGTCGGTTCAAAAACTAGTTTTCGTGAGAAAAACTTTTTTGTTTTCCATCGTCGCATCACCAATCGTGGTATATATTAGTTTTATATACTTCCACATAATTCTGGAAAAATTGATCGAAATCGGATGACTATAGCATATAGCTGCCATAGGAACGATCGGTCTAAAAACTTATTCTAGTGAGAAAAACTTTTTTGTTTTTCATCGTAGCGTCACCAATCGAAGTATATCTTAGTTTCATATACTTCCACACAATTCTGGAAAAATTGATCGAAATCGGATGACTATAGCATATAGCTGTCATAGGAACGATCGGTCTAAAAACTAATTCTAGTGAGAAAAACTTTTTTATGAATGGAGCGCCTTTCAAAAACTGCAAGGGTATTTAAAACATCAGCGTAGCCGATGTTAGCCTTCTATATTTTTTTTTTAAGTTTTTGCGAATATATTTTTGAATGAAAATTTTAATTAAAATTTGTTTTTTGTTTTTTATTATGATGATATAAATTTGTTTGCTGGTTCTTTTTATATATATATATATATTTTTTTTTTAATATTAAAATTTGTTTTTTTTTTTTTCATTTGTTACTCTTAGACCAATGCGAACTATTACTTATGTATGGCCACACTAAATCACAATGAAGTAAAAGTTTTTAGTCTATCCTTATTTACTTTCTGCTTTTTGTTTTTAATGTCTGATATTATGATATTATCATTATCTTCTATTTTTTCTACTTTATATGGTCCTATGTATTTAAAATCTAGCTTATGACCTGTATCATTTCTTAATAGAACTTTATCTCCTATTTTTAATTCTATGTCCTTTACTTTCTTATCATATGTAAATTTATTTTTCTGCTTGTTCTGTTCAAGCATTATTCTAGCTGTTTTATATGCTAACTCTAATCTATATTTTGATTCCTTAGCGTAATCATCTATATTATATAAAGGCTTAATGTGCTCATCTATACTATTAAATGCCTTATTAATAATAGGGTTCTTACTAAAAATTAATTCGTAGGGGCAGTAGCCATGCGTTGTGGATGGGGTTGTATTAAAACAATATACGAAGTATCGTACCCAAACATCCCAATCAGTTTTATCAACTGATATATAAGAACGAATGAATTCGTTTAGCGTTCTATGACTTCGTTCCACGGTTCCTAATGTCTGGTGGTGGTGTGCCGTAGAAGTTATGTTTTTAATACCAAGGTACCGTATTTCAGAATGAATTCTTCGAATATAGCTTTAGCTACGACTTTTGCACTTTTATTTAGAATAGGTATGGCAACAAGATATTTTGTTAAGTCACATATCAGTGTAACTGCATATTCATTGCCTTGCTCTGTTTTTGATAGTGGACCGATTGTGTCTACTATTACTCTATCAAAAGCATTGATTGGTATTTCCGTTATTTTAAAAGTAGTTTTAGTGTGTGTTGTCACTTTTGACTTCTGACATTTTTGACATTTTCGTACGTAAGCGTACGGAGCGTAAAATTGGCTGCTAACCGGGTGAGACCTCGATTCGCAATAGTGGCTTTCATGTCGGAAGGAAAATTAATTTCCAATGACTTAACAAATTTGAAAGTACATTTAAACTCAGAGTCATACCCGTATGATGATCTAAATATAAGTTTTGACCGTTCTCGAAATTCCAGCAAAGCTATTATATGAGAGACCCTCAACCGCTGTTATCACCAAATACATTTTTGGAAAAAGCTCCAATGGTTGTTATCGATCTTTCATATCAAAATGAAGTCGTAAAGTCAGGAGCAATTGATGTAAGACTATCTATAAATTTATCGACTCCAAGTGCTTCGTTCACCGAAGCTTATTGCTTACTAATACATGATCGTTTAGTTGAATATTCACCGCTAAGTGGATTAGTTCAACGCATTGCTTAAAAGCATCATTAACAACAACAGCAGTACAAAAATAAAATAAAATAAATAAATAAATAATTTAAAAATGTATCAAGACGTAGTTTCCATTGATATACTGGGCTTCTATGGCAACAAAAACGAATACATATTAAAAGAAATAGCTGCAGTATTTAAAAATAACCCCCACCTGGACAGCCATTTCTTTTTACAACCCCCTTTGATTTTCTCCACTTGCCTACAATTGCAAGAAGAAGAGCACTCTGGATGACTAAAAACTATCATGGTCTTTGTTGGAATGATGGATCCTCTAGTTTCCTACAAGTCAGAAATTGGCTTCGGGATATTATATGCGATAATCATGTAATCACAACTGGACTTAAGAAAAAAGATTTTCTTGAAAAATTTCTTGCAATTTCAGTAGAAGACTTGGAAGAAGAGTTTAGCAGTACTAAAATTAATTCTTTGGGCTACAATGAGTTGTACACCGCAATTGTACACATGCATATAAATAATAATGAGTGTGCCCTAAAAAATTCTCGAACCATTTTGGAATTATATAAAGACTTTACATCTAAAAGTTTAGTACCCTTCTACTTAGATCAACATCACCCTGTAAATCATGAAATATTGATTAATTAAAAATCTTTGTATCCATTCAATTCAAAATTCGATTTATTTCTTCTTTGACGCTTCAAGAGTAAAGTTCATTACCATGCCAATGGGCGGAGTCGTTTCAAAAGATGAGTATGCCGCAAATCAATTATTCACCTGGTTGATGAATTCCAAGCGTAATATAAGGATATACTTTTTGATGAGCACACACAGTTTCTGACAGAGACCCGAGAATAATTTCAGCAGCATGGAAATCCAAAGATTTTAAATCTCGATGAGTATGGCGAACATTTATCGTCATGCTGCTGGGTAACAAAAAATCTAGCAACATGTGTAACGGATACATGTGCTTGTCACTTCTATATCTGGCGATAAAATAAGCTTATGAAACTCATCTCTAATTATCATAAGCTTACCTATGGAATTCGTTTTTGCTTTGTTTTATTTTAATGACACAAATGTTGCAAAATAACACTCGTTCACATAAAGATTTATATGTTGTACATGAATGTCAACATTGGTCATTGATTTGAGAAACAATATCCAAGCGTACTCATCTTCTATCGATAAAGGAAATTCGTTAAGTTGCATTCGAATTTCATCATACACCGAAATACCATCCATTTTCTTATCAAGCTCTAGTAGAAAGTCCATCAGGGGCATTGAAGTTTTCTCACATAGAGCCTCCTGCTCGTTAAGCACCTTATAAACCAAATCACGTAAACCATGAAGACTAACTAGTCGACCAGCTAGTACAGATCTGCAACTGAATAGCTACAATATAAAGAAACATTTAATTAAAATCAAAAAAATTCTTTGCAATCATAACTGAATTATTGGTACTTACTGACATTGTAGCAGTATTCACTTTCTTGAATGTTAGAGTTCAACTAAAGCCTACGATATTTAAACTTAGAGGTTTTATAGAAATCGCACAAACCAGGGACCGAAAATAACAGTTATGGAAGTGAAAAAAATTACTACGAAATATGGATCCCCTGATAAAATGGAGTACATGAATCTTCATAATTTTGAATGGCGAGTCCTTAAATGTGATAAATTTTTATTTGCAATTTTTATCACAAAAAAATTTTGAAATTGTTATATTATAATTTTTAAATAAAAATTTTGTTTTAACCGTTAAATGGTAATTTTAATATAAAAATTTTTTAATAATAGTTAAAACAAATTTTTATTATAAAAATTTAATTTAATTTTTATTTTGTAATTTTTATAATAAAAATTAATTTTTAATTTTTATTAAAATTTTTTATTATACAAATTTTTATAAAAATTACTAATCTAGTAGGTTTAAGTAAATCTTGTATCCTTCTATCAAAGATATTTTATAATTTACAAACGCTTACTAGATAAGTAATTTTTATAAAAATTTTTATAATAAAAATTTTTCATAACAATTAAAAAGTAATTTTTATTATAAAAATTACAAAATAAAATTAATTTAAATTTTTATAATAAAAATTAGTTTTAACTGTTATTCAAAAATTGTTATATAAAAATTACCATTTAACTGTTAAAACAAAATTTGTATTTTAAAATCATAGAATAACGATTATTTTAAAATTTTTATGTAAAAATTAGAAAATAATTGTTATTTCAAAATTTTTATCTAAAAAGTTATAACAGTTACGGTCCCTGGCACAAACACATTCACAAATAAAATACTTAGTTAAAATTTTCTACTAGAAAAATCAAAGTTTGTTACAGAACTCTTTAACAATAACAAAATTCGTTTTTGCGTACCCGCACAAGCCCACAAACAATGACTCAACCAATCCCTGCCATTGAAATCAATTCCAGCCTGTAGCATGTAACGAAGAAAAATAAACGTTATAATCGAGCTGCTGATAGGGTGACTGCTAATGGAGCACGCGGTGGTTCCCGGCTACTTGGTCGTCGGCTATGGGTGGATTTCAGAAATTGCATTAGGCCACTTGCTCGCATATACGCACAAACTTATTTAAAATTTCGCGTGCAATAAAGATATAACCAACACTTGGGTCGATTCACACCGGTATAGATAAGAAACAAAGAAACTACTAACTCTACTGTTATGGCTTTACTTAGATGGATTTGCGAATCTTGATGCGGAGTTGAGGCTGTGCAGGTGTATTGCGACAGCAGATGCCCACCCTTCCTATGATCACCTTATCCCGCCTGACCTACCTCGGCCGGTGATCCCTTTTAAAACTCCCTCTTCCTTTATCCAATTCCCCTAGAACGCAGCATGGCTCCACACACAATAACGCTTAGCACATTTTCGACATAAAATTACAAATATATATTTTAAAGTTATAAACCATATTTCTCCACTTTCAATTGCATTCCTCGTCTACAAATAATTATTAATTGGAGTGGGTAATATAAATTTGCTTAGATGAATTAATTAAATACAAAATTAGTTTTCTTTTTGTTTCTTTAAAATAATATGTCTGAGAATAAATTTAAGGAGAATTGGAATTCCTTACGATGTCATTTGAATTTAAAATACGTTAATTTAGTTTACTTTAATTAGAATTTAGGATAAGCAAAACACATGAGCAACACAAGAAACCCCACTTCGATCATGCCCGATCAACTTCTCGGCAATTGCGAGGTGTCAGTTCTAATAAAAATATTATTATTATTGTTTATTGTTTAAAGTTCGACAATTGGCTGTTAAACTGTAAATACTAAATTAGGTTGAATACATTAATTTATTAGCTAACAATGATCTGCTAACTTATACTAGTGAAAAAGATTATTTATAGGATTGATGAATCTAGGTACTGATAAATTTCATATGAGATAACATATACAGATTTTTCAAATGACAAGATTGAGGAAAGAGAATTATAGTTAGAGCACAGGACCCGGAATGGTTCATGTTGGGCATAGTTGGACCTGCAGAGTGACAATTGGAGTGGCCGGAACCTGGAAGGAACTGCAAGATCAATGTGTAGGTGAGGAGAGTTTCAGAATCAACCATTCCGAGAAGAAGCTAGTAGTAGGGGAATGTATGTTCTGAATCAATTGACCTTTGACCTTTGGCTTTGGGGAATACGGTCACACTAATTTTGGTGTTTTTATTTTTGGTATTTTTTTTGTTTTGCGACATGGTCACACTAATTAGGGATTATTTGAATTTTGGGTGTTTGGTCACACTGTTTTTTTGCCCGTTAAATTTAAATTGTGGGAGTTATTTTTGAATTTTGGCCGATAGTTGGGCGCAAAATTTAAATTTTGATCGTTTAATTTTTTCCCACCTCTTATAAATGGCGCGAAGTTTGAATTTGTGAATTTTTAAGGTTTTCCCCTTCCCTATTGTAATGGCGCGAAGTTTGAATTTGTGTGGGCTTTTTAATTTTGGTGTATGATCACACTAATTAGTGATTTTTTGATGGCGGGAAATTTGAATTGTTGTCTTTTTGGTGTGTTTCCATCCCTATTGATGTGGCGGGAAATTTGAATTCTGATTTTTTTTTTGTGTTTTCCATCCATGGTTGGAGGGCTTTTTTGAATTTTCAACGTTTTTTTGAATTTTTAATTTTGCGTTGTATGGCGGGAGTTTTTTTTTTGTTGTTTTTTTTCGAATTTTTGGTCAGAAGGGTGGGGGAACAGGAGCGGTGATCTGTGGTGGGGGCGGTGGAGGGTGTGGGCGATCTGCAGCGGTCCCAGCGACTTGGATCTAGTTTCTTTGTGTGTGTGTGTATGTTTTTTGTTTTCAAGATCACTTGACCTTGAACGGCTTGAACGGACTGATTGTGGGTGGGTGGGGATTTGCACTGGGGGGTGGAAAATAGGGAGTAGGCGTGGTGAACTGTGGAGGGAGGGCGATCTGCAGCGGGTAAAAGGAGCAGTAATGCAACTGGGGCAGAAGATGCAACTGCGCAAGTGGCTTACCCTTGAATTATTGTTTGCATTTCATTGATTGATTTCAAGGGCAGGGATAGGTTGAGTCATTGTTTGTGGGCTTTTGCGGATGCGTAAAAACGAATTTTGTTATTGTTAAAGAGTTCTGTGACAAACTTTGATTTTTCTGATCTTCGATTACTTGGATTTGTATGAGTTCGGTGTGGGAGGGAGCGCTGTTTTTGTTTTCAGAGGCTGGATGTGCAGCCGTGAGAAGATTGCAAGCTTAGCAAAATTTGCTTTTAAATTTGAGAGAATGGGAGTGTCAAGGCATTTTTTATGCAAAGAGTGAGAAAGAGAGAGAATAATATATTAGAAATTTGAACTCAGAGTTTTATTTCTGTGTGCGTGAGTGTATGTTTTCTGTAAAACTAAGCATTATGGAAGCCAAAGACTTTTAGTTTAACTTTGAAGTTCAAGTAAATCAAAACCGAAATGGCCTCCACAAGCAATAGTGTTAACGTATCCGTATTTTGTACCACCTGCAACGAAAATATAAATCGTAAGCAGTGGCATTATCATTTACGGTCTAATAACCATAAAGTTCGTGCGTTTATACCGATAAACGCAAGTAATTCGAAAGTAAAGCTGACTTCGAGCGGCTTTAAAAATCGGTTAAACGGTTATTCGTTCGAGAATTCTAGTAAAGACGTAATAATCCCTGAGGAGTTTTTGAAGGAAGCTGGGGCTGCCTTTATTCCAATTATTACAAAAATTCTGGATATACATGACGCGTGCAAAGTAAATTTCGAGCTATTTGGGGAATACATGAAGATGAAGGATGACGAAGAACTGATCCTGAAGTAAAATCACACCAAACCGAGATGACGGTTTTATTGTTGTCAACAGATGTTCAGCAGCTGTTCACCGAACATTCGGCGGTTATCAGAACAAAAATGGATGAATTCCAAGAGAAAGACAGTGGATGGAGCCTTCTGAAAATAATGCGTCTTGAGATGAACATTAACAAGTACTCTCCGCTGAAGGGTTCAAGTTACATCAAAACACCAAAGAAGCTCGTAAGGAAACACGCAATCATTAACGTTAGAAACAATGATCAGTTTTGTTTTAAATGGGCAATTATATCAGCCCTTAAGCCGTCAACTTGTAATTCTGACAGATGCTACAGCTACAATGTGAATGAGATTGGGGATTCAACCATCGAAATAAATGCGGAAATGACACTCAACTTTGAAAACTTGGATTTCCCCATACCCCTAAAGCAGATTAAAATTTTCGAAGCCCAGAATCCGCTCATCAGTGTGAATGTGTTTGGCTATGATGAGGAAGCTAACCAGGTGATTGGTCCGTTATATATTACTCAACATGAACGACAAACACATATCAATCTAATTCTCTTGGAACAGAATGAACGCACCCATTTTGCTTGGATCAAAAATTTGTCAGCGTAAGTACAATATAACGTTCGGAATACTTTATAACAATATTCCTTACGCTATCGAAATTAATTTGTTATTTCATAAATATAAACTATATTGATTTATTTATTATTTTTCGTTTTTAGACTTGTTCACACACAACTCAAAAAAAACTGCAATAAACTTTTTTTCTGCAACCTGTGCCTAAACTATTCAAAAGATGAGAGCTTACATCTACGACATAAGGAGCAATGTGGCAAGCTGGTTACTACACTTCCTGCAGCGGATAAGGCGAGTCTTAAATTTAAGAATTTTTCACATTCCTTAGATGTACCATTTGCGGTATATGCTGATTTTGAGTGTATGCTTACACCAGAAAATCTTAAAGTAAGCGAAAAATTGGAGATTTTAAACCATCACGTTCCCATAGCCTACTCATATTTCATAAAGTGTTCTTTCGATTCCACACTTGATAAATTTGTGATGGAGACTGGAAAGAATGCTGGTCTTAAATTTTTGACTTCCTTGATAAGAGATATTAATGAAATTTACATCAAGTACCTTGCAATTATTCAGCCAATGACTTTGACTCTTGAAGACATGGATGATTATTATAATTCGGTAAATTGTCATATTTGTGGAAAAGCCTTAAACTCTGATCGTGTAAGAGATCATTGTCATTTAACTGGGAAATTTAGAGGGCCTGCTCATACAGCTTGTAACATTAACTTCAAAACTGCACCTTTTGTTCCTGTGTTTTTTCACAATTTTTCTCATTACGATGCTCATTTGTTTGTTAGAGAGTTATCCAAGATCGATGGAGAAATTAAAGTTCTACCACTCAACAAAGAATTGTATATTTCCATGTCGAAATATATACAAATTGAGAGTCATAATATTAATTTGGAAATGCGATTTTTGGATTCGTTTCGATTTATGGCTGCTAGCTTAGACAATTTGAGTTCCAACTTGAAAGATGAAAACTTACAGATAATCAGAAAGTATTTCACAGATGATTTGCAGTTCAATCTTGTACGCAAGAAGGGAATTTTTCCATATGAATATATAGACTCCCCAGAACGATTAAAAGAAATTTCTCTCCCTCCAAGAGAAAAATTCTATAATAGATTAACTAACGAGGAATGTACCGTTGAAAATTATGCTCCCGCTAAAAATGTGTGGAACGCTTTCAAGTGCAAAAATTTAGAAGAGTATATGGAAATATACCTCAAGACTGATGTGCTTTTGCTGGCAGATGTTTTTGAAAATTTCCGAACAATTTGTAAGAAAATTTATTCACTAGACCCTGCTCATTATTATACATCTCCAGGCTTAGCTTGGGATGCAATGTTAGTAACCACTAAAATTGAATTGGAATTGCTTACAGATATCGATATGTACAAGTTCATCCAAAGAGGAATTCGGGGTGGTTTAGTTCAGTGTTGTAAAAGGTACTCAAAAGCCAATCACAAGTACATGAATGATTATGATCCCACGAAACCCTCCGAATTTTTAATGTATTTGGATGCGAATAATCTATATGGATGGGCAATGTCTCAGTATCTCCCATATGGCTTTTTCCAGTGGTTGACATATGATGAAATTAATGAACTTGATTTCCCCTCTATCTCTCATGACTCTGAATTCGGATACATTCTTGAGGTTGATTTGATATATCCAGAATGTCAACATGACAAGCACAATGATCTGCCCTTTTGCCCCAACAACCAGAAGCCCACCAAAGATGCAAAGGTTGAAAAACTTATCGCTGACCTTAGGGATAAAGTCAAGTATCCAATACACTACAGAAATCTACAGCAGTGTATGGCTCATGGTTTGACGCTGTCAAAGATTCATCGTGTTTTACGTTTCAAGCAGTCGCCTTGGTTAAAATCATATATTGATCTTAACACTAAGCATAGAACAGAAGCGAAAAATAAATTCGAGAAAGACTTTTTCAAACTGTTGAACAATGCTGTCTATGGTAAAACCATGGAAAATGTTGAGAAGCGAAAAAATGTAAAATTAGTAACGTCATGGGAGACAACAAATAGAAATCATCTCGGAGCAGGCGCACTAATCGCAAAGTCCAATTTTCACAGCTCGGCGAGATTTGCCGAAGACATGTATGCCATTCAAATGAAACAGCTGCATAATGTGTATAACAAACCAATGTATTTGGGATTTATAGTTTTGGAATTGTCCAAATGGTTAATGTATGATTTTCATTATGAGTACATGCAACCCAAATTTCAAAATAACCTTTCATTAAATTATATGGATACAGACTCATTCATATATTCGATCGAAACTGATGATTTCTTTGCTGACATTCGCGAAGACGTAGAAATGCGATTTGATACTTCAGAGTACCCTGAGGAGTTGACTGAAAAATTCAAGATCAAAAGGTGTAACAAAAAAGTGTTGGGAATGATGAAGGATGAGAACAATGGAAAACAAATGTTAGAGTTTGTGGGTCTAAGACCTAAAATGTATTCTCTTCTCTTAGATGGTGGTGGGTGCATCAAAAAATCCAAGGGCGTGAAAAAAGCAGCCCTACAAAAGCTTAATTTGAATAGCTATAAGGAATGCCTTTTCGAGAATAGAACATTGTCAGATAGCATGATAGTGTTCAGATCAAAGCTACATGAATTGTACACTGAAAAATTACGCAAAATTACCCTGAGTAGCAATGATGACAAAAGAAAGATTAGGATTAATAAGATAAGTACATATGCTTGGGGTCACTATAAAATTAAGGAAGCGCGTGAGAATAGAAAGAGGAAGATTGAGGAAATCCGTCAGAACAGAAGAACTATGATTGAGACAAATACTGATATGACACTCACTACTCTAGAGCTAGAAAGATTGCATAACGAAATGGAAATTGATGAGGTATTATAAATTGTAACTAGTCATAGTACTTCTCATGTAAAAAATTACTTTTAAGAAATTTATATAAAAAAAAAAAAAAAAAAAAAATAAATTAAAAAAATAAATAAATAAACAAAAAAAAAAAAAAAATCACACTCGTATGTGTTTTATTATAAAATTAGAGCCGTATAGCAAGTATGCATTTTTTCTAACTTTATTCAAAAATTTTGTTGATTGGATTTTTGCTGTTGGATTTTTTGCTGATCTTAATCAAAATATATATATATGATTCTCTAAGCAAAGAGAAAAAAGGAACGCAAATCAAACAAAACCCAACAAATTGTAAACAATTCAAACTGCTATAAAATAAGCTCATCTGGACTTGATCATTCTCTAAGCAAAGAGAAAAAAGGAGCGCAAAACAAACAAAATCCAACAAAATGTAAACAATTTGAACTGCTATAAAATAGGCTTTTATCTGGACTTGAGCCATCATTCAGTTTAGAGCAATGGAAACACAATCATATTCAGACGTTCCAACAGTTGAAGTTCAGGATCATAGGCTTCTCCTGAGTGCAGAGAGAGCAGACGTTATCGCTGACTTCAACAGTAAAAGTCAAAAGGCTTTGCTTTCACAAAGCTCTATGATCGTCGGTCGCGGATATTCCATCCTAAGCGGGAGTCGTAAAACAACAAAGTTCGGGGAGTCCATTGCCTTAGAACTTAAGGAACATGTATTGTACCTACCTCACAGGTACAATACCATGCGAAACTCGACAATAGCGGCTTTTTCGGATGGCGGCTATCAAGTCATCAAAAGACAGGATGGGAAGTTATACCTGGAGCAAGCTGATTTAGAATGGGTTTTACATTAAATACTTGCTTTTTGATTCAATAAAATCATTCATCTGTATATGTATTTATATATTTATTTGAAGCCGGGAAGAGTGAAGGGAGCTCGTTTCAGGTCATTGCCACATTCGCATTTTAACCACCGCCGGCATCACACGCTTTTTAGATTTTCTTTGTTTATAAAATAAAAAACTATGGATGATTCTCAGCGGCTTTTAACGGGAGATAGGGATAAAGCCAAGGAGCGACAGTATCAGGTCCCCCACAATCCATCTAAAGGAACAAGCTCTGATAAAAAGGAGGAAGATAAATACACTTCCTCAACCCAAAAATATGAACGATTTAAATGAAAAACTTTATTTTTATTTCACAATAAATTGAAATTTATAGAATATCTTTTGTATTTATCCAAGAGTTGTGTTCGTTGGGGAATCCCAACCATTTAACAAATACTTGATTGGCCTTTCTTTTTATAATCTTTTCAACCAGGTATGTGTTAGGAAAGCGTGTCTTTTTTAACTCTTCTTCATAGAATCCACCTTTGACAGATGCACCTTGATAGTCCTCCAATAGGTAGGTGGTAGGATTGGTATTTTTTATTTGTTTTACTTTAAAAATTTCCGTTGTCCAGTTGGGCGTATACCCCTTTTCAAAAATATGTTTATACTTGCTAATGCGCACATAATTACCTATACGAAATTTGGCTCCATTAAATATTTTGAGATGATTGTAGACAGTGTTTAACAGTTCCTTCTCATTCGATGAATTTACTTCAATGGGTGCCATTCCAATTGTTCTATGTAATTTTGTATTGTAATCAGAAAATAATTGTTTATAAATCTCAATCCACCGATATGATCCATTGAAACTGAACTCTTTCCACATCATTTCTTTCACCGTTCTATTGAATCGCTCAACAATAGAGGCTTTTAGACCGCTGAATGTTGAGTAGTGATTAATGTTGTGTTTATCAATTAAAGCCTTGAAGTCCTTATTAAAAAATTCTTTTCCATCATCAGTCTGCAAATTTTTAGGTATGCGACCCAACTTGAAAATAGATGACATTGCCCTTGTAACATCTCCAGCATTTTTGGTTTTGAGCGCAACACCCCAAGCATACTTGGAAAATGTATCAATAACTGTTAAAAGAAATCGGTACCCTTTGTTTGATGACGAGTAGTTCCCCATCTCCACCAAATCTGCTTGCCAATGATCATCGATTCCTTTCATAATAACCCTTCGCCGCTTGAAGTGTTTACGTGCTGGTGCATGTAGCTCATTTACTAATACTCTCTTACTCATACTAATGTTTTCTGTCCAATATTCTCAAAAATAATAACACTTATTATTATGATACTTGTGATGTGGTTGTGAATTTTAAGTTGTTAGACTCCAATCTTTCAATTTTTCCATGTATTATCTTTATCTCTTTTTCCACATGTTCAGTAAACTTGTCAAGCAGAATGCACAAGTTATTTAAATTTTGTTCCAGTTGAGATTTTAGTCTTTTATTTTTAATCTCGATCAGTGTTTGCAAGTCTTTCGTTGTTGCGTTGATGTGAAAATGAAGAAATTGTTTGTTGACAGCGTCTGATTGTTGTATAGGGTCTGCAATATTTTTAATACGTTTGCTTTGCGTATCAATGTTTTGATCCTTGTCCATAAATAACCCAAACAATTTTGCTCCATTTTTCTTAATATTTTCAGTAGTGTATTTTTCTCTAGAGTAGTGACCGAACTTGTCAACTGACATGATGATGGTGTAATGGGTATGCTAGTAACTCCCCCCCCTGCTATTTATTAAATGAGTTGGGGTATTTTCTTTAATTATTATTTTGTTAATAAATAATTTTTGCCTCTCGCAACTCTTCAATTATCGATACAATTTCATTATTATGATTACTATGCCCAGCTGCTTGTGAGGCAACTAAAAGCTTTAATCTATCAACAATTTCATTGGGATCATCCCAGTAAATATAATTTGGTTTATTTGTATTGAGTTTCATAAGTCCACTTCCCTCATAAAAAGATTTTTGACGGTACGGGGTTGAGTTAGCATTCGGTGCTGATGAAGATTTTTCAAAGAGGGGTTTTATTATTTTGGTATATTTTTTAGAACGGGTACCTTTAACTTGCCCACTAGCACTATGACCTCTTTTGTGAGCATTTGTTTGCAACAAAATCTTTTTGTATAGCTCCAATTCAAATTGATCATAACCTTGGGGAGAATTTCGAAAAATTAAAGAATATAGTCCTGGAGTAAGTAACCATCTTTGTCCGTTTTCAAAAATGATTTTTCCATCAGACAATGATATTTTACTATTTCCCAAGCTAAGTTGACCATTAGAATCTTTGAACGGTCCATATGCTTTATCAAGTTCTCCTCCTCTAGCTAATTCACTTAAATTGAGAATAAGACTTTCATTGTTGGATGTATTAGATTGTGAATAATACTGTTCAGTTGTATCATTTGATTCCCTGTTTATAGTGTCATACAGATTATAACCATCATTGTCATCAGCATCATTTACATTATTTTGATTTTCAATTTTAGGGACTCCAGCTCCGGCTTAATCCCAATGCTGGAGTTATTTATTGGATAAAATGCAACTTGTGTTTCTCCTTTGTCTTCATCTGTTTTAGTCAGTGCTAAATGTCTTGCTTTTTTCTCTTCACTAATAAGTTTCTTTAAAGGTTGAGTTATTGGCTTAAATACTTCCTCCAGTTTATTTTCACTTTCGGCTTTGCCTAGTTTTAGACTTTGAAATTTTCTTTTTAAGATATTTCTTGTCTTTGTTAATTCGCTGAGGGTGCGCTGGTCCATTTTCGTATGGGAAAAATCAGCAGATCAGTTTTAACAGCTCAGTTATTTAGATCAGGTCAGTAACATATCAATTTTAATAGCCCAGTTATTTGAAACAGGTCAGTTTTAACAGATCAACTGTAACAGGTAAATTGTGAAACAGCTTTTAAAAGATCAGTTGCGGGTAAATGTTGTTAGAGCAGATTAGTTTTCCAAGATAGACTGTTGACCCATGAGTGTGAGCTGTAATATATATTGCTTTTTGTAAAGATAAACAAATACTTGTTTTTGTTTCGATAAATGTTTTTATTGACAGTTATTCGATTTAGTATAATGACATCAAAAATTGTAGACACAAGTGTCCACAGTTAAAGGAATTAAATCGCTGTTTTTGCTCATAGTTGTAGGTGATATTTTTTCCCAAATACCTAATTAGTTCCTGTGGTGGTTGCAAATTACCGAAACTATCGAAATATTGATTTTCTCCATTAGTTCTATAATAAGCCACCCAATGTGTACCATTTGATTCTGTATTTGCCAAATTGATAATACCGCATTCCCTCTTCAATGGGCGCTTTGGTAGTGCATCTCTCATAAATACACCTCTGAAATAACGAATATGCTTGCGGGCAAACTCCATCAAATCAAGATTGGTAAGCGGCTTATTGGGTAGCTGACTTAAAAGTTTTTTGAGTGCGCTGATGTGGTAAGACCATAACCCTGTCGATATGGTTTCAGATGGAGTCCATGTCCCAAAGCAATAGCTTCCATTTTCTTATTGTGTCTTTTACTCTCTTCGAGCTGCTGGTGGGCATTTTTCGCATTATTTATAGTTTTAACAACGGCTGCACTACCCGAGGCGATTCCACCAAGAGCTCCTAGTGCAGTTAAAATTGACATCAATGGTAAAAAGCCTCCAACTTTTGGAACGCTAATCACTCGTGGGACAATAACATCTTTTTTTCCCCTTCCAAACGATTTGTTTATTGCTTTGCGTGCAATTGTTATAGCGCTGCTTATGTCTTGGGGCTTTTGTTTATTCAAGATACGAGTGGCCGCTTTGACAGCGTTCCTAAATGTTTTCTTTTTGTCGCATAGCGTTCTTTTTGTTTTTGATTTTGTTTTTCTTGTTGTTTTTTTCTGGATTTTTTGATTGAGACCCATTCCAAATTTTTTTTGAGTTTCATGGCGTTAGTAACGAAATACGCAGAGGCTTTTTCGCCAAAACTGCTGTCAGGTGCTTTAACTCGCTCCCAAGCTTTATCTGCTAAGATTGAATCAGCTGTATGTCGTTTGCTTAAGTCTTTCTCCTCTAAATATGCTATATCATGATCCCTGCAAGCGGAATCTAATGGATTTATTCCCTTATCGCCGCGCTCCAAGCGTTTTTCAAGTTTAGTTCCTGGACCACAGAACTGATAGCCAGGCAAATGCAATTCCACTGGGAGGGAGTTAATTATTTTATTCACAAGTCCACCACCCTTTGCTTTTGATTTATATAAGCGCATAACTAATATAATAGATGGTTACTCGTTGAAGATTCCTTAACGACTGATGTGCATTTTGTTGCAATATGCGATTAATAAAACAAAACAAACACATTGAGGTGAAAAATTTTGATTTTGTGGGTAATCAAAAAAATCGAATCTCACACAGCAGTCTCTTGCCTAACTCAATAAGAGGTCTAATCGTTGGTCCATCGAATTGTGGGAAAACAAATGTAATGATCAGCCTAATTGAAAGCCCAAACGGATTGAAATTTGAAAATATCTACTTGTACTCAAAGTCGTTACATCAGCCGAAATATGAATATCTAAAAGAACTTGTGTCCCCGGTAAAGGGAATGGGCTTCTATACGTTTTCTGAGAATGAGTCTGTTATTCCGACCGAGAAAGCGAAAAACAATTCAATAATGATATTTGATGATGTGGCATGCGAAAAACAGGAGAACATTCGCGCATACTTCTGTATGGGAAGGCATAAAAATGTTGATTCGTTCTATTTATGCCAGTCATATACACGCATTCCCAAACATCTTGTGCGTGATAACGCTAACATAATTTTAATGTTTAAACAAGATCAACTAAATATGAAGCATATATACCAAGACCATGTGGGTATTGACATGAGCTTTGAAACATTTATGAAAATTTGTCAATTATGTTGGAGAGATAACTATGGATTTCTGATGATTAACAAAGATGATCGTATAGACAACGGACGCTATAGAAAGGGATTTGATGTCTTTATAGTAATTTAAAATTTTTTAAGCATACTCGCATGTAAATAAAAGATAAAAAAAACTTGATTATAGTTTCACTTCTAAATACTAACTCAAAATGTCAACAACGTTAACTTTAACTGGAAACAGCTCAACATTAACGGCAAACTACTTTCCTCCCCTTGAAATGATGGGGGAATATGAGTGTTGTCTAATTGATTTTCATATGTTCAACTCTATCCCAAATGTAGATTTGTATAATAATCTATTTCATATTGGAGAACACATCATTGAGATACCTGTGGGATCTTATGAGCTCAGCGATATTACTGATGTTATTCTCGATAAGCTGTCTGCAGCAGGTGTAGAATCTGATCTTGAAATTAAAAGCAATAACAACACACTGCAAGTGTCGGTTATCAGTAGGACACTTCCAATTTATTTAGATAAGGTGCGTTCAATCGGATCTTTGTTTGGATTTAAGCCGAGAACCCTCGAACCAGCTGTTGAGCACATCTCAGATATGCCTGTGAATATTCTCAAGGTGAATGCAATTCGTTTGGAGTGTAACATTATAAACGGATCATATGTGAATAACATCCCATCGCATACCCTTCATGAATTTGCTCTAAACGTTCCTCCTGGTTATAAAATGGATGAGATCCCACGCAATCTAATTTATTTGCCGGTGAACACATGTGAGATAAGTACATTAACAGTACGCATCACTGATCAGAACGGAGACTTGATTAATTTGCGTGGGGAAGATATTACACTTCGGCTACACCTGAGACTGCGACAATGATAATTTATAACAATAGTATAAATAAAAGCGTATGGAGATCTCCATCACCAATCACTTTCGGTTATAGAACAGGACGAGGAGGAAGATCTGTACGGAGAGCTCTTACAACAGCAAATAAATTATTTTTAAAATCATTGGGCCTTAAAATCCGTAAACAATGAGCAATATATTAAATGTTTGTGAGAAACCCTACTCGGATGAGAGTATAAGTAAAAGAGAATACCACACCTACTCATCTTATCTGCAATCATTTAAGCCTAACGATGAAATTCGAATAAGCATCCAAAACCAAGATTTATATGTACTACCCCATGAAAGTTTTATCAATGTTGAGGGGTCGATTACCTCATCGGACATTACAGCCGTTCATGCAGGAAAACTTAAAAATAATTGCGTTGCACAGATTTTTGATGAAATTCGCTATGAGATAAACGGAATTGAAATTGATCGCACACGGTTCGTGGGTATAACATCAACCTTAAAAAATTATTTATCCTTAAATAAGCTCGAAAGTGAAATGCTTCGAAATGGAGGCTGGTTTCTTGAGAACGAAGACGAATTACTACTATCACCGAGTGGATTATTCAATTTCTCTCTTCCGCTGAAGTTTTTACTTGGGTTTGCCGAAGACTACAATAAAATCTTGTTGAACTGCAAGCATGAACTCATACTACTCATGGCGAAGAACATGAGTAAGGTATTTGAACAAAAAGTTAATAATATCGAGTATAAAATAAGCATATTGAATATAACTTGGAAAATACCACACGTAACCCTCAACGATCAAGCCAAACTGCAGATGTTTAATGTTATAAAAAGCGGAAATACTCTACCGCTGGCTTTCCGCAGTTGGGATTGTTATATCAACCCATCGCTTGTTAATGCCACCCAACATATATGGAGCGTAAAATTGGCTGCCAACCGGGAGAGACCGCGATTCGCAATAGTGGCTTTCATGTCGGAAGGAAAATTAATTTCCAATGACTTAACAAATTTGAAAGTACATTTAAACTCTGAGTCATACCCGTATGATGATCTAAATATAAGTTTTGATCGTTCTCGAATCGCTACTTTATACGATATGTATGCAAAATTCCAGCAAAGCTATTATATGAGAGACCCTCAACCGCTGTTATCACCAAAGACATTTTTGGAAAAAGCTCCAATGGTTGTTATCGATCTTTCATATCAAAATGAAGTCGTAAAGTCAGGAGCAATTGATGTAAGACTATCTATAAATTTATCGACTCCAAGTGCTTCGTCCACCGAAGCTTATTGCTTACTAATACATGATCGTTTAGTTGAATATTCACCGCTAAGTGGATTAGTTCAACGCATTGTTTAAAAGCATCACTAACAACAACAGCAAAAATTAATAAATAAATAAATAATTTAAAAATGTATCAAGATGTAGTTTCCATTGATATACAGGGCTTCTATGGCAACAAAAACGAATACATATTAAAAGAAATAGCTGCAGCATTTAAAAATAACCCCCACCTGGACAGCCATTTCTTTTTGCTACCCCCTTATGATTTTCTCCATTTGACTACAATGGCAAGAAGAAGAGCACTCTGGATGACTAAAAACTATCACGGTCTTTGTTGGAATGATGGATCCTCTAGTTTCCTACAAGTCAGAAATTGGCTTCGGGATATTATATGCGATAATCATGTAATCACAACTGGACTTAGGAAAAAAGATTTTCTTGAAAAATTTCTTGCAATTTCAGTAGAAGACTTGGAAGAAGAGTTTAGCAGTACTAAAATTAATTCTTTGGGCTACAATGAGCTGTACAATTGCGGCATGCATATAAATAATAATAATGAGTGTGCCCTAAAAAATTCTCGAACCATTTTGGAATTATATAAAGACTTTACATCTAAAAGTTTAGTACCCTACTACTAAGATCAACATCACCCTGTAAATCATGAAATATTGATCTATTAAAAATCTTTGTATCCATTCAATTAAAAATTCGATTTATTTCTTCTTTGACGCTTCAAGAGTAAAGTTCATCACCATGCCAATGGGCGGAGTCGTTTCAAAAGATGAGTATGCCGCAAAAACAATTATTCACCTGATTGATGAATTCCAAGCGGAATATAAGGATATACTTTTTGATGAGCACACACAGTTTCTGACAGAGACCCGAGAATATTTTCAGCAGCATGGAAATCCAAAGATTTTAAATCTCGATGAGTATGGCGAACATTTATCGTCATGCTGCTGGGTAACAAAAAATCTAGCAACATGTGTAACGGATACATGTGCTTGTCACTTCTATATCTGGCGAAAAAATAAGCTTATGAAACTCATCTCTAATTATCATAAGCTAACCAATGGAATTCACTAACTAAGGTTAAATAAAAAATAATGCGCTTCCATTCGTTTTTGCTTTGTTTTATTTTAATGACACAAATGTGGCAAAATAACACTCGTTCACATAAAGATTTATATGTTGTACATGAATGTCAACATTGGTCATTGATTTGAGAAACAATATCCAGGCGTACTCATCTTCTATCGATAAAGGAAAGTCGTTGCGTTGCATTCGAATTTCATCATACCCCGAAATACCATCCATCTTCTTATCAAGCTTTAGTAAAAAGTCCATCAGGGGCATTGAAGTTTTTTCACATAGAGCCTCTTGCTCGTTAAGCACCGTATAAACCAAATCATGTAAGCCATAAAGACTTACTAATCGACCAGCTAATACAGATCTGCAACTGAATAGCTACAATATGAAGAAACATTAAATTAAAATTAATAAATTCTTTGCAATTATAACTGAATTATTGATACTTACTGACATAGTAGCAGTATTCACTTTCTTGAATGTTAGAGTTCAACTAAAGCCTACGACATTTAAACTTAGAGGTTTTATAGAAATCGCACAAATTTTCTACTAGAATAATCAAAGTTTGTCACAGAACTCTTTAACAATAACAAAATTCGTTTTTGCGTACCCGCACAAGCCCACAAACAATGACTCAACCAATCCCTGCCCCCACCCCAACCTCATCCGTAGTCCAGAAAAATCAAAGTTTGTCACAGAACTCTTTAACAATAACAAAATTCGTTTTTACGCATCCGCAAAAGCCCACAAACAATGACTCAACCTATCCCTGCCCTTGAAATCAATCAATGAAATGCAAACAATAATTCAAGGGTAAGCCACTTGCGCAGTTGCATCTTCTGCCCCAGTTGCATTACTGCTCCTTTTACCCGCTGCAGATCGCCCTCCCTCCACAGTTCACCACGCCTTTTCCACCCCCAGTGCAAATCCCCACCCACCCACAATCAGTCCGTTCAAGCCGTTCAAGGTCAAGTGATCTTGAAAACAAAAAACATACACACACACACAAAGAAACTAGATCCAAGTCGCTGGGACCGCTGCAGATCGCCCACACCCCTCCACCGCCCCCACCACAGATCACCGCTCCTGTTCCCCCCACCCTTCTGACCACAAATTCGAAAAAAACAACAAAAAAAAAACTCCCGCCATACAACGCAAAATTAAAAATTCAAAAAAACGTTGAAAATTCAAAAAAGCCCTCCAACCATGGATGGAAAACATTAAAAAATATTAGAATTCAAATTTCCCGCCACATCAATATGGATGGAAACACACCAAAAAGACAACAATTCAAATTTCCCGCCATCAAAAAAATCACTAATTAGTGTGATCATACACCAAAATTAAAAAGCCCACACAAATTCAAACTTCGCGCCATTACAATAGGGAAGGGGAAAACCTTAAAAATTCACAAATTCAAACTTCGCGCCATTTATCAGAGGTGGGAAAAAATTAAACGATCAAAATTTAAATTTTGCGCCCAACTATCGGCCAAAATTCAAAAATAACTCCCACAATTTAAATTTAACGGGCAAAAAACAGTGTGACCAAACACCCAAATTCAAATAATCCCTAATTAGTGTGACCATGTCGCAAAACCAAAAAAATACCAAAAATAAAAACACCAAAATTAGTGTGACCGTATTCCCCAAAGCCAAAGGTCAAAGGTGAATTGATTCAGAACATACATTCCCCTACTACTGAAGCTTGTGAACAAATAATACCCCATTGCAAATTCTGCGATGATGTAAAGATTGTAAATCAATTAATTTTAACATCGATCGGTAAGACGGTAAATGCCTACTAGGGTCCCAGTTCAAATTCCGAAGGGCAAAAATTAAAAACTGTTTTTGAACAGATTCGATTATAGCTTGCTGCTCCTTGTACTGTGGTCCCCATACACTAGAGCAGTATTCCAAAATAGGACGTACTAAGGATATGTACAATGTTTTAGTCGTATAAGGATCGTCGAACTCTTTTGACCAACGTTTTACAAATGCCAAAACTCCTTTGGCTCTATTAACTGTGGCGGCGATATGGCTGTTAAAACATAACTTGTGGTCAAAAAGAACACCAAGATCATTTACATAAGAAATGCGATCAAGAACATGATTTCCTATAGAATAGGATACAATGTGAGGTGAGGAACGATAAAAAGTCATCATTTGGCATTTTGAATGATTTAAGAATAGAAGGTTATCCGAACACCACTTCTGCAGTTCATTTAGGTCTAGTTGTAAACGCGTGTGTAAAAAACAATCAAAGTACGGCAGACAAATTTTAACGTCATCTGCGTACATAAAAACGGTTGAATGGGATATGACTTGAGGGAGGTCATTCACAAAGAGTACAAAAAGCAACGGACCTAAATGGCTGCCCTGTGGAACTCCTGATGTCACGTTGACAACATTTGACAGTTCATTATTAAATAGTACTCTTTGTGTACGACTAGATAGATATGATGAGATCCATCTCAAAATGTTTGGTGGAAAGCGAATCCATGCTGACAAGGAGATATGAGGTTGCTACAGAGATGCTGCAGTTGCGATGTTATCATCTGTTCAAGCAATTTTGGGATGGCGGAAAGCTTTGCAATACCCCGATAGTTCTCAACGTTTAACCTTGACCCTTTTTTATGAAGCGGAATGATGAATGATTCATTTCAAATTACTGGGAGGCAAGAATCTTTCAAGGACATGTTAAAGAGATAGGTGATAGGTGAACAAAGAGCTCCAGCACAGTACTTTATAATGCAGCTTGGGACCTTATCGGGGCCTGCAGAGAAGGAGGTGTCAGTCATTGACAGTCCTTGTAAGACATCGCACTCGGTAAAAAAGGGAAGAAAAATATTGTTCGCGCAAGGTAGAGAGTAAGGATATGGGGTAGAAGAGTTGTAGGATTGTGAGGAATAGGTCGTCTGAAAAAAGGAAGCAAATAAATTCGCAATGTTAGAAGCAGAAGATTCGGTCTTATTCTGGAAATGAAGAGAAGGAGGATAAGCATTCGATTTGCGTTTAGAGTTGACAAAGGAGTAGAACTGTTTTGGGTCGGTACTGAAATTTATCCTGCATTGTGAGAGGTAGTTTGTATAGCATTGGTTATTAGTGGTAATAAATTCAGAACGTGCTGAAGTGTAAAGTGCAAAGTCATAAGAGGAACCAGTCTTTTGAAATTTTTTGAAGAGTCTAGATTTCTTGTTTTTAAGATACGACTATTGCGGTGAGAACCAGGGAGGTTTAGTTGAAGGTACAACTTTTACCTCCGGAACATGAATTTCAAAGGCAGAGTGTAGAGTTTCATAAAATGCTTCGACTGCAGAATCAATGTTCGAAAATGAGTGAAGAAATGACCAGTCAATATGAGCAAGATAAAGATTTAGCTCATGAAAGTTAGTCTTTCGAAAAAATTTCACGCGACTAAATGCCGGTGGATTATTCGTTACCTCAGAGTCAGCAATCTCAATAGAGATCATTAGAGATGGATGGTGGGCATCTTCAGGAAAGAAAACTGGGTTAGCTCGAGCGACCGTTGCAAGAGAAGCATCGCTTACAAAGATCAGGTCAAGAAGCTTTTGCCGACTATTTTTTATTGTGTTAATTTGGGCCAGAGATATGTCAGTTAGTCCTTCGATAAAATCGTGTTGACTATCTGGTAAAAGGTTAAGAACTTCACAAGGCAGCCACGTTATATGTGGTAGGTTAAAATCACCCAAAACAATCAACTGATCAGAGTGACCCATTGCAGACGCCACGAGGTGAATTGCAGAAAGGTGGTTCAAATAGACAGTTGAATCAGATCTGGGAGGAATGTAAGAGCATGTCAAGAAGATATTTGATATTCCAATGCGGACTTTGACTGCAACAAACTCAATCCCTTGAGTATTGTCAAATGGAAGAGTTAGAGATTTCTAATTCCACGCAATAGGCGGCATCTCACTCTTTTAGGGGTCTCCCTTAGTTTTTTATTTTTAATATTTTATTTATTGCTTTAGCAATGACTTACATGCCTTTCTCCACGAAGAAGCGCTTCCAGTGGCTGCAACGGCTGAAATTGGTTAGGAGGAACACACAAAAAAAAGAATACACCCAAAAAAAATGTTAACACACCATTAGTTTGACGACTTCACTCTCTTTTCCTATTTCCTTCTTCCACGAATTTACTAATTTCTTTGCCAAGCAACTCTCGCGCTCAAAGATGTCGGTCTGAATAACGGAGAAGAAGCAATTAGGAATATGGTATTTAACGGAGAAAAATGTAATTTCAAGCGGTTGTTCTTGCTTATAAAAAAATGATTTATCTTTTCTTTTCTAACACCCACTATCACAAATTTCGCCGTCTAAAGTGATCCAGCACCGTTACGGCCTCACTTTTTTTCGAACGGAGCAAAGAATTTCTGCTTTGAGCTTCTCCGTTTGGATTTTTTCTTCTTTTTTTTCGGTTTGCACAAACAAAAAAAATACGAGGTGACCCACGATGGGGGGGTTGCGAGACACTAAAATGTCTTTAGATGGCCTTTTGTTACGAAAACTCCGACTTTTCACTCCGATCCCGAGGGAGTCGATGGGATCATTAAATGGATTAATATCAGCTGTTAAGTGACCAGCGTTGGCATCGGAATAGAGGCTAACTTACCCTTTTGGGAGTATGGCATACAAAAAAATGTGTTTTTTTTTTTTTTTTTGCAGTATGGGTCCCTTTTAACTAGATTTTTTTCTAATTGGTATTTTTGATACGTTTGACCGCACTTGAAAATAAAACAACTTGTTGCGTCGGTTGCCAAAATTAGAACAGAGTTTTGTTTGGAGGAGCAGCACGAAGAAAGTTTTTAAAAGTTTCAAGGGGTTTTCACCTTTTTATCTGTGGCTCTCCTTAATGCTTTTACCCATTTTTTTCCAACAAATTTCTCTTTATCTTCAGTACGCGCTGCCTGCTTTTGGGCATTAAACAATCTTTCAGTGTCAATCTGGTATTCAAGCGTCACTACAAGCCTCTATAAACAATTACAGTGTGGGGGACACCTCATCCACAGACCAGAAAAATCAAAGTTTGTCACAGAACTCTTTAACAATAACAAAATTCGTTTTTACGCACCCGCAAAAGCCCACAAACAATGACTCAACCAATCCCTGCCCTTGAAATCAATCAATGAAATGCAAACAATAATTCAAGGGCAAGCCACTTGCGCTGCAGATCGCTCTCCCTCCACAGTTCACCACGCCTACCCCCTATTTTCCACCCCCCAGTGCAAATCCCCACACACCCACAATCAGTCCGTTCAAGCCGTTCAAGGTCAAGTGATCTTGAAAACAAAAAACATACACACAAACAAAGAAACTAGATCCAAGTCGCTGGGACCGCTGCAGATCGCCCCCACCCCTCCACCGCCCCCCACCACAGATCACCGCTCCTGTCCCCCCCACCCTTCTGACCAAAAATTCAAACAACCATAAAACGCAAAATTCAAAATTCAAAAAAACCTTAAAATTCAATAAAGCCCTCCAACCATGGATGAAAAACATCAAAAAAGATCACAATTCAAATTTCCCGCCACATCAATAGGGATGGAAACACACCAAAAGACAACAATTCAAATTTCCCGCCATCAAAAAATCACTAATTAGTGTGACCATACACCAAAATTAAAAAACCCACACAAATTCAAACTTCGTGCCATTACAATAGGGAAGGGAAAACCTTAAAAATTCACAAATTCAAACTTCGCGCCATTTATCAGAGGTGGGAAAACACTAAAACGATAAAAATTTAAATTTTGCGCCCAACTATCGGCCAAAATTCAAAAATAACTCCCACAATTTAAATTTAACGGACAAAACAACAGTGTGACCAAACACCCAAATTCAAATAATCCCTAATTAGTGTGACCATGTCGCAAAACAAAAAATATCAAAAATAAAAATACCAAAATTAGTGTGACCGTATTTCACATAGTCAAAGGTCAAATGTCAATTGATTCAGAACATACATTCCCCTACTACTCATAAAAATACTTTCGAGGCAGTAAGACACGTATGTAAAGATAAACTGCACCTTTCTGAACCAGCAGTTGAAACGACTCGAAAACTGAGCGAACACGGTGGCAAAATGAGTGTTTTGGTCGCCTTCAACACAATGGATGCCGTGCAAGCAGTTATTAAAAAGGCGAAACTTCTAAAAGGAACAACAATCTACATAGAACGAGATCTTAACAGTAAACGTAAGAATCAGAAACATGCCATGCTGATGATGCGCAGGGAGCTACTGACAGTTAATATGGAGAAACGAGTTTATGTGAGAGATGATAGGATATGTGTGGAGGACACTTGGTTCTACTGGAGCAACAAACAGGATCTACTTAGCGAAGGAAAACCGGCAGAGCCAGTGTTAAAGGAAATTTATGGTAAAGATCTGCAAATTAATTCAAATTATAAAGATTTAGAAGCTAAAGCTGCAACAAAAAACTATTGATTAATTTAAACAGCCAAGAATCACTTAGCATACAAATACTAGCATATACTGCAGCAGGATTAAGGAGCAAACTTTTATTTAAGCACTTTATAAATTATGTAAAAAGTCAGGATATATTCTTTTTATTCGAAACTTTTATTGAACGTGGATTTGAAGAACTGGAGACTTATTTCCCAGATCACCAATTAATTTGGATTTCGGCAGAGCGTGTGCATACAAAGGGACGTGCAAGTGGAGGCTGTTTATATGGTATAAAAAGGAGCATACGGCACATGTGCAGTTGGGAGCAACTCGAAACGACAACAGTGGTACAACTCAGACAGCACAACCAAGTATATACGATTGTTCCAGCGTACTTAAAGTGCAACAAGTGGAGTGAAGACTACAATAACTTGTATGACATTTTACTGGAGGGCGCAATAGAAAATATAATGGTAACAGGTGACCTAAATGGAAGGATTGGCGACCAGCAGGTATACACGGAAGCTTCAGATACAGCCCATGGTTATAAAGGGATAGAAAGCAAATCACGTGACAAAAAGTTGAATGCGCACGGAGGCAGCATCATTGAAATGTGTGAGTGAGTCAATTTGACGGTACTAAATGGCAGAATGATGGGAGATGAAGATGGTAGCTATACCTTTTTTAGAAATGATGAGGCATCCACGATAGACTATTGTCTAATCAACGGGAATTGGCATGGAACAGTGCAGGATTTTAGTGTGGAAATGAGACGTTCTCAGATCACTTACCATAGTAGCGCGGTGCACATTTAAAACACCAAAAAGGAGCGAAAGAAACATAAAAAATCATCAAATTCCGCAGCTAAGATGGAATCCACATAGGGGCGAACTATACAGGGAAGCACTAAACAGGCAACTTGCGGAACAAAGAGCTGAGTTGGAAATAAACCAGAATGGTATACTGCTGTTAGAAAACTGCGTCAGAGTGGCAGCAAAATGTATGGGAACTCCAAAAATTGGCAACAAACAAAAAACCCGTGGTTAGATATGCAATGTGAGCTTGCACGAAAAAAATCACTTAACGCTCTAAAGAGAGCTAAAGCAACTGACACCTGTGAATCAAAGGTGGAATATCAGCAAGAAAACTCTGGCTACAAAAAAATATGTAATGAAAAGAAATATGTGTACCAAAGAAGAATGCAGGAAGCGATTTCAAACGTAAGGACGAGTAAAGACATCTGGTCATTGGCAAGACGCATAAACGGAAGCAAGACACGTAAAGCCATTCAAATCGACCAAATTTGCTGTCAAATTATTTTCATTCCCTTCTATACACCGCGAATCCGACAAATCATATTAGCTACGCCTCGCCATGGATTTTAATTACTGAGTTGGACACAGAATTAACGAGCGCAGAGGTCAGATCGGCATTAAAAGATTGCAAGGATAAAAAAGCCCCAGGCTTAGATTGGATTCCAGCAGAATTTTTAAAGAACGCAAGCCCTCAACTCATGGAAGACCTAACGCGGGAATATAACAAAATTTTCGAAAAGAGCCATGCTCCAGACTCTTTCAGGGAAAATATAATATTCCCAATACATAAGAAAGGAGATCCACTGCAACCGGGTAACTACAGGGGAATATCATTTCACGATGCTGCGTTAAAAATCTTCGCATCGGTACCTCAAAAGCGGCTAACAAACTGGATAGAGAGAAATAGGGTACTAAATGAATGCCAGGCCGGATTTCGTAAAGGGTATTCTACAGTGGATAGTATATTTGTGCTGACGAGCGTGGCCAAGAATATTTTGGAAATATTTGGAACAAAAAAGGAAACTTTTCCTATTTTTATGGATTTCCGCGCTGCGTTTGACACTGTCAAAAGAAAGGCATTAATGTACAAATTAAGTAATCTTGGCATATCCACAAAGCTAACAGCAATCTTAGAAGCCTGTACGAAAGTAATAAGTCAACTGTGTGGGATGGTAAAGACTTCTCTGGATGGTTTGATACAAACACAGGCGTTAAGCAAGGCTGCCTTATAAGTCCATTACTATTATCTTTGTACATAAACGATCTGCACAATTACCTGTCAGGTGGCGTAAGGATTGGCAACATGCAATGCAAGGCGCTTATGTTTGCAGACGATATGGTGCTTTTGGCTGAGAGCGTGGAGGATATGCAAAGGATGATAGACCAAACAGAGCGATACTGTCAACAATGGAGTCTTGAAATAAACAAGGATAAGTCCAAAGCTATGGTGTTACGGGATGGAAGAGGACTACGTGCTCAAAAAGAGAAGTGGACGCTTGGGGAAACTACACTTGAAATTGTATCGGAATACACCTATCTTGGCGTAAAATTAAAGCAAAATATGAGTTTTGAAAAACATTTAAGGCAAAAGCTAAAAGATGCGACTATTGCGCTAAATACCACATGGAAAGGATTTATGGAAAATTCGGCAAAATATCATTTTTTTTTTTTTTCGTTGGCTTTTTGTAAAATAATCTGAATATTAAAGTCGTTAAGAGGCTTTTCTGATATTGGTATGATATCTTGATCGTCATTATCTGGGTGTGCCATTGAATCGCTATTATTACCTTGCATTGAGTCAACTTCTGTGACTAAAGTATCTATTTGGATTCTGCTAAGAGCATCGGCGTTTGTATTAAGTTTGCCTTTTTTATATATGATTTCGTAATCATATTCTGCCAATTGTAAGCGCCACCTGACTAACTTCGATGATGGTTCTTTAACACTCTGTAACCACATGAGTGGTCTATGATCTGTAATGATTTGAAATTTCTTTCCGAATAGGTACGGTCGGAAATAACGAATGGCCCAAACTATTGCGAGCATTTCCTTTTCTGTAGCTGAATAATTCATCTTGTGCTGTTAGTGGTTTTGTAATTCTGGCGAAATCTTTGATAAACTTTCGGTAGTATCCCAAAAGTCCAAGAAACGATTTTATTTTTTTTCTGGTTTTTGGTAAGGGTAAGGATTTAACCGCTTCGATCTTTTTATACCCTTGCAGAGGGTATATTAAAATTGTCACGATGTTTGTAACGCATAGAAGGAAGCATTTCCGACCCCATAAAGTATATATATTCTTGATCAGCATGACGAGCTGAGTTCATTTCCGTCTGTCCGTCCGTCCGTCTGTCCGTCTGTTTCTATGCTATCTTCTCCCTCAGTTTTTAAGCTATCTTGACCAAACTTTGCAAAAAGTCTTTAAATACAAATACGCTGCACATTTGTCGGAATGGGCCGGATCGGATGACTATATCATATAGCTGCCATAGGAACGATCGGTCCAAAAACTAGTTCTAGTGAAAAAAACTTTTTTATTTTCCATCGAAGCGTCACCAGTCGTTGTATATATTAGTTTTAAATGCTTCCACACAATTCTGGAAAAATTGATCAAAATCGGATAACTATAGCATATAACTGCCATATAAACGGTCGGTCAAAAACTAGTTCTAGTAAGAAAAACTTTTTTGTTTTCCATCGTAGCAACTTCAATCGTGGTATATATTAGTTTTATTTGCTTCCACACAATTCTGAAAAAAAGTTTTTAAAATCGGTTTACTATAGCATATAGCTGCCATATAAACGGTCGGTCAAAAAATAGTTCTAGTGAGTAAAACTTTTTTGTTTTCCATCATAGCGTCACCATTCGTGGTATATATTAGTTTTATATGCGTCCACACAATTATGGAAAAATTTATCAAAATCGGATGACTATAGCATATAGCTGCCAAAGGAACGATCGGTTTAAAAACTAGTTCTTATGAGAAAAACTTGTTTGTTATCAATGGTAGCCTTTCAAAAACTGCAAGGGTATTTAAAACATCTGCATAGCCGATGTTAACCTTCTATTTTTTTGATTTGGTTTGGTGCCTTCCGCTGCCACTATATGACCTAGAAATTCAATTTCTATTTTAAGAAATTCTGACTTGTCCGTTTGTATTTTGTAGTGAGACTACACACATTTTATATACATATGAACTTACATACATTTAAATACATTAAACAGTCATATAGAAACAAATATACATGAACATTGTTGCACTTAAATGAAGCAATAACTCAAGCACATATATATGTAACATGAGTACACCACACTTGAAATCTAACAAAACTGCCGCGCAAGCGTTTTTACGGCAGCTTGCATGCTTGGAGCTCATGCCCAAGACATGCTTATATATATATATATATATATAACACACACACACATACAGACATTATGCTCACTCTCCCTCTAGCGAGTAAGAATACACAATTATATGTTTAGCTTAAGCGAACAAAACCAGCAACAGAAAGAAATAAATTGTCAACGAAAGAGAACACATCGTGACTCTAAAGGAACTCAAAATTCTTATTCTTCTTATTGTGAATGGGGCGAGAGACTTCAACTGAGTATACGGGATGGCGTTGTCCTGCTAATATCTGATCAACCTAACTGAAGCAGGACGACCAACATTACATGGCGACCGTAGTCAAGGAGCAGATACCTGAGGAAAAATATCTGAGTGAGTACAGTGAGAGTGTGTTAGTAAATAAGAAAAATAACTAAAACGAGAAATGAATAGCCAAGACATTGGCTAGAAAATGCCAAAGAAAACGAGGGGTGGTCGAGGAGTAAAGATACAAAAACGTATAGGCCACCCCCAAAGAGAATAAAATGGCACTAAACTTGAATTAAATTGAACTGAATTACAACTCCTAAAAGAGGAGAAACAAAAAAAAAAAACACCAACACCTCCACTGGTACCACCAGTAAATATTATAAAAAACATATGTAAAGAATATTCGTGTTATCCAGATAAGATCCATCAGCTGCCCAAGAAGAAAAAGGAATGTCCGCCCGACTGTGAGAGTCCATTGTTTGCACCATACTGCATTGGTACATGCATGGCAAAAAAGAATTAGCTTGTGCGAAGACCCGCACTGGCCCCGCCTGAGCTCATAGGCCCAGGACAACAGCAGCAGCCTGTGCAAACCGGCACCGGCATCGCCTTCACCAAAGGCCCAGGACAACAGCAGCAGTTGAAGGATGTCCCCAATTTTTAATTTACTTAAATATATAAAAATGAAATTTTGAAATTCTTACGTCTATGTAAACCTAATATATTTTTAATCAAATATTGTAAAACCCAATGTTAATTAGTGCTGCTTCAGTAGCGCTAAAGAAGTATAAGCCTGCAAAGCTTATGCGAAAATTAGGTAGGAAAATGTAAAACGTCAACTACGGTACAACCTTTCTCTCCACCTACGAGGTGTATTAGGAACGTGTGTCTTATACATGCGAGTTTTGGCCTTAAGGCTAAAAGTAAAAAAGCAAAAAGTAAAAAAAAACGAGAAGGCAAAGCTAACTTCGACTGTGTCGAAGTTTTGATACACTTGAAATACTTTACTCCAACTGATTTAACCGGTAAAATATATATAGGATATAGATCTCAGATATTTAAAATTTTTAAATCATTGATAATTAAAATTTGATACCAAAAAAAATAGAAGGCTAACATCGGCTACGCCGATGTTTTAAATACCCTTGCAGTTTTTCAAAGGCGCTACCATTGATAACAAAAAAGTTTTTCTCACTAGAATTAGTTTTTTAGACCGATCGTTCCTATGGCAGCTATATGCTACAGTCATCCGATTTCGAAAAATTTTTCCAGAATTGTGTGGAAGTATATGAAACTAGTATATACCACGATTGGTGATGCTACGATGAAAAACAAAAAAGTTTTTCCCACTAGAACTAGTTTTTGGACAGACCGTTTATATGGCAGCTATATGCTATAGTCATCCGATTTTAATAAATTTTTCCATAATTGTGTGGAAGCATATAAAACTTATATGTACCACGATTGGTGGCGCTACGATGGAAAACAAAAAAGTTTTTCCCATTAGAACTAGTTTTTGGACCGATCGTTCCTATGGCAGCTATATGCTATAGTCATCCGATTTCGATCAATTTTTCCATAATTGTGTGGAAGTATATGAAACAAATATAAACTAAGATTGGTAATGCTTCGATCGAAAACAAAAAAGTTTTTCTCACAAGAACAAGTTTTTGAACCGACCGTTTATATGGCAGCTATATGCTATAGTAATCCGATTTTGATAAATTTTTCCAGAATTGTGTAGAAGCATATAAAACTTATATGTACCACGATTAGTGACGCTACGATTGAAAACAAAAAGTTTTTCTCATTAGAACACGTTTTTGGACAGACCGTTTATATGGCAGCTATATGCTATAGTCATCCGATTTTGATCAATTTTTCCACAATTGTGTGGAAGCATATAATACTAATATATACCACGATTGGTGACGCTACGATTGAAAACAAAGAAGTTTTTCTCATTAGAACTAGTTTTTGAACCGATCGTTCCTATGGCAGCTATATGATATAGTCATCCGATCCGGCCGATTCCGACAAATGTGCAGCGTATTTGTATTTAAAGACTTTTTGCAAAGTTTGGTCAAGATAGCTTTAAAACTGAGGGAGGAGATAGCATAGAAACAGACGGACAGACGGACAGACGGACGGACGGACAGACGGACAGACGGACAAACGGAAATGAACTCAGCTCGTCATGCTGATCAAGAATATATATACTTTATGTGGTCGGAAATGCTTCCTTCTATGCGTTACAAACATCGTGACAATTTTAATATACCCTCTGCAAGGGTATAAAAAAACTATTCTTAGTAAAACACATTTTCCGACCGATCGGTCCTATGGCAGCTATATGCTATAGTCATCCGATTTTGATAAAATCTTGCAGAATTGTGTTGACGCATATAAAACTAATATATACCAAGATTAGTGACGCTAGGATGAAAAACAAAAAAATTTTTCCCACTAGAACTAGTTTTTTGACCAACCGTTTATATGGCAGCTATATGATATAGTTATCCGATTTTGATAAATTTTTCCAGAATTGTGTGGAAGCATATAAAACTAACATATACTAAGATTAGGGCTGCTGTAATGGAAAACAAAAAAGTTTTACTTACTAGAACTAGTTCTTAGATCGATCGTTCCTATGGCAGCTATATGATATAGTTATCCGATCCGGCCGGTTCCGACATATTAGTTGCGTGCAGTAAAAATAAGACTCTGTGCGAAATTTCGATAGCTTTAAAACTGAGAGACTAGTTCGCGTAGAAACATACAGACGGACAGACAGACGGACGGACAAACAAGCGGAAATGAACTCAGCTCGTCGTCCTGATCAAGAATATATATAGTTTATAGGGTCGGAAATGAATATTTCTATGCGCTACAAACTTCTGGGCAAAAAATATATACACTTTTCAAGTGTATAAAAAAAAGAAAAGTTATGTGAATAAAATGAAATAATTTCAAAGAATTAAAAGCAAAATAAAACTAATTTTTCGTTAAATTCAATTTATTGCCTAAACGATCATTCCAACTTAATTCCAAAAACTGGACATCCCGTTAATTTTACTTAAATCTTGGCCAAAGATGGGTTTAATAGACACTAAGACGGTAGATTCTACCGCAAATGTAATAAACAAAATCGAGGTAATATCCCCTCACATAGAATTGATTTCAGTTTTACTGATAGTTATTGTAGTATTGATGTGCATAAGCATCGGTATAAAAATATTCCAAATGCACAACAAATGTATTAAGAAAAAGTACATGAGCAGGGCAAACGACCTAGATAAGGTCTAAATAAAAAAAAAAACATTGCATAAAAATTTAGTACTATTTTAGGCAGAAACCTAGTAATTACAGAGACTCATTAGCATGATACCATCCTACATATGGAATGCAATAAAATAAGTGAACTTATCAAACAACATAGAGTAGAATTCGATAAATCCTTTAAATGTCTCAATAAAAGTGCAGTTATTTCAAACGATACAAAAATTAAGCACATTGAGATACTAATTGGTACATATAATGAAGTACGGAGGATAATTAATGATAATAAAACTAGACTGAGCACCTTAAATTGGATACAGCTTCAGATCTTATCAAACGTCTAAGAGAAAATCTTGTACATATATCAAATAGGCATAAACTACAATTGTTCTGAGCTACAAGATTAGATTTTCCTGCAACATTCGACAAATCGGTATTAATGGATGACAAATCCAGCATACCGGTAGAAACGAATAGAGAAGATTCACCAGCAGCAGTAAATACACCTGCTAGCTCACAACTATCAGAGACTCAACAGAACATACCAATCAACATGACAGACCAAATAGCAAAAGATAGACAGTACGTCAAAGAGGTATCATCAACCGTACCTGACTTTGACGGACGAAAGCTACATTTGGAAAGATTCAGTGGCGGATCCAGGATTTTGATAAGGGGGGGGTCCAAAATTTTTTAATGGGGGGGGGGGTTAGACATTTTTTCCTTTGTGTTTCAACTTCACCAACATGCCCAATAAAAGCATAAAATTTGAAAGTATATGATCCCATGGGGGGGGTCCGGACCCGAAAACCCCCCCGTGGATCCGCCACTGGAAAGATTTATTACAGCTTTAAAACTGGTTGGACTAACAAAGGGCAACCAGGAAGCAATAGCGATTGAGGTAATAAAGTCTAAAATAATTGGCCCAATACTGTACAAAGTACAAAATGAAACGACCATTAATGGAATAATTGGAAAATTAAAAGAAGTCGTAAAAGGTGAATCAGTGGATGTACTAAAATCCAAAATGTTGAGTATTCAACAAAAAGGTAAAATACAATACACCACAGAAATAGACAATCTCCGCAGATCACTAGAGGCAGCATATATAGACAATGGTCTAGATGCTAATAATGCTGAAAATTTCGCCACAAAAGAGGCAATCGCAGCTATGATCCAAAATTGCGAAGACGAAAAAATTAAGACTATACTCGAAGCATGAAACTTTAGCACAGTAAATGATGCTATTGGAAAATATATACACTGCTGCACAAAAGCCACAGGAAGCCCAAGCACTGTTTTCTATTCCCAAAACAGAGGCAGAGGTAACAGTTACAGAGATAATTACCAGGGAAGAGGTAACTATCAGAATAATGTTAATTATCAGAATAATGGTCATTACAGAGGAAACAATAACTATAATAATAGTAATAACAACAGAGGCCGTGGTAATTTTTTAGGAAATTATAAAGGCTCTCAGCAAAATTATGGCAACGCCAACAGGGGTAATTCCAACAATTGGAATCAAAACCGTGGCAATCAAAATAATAACAATAACAGAAACAACAACAACAATGTAAGAGTTGCTCAAAGTAACTCGGGAAACCATCAAAACCCTTTAGAAACTCCCCAACAATAAATACTATCAACCCAGAACTTAGCGTGTTTATAAAAGTAAAAAATAAAAATACTGGAAAAACACTCACATTACTCATCGACTCAGGTGCAGATATTTCAGTTCTCAAAGAGAACTCAGATCAATTTATCAATATAGATTGTAACCAATTCCAAAGGATTAGCCTTCGTAGAAATTCAGTCAGACCAATACATTATACCACACAATTTTCATTTGGTATCGCCCAATTTTCCTATACCAGGTGATGGCATTCTTGGTATGGATTTCTTCAGAAAATATAATGGTATTCTTGACATAAATTCAGTCCAGTCCAAATTCAATCGGTTCGTACTCCGACCAAATAATTTGGATCATGAAATTTCGATCCCAGTATCACACTCAAATGATACAAATGACATTATTTTACCAGCAAGATCCGAAATTGTCCGAGAAATTAAAGTGAACACAAACGATGATCACACTTTAATTCCAAATCAAGAAATTCAAAATGGAATTTTTTTCGCAAATACGATAACCAACTCCAAAAATGCATATGTCCGTATTTTAAATACAACCAATAAAACAGTAATGGTCAACCTTAACCACAAATTGAATCATTGCACGAGTACGAAATATTCCAATTAAATTCAAAAGACAGAAAAGAAAAAGTAATGAAAACATTGTCAAAAAACTTTCCACCTCGTTTCAAAGAAACATTAACTGAACTATGTACAGAGTATGTCGATGTATTCAGACTAGAAACCGAATCAATTACAACAAACAACTTTTATAAACAACAGCTAAGGTTAAAAGATAATGAGCCAGTTTATATCAAAAACTATTGAAGCCCGCATAGCCAAACAGAAGAAATACAAAAACAAGTTGAGAAACTGATTTCCGACAACATTGTCGAACCATCTGTGTCTGAATATAACAGCCCACTTTTACTTGTTCCAAAGAAAGCCCTTCCAGGCTCAGAAACAAAAAAATGGCGATTAGTAATTGACTATCGTCAAATCAATAAAAAACTGCTATCAGATAAATTCCCACTCCCTAGAATTGATGATATTTTAGATCAACTAGGTAGAGCAAAATATTTCTCATGCCTTGACTTAATGTCAGGTTTTCATCAGATTGAACTCGAAGAAAGTTCAAGAAATATAACATCTTTTTCAACGAGCAATGGCTCATATCGCTTCACGCGACTACGGTTTGGTTTAAAAACAGCGCCAAATTCATTTCAAACGAGAGCGTAAGTTGAAGTCGGCCCTGCTCGACTTCGATATACCCGTTACTCAGGGTAAGGTTTTTTTTAAGAATATTTAATTAGATCACAAATTGTGGAAGATATGAGTTTTTTTACAAATTGCGGGGGAGGCAACTCTACTATCGTTCGTCTGATCGAGAAATGATGTATGGCTGATCGATAGGTAATAATTATTAAAATATATGTCTAGAAGGTTCAAACAATCTATTTTCAAAATTGTGGGAGGTATGAGGAATTTTTCAAATTGCGGGGGCGGCAACTCATATATCGTTCATCTGATCGGAAAATGATGTATGGCGGATCGATAGGTAATGATGATTAAAATATATGTCTGGAAGGTTCGAACAGTCCATTTTCAAAATTGTGGAAGATTTGAGGTATTTTTCAAATTGCGGGGGCGGGAACTTTTCTATCGTTCATCTGATCAAGAAATGATGTATGGCGGATCGGTAGGTATTGATGATTAAAATATATGTCTAGAAGGTTTTAACAATGTATTTTCAAAATTGTAAGAGATATGAGGTATTTTTCAAATTGCGGGGGCGGCAACTCTACTATCGTTCGTCTGATCGGAAAATGATGTATGGCGGATCAATAGGTAATTATGATTAGAATATATGTCTAGAAGGTCCGAACAATCTATTTTTAAAATCGTGGGAGATATGAGGTTTTTTCATAATGCGGGGCGGGAGGGGGCGTGGCAAAAATTTGAAACAAACTTGATCTGCGTGCAGACAATACAAGTATACACTGAAAAAATGGTAGCTCTAGCTCTTATAGTTCCTGAGATCTAGGTGTTCATACAGACAGACGGACAGACGGACGGACGGACAGACGGACGGACGGACAGACGGACAGGTCTATATCGACTCTGCTATTGATGCTGATCAAGAATATATATACTTTATGGGGTCGGAAATGCTTCCTTCTGCCTGTTACATACATTTGCACGAACTTAGTATACCCTTTTTACTCTACGAGTAACGGGTATAAAAATGATGACTATTGCATTCTCTTGAACCTTCCCAAGCATTCCTCTATATGGATGACTTAATAGTCATTGGTTGTTCTGAAAAGCATATGATTAAAAATTCAACAGATGTTTTTCAACTTTGCAGAAAACACAACCTTAAGCTACATCCCGAAAAATGCTCATTTTTTATGCACGAAGTGACCTTCCTGGGTCATAAATGTACAGATAAAGGAATCTTCGCAGATGACAAGAAATATGACGTCATCAAAAATTACCCAGTCCCACATGATGCGGACAGCGCTAGACGTTTTGTTGCATTTTGCAATTATTATAGACGTTTTATTAAAAACTTCGCCGACTATTCACGGCACATAACAAGATTATGTAAAAAGAATGTCCCTTTTGAATGGACAGTCGAATGCCAAAACGCATTCGAATATCTAAAAAATAAACTCATGCAACCTACTCTATTGCATTACCCAGATTTTAGCAAAGAATTTTGCATAATCACAGATGCAAGCAAACAAGCTTGTGGAGCGGTTTTAACTCAAAACCATAACGGACTCCAACTCGTGATAGCATATGCATCACGCTCATTCACAAAAGGTGAAAGCAACAAGAGCACAACAGAACAAGAATTGGCAGCAATTCATTGGGCAATAGTACATTTTCGACCATATATTTATGGCAAACACTTCACAGTGAAAACAGACCATAGACCCCTTACATATTTACTTTCAATGGTCAATCCAAGCTCTAAACTAACACGCATGCGGCTCGAGTTAGAAGAATATGATTTCACAGTTGAGTATCTAAAAGGTAAAGACAATTTCGTGGCAGACGCACTGTCACGAATAACCATTAAAGAAGTAAACACGAACATACTTAAAGTCACTACAAGATTTCAAAGTAAACAGAAAAAATCCTGAGCAGGAAATGAACAAGTAGATACGCCTAGGCAATCTCTTGCAAACGCTTCTCAGCCCAACATATATGACGTTATCACAAATGACGGCTTACGGAAAATAGTGACATTGCGAATAACCCCACTTAAATGTTTGTTAAAACATGGAAGAAAAGTTATAGCAAGAATCGATATTAGCGATTTGTACACCAATGGAATTCTAGACTTAGGTCAGTTTTTCCAAAGGCTTGAAAGACAAGCCGGTATACTTAATATCAGCCAAATATCAGTGGCACCGTGCGAAAAGATCTTTGAATCAATTTCAATAGATACCTTTAAGCAAATGGGCAATAAAATATTAAAGACTCTAAGAGTAGCGCTACTCAAGCCGGTGACCCTAATAAATAATGAGAAAGATCAAGAAGCGATACTGTTTACATTCCATGACGTTCCAATACAAGGAGGTCATACAGGCATAACCAAAACGCTAGCAAAAATAATACGTTATTTCTCTAAAAGGGGAGATGTAGTGAGACTACACACATTTTATATACATATGAACTTATATACATTTAAATACATTAAACAGTCATATAGAAACAAATATACATGAACATTGTTGCACTTAAATGAAGCAATAACTCAAGCACATATATATGTAACATGAGTACACCACACTTGAAATCTAACAAAACTGCCGCGCAAGCGTTTTTACGGCAGCTTGCATGCTTGGAGCTCATGCCCAAGACATGCTTATATATATATATATATAACACACACACATACAGACATTATGCTCACTCTCCCTCTATCGAGTAAGAATACACAATTATATGTTTAGCTTAAGCAAACAAAACCAGCAACAGAAAGAAATAAATTGTCAACGAAAGAGCACACATCGTGACTCTAAAGGAACTCAAAATTCTTATTTATCTTATTGGGAATGGGGCGAGAGACTTCAACTGAGGATATGGGATGACGTTGTCCTGCTGAAAACTGATCAACCTAACTGAAGCAGGACGACCAACATTACAATTTTAAGGTTGGCTTCTCTAAGCTTTTGGAACACTTCCTTAAGATCTTTAATGTGTTCTTGTAACGAAGACGAATATATTATGATATCGTCCATGTAAACTAAACAGTTCTTACCAACTTTATCACTGAAAATGTTGTTAACTACTCTTTGGAAAGTGCGTTTGAAAGCCCAAATGGCATTCTGACAAATTCATAGTGACCCCCACAGACTGTAAAAGCCGTTTTAGGGACATCTTCTGGGTTCATCTCAATTTGGTGATATCCGCTTTTTAGATCAATGCTAGAAAAATACTTAGCTCTGCCTATCCTGTCCAGTACCTCATTAATCAATGGTAACGGATATTCGTCTTTGATTGTCTTTTCATTAAGTTTTCGAAAATCAATAACTAGTCTCCGTTTTCTTTGCCCTAAAGCATCAGCCTTTTTAGGTACTAACCAGACCGGAGCACTCCAAGGGGAAAAACTGTGTCTTATTATTCCCTGATCTAGGAGGTCAGCTAGCTGTCTTTTAATTTCCTCATTTTCCCATTGTGAATATCGGAACAGCCTCGCAAATATAGGTTCTTGATCAGTTATTTTAATGTTGTGTTTTACCCCACTGGTGAAAGACAATTGTTCTCCTTCCTTGTAAAAAAGCTCATTATAATATTTACAGAGGTTTATTAGCTGTGTTTGTTCTTCTTTGTTGAGATGTTCAATCCTGAGATTCAGTTTCTGTTTGTTACAATTTGTTTTATCTTCAGAAAATGTAATATTATGTATTTCAATGAAATCATTTTCGTCATAAGCCTTTAACTCTAAAGGTTCATCTAAATATATTTGTGTTTCATTTTCTTGTTCATTTGTCACTTGTACTTGTGCCATGAAATTGTTTGCCTTGTAAATGCCTTCTTATATATTTATTCAACGAAGTCCATCGAAAAATGAGTGGAAATCCAACAACAAAAGAGCGATATCTCCTTCTTCATTAAATTCTTTGAATATTTCATAAGTAACTTGGTTAGATAGTTTGTAAGTGTCTAACACAGTTTTTATAATGACTGAATTGTTGAGGGTTATTTGGTCTTGTTTTGGTACGTATCGTGGGCTGATGAATTACGCCCCTGACCCTGTGTCCAGAAGAAAACGTAAGGGTCTGCCGTAGGGTGACTTAATTAAGATGTATGGAAGTCCTGACCGGATTCTTGATTTGTCTGTAAACCCGGTGGCCGGTTTGAGGCACTTACTATAAAATTTTGATCATCGTCAATATTATGTAATTCTGCATTTCCTCCATACTGATTAAACGGATTTGTGACTCCTGAGCGTACTGAACCCTGCTGTGTATTTCCACTAAATTGATTGTGAGATGGAAGAGCCCTTCCTCTTTGAGAATTTTGTCCATTGAACCTATTATTATTGCTTTTCGTATTGTTTCTGTCTTGGTTGTTACTGTTGTTTCTTCCGCCTACGAATGCTTGTCGGTTCCTTTGAAATCTTCCATTATAAGATTTGATCGGGGTCCAGGCGATTGTGATCTACCTTGGAACCTCGGCCTGTTATTTTCTTCTCTGTTTTTCTCTCAAATACTCATATCTGGCCTCTTTCGCGAATTCGTTGGCCTCTCTAAGTGTTTTTGGGTTTTGTACCCTTCCGCGGCCTGCTATCTCGCTCGCACCTTAGCTGATCAAGCCCTGTCTCTCTCTTTACTTTCGCCGCTTCTTAACCCCCTGTTGCCAATTTGGATCCATAGTTTGCCGGATGTAGATATTCTCGTCTTTTTATACACTTGAAAAGTGTATATTAATTTTGCCCAGAAGTTTGTAACGCATAGAAATATTCATTTCCGACCCCATAAACTATATATATTCTTGATCAGGACGACGAGCTGAGTTCATTTCCGTTTGTCCGTCCGTCCGTCTGTCCGTCTGTCTGTCCGTCTGTCTGTTTCTACGCGAACTAGTCTCTCAGTTTTAAAGCTATCGAGCTGAAATTTTGCACAGAGTCTTCTTTTTACTGCACGCAACTAATATGTCGGAACCGGCCAGATCGGATGACTATATCATATAGCTGCCATAGGAACGATCGGTCTAAGAACTAGTTCTAGTTAGAAAAACTTTGTTGTTTTCCATCGTAGCGGCACAAATCTTAGTGTATGTTAGTTTTATATGCTTCCACATAATTGTGAAAAAATTTATCAAAATCGAATGACTATATCATATAGCTGCCATATAAAGGGTCGGTCAAAGAACTAGTTCTAGTGGGAAAAACTTTTTTGTTTTTCATCGTAGCGTCACTAATCTTGGTATATGATAGTTTTATATGATTTCACATAATTCTGGAAAAATGTATCAAAATCGGATAACTATAGCATATAGCTGCCATAGGAACGATAGGTCGGAGAATAAGTTTTAGTGAGAAAAACTTTTTTTTTTTTTCCATCGTAGCGTCACTTATCTTGGTATATGATAGTTTTATATGATTTCACATAATTCTGGAAAAATTGATCAAAATCGGATGACTATATTATATAGCTCCCATAGAAACGGTCGGTCAGAAAACTACTTCTAGTGAGAAAAACTTTTCTGTTTTCTATCGTAGCGTCCCCAATCTTGGTATATATTAGTTTAATATGCTTTTACATAATTTTGAAAAAATTTATCAAAATCGGATGACTATAGCATATAGCTGCCATAGGACCGATCGGTCGGAAAATGTTTTTTACTAAGAAAAGTTTTTTTATTTTATCAAAATTTTATTATCCATGATTTAAAAATTTTAAATATCTGATATCTATATCCTATATATATTTTACCGGTTAAAACAGTTGGTGTAAAGTTTTTCAAGTGTATTAAAACTTCGGCACAGTCGAAGTTAGCTTTGCCTTCTCGTTTTAAATTGTTTTGTGGATAATTTAACATTCTTTCTTTCTTTTTTAGCAAAATTGCAAATTAAATTTTCGTTTGTTTTTTACTTTTACCTCGACATGTTAATTACATGTTGTTATATTTTTTTTAAATTTGTTTTGTGGAGAGTTTGACATTCTTCCATTTTTTTTTTTTAGCAAAATTGTGTTCTTGCGGAGAATTTTACATTCTTCCGCCTATAATTATTCTTTCGAAAATTATATTTAATTATGAAATAAATTTTTTTTGTTTTCTCTTTTCCTCTCGGAGAATTTTACATTCATCCCTTCCATATAATTTTCGGAAAATTTCACATTCTTCCGCATATTATTTATTATTTATATTTTTTATATTAATATAAATATATTATATATTAATATAAATATATTATATATGAATATTATGCATATTATATTTATTTTAATTTTTAAATATTTTTTTCCCAATTGTATTCTTTCTTATTTTATATTTTTTCCCCTCTTTTTTTCGTTTTTTTCTCTTTTTTTCCGGAAAATGTTAAATTCTTCCTTTTTCTTTAGCAAAATTTTGTTTTTGCGAAGAATTTTACAAATCGGTCGAAAAATGTGTTTTACTAAGAAAAGTTTTTTTTATGGTATCAAATTTTTATTATGAATGATTTAGAAATTTTAGATATCTGATGTCTATAACCTATATATATTTTACCGGTTAAATCAGTTGGAGTAAAGTTTTTCAAGTGTATTAAAACTTCGGCACAGTCGAAGTTAGCTTTGCCTTCTCGTTTTAAATTGTTTTGCGGAGAATTTTACATTCTTCCGCATATAATTATCTTTCGTACATTATATTTTTAAACTTTGTTTTGCGGAGAATTTAACATTCTTCCTTTTCCTTTAGCCCAATTTTGTTTTTGCGGAGAATTTAACATTCTTCCGCATACAATTATATAATTTTACAAATTTTGTTTTGCGGAGAATTTTACATTCTTCCGCATATAATTATCTTTTACTAATTATATTTTTTTTTTTTTAATTGTTTTGCGGAGAATTTAACATTCTTCCTTTTCCTTTAGCAAAATTTTTGTTTTTGCGGAGAATTTAACATTCTTCCGCATACAATTATATAATTTTACAAATTTTGTTTTGCGGAGAATTTTACATTCTTCCGCATATAATTATCTTTTACTAATTATATTTTTTTTTTTTTAATTGTTTTGCGGAGAATTTAACATTCTTCCCCTTCCTTTAGCAAAATTTTGTTTTTGCGGAGAATTTATCATTCTTCCGCATACAATTATATAATTTTTTTCTTCATCTCCAACACCTATTTTTTTTTCTGATTCTTCGTCCTCCTCCCTATATTCCTGATTCTTGTATCGATTCCTTTTCTTCTGACGCGAAATATGGCTTCAAGCTACTGACATGTGCGTTCTTCGTGCGTCGTTGACCTTCCTTCCGAACCTTACAAATGACTGGCGAAATCAAACTCAGGACTTGAAATGGTCCGTCAAATCTGGGTGCCTGCTTGGCACCAAATCCATGTGCTGCATTTGAAAGTTTGTGCTCTTTCACCCAGACTTGATCTCCAATCTTTGGCTTCCACTGTCGACGCCTCAAATTGTAATGTCTGGCCTGATCTTGTGCCGTCCGTTCCAAATTTCGCCTTACTAGTTCAAAAATTTCCTTTAACATGTCCGCGTTATTGGTGGGATCTTGTACAGCTTGCCCTGTACCCAGCGATGTTTCGTCATACAAAGCTGTAGCATGCAACGTATATAGGTATACGCAGCAATTTCAGTAGAGCAGATGTGGGTGTATTTTAATTTTAATTTTTCTTCTAATGCTAAGCTAGGCTTATAAGATCAAAATGTGGTCTACTTTTAGGCTTAATAGTTTTTACCCAAGCGCCACTACAATTCCCCCCTGGCAAAATCACACTTGGGGATTTATCACACAAGAGTGATACGCGCTTGGACTGGATATGTGCTAGGAAACTATTCAAATTAGGGTTTAATGTCCTTCGCATGATACTTGCCTATATGCCGACCTTGCAAATCCTCAACATCATAATAACAATTACCGAGCTTTTTAACTATTCTTGCTTTGACAAAGGTCGGTGCCAGTTTGGCATTGAAACCTTTGGCGAAAATGGATTGCTGAAAGTTCCTACGGAATACTTCTTGACCAGGCTTAAAGGATAATTCTTGACTCCGTAAATTATATGCTTTTTCGTATCGCTCTTGCTGCCGCTGAATACCTTTTTGAGCTGTTTTACGGATCAAGTCGAACGAGTCATCTCGACTGAAGCTTTCTGTCCTATCTTCAAGCATTTCCAACTGTCTCAACAATTGATACGTCGTTCCGCTAGTGATCATGTTTTGACCAAAAGCCACGCGATACCTGACCCTCTCGGAAGCGTTTGCCTGCGGAGAGTATATGGCTGTATAGGAATGCTTAATCTGATATTTTTGCAGCAACGCATTAAACAGATTAGACCGAAATTGCACACCGTTATCAGATACGACGACTTCAGGAACCCCAAAACAGTGGAAGAGATCTTCCTCCAAATAACGAGTGATCGCATCCGCTGTAAATTTCTTAACTGGTTTCAAAAACGGAAACTTTGCAAAGTGATCCAGTACGACTAAAATTCCAATATTGCCCGAACGGCTTCGCAGATATGGTCCCAAAAAATCCACATATAACTTTTGGAAAAACCTTTGTGTTTCGCTTGTTTTCCCCATAGGCGTACGTAATGTGCGGTTTGGATGTTTTGTACACTTGCACGTTTCACAATTGTTAATGTACTCTTTGACATCCGTTAACAAGTTTGGCCAGTAAAAGAACCTTCGAATCCGTTCCAGCGTTTTGTTTATGCCGCTGTGAGCAGATAAGGGACATTCGTGGTTCGCTTTGAGAACACTTGATACAAGAGCTTTGGGAACCCATAGCTCCCAACAGAGGTCATCAGCTATTTGGTCTCCAGTCGCATGCTCAGCTCGTCTATAGACATATTTGTCTACAACTTTTACGTCTGGCATCCGCGATTGATTGGCCAGTACTCGTTCCCTGACAGATTTATATTCAGCTGAATCGAATTGCTCTGAATTTAAATCTAAAAACCCTTCTATTGAGATCGCAGACAAATCCTCAGTATGAACCCTTGAAAGTGCATCAGGCACAACATTTTGAACTCCATTTTTATGCAAAATTCTAAAATCATATCCTTGGAGTTTGAGAGCCCATCGAGCTAATCTTGAACTCAGGTCCGACTGGGACATCAGCCATTTTAAAGAGGCGTGATCAGTGACAATTGTGAATTCTTGCCCTTCAACGTAGGCGCGAAATTTCTTAACGCACATTACAGCCACCAAGCATTCTTATTCGGTCACCGAATAGTTTCGCTGACAACGATTAAGCTTGCGCGACATGAATGCAATTGGGACTTCGTTGCCACTACTATCTTTTTGCATCAACACGCCGCCGACTCCTGTATGACTGGCGTCACAGTGGATAGAAAAGGGAGCAGAGAAATCAGGACTGTGCAAAACTAGTGCTTCACACATCTGTTTCTTTAACTCATCAAACGCGGATTGAGCTTCGTCTGTCCAGACAAATTTGCGATTTGACTTAAGCATATCTGTTATAGGAGCAGCCACACCAGCATAGTTTTTGATAAACTTGTGGTACCACCCTGTTAACCCCAAGAATCGTCGAACCTGTTTCACCGAACGTGGCGTCGGAAATTGACCTATCGCTTCGACTTTTTCTGGGTCGGTTTGTATCGTACCATGTCCAATTACGTGGCCCAGATACTTGACCTCTTTGAGGCAGAAACTACTCTTGCCAACGTTAATTGTCAATCCTGCTAGTTTCAATCTTTCTGCTAGAGCTTTTAATACGGAGACATGTTTTTCGAACGAATCTGAGATCACCAACAGATCGTCGAGGTAAATGAAAATTTCATTTCGAAGTTCTGGCGGGATAACTTTGTCCATTAATTTGGACATCGTTTGAGGCGCATTTGACAGTCCAAATGGCATCACTGTAAATTGATACAGTGGCCTGCCAGGTACTGTGAAGGCAGTTTATTCGCGAGCCTTCTCATTCAAAGGAATCTGCCAATACGCGTCCTTTAGATCGATGCTCGAAATGAATTGAGCTTTCGGTAGACTGCTTAGAATTCCGTCGATCAAAGGCATGGGATAGGCATTTTTAACAGTGACCTCATTCATTTTGCGACTGTCCAGGCACAGGCGAACCTTTCCTGGCTTACGTACGAGAACCACTGGAGAAGACCAAGGACTGTCTGACTCTTCAATGACACCGAGTTTTAGCATCTTATCTAGTTCCTCGTACATAAGTTTTTCCACTGCTGGCGAAACAGCGTAATGTCGCTGCTTAATCGGCTTGGCTTGGCCCACATCAATGTCATGGGTTAGCCAGGTCGTCTTGCCTAATCCCTTTTCAGCAAAGGATGGAAACAATTTAATAGCGTCTGCTAAATCCTTTTTCTGAATATCGGATAATGATATATGTGACGACTTGTCAAAATTAATCATTGCTGGTTGGACTGTGACATTTGTTAGCCAGAAATGCAGGCAATAGGTTATAACTAGTCCAAAACTCAATTCCTAAGTATAGGTATTGAGATAGGGTTGGCACTACATAAAATTGTAACTTTTTTCTTTCGCCTCGAAAACAGACGCTTGTTGATATTTTTCCTACAATAGCTTGGCTTTTACCATCTGCGGTTCGAACTGCAGATTGAATTGGTACTTGCTTTTTCTCGACCAATTCCTGTGCCAGCGATCCTCCTATAAAATTGATGGAGGCACCCGTATCCATTAACCCACTTATCGTTTTTCCTAACAATAGTACCTCCGCATATGGTCTGTAGTCTTGCGAATTGTTGACTACTGATGCAGATACAGCCTCTTTCTTTAATTTGCATCTGTTTCTATAAGCAATCCTACGCTTTCTCTGACGTGAAACTTTGTTTTCAAAAGAACTATCTGTAATGGGTAGCACACGTTTGTGCAAAGGTATGTCCGGGAGATTTTGTAAGTCTGGTTGAAGCGGTTTTGAGCTACAGTCCGCTAATCTGTATTGGTCGCTTTCGAGACCATACGTTTGCGTGCATTGTTCGACTGTGCACGCCCTACTGAGTTTTTTGAGGCATTTGCAATACAACTACTACACGAGGTCTTATAGGTTTCGGGTTTGCCACACCCGTAACAAAACACCCTGCGCTACCCAACACAGTCCTGGTATCGATGACCTTGGCCACCACAATTCCAGCACGACAGTGTTACTGCTGCTAACTCCAAATCTTCATCCTCATCGCCATCATAATTTTCCGTGCTGTCGAATGGAGCAGCTATCTCATGCACCATGCGTCTCGGAGGCAATCTAGGATTTGCAGAAATGGGTTTTGCCACTGATTGTATGAACCGTTCACGCGTACGAACTATGTGCCGCAATTGCGCAATGGTTGAAATAGGAACATACAGAATTTCATGCTGTATGTCAGGCAAAAGGTTGGCTCGGAGAACTTCCAAAATAGATGTCTCTGATAATGGATGATACAGTTTGTCGGCCAACGCTACTATAGCTTCATAAAAAGAATCAAAGGATTCAATTGACTTTTGCTTCCTCTGAGCCATAGCAGACCGTATTTCCAAATCAGATCGACCGTCTTTAAATTGAGCCCTTAACGCGGCACTCAATTGTGGCCAAGTAACTGACGATACTGTCTTATGGTAGCGCCAAAACCATTCATTGGCGCTCCCGTCAAACAAATTACTCGCATAGCGAGCCACTAAGTCGAGGTTGCCATCAAGCGTTTGCATAGTCAGTATATAAATTCGTCGACTGAGATGGATGGATGTCCCGAAAATCTTAACTTCCAATTCGCGATAACTTGACTAATACGATCTGACCTTAGATATGAAGTTTGTGATCCGACAGGAGTTGGTAAAATCCGATTATGTGTACCTCTACTGTGAGTTGCTGTTACTGATTCGCGAGGAGGTATTTGAAACAATTGCTCAAACGATTGATTTTCTCCAGTTTGGACATTATTAACTACTGGATTCGTTACTACTAGTCGTGATGAGATACGTTGGAAACCTGCTTCTATAGTTTGTGATATGAGCTGGGTCTGTTCAGCTAATGCACCCGCAATTGCATTGCCTATGGCTTGCTGTAGGTTAGCCGTGACTGATTCCTGTGAATCTCTAATAACTGGTACTTCTTGAGCTACACTTTCCGTTTCGAGGCTAGTAGCAGCCCTCGGTTTGGCCTTTGATCTGGATCGAGTCATATTTGTAGGTTCTATTGCTCTCGAAGTTGAAGGTTGCACTTGGGTCGATTCTTCCGTTAAATTTGTTACTGAAGATTGCAACGATGTCTGGCAGACAGGACAAATTTTCCTATTCCCAACTCTTTTTATAAAACAAACCCCATGAAACGCGTGATTGCAATTGGTGATTAAGAGTTGTGCTTGGTATTCGATTGTTTCAGCGCAAATGCAACAAACTTGCGAAGGGTCACTTATTTGAGCCAAATTTTCGCAGCTGTAACTCAAAGGCATGATAATAATTCAAAACTATTCAGCCTAAATAAAAACAAATTAAAAAAATAAAAATAAAAAAAATATCCAAATTCTTGTTCAAAAATAGTACAAATAAAAATAATTTCCTCAAAACAAAATTCATAAAAAGAAATGGAAGCCATGCAACACCTTTGTAAAACCAATGTTGCCACCAATGAAATATAGAAAACACATTCGATATTTTTTTACCAATAAGAATTCACAGGCTACTTCTGGCAGTTTTTTTTTCACCACATCGGTGTATCAACTGAGACCTTAATGACCAAAAAACACATGGTCAAGCGCTAACTTTTGTTTAAGTAATATGATGAAGGATCAATCAGACGATCATATTCTGTCATCCGGTTCCTCGCACTAAATCACTAACAAGCTTTTGTTGACCTAAATGATACAAAAACAAAGACAATCATCCCTGGACTTTGGCAATCATTTGCAATATGTAGCGAGCTAGGCCGCAGCTCTGGTCCACGTAATTACCTAATCTTCTAGCTACCTATCACCAAGATTCTTAGTATTAGTCCAGATATCTCATAATGTTGCTATTATTGTTGCTTCTTTAGCGCCAAGGCTGTAGATCTTGTCCACATTAAACCTTTCTCCAGCATCCGATACAACTAACTAGCTAACCTAGCCAATAACAATAAGTCAAACGAATACTTTAAATTTTGTCAAAACTTTGTAATCAGCGCCAAGGCGTAGAACTTTTCCACTGAACCTCTACATCTTCTTACAATTATTATGACTGATAAATATGTACCACGTACATACTTGCATTACTGATTAGCAATGCTAATATCGCTTTATATCAAACAATAAATCGGTAGGGAAAACATATGGGCTTTTACGGCAACTAGCTATCACACAGTCGTATTTAACACTGGAAACAAAAATGCTCGTGGCAAAAGCCTTTGTGACACCTGTTTTGTTTTATGGCATAGAGGTATTTGGCAACTGTGATGCAGCTAGTCTGCACAAACTACATGTAGCATTCAACAGCATTGCTAGATATGTGTTTGATCTTAGGAGAACAGACCACGTAACCGATTATGCAAGACAAATTTTTGATATAGACTTTAATTCTTGGATTAGCTTCAGAATATTAATACTCCTCCACAAAATAGTAAACTCAAGAGAACCGACATATTTATATGACTTACTTAGTTTTACAAGCTCAAAAAGGACACAAAATATCGTTTGCATTCGATCCAAGCTGTCTACTTCGGAAAAACAATTTTATGTTCATGCTGTTCGAAAATGGAACCAATTACCACATAGTCTTAAATCTATCAAAAGCACAACGCAATTTCAGGAAAAACTAAAGGCACACCTAAAAACAAATTAATTTTTATATTAAATATAAACATATATAAACATAAATAATAATAATAAATAGAACAATCTAATTAAATTATACTATTGTCATTAGTTATTAGGAAATTATACATGTATTCACAAATTTGTTAAAACTAGCTCTAATACCTTTAGACATAAGTTCGATGGATATAGAAACTTTTTACAACCAATTGTGACTAACGCATTAATAATAAGTAGTTTACTTGTAGCGTTAGGATGATTTCATGAATAAATACAAATACAAAAATATCTAATATTCACTTTCACTGTGTTCAAGTCTCTTATCTATCACTAAAACTGACATTAAAAAAAACGTGTCTAGCTGTAATTGACGTTAACAATTTTTAGGATGGTTGGGCCAGCCGGAATTAGGCCTCACAGTTGGGCGCCAAAAATTAAAATTAACTGTAGCATGCAACGTATATAGGTATACGCAGCAATTTCAGTAGAGCAGATGTGGGTGTAGGAGCGATTACGGAGCACGCGCTAGCTTCCGGCATGTTCTGGTCGGCAACGGGGGGGTGTGACAATCAAAGACCGCTGCTCTCTACGAGCTCTCAAAGATGCTGAATTTTAATTTTGTTTCGCGTGCGATTATTTTAATGTTAGATTAGAGATCAAACTTTTGATATTGGCAACACAAAAACAAAGGATAGTTAGGAGGCACTAGGGACAAAAAAAAATAAAAAGGAGAGTAGGTGACATCTCTGGATGAATCAGCTAGCTTAGGTGACATTATGCGCTAGCATTATAGGTGAGACGACCCCTTGATCATCCAAAAATGTTTACTGCATTGGTTCACTCAGGCGAGGCATGGCTTCCATTAATAGATTCTTTAGTTCATATTTATAATTTTAATATTTATTCACAAATTTCTTTAACTCTAACTCAACTCCTAATTTCATGGCCAAAATTTTCAAACGCCAAAATTATTGATTTACTAAACGAAATATTTCAAAAGTTTTATAAACGAAGAATAGCTGAGAAATTAACATAATTAGTGGAATATAATGTGTATATAATATATGTAGATAATATGCATGTAAATAATAATTAAATAGGTATGTAAAATAAAATGTAGATAATCTTCTGGCAAACAAAATATATGGTTCTTATGTTGGAATATAAAATAGTTATGTATGTGATATGGAAGTTTCTTTCAGTGTAGAATAATAAATGAATTTTAAATAATTTTCTTTAATCATACTTTTTTTTTCAATATATTCTTCTTTAATATTTTCTTTTCTTAAATTTTTTTTTTTTTTGATTTCTTTTATCATTGAACAACGCAAACTTTAGAAATGCGACAGAAGCGCCAAATTAAACAACACGATCACGCCATCAAAACAAACGCATTTCTTTCGTTTAATTATTTGCCAAAAATGCATAGCTCGATCAGCTGTGGCTTGGGGCCTAAGCAATGCGTTTGCTTATCAGTTATATGACATACGAATAGGCGAGGCAAAAAGAATCAAAGCCAAAATATAACTGCTTGGACCATAACGGCTTAACTCACTTACCACTATCCAGATCCCACGCTGAAAGTACTTTCGCTGGCGGCTGGAGCGTAGCTTAAATTTTTCAAATTATTGTTAACACAACATTTCTGTTGTTTTATTGGTCACTGATTTTAACACTCGTTTTCAAATTGTTGTTGGAATGCATTTTCTTTGTAGGCTTTGATTTTTTTTTCTTTTGATCAGCAATTAGGTATTTTAGGTATTCATTTCTTTTGGGTGGGTAAATTGCAACTGCATTTGCACAAAAAACATTTAATTATTTGAATATAGGATTTTCTCCACTTTTCTTCCATTTTCACATATACCTCTTTATACACTTGAAAAGTGTATATTAATTTTGCCCAGAAGTTTGTAACGCATAGAAATATTCATTTCCGACCCCATAAACTATATATATTCTTGATCAGGACGACGAGCTGAGTTCATTTCCGCTTGTCCGTCCGTCCGTCTGTCTGTCCGTCTGTCCGTCTGTCTGTCTGTTTCTACGCGAACTAGTCCCTCAGTTTTAAAGCTATCGAGCTGAAATTTTGCACAGAGTCTTCTTTTTACTGCACGCAACTAATATGTCGGAACCGGCCGGATCGGATGACTATATCATATAGCTGCCATAGGAACGATCGGTCTAAGAACAAGTTCTAGTTAGAAAAACTTTTTTGTTTTCCATCGTAGCGTCACTAATCTTGGTATATGTTAGTTTTATATGCTTCCACATAATTCTAGAAAAATGTATCAAAATCGGATCACTATAGCATATAGCTGCCATAGCAACGATCGGTCGAAAAATAAGTCGTTGTGAGAAAAACTTTTTTGATTTTCATCGTAGCGTCTCCAATCGTAATATATATTTGTTTTATATGTTTCCACACAATTCTGAAAAAATTTATCAAAATCGGATGACTATAGCATAGTTGCCATATAAACGGTCGGTCAAAAACCACTCTGCTTTTTGTTTATTATCGTAGCGTCCCCAATCTTGGTATATATTAGTTTTATATGCTGTCACAAAAAAATTACAAAATCGGATGACTTATAATAAAACTGCAATAGGACCGATCGGTCGGAAAATGTGTTTTACTAAGAAAAGTTTTTTTTATGGTATCAAATTTTTATTATCAATGATTTCATAATTTTAAATATCTGATATCTATATCCTATATATATTTTACCGGTTATATCAGTTGAAGTAAAGTTTTTCAAGTGTATTAAAACTTCGGCACAGTCGAAGTTAGCTTTGCCTTCTCGTTTTTATGCTCACAAACACAAGGGATAGAAAAAAAAATTAAAACAAACTTATGATAATTATATTACTGCAATTATTTGCCGTTTATGGCCGAAGACCCAATTGCCACTTGCTTGTGACGTCACTTGGACGTGGGTGGAGGTTAGGTGGGCTAACCCTAGGGGCCACTCCCCTGTTTTAATTGGGGTTTGGCACAATTCACTGGTATTGTTGGACTCCAAGATCCGATCGCAAGCACAGAACACAAAAAAAAATTAGTTTTTCTTTTTTTTTTTCACAGCCTTCTTTTTTTCGTGTTAAAGGTTGGATGTTTTTATTTATTGAAACCAGGGACCGTAACTGTTATAACTTTTTTTTTTTAATTACCAAATAATTATTATTTTTCAATTTAAAAAGAAAAAATTTCTTTTAATTTATATTTTTTCGATTTTTATATAAAAATTTTTCAATAAGAATTATTTTTAATTTTTATAGATAAAAATTTTAAATAAAAATTATGCCGTAATTTTTATTTTTAAAAATTGAAAATAAAAATTAAATGCAAATAACTTTTAAACCAAAAGACTTACCGCAAATGTTTTTACATATATATGATCTATGAATCAGTATGTTCGTTTGTTCACAAGTATGCATGTCTGTGTGCAGTAGGTGCAATGAAAGAAGTGCAATAAAAATGATGAAATTTTTTTTTTTACCTTTTTTTGTTCTCCCTGCATTGTTAATCGAAAATTTTATACAAAACAATAGTCTGGCCATAAGATCAAAGTTCTACTACTACATTTAACTACTCTTGAGGTGGCGTACGTTCAGAAATATTTCAATACCCTAATGAGTGAACTAACTGAAGCATCAGAGGCGGAAGAGACAATTTCTTTGAAGGAGACTTCTGCCAGTCAATCCGAGAACGCATCTCATAGTTCGTTTTCGAATTGAACAATCTTGATCTGCGTGCAGACAACACGACTCTACACTGAACAGGCGGACAGAAAACAGACGGACATGGCCAAATCAACTCGGCTATTGATACTGATCAAGAATATACACACTTTATGGGGTCGGAGATGGTTCTTTTTGACTGTTACATACATACATTTGCCCGAACATAGTATAGCCTTTTTACTCTACGAGTAACGACCATAACAAATTGTAAAGCATCAACATATTAAAGAATATAATATATTAAGAAGCGACATCTTATATAAATAATTATGCTTGGCTTGGCTTTTCACGATACCGGCGGGAAATTTTATTTTTAGAATGTGTGCTGCTTCTTTGCTCGTAGTCTAAAATTTGTTGGGTAAGGTAAGGTTATGTAATTTCAAGTCAGCTCTCTAATTCAATATCTTCATGAGGAGCAGTAAACTTAATTTTTTTTTAGAAAGAAAATTGTGCAGGGGCATATTTACAAATTTTTTAAATTTGTTTAAAATTATTATTGAACGTACGCCACCTCAAGATAAAGTAGTAGAACTTTGATCTTACGGCCAGACTATTGTTTTGTATACAATTTTCGATTAACAATGCAGGGAGAACAAAAAAAGGTAAAAAAAAAAATTTCATCATTTTTATTGCACTTCTTTCATTGCACCTGCTGCACACAGACATGCATGCTTGTGAACAAACGTACATACTGATTCATAGATCATATATATGTAAAAACATTTATGGTAAATCTTTTGGTTCAAAAGTTATTTGCATTTAATTTTTATTTTCAATTTTTAAAAATAAAAATTACGGCATAATTTTTATTTATAATTTTTATTTATAAAAATTAAAAATAATTCTTATTGAAAAATTTTTATATAAAAATCGAAAAAATATAAATTAAAAGTAATTTTTTCGAAAAAAATCGCAAATAAAAATTTATCCATATTTCTAACAACGGGCTCAATAGTATGAATTCTGGTGCCTCCCACTTTCACGTTGGACCCTTATTTAAGAAAAATTTTTATTAAATTTTTTTTTTCCATAACTGTTATTTTCGGTCCCTGATTGAAACGAATTGACTTGAATTTTGCAAGTGTTGGCTATTTTTATAGCATTAATTAAATTTTCACTTGTACTTTGTCAATTTTCACTTGAAAGTTCTGGAGCTGGTGGAAGATGATGTGTTCGCACTGACCGATGAAATTGGAAAGACGGAAGCGGATTTTGGCATGAGCCACCTAACCTTGTGACGGAAGTGGAAGTCACATGCACTTAACCTCTAGCTGTCATCAGACAGCTAACTATCGAGTTATTTGCAGAACACCTCTGAAGAGTGGTCCTATCGATATTAAAAGTTTTATATCTAAAAATATTTTATACACAAAATATTATTTTAGCTTTATGTTAATTTAGTCATTTCATGTAATTTCTCATTTTTGTTTTCTAACTTATTAATCCATTATTTTAATTTTAATTCTTCTTCTAATGCTAAGCTAGGCTTATAAGATCAAAAGGTGGTCTACTTTTAGGCTTAATAGTTTTTACCCAAGCGCCACTACAAAGCTTTCGGTAATCTGGGCTCCCGTCCCTGAGTCACGAATGCGGGACTATATCCGGTGGATTCGACCAAACTGGTGTTAATAGCGAGCATTATTTCAGGCAACGCTTCATTCCACATCCTCTGGTCTTCTCCTGCTAATTGGGCTACCATTGTTTTAACCGTTCGGTTGACTCTCTAAGTAGGACTTTCCTGTGGTGTATACGGAGCCGTAAATTGATGCCGCACACCCAAGGAATTAAGCCTATCTTTATTATCAAAAACTAACTTACGTATCTCGTTATATTTTCCAACAAGAATGTCAGTGTACTTAATATTTGTTACATTTGAAATAAATGCACTTTTGTTTAGACATTTAAATGACTTGTCGAACTCCGTTCTTTGATTTTATATATATATGGATATTTCTTTCCATTCCATATGAACGATTATTTAGGAGATAGTAAAAATATAATATAAGAGTTCTACCTAGGATCTCATTTTCGTTGAGTCTTGAGCGAACTGACGCACCAGGTATGGTAGACAGTATAATACCTTTCAATGTTTTGTTAAAAATTTGTGCTTTAAATCCTATCTAGGTCATTGGCTCTGCTTATATACTTCTTTTTCAAGCACTTATTGTGCATCTGATATAATTTAATAGAGATGCTAACGCACAATAAGACGACAATTATGATCAATAAAACTATAATTAACTTTAGGTCGGGTGAAGTTACTTCGACTGTGTTAATCACATTGGCGATTGAATCCACCGTTTTCGTATCGATAAGCCCCATTGTGGGCCAGGATTTTAATAAAATTAATGGAATATCCAGTTTGGATTTATTTTATAATTGTCTTTATTAATAAAAATTAAATTATTTCATTTTATTTTTCTGTATATATAAATTTTTTTTTTTTTGTTTGCTCGTTTTTTTTTTTTTAATATCAAAATTCGAGTGTATAAAACACACGAGCCTTACACACCTCGTGGGTGGGGAGAAGATTTTAAACCGCATTTGACGGTGTACATTTCCTACCTAATGTTTGTACGACTTTATGGGCCATACTCTACCGAGCTGGTTAGAGCTCAGTTTAACAATTGGTTTTTTTTTTTTACAAAAAATTTTTTTACAATAATATTTTTTTTTTTTTTTTACATTCTTGGTATATACGTGCAAGTATATAAATTAACTTTAGATAGTTGGTTGATAATTTGTTCGCCGACGCGTTAGTGCGGCTGAAATATCAAATGCGGGTAATTGCGCGATGCGTCAATAATAAGACAAGTATTTAATGGCTTTGTAGCAATGAGCTGTGACCATATATTTGATGTGCCAGAATCAGACTAAAGATAAGTGACAAACAAGCTTACGAGCTAAGCTAGCCCTATGCCCTAAAAGTGCTGATCTTGCGCCTCGTGTAGGATATTGGGTTTCAGTTGCCCAACGTTGTAGTGGAGCGTCTGGAGCTGACGCAGCGGAGTTGGGGGGTTGACAACCGCCGATGGTTTGGCGGAAGTGTCACGTTGAGCTTGCGCTGCGTTTTGGCGATTGCTGCTGCTGAGGAATGCTGATTGTGTTAACTCCTCCTTCGCTTAAGTGAGGGCCGTCCTCGGGCTTCCTATAACAGGCGATGGCAATCTGGATGTCGTGGTTCTGACGCTGCTTCCTTTGTCTCAGACGCAGCTTAATGACGACAAGACAGACGACTATGATGGCGGTAGTAGCGAGGCCTGATATTGTTGGGCCCGCGACAAGTTTGCCTCTGACTTCTCCAATGTAGCGAAGATTTTCGATGCTCAGCCTTCGAAGGTACGGAAGACTAAGTATCTCTTGGTGGCTAGTGATGTTTAGAATGGTAGCCGCCGCAGAGCCCGGTGTCTTCTTCAGCAGGCCCTTAGGATTATTGTAGCAAGAACCATTAATAAGGATTTCATCGTTGATGGTAAGAAGATAGGTTCCGGAGACAGTCTTTACAGAACCTTCGCTGGTCGTAATTTTGGCGGTGTTGTCGTTGATAATGATAATGCCATCGTCGACTATTACCAGTGGATCGAGGTGGCTGGGTCGAGTGCTACAGTGAGCTAAGGTTCCAGAATGGAGTTGTTGAGCGCAAGTGGGTGTTGGTAGTTCCATGCAGAATGTTGATGTGAGTGGCGCACTGCAACTCCCAATGGCGAGAATTTGACTCCCGCAGTCGGCAACAGTGTTGTCTTCGGCAAGGTGCAAGATCGTTCCGTTATGTAGTACGGGAAATAAAATGACTTTTTACATTCTAATCTGGGCCTAGGATATTTAATTAAAAAGTACAAATAGTTATTGTCTAATAGAACTTTAATTCGAAATACTTCCATTAAATCAGTTACAGTTGTGTTTGTAGAGCGTTTGTTTAATATTTCTGTTAAATCATCTGAATCTTGTATTGCGGGGTTGACCATACCTATCTTTGCAAGGGTAACGGCTAACATTAATGTTTCAAGTTCGGATATTACTATTCTATTTCTGGCAAGTAACGTTTCGTAAAGATGGCCTGTATCAATTTGATTAGACTTTGTATTTCTGATAATGACGTTGACTGCTTCTGTGAGTTTGTTTATCTGGTCCTGAGTTTTTGAGTTAATCAGTATCCGTCTGTTCTCTGAATCTACAAGTTCCTTTTGTGTGAATGTGATTTTCTGAAAGTCGTCAAAGTCCGGTGTACCGGCAACCACCTTAAAGGCACTGCCTAAAAAGTTGAGGCTCCTAGCATGTCTGTGGTGAACGTTTAAGGATTGTAAAAGTGTTCCTATATTTTGCAGTTTGCTACAATTTCGGCAGCCAATTTAGCCATCTTCGGAAAGTAACAAGGATCTGTTTTACATTTTCTTGACAAGCTCTGTGGGCACGGTTGTGCTCGATGGTGACGATTTCTCTTTGGTCATTTTTGTCGAAAATATCAGACACCATGTTTTTACAATACCAAAATTTGGTTGCCGGGAATGATCGAACCAACTCATGTTGGATACTGGCCAAAGTTGGCAAGTCGCAGTAGATAGCATTTACTACGTTTGAATTTACCGCGGATTTTACGTCCTCGATAGAAGTGTTTTTGTCGGTGAAATGAATAATGTGATGTGTTTTCTCTGAGAAAAGAATAAAATTTCTTTTGAGTGCGGATTGAGCTTCCTCTATGACAATCTAGTTTCTGAAACAATTAAAAGGTTTGTCAGTTGTTTCGAGCGTGTAGGTCAATGACATTTCGCTGTGGACAGTGGCCTGGTCCGAATGTGCTTCTTGCTCCAAGGTATGAATGTTATGTCGCGACAGAGCATCAGCGACAGAATTCTCTTTTCCTGGCTTGTGAAAAGTTTGCATTATGTTCTTCCACAAAGCATTTCCAACATTTGAGTTTGGCGTTCGGGTTTCGATCCGAAACCGCGTGCGTGAGTGGCTGGTGATCTGTGTAAATACTCAGATTCCTTACGCCGTAGATGTAATTTCTAAGCTTCTGAAGAGCCCAGACAATGGCTAGCAACTCGCGTTCGTTAGTTGCGTAGTTAATTTCTTTTTCCTTTAAAGCCCTGGAAATCATAGTGATAGGCCTTCCGGACTGTGATAAAACAGCTCCTATAGCCAAGGCTGAAGCATCCGTCGTTAGATCGAATGGCTTACTAAAATCTGGGTATCGTAAAAATACTTCCTCAGAAGCCAGTACTTATTTGAACTTGTTAAAAGCCCGTACCTGATCTTCATTGAAATCAATTTTGATTTTTTTTTATTTTGAGGCGTTTATTTTACCATTTTCGTCTTTTAGGATGTCGGTTAAGGGTCTTGCTATTAACGCAAAGTCCTTGATGAAACATCTGTAGTAGCTTGCAAGTCCTAAAAAGGATCTTACATTGAACAACGTGGATGGCTGTTCGTAGTTTCGTATTGCTTCTACCTTGTCAGGGCTGGTAGTGATACCACCCCTCGACACGACAAACCCGAGGTATTCGACACTTTCCTTAAAAAAATGCGACTTCTCTCGGGAAACTCTCATATTAGTTTCGTATAGCTTTCTCAAGACCCATGCAATGTGGGTAACATGGTCTTCCTCATTTTCTGAAAAAAATGATTACGTCGTCGACGTAAACATAACACGTTTTTCCGACTTGTTCTCTTAATACGTCGTCAATGGCCCTTTGGAAAATGCTTGGTGCATTTTTTAATCCGAAAGGGAGCCTACAAAATTCATACTTTCCGTTTGCTACCGAGAAAGCTGTTTTTTCCCTGTCACGTTCCGCCAAATAGATTTGATGGAAACCAGATTTAAGATCAAGTGTTGTAAAAAATAGGGCTTTACACAGATTTGACAAAATAACTGTCACGTTTGGTATGGGGTACATGTCGTCAATAGTTTTTTCGTTTAGCTTTTGGAAATCCACAACGAGCCGTTTGGTCAGATGTCCCTGCTCATCCTGCCCTTTTTTACCCACTACCCAGAGGGGGTTATTATACGGGGACCGGGAAGGCCTGATTATGCCGTTTTTCAATAGCTCTGGTACTTCATTATTTACAAAGTCAGCCACGCCCATCGGATAGGGATATGACTCAGAGTAAACGGACTATTCGTGCGAATAGTAGCAACGATATTTGTGTTGAAAGGTAATGATTCGTTGGGATTTGCAAAAACCGCCAACAGCGTTTTCATCATCGTTTGAAATTTTTTCATTATGGTGATTGGTACTTTGATTTCCTCAATCTTTAAAAAATTCACATCCGCGCATTTTATGAATTTTGGAATCTCCGATCCGGTTTCGGTCGAGATTAGCTTGTTATTATAGTCTAATGTAGCACCCGTCTGAGTTATCAGATGGCCAACTATCCCATCAAAAGTTGAAAGAGTAGGGAGTACAAAAAAGGTAGTATCTGTGCCAAACAGGCTAAAAATACATTTTTCTTTAATATCGGTGACACCATGAATTGATCTCACCGAGAAACGATTTTGGACTGGGTCTTTTGTTTAAGTGCCTTGAGGGGTTTTATGTAATTCTTTGATGCCCCAGTATCTATTAGTAATCTAATAGTTTCCCCTTCGACTGTCCTTTCTATGTATGATAAGAAGGAGTGTCCAGCGTTTGGCCTAAAAAATTAAGCTGATCAAATTCGATTTCGTCATCGATATCTGATGCTGCGGCATCCGCCGCTGTTTGGTAATATTGGTCTTCCTGACTGAGTGGAGGATTTTGCTGAGAGATATGATTAATTCTCTGCTGTTTTGGTCCCGTAAATCTGGCGGAACCGTTATGCGGTCTCTTTGCATTTGGGCCATACCCTTGGCCCTGATAATGCTGTTGTGGAGTTTGATTGTTGTAGTACTGACCCTGGGGAGGACCATTGTACTGTGCTTGGTTATTTTGATGTTGGCCCTGGGGTGGCCCATTATTATTTGGATTAAATCTAGTTGGCAGCCTGAAACGTGAAGATTTGTCAACTTCCATCGGTTCAGGTGGCTCATGTCTTTGAGGAGGTCGATTGCCAAAATTCTGTCGCCTACCAAAACGAGGATTTTTATTCGTCTGTGCCCCGCCTTCTGCAGCAGAATTCGAAAGTTGGTGTTTCTGTTCAAATCTCTGCTTCTCTTTGTCCTCAAGACACTTAGCATAGTTGTTTGCAAACATGTAGCGTTCTTGGTTCGCTTCAGCCTCTTGTGCTAGCGCCAAGGCAGTTGGCAAGTCTGTCGGTCGTGCCGAAAAAATTATTTGGCTTAATGCCCTTCGAGTTCCTGATATGAACACACGTAGAGCATCCATTCTATATATCTCATTTATAGCTTTGGCTATTTCCCCGTCATAGGTCATAATAGTCTTGTTAGTTATTAATGTCAATTTCTTCTCTACCTCATCGTAATACTCCAAAATTGACATGTTTCCCTGGCGGAGGGTCGACATTTCCTGTTCTATAAGGTAAACAGGTCGTTTGTCAGCGTAAGTGAAGTCCATACGGTTAATTATAGCTTTAAAATTACAAGGGATACCGAAGGAAGATAACACCATATTCGCAGATCCCTTTATTTTATTTCTTATGATGCCGATAGCCTGAAAATATTTTTCGCTGCCCTCGAAATTTTTGATGAAACGTAAGTTTCCTGTTTTCCCTCAAAGCAAGATAAAGACTGGATAAGGTCTAGTGATACACTACATAGCCTTCCTGGTACTATTTCTACCTCTTTATATGTTTCGACCTCAGGGGTCGCGATTGTTACGCTGTCGAAGCGTGCATTTAGAACACCCAATTGTCTCTCAAAATGTTCTTTCTGAGTCATAAGAGCGGAGTTGACGGCAGTGTTAACCAATGCCTGCACCTGATCTGCGCTCATTGCCATGTTTGTTGTGTTTTTCCACCAATTATTTTTGTTCACGGTACTTGTGGTTCTTCTGTCAGCGCTAAGCACTTCAAAGTTTTTGAGAACCTGATCTAATTCATGATCTATCTCTTCAGTAATGTGAATTTAATTGAAACGAAATTGCACAGAACTAATAAAAAATTGTTTGAGAGAAAAAATGCATTACCGAAATATTATTTGAACGGTAACCCATGTAAAGATTCACAAATAGGGTAAAAAGAGAAAACAAAAAATTTGTTATTTGACAATTACGGTTCCCCTTTTTTTGAATATTTTTCAATAATTTTGTTGCAAATTTAGAATTTTATTTGGACAGAAAGATATATTTTTGCTCTACTTACTGATTTTTCATTGTAATGTAGATTTATAATTAATTTAATTAATAGATTCTTTTTATTTCTATATTAGTTTAACTTTATTTGTTTAGTGTTTTTTGTATTTCACTGAGAACTACAAAAAGTTTGATGATTGTTGTCTTTCACTTAAAATATTTTTGCTGGTTTTGTGTGCTTTTTATACTTTCACTTTGTTTTGGATTTTTGGTTTGGTTTTTTTGTTTTTACACCATTTTTTTGTTTTGCGGATTCGATTTTCACTTTAATTAAAAAAGTAATCCCGTTGGGCGCCAATTAACTTTAGATAGTTGGTTGATAATTTGTTCGCCGACGCGTTAGTGCGGCTGAAATATCAATTGCGGGTTATTGCGCGATGCGTCAATAATAAGACAAGTATTTAATTGCTTTGTAGCAATGCGCTGTGACCATATATTTGATGTGCCAGAATCAGACTAAAGATAAGTGACAAACAAGCTTACGAGCTAAGCTTACGAGCTAAACAACCGCCGATGGTTGAGCTTGCGCTGCGTTTTGGCGATTGCTGCTGCTGAGGAATGCTGATTGTGTTAACTTATATATATTAAACTTTTCGAAAAACCGAAGGGAGCCAAGACGTGTTTGTATCGAGCTGTGAGTTGCTGACCAATTGTGAGACACCTGCAACGAATTTAAAAGTCAGCTGCTGAGGGAAGGCTGGACTGGGTGTTAACCAATCAGACAAATTATTGTCAGAAACACTTGGCGGCGTTATCACATCCTTTTGGACATTTTTTGCCGGTGAAGGCGGAGGATACGAGTTCCACTCATTTTTTCCGGCGAAAGTGGTGGAAAGCCGCGAACATTTGGCACAGCGACACTCAAAGGAAAACCAGCGTGAGGAAGCATAATAGCAATACTAGAGGTGGCAGCAGTCAGCTGAGAAGTACCCGCAGTGAGTCATATAAAGTACACGTAAAGCAGGGACCACAACCGCATGACCTTGTAACTAATAAGTCACGAGTACTTTTCTAACGCGGTCAGGCACTGTTAAACCTGCTGTAACTCTACATCGATCCAAATAGCTTAGTATTGCATACTTGTAGGCTGCATTTCATAAAAAGATTTGGGTGTTATTGATAACAAACAGCTAACATGATGCATACCCCACCAAACCCCAAGGACTCCTTGGTACAAACGCCAATGTGTGTATCAATCCCAACAGTCACTGGCGCAAAACGACTTCTAAAAGAAACGTCGCCTGAACTGAGAGGAGAAGCAGCAGCCGACACTGTGGGAAGTATGAAATTCACGGATCTAATGGGCGTCATGTCAGCGTTGCTTGACGAAAAACTAAAAAATGTGGCCTCTAAAGATGATATATCAGACATTAAAGCAAACGTGGCAGAAATGGTAGTGAAGGTGGAGCAACTTTCGGAAGAAAACAAGCAACTCAAGGCAGAAGTCCATGAATTACGTAGCCAGAAAGATGAAGAGTCGAAACGCCTGCAACGAGTCGAAGACGACACCAAGAAGGGAAACATTGTGTTTAGAGGTCTATCTGCGAATATACACCCCATAGAAGCGGTCAAAAAGGTAATGGGGCAGAATCTACAGCTTAACGGAGGATACTCGATTGAAGCAGCCAAGAAGTTAAACGAAAGAGGAAACAAGATGGCGGTAGTTCCGGAATTTAGTTCAACAGCCACAGTGTATGCTGTGCTAAAGCAAGCTAAAATGCTTAAAGGAACAACCATATACGTAAATAGAGACTTGAATAGCAAGCGTCAGCAGGGAAAACGTGTAATGCTTGTATTAAGGAAGGAAATAAGCGCAGCAAACCCCAATAAAAAAATCTTTGAAGAAATCATTGAAGACAAATTGTTCTATTGGAACGGACAAAATGAGCTTTTCCACAATGGGCAACCGGCGGAAAACACACTAAAAGCCCTATACGGACAGGAAAGCAACATTGACACCAACTATGGAAACCTCGTTGCTAGGGCAAATTAAAAAAACTAACCCCAAATCAACCAAAACCCCATGCCCCACAAACTCTGAAATTAATAGCATATAATATATCTGGTCTAGCAAATAAGCGTATTTTGAAAGAATTCTTCAACCTCATAAATTCTTTTGATATTTTCTTCTTGTGTGAAACTTTTGTCGAAAAAAACCAAGAAGAGTATGAGCACTATTTCCCAAACTTTGAGCTTTCATGGGAGTCAGCGACAAG